>CM062295.1:575042251-575779432 GCA_031216915.1 Pictodentalium vernedei
AGGTCACCCATTCAGTTCACTTTATTGGCGCTAACTAACCAATCAGATTGTTTCATTTTCCATAGTCTGTATGCAGAGTTATCTCCTTTCTATATAACAAAAGCCTCTATCATTTCCAAAGCCAATAAGCTATCGAGGAGTTACTGAAAAGTCATTGCTCGAACGACTCGAAGCCCATCGAGCAAATGAGCTCTAGAGCAATTATTCGGTCGAGTGACTCGCACATTCTGCTCGAACGACTCAAAGCCCATCAAGCAAATGAGCCATAGAGCAATTGCTCGTTCGAGTGACACGCACATACTGCTCGACGACTCATTTCAGTATTTGAGGATACCTATGGCCTGGCGTAGTATTATTATTTGAGGACACTTTTTATTGGATACTTACCTAAGGATACTATTATCTATTTGGCCCAAACTTCTGGGCCACCCCAAGACATACCTATCTTAAATTCTCCCAATAAGCTATCGAGCAGTTACTGAAAAGCAATTGCTCGAACGACTCGAATCCCATCTAGCAAATGAGCTTTGGAGCAATTGCCCGGTCGAGTGACTCGCACATACTGCTCGAACGACTGGAATCCCATCAAGCAAATGTGCTTTAGATCAATTGCTCGTTCGAGTGACTCGCACGTACGACTCTTCGACTCATTTCAGAAAAGTCACAGGCGTTTTCCAAAAAGGATTCTTAAAAAGGGATTCCGTAAATGGGATTCCTATCCGACTCCGTGACATAGGATTCCGTGTTTTAACATTTTAACATTCGAGGGTATTCCCCTTCCCTATTGGAAAAATTTAGTTCAAAGGGTTGGAGTTCAAAACTTCATTAAGCTTATAGTTCAAAAATAAAGTTCAAAATTTGTTATGGAGCCCAGTCTTTGTTCAGTCATTGTTATGTTCTGTTCACTTCGATCTTGGTTGTGTTGGATCTTTGTTTTGTTCAATTAACACAGCGTTGTATTTAGGGGTATAGTTCAAAAATAGAGATCAAAACTTTATTGAATTCAAATGGGGAGTAAAATTTTATTGAATTTATTGGGCGTTAAGATTAAGTCAAAGTACGTTTCGTTATATTTGTTATGTTTATTTCGATCTTTGTTATGTTGGATCTTTGTTCACGTTGTTAAGTTCAATTCATCTCGCCAACTTCATTGGGTCAGTTCACTTCGATCTTGGTTGTGTTCGATCAATCCAACGAGTTCGATCTTCGTTCACTTTGTTATGTTATGTTCCCTTCGATCTTGGTTGTGTTGGATCTTCATTCACTTCGACTTCATTCGAACAGTTCAACCTTAGTTGTGTTGGATCTGTTCATAATTCAGCTCTCTCCAACCAGTGCATCTTCGTTCATGTTTCGTTTCTTCATTTAGGTTCTTGCACTAGGAGTTTAATTGTGAGTTACTAATCCCTTTCCATACCCTCGAGCGTTAAAATGTTAAAACACGGAATACTCTGTCACGGAGTCGGATAGGAATCCCATTTACGGAATCCCTTTTTAAGAATCCCTTTTTGGAAAACGCCTGCGACTATGGCATCCCTTTTTCTGAATGAGTCGAAGAGTCGTACGCGCGAGTCACTCGAACGAGCATTTGCTCTAAAGCACATTTGCTCGATGGGCTTTCAGTCGTTCGAGCAATGACTTTTCAGTAACTGCTCGATAGCTTATTGGCTTTGGAAATGATATAGGCTTTTGTTATATAGAAGGGAGATAACTCTGCATACAGATTATGGAAAATGAAACAATCTGATTGGTTAGTTAGCTTCAATAAAGTGAACTGATCGGGTGATCAAGAAAAAGTAAACAACAAGAGTGCTCGAAATAGGGCAGAATAACCAAGAACAGGCCAGAACAGCTAAATATAGTAATAATAAGCAAAGCTGTTCCAGCTGATAGACTCTTCTACTCTTCTGGAGTATACTCCAGTACAAACGAACATGGTCGGGTAGACAAAAACTATTGCATAGATAGATAGAAGCAGAGAATTCTGAAAGAATTCGAAATAGTACAAATTGTCGGGTTTATTTGAGTAATTCTACGAAACGGGAAATTACTCCTGTTCAATCGAACACATCCTCCGAACACACCCCTATCCTATTAGAAGGTTTTAGATCACATAGCAACCACGTGCTACCATAGAAACCAAGATGGCTGCCTCCAATATACAAAATGGACGACGGAAACACGTCTCACCATAACAACACGCGCTGCGCATGCGCGCTAAAACCACGTATCGCTATGGGGATGACGTCACAAGATGGCCTCTCACGCGGGTTACCATGACAACACATCATGGCGCCACTGGGTCAGGTGACTATGATGTCACATGGGAGCCTGCATGAGATCCTGCAACCTATGCCTGTCTGTGTACATGACATACTACTGACAGGAATACGGCGAATGAACATACAGGCAGACAACGATACGATACACTTTCATGCCAAATACGATGTAATTCCATCAAGTATTTTAAAAGTTATCGAGTTTAGAAAGCTCGTTGAGTTTTTGCTGACGGATTCAGCGCCATTCACCTGACACAGCTGCAAATGTAACAGAAAAAAACTGCATAGGACGTGCGTCACACAACATATCTTTTTCCAGACATGAACTGAAAGAACAAGTATAATTCGCTGCCTTTTCTATGTACAACGTTTATATTAGTCAAAAGAGTGATTGTTTTAAAATTTAATTTAACTGTTTTAGCCGCTGATAAAGCGTACTGGAAGCGCCCTGAAAGGTTGTTACCATCTTTAATTCAAGCTTTCTACCATGGCGAACCGTCTCAGACATATACGGTATTGGATCCTAGTTCGCTTGGCGGAACCTTTTGTTCTCAACCATACCCTTCAAAACGGCTCAGAGATACCAAGCGCGCAGCGTCCGAACGACTAATATATATCTAATTCGATAGTCGTTCAGTCAAGAGAAAGTTCATTGCAGATCTCGTGCCTGGCAGAACAAATTTTCAATCAATATTAGCCAAAACATACACACAGTAGTTATTCACCAGAATGAGTGAAGAAAATAAATTCTTTCATATTTTTAAAATCATTTCTTTTTCTACAGGTGTACAGTATAATATTGAATAAACAACTCGATGTTTTCGAGAGATCGCTTATCCTTTAATAAAAAAAAAACTTCATACTTCAAAGTGTTTTTTTAATTGTTATTTTTGTCGTTATTATTATTTTTTCAGTTATTCTGAAACAAAGTACGTATTAGGAAGTTAGTCGTGCAATACATCAAATGAGTTCGAAAATGAACAGATCAACCACCCCCGAGAGGGTTGTAGTGAGGACAAGTGCGTCAAAACGCAAGTTTCGAAAGGTAGTCATGTAATACATCAAATAAAAGGTCTTGATGCGTAGAGTTCGAAATGAAATGGCCGACCCTCCCCGAGGGGTGGGGTGTTGCAAGTGCGTCAAAACAGAAGTTTTCGAAAGGTAGCCAAGTAATACATCAAATGAAAGGTCTCGACACATAGAGTCCGAAAATGAAGTGACCGACCCTCCCCGAGGGGGTGGGGTGGGGGCAAGGACGTCAAAAACCGTAAATTGTCAAAAGCTAGGCATGTAAACTGTCTCATGAAAGTTCTCGACGCGTCGAGTTCGAAAATGGGGTGACTGATCCTCCCCGAGGGGAGGGGGTGGGGGTGGGGGCTAGGGTATCAAAACGTAAGGTTCCGAAAGCTTGGCATATAATACATCAAATAATATGTCTCGACGCGTAGAGTTCGAAAACGATGTGACCGACCCTCCCCGACGGGGTGGGGGCAAAGCGTCAAAAAAACGTAAGTTTTCGAAACTTCGACAAGTAATACATCAAATGAAAGGTCTAGATGCGTAGAGTTCGAAAATGAGGACATCGATTCCCGCCCCCGGGTGGGGAGGGGTGGGACAAGGGCGCCAAAACGTAAGTTTTCGAAAACTAGGCATGTAAAAAGTCAAATGAAGGCCTCGACTCGTAGAGTTCGAAAATGAAGTCATAATGCCATTCCATCGAGTATATTAAGAGGTATCGTCCAAAAACACAAACATTGGCGAATAGAAATACTAAGTCCATAAAAGGTCAATTAACTCTGATAAGAATACGGTGAACAACACCGAGATCGATAGTTAGGGGAGGGGTCAGTCATCGATGAGATACACATTGGCATACCGAAGATGATATGTCATTTCAATGAGTATTTTTTTTAATAAAACAGTTATTAGTCTTTCCCCCAAACACCCCAGACGAGGTATAATTCTATTTTTTGTCATAAGATTCACCTATGGATTTTTTTCTGTGATCATAACGCCAAACACACTTGAGACTATACAAATTAGTGTCAGTCGTCTGTGGGAAACGACGCACAATCAAAGTTGTAGTTGTGTGTGTGTGTGTGTTCTCCATTTTGCTCGACCTTCTAGTGACTTGGAGAATAGAGAGATTGAGCAGTCTTTAAGAAGGGAGTGGTGGTGAATGCTATAGAAAACGATAAATTACCCACCCCCCTTTCCCATTCCTCGATCCACCATAACTATACCGCGCTCATACCGCGCCATCATTTCCAATTTTTTTATGCAATTTAATATTTGATTATTTTGTTAGAAATTATTGTTATTATTTTTCGATAATAAAATGAGTTAAAATGATATCATTATTTCTAAAATAATAAAATAAGTTAGAAATGATTTCGTTATTTCTAGAATTATAAAATAAGTCGAAAATTATTTCGTTATTCTAATAAAATAAAATAAATGGAAATTGGAAGAAGGTAAATAATTGGAATGTTCTCAAACTTTTTTTATCAGAAATATCTGACGATGCTAACATGTAGGGCTCCTCTTTTAACATTAGAAGAGTTTGAAAGGTTACGCACGCCAGTAACCCCCCCCCCCCCCTCCATTACATTTCTGTGTCATCTAAATAGGTCAATGCTGTATTTCTTGACTATTCATCGTGTTACTGTCTGACCCTGTCCAAATTCACATTTTTATCCTTCATTGTGGTTAAAGTCTCCCCCGAACACAGTATGTAATGCTGTTTTCATCCCCATTTGCAGGGCCCCGGAAGTTACGGCATAGTCACGTGATCCACTTACGTTATGTTTGATTGTTATGGTAGTCCTCGTGAACGGCCATGTTGTGATGTCCTTACCATAGCGATGCGTTGACTCAAAGCGCATGTGCCGCGCGTATTGTTAAGGGATAAGCGTTTCTGTCGTTCATTATTTTGTCCTGGAGGTTGCCATCTTGGTTTCTATAGTGGCACGTGGACTTCATATGCCAAAAATCTTTTACTAGGTCGGGGGTGTGTTCGGAGGGTATTTTCGACTGAATAGGAGTACTTTTGCTGGAACAGATTTTTTTCAAAATTGTAGGTTATTCCTAGAATTACCACCAAAAAACTCCGATAGCTATTTTACTAGTTCGAATTCCTTCCGAATCATTTGATTCTGTCTACTATGTATCTATGTTCTTGTTTATGTCTACCCAGCCCTACTCAAAGCGCATGTGCCGCGCGTATTGTTAAGGGATAAGCGTTTAATTCGGAGTATACTGCAGTAGAGTAGAAGATCCTATCAAAAATACTATTGGAACAGTTTTAACTTTTTGTTACTATTTTCAGCTTTCCTGGTGTGTTCTGACTTATTCTAACCCTTTTTCGGTTTCTCTTGCTTCATCACCTCTCTGCAACTAACTAACCAGTCATAGTGAGCATGGTATTAATATTGCCTGGTTAATAGCCCATAGCAAATTAATAAAAGGCAATTAGGTTGGAATTATTAATCTGTTTTCATAACAAAGCATCAAATGACACAATATACATGAAAATATCAAAATAATATACACACGCAAGTGTAAAAATATAAATCAGCCCCAGTGAACAAAAAGCAGCCTGGTCGACCACTTCACCAGGCCTATCGATCAGCCTGGTCGCGATTCTAAAATGCAAACTCTGATAGTGCTCCATTTACCTTAGACCCCACCTATTTTTAATACACGGGTACATAGACTTCGTCTATCGTCATTTAAGGCTATGAGGCCCATGTGAAAATCCCTCAGTAAGGCATTGTCTTTCTTAGCGCATATCCACATCTGGGTGTCGTAAGCACGCCACTTTTAGCATCCCAACCTAACAACCGCTGTTCTTTGGTACCCAAATTTGATCGTATAAAGCCACGAGAAAATCCCTTAATGAGGTGGAATGAATTGCTCTTAACCTCATCTGGGTGTTAACGTCCGCCGACACCCCACGTCCAGCACATTTCATTAACAAACGACTGGCTATCGGAACTCCTTTTAATCGTATGAGGCCGTGAGGGCCATGAGACCCTCCCCCCCCCCCCCCCCCCCAGTGAGGTATAATCCATCACCCCTCAAATTCTCGCCTCCGTGTTTGAGGGTACCTATGACATTGTAATGCAGAGAATGCCTTTTGAAGGATTCCTTTTTAAGGTTACCTGTTGGAAGGTAGCTTCTATATACGGGTACTTCAATTTGGAGGGTTATTAAAACAATATAAGAATACATAACATTCCATTCATTTTCTTCTGGTTTCTGATACATTGTTCAGAGCATATGATCACTTTATAAAGTTCATAGTCAATTGCCCAGTTCATTTATTTCGCGCAATACATCTTTGAGTGGCAAGTAGCTCTTCCTCTGTATTTTTTCCACATCATGGGTTTACTTTGTGTTCAAAGATTTGTGTTGGACTCCAGCGGAACGTCTTCCTATTGTTCCACTGTTGCTAGGTCTTTATTCTTGATACATATTGTTCGCTCGTGAGCGCTGGTAACGAGGCTTTGTTGGTTGCTTTGATTTCTCAAGCTTTCACCAGATTGACGTCGTTGGTTCCTTTGCTTGATTGTACTCGGTTAGCATCTTGTTTTCTGGGTAGCAACATCACTCTTGGGTTGGAATGAAACTTCATTCTTGGTTTGATTTTGGCCTATTCTTGAATCTTCATTCTTCTGTGTGGTAACTCCAGTCTTTTTTCAGTTCGTTCTTGGTCGTATGTGCAATTAGAATCACTTTCGTTCTCTTGCCTTCAGGGTTCGTCGACGTTTGAGTGGAAACTTCATTCTTGGCAACTCCATTCTCTTGAACATAGTCTTCCTCAGTTCGTTCTTCAGAGATCTTCCTTTGGTATCTTTTTGTTCTCTTGCCTGCAGTCTGTGTGAAAAGTTCCGTCTTCTGAGTGGTAACTCTTTATCGTCCATTCTCTGGTTTTCTGGTGCTATGTAGGAAGGTGAATCCATCACTTCGTTCTTCTTAGGAATGAGCGTTGACTGGTAGTTCTCTATCTCACCTCTGGTTAACAATCGACAGGTACCATAAGGCGTCTCTACACATCTTTGTTTCTTTCCACCAAGACCTTTGTGCTGGAATAGGCTTCTTCTCTTGGCTCATCTATCACACGATCCACTTCAGTTAATTCCGAAGATGTCTGCTTTAATCCGGCATCCCTTTTGACGATCTGTATGTGAAAGTCATCTTTTAATCTGGGCCCTATTGTTGTCACAGATATATTTATTCTTCGATGTTCAAAACACAACTGAGTTAAAAGATGAGAACAGCCCTTTTATACTTTTTTCTCTAGTCTATTTTCTTCTTGGCTCCTAATCGTCGTCTTCATCTTCATCACCTTCCACTTCGAATAAGCATTTTGCCATTAGGTCATCGAATAGGAATCCTTTTTGCGGGGGGGGGGGGGGGGGGGGGTATTCAAAGTCATATCCCCCTTCTTCGCGAAGACGCTTAGCTGTCTCTTTAATTTTCTTGTGAATTGGATCCTTGCAAATGATTTAATGTGCACAAGGGCATCAATGTAGTTAGCCCCAATGGCATGTCTGACACTCGTTTAACCCTTTACCCAACGTAACGGCCAAAACCGGCCAGCGCTATTCTCAAAAATCGTCAATTAATTTTCATTATTTTTTCATTTTTTGTCTCAAAAACATAGGTTATGACCCCTCGTTGGAACGAGACAAAAAATGAAAAAAAGTAGTTATTCAAGAAATTTTTTTGCAAGTGTCGTCTGCTTTTCATGTTTGGTAAAGGGTTAAAGTCCTATGTCAGCTGCTTCAACTGCATCTTCTTTATCCTTATCAACCTCGATATACTTGATCATAAGTTTGTCAAAATTGTCTTCGTATTCGCCGTATCCACATTTTGACAGTATCCACCAATGCACCTGTAGAATCATGGGTACCTCTTCTTCATATTCCATATCTTCTTCTTGGATTTCAGATTGTTCGGATTCATATATCTTCCATTGGTGAATAGTTTCTTGGTGAACCAGAATGACAGAATTGCATTACATCCGCTCTCTTCGTAGGTTAGAACGCAAATGAGAATGGCGTTAATGGCACATGCTTTCTCTAGACCGGGGATATCTGATCATATATTGATGACGGTTCTGAGTAACGTCCCTAAAAACTTCCTTTCTGTGTGATCGCTCTTTTTGCGATAAGATAGTTTATCTTTTGGTAAGCCTCCGTATTTGATGTTTGTATATTATCAGCTGAGCTCTCTCGGATTTGGTCATTGGCACATTATAATTCAATATGTACAATAACATATGCATTGTATCAAATCATCGTTGGCGGTCTTCTTCGTGGTTTTCGCTTCATGTCGATTAACGTGAGACAGGAGTCGCACTAGTTTTCTATCTTTGTTCGGTCTTTTAGTTCCAGTGTTCTTTTATTTTTCTGATTGGCTCTTGGGACTATAATATCATCTTCGTGCCTGTGCATGATTTCTGATCTGGAGAAGATTTTTCCACAGTATCTGTAGCAAAGTGCTTTCATGCCCTCACTCCTTCGTGGTCGTAGAACGGTGGACAGTCCAGAGTATCCCAATAACTCCAATATACTGTCGTGCTCTCGCAGTTCTCTATTCTCTGATGCACTCGGTGGTATTCAATCGTCGGTGATGTTAAAAGCACATCAACACAAACAGGTAATCACGTGCTTCTTGTATAACCACATCAGTTATCTCTTTGTCTGTATCCTGTATAAATTTATTCTTTATTCCGGACAACCATTGGTCGCAGATCTTCAACCTGCCTTTGTGTACGGTCTTCATAGTTGAGTTTAGGTCTTCTCAGTGCGTTGATATCTCTCCGTGGGCAATAATGGTTTTCGTGCCCATGAGCAGTGAATGGTCTGGCAAACATCTTCCTACAATATATGCAGTGGATCCGTCATCTTTTATGATGACAATGGTATTTATTTCTGGCCCAGCCGGTCTCTTTATTCCTCTTCATGTTAAACTTTTGATTATAGGTTCTTCCTCAGTATTCACGGCAATCGACTTATATGTCTTCACTCGACGAGGATCAGTACACAAATGTACTGAAGGTGAAGATCGGCCCCTTTTTATACCATTCCAAACTGAAGCACCCGGATGTAGAAGTTTTCCTCCAACAGGTAACATTAATAAATTTCCTCCAATAGGTATTCTCCAATAGTACATCACCATGTCTTAGGTATCCTCGAATACGGAGCTCAATATATGAGTGATGATAGATCATCACATAGTGAGGGATTTCCTCATGGCTCTCATGGTCACATACGATGAAGGGGAGGGGGTGCCGAAGGCCAGTCGTTTGTTAGTTATGGTGCTGGAAGTGGGGTACAATAGAACGTGGTAGTTCAATACCCAGATGAGGACAGGAGCAACGATAGATTACACCTCAATGAGGGGGCCTCTCGTGGCCCTCATACCTCATACGACAAACATCCCGCAGTTGCGTGTGTATAACGGTATTTTTTTTAAAGTGCACACAACAGCCGCCGTGCGCAGGTTACTTTCCACGGAGTGGGCAATATTTCCCCGGTCGCAATAATATTAGATTCCAAACACTAATTATAAGAACAAGCATCAAAAATTTGATTAATGAAGCACCGGATATAACCCGGAGCTTCATTAATTTTTACTGATGATGAGTTTTATTACCTGGTAAACGCATGCGTGAACATCACTGCCCATGCGTGGATTGCGACCAATCCACCGCGACTGTACTGTACGTTAGTTTACAGAATAATGGATTGTGAATAGTGGGCATAGTAAAAATGATAATGTCTGAAACACACATTTCGAAATATTAATTTGCTTCAAATCTCTTTACAGATTCTCTGCAAGAAGGAGCCAAGAACCAGAGTCGCTTTATAGACGGTGAACACACTGCCTTGTTCCAAGATGACTTCCTCAGACGTTGTAAATGCATTTTCCGGTGAGAAACAAGAGCTGCCAGATGGACTCAGTAAGAATGTAAGAATAATCGCGGTTGTATTTCTGATAGTGATATCTATATCTGGAATCATCGGCAATGGTCTATTGTTTCTCGGAGTTATGTTTGAATCCAAACTAAAGGTCGCATACAGCCTCTTTCTTTCCAACATTAGTGTTGCTGGGGTTTTGTACTCAGCTCTTTGCATTCCCTTGCACGTTTACCTTTTAATGAACGGTGTTGATGATCAGTTTACAGACACGATAGTATGCAAACTATCTGGATTTCTTAATGCCTCTCTTTTCCTCACGACATTATCCAGTTTGTGTGCAATTGCGATCAATAGATACGTTGTCATAACAAGATCTAAGAACGACTACTTAGAACAATACACATTAAGCAGAAAGGTTGTATGGATAATATTGTTATGGGTATCGCCATCTGCTCTAGCGGTTTGTAGTGTACCATACTTTGGTTATCGTGATAATGTTATGACATGCACCGTGTTGACTGCAAACGAGGCATACTGGTTCATTTGTGTTCTGATAGCAGGTCCAACATTAATTACAGTAATTCTTACATTCGCCCTGTATTATTCAATTTTGAAGATAGTACGAAGAAGCAAGCGTTGCGTTGGTATTTCCACCGCACCACAGCACAGTAAAAGGGCTCGAGAGTTTCATATAGGAAAGTCTGGAGCCTCATCTAATAATACTGTTGACGGGCCCATAACTATACAGCTCAATAACGGTGAAACACAAATGTCTTGTGAAAATAGGGCTCGACGTTCGTCGACAGATAAAAGCAAATCAAAAACATGTGCTGATTCCAAGATGAATACCGACACTCTTAACATGACCGACGAGAGCACCGATGAAAACATAAATACGAGTCACATTGAATACAGAAAGTCTGACGGCTTCGTACGCGTCTCTTCTAGGGAGAGAAAGACACACAGCCACAGCCACAGCCACACGCCCTCGTCAACTCCTCACAGGACATCAAAAAAGAAAACGGGAACTGACAGTTGCGACATCAAAATAGTCTACAATGATGAAAAGTCACAAATTCCGATGGAAATATTTTACACCGACGAAAAATCACAGATTGCAACTGATCTTGAGGTAAACAACGATAAGATCTCCCACATTCGAGCAAATCTACCCATGAATTTTGATAAGGAGAGATCCATAAAAATACGTACTGATGATAACAATAGAATTACTGAGATTACCGATACACACTGTAATTCTCCTACTGAGGCAGACGAGAAACAGATACTCGACACTTCGTCTGTGGAAATACAGTACACAATCAAACTGACATATCATCTTTTTATTTTGTTTGCCTTGTACTGCGCACTGTTTCTCCCAATGAGCTTCACCTATGTAGTGAACAAATGGTATCCATTCAGTCCCGATGCGTGGATAATAGTTCAGATTATGGCCTCTTCCTACTATGGTCTTGCTTGGATACTCTGTGGTGTCTTGCGTCTTGAGTTTCGTAAGGCGTACCTGGGCGTCTTGAAATGCGAGCTCTGTTTGAAAAAGTCGGTTTGTAACAGGCCCGGAAACTCTCTCCGCGTGAGTTCGAACCCCCGAGATGGCACTATAGACCTAAATAACAACGATTGCTCTGGTGATTAGTCAGTGTGTGGATATTAACAACTACTACGACCTGTGATGGTGATAGACTAAACAAAATCACAAGTGGAAACATATGAAATCGATGACAATAGAGGACTGGTCGTAATGCATGCGTAGGTAGTTATATCCACGCATGCGTTTACCGGGTAATAAAAATCATCATCAGCATGTACCCGGTGCTTCATTAATTAATTTTTTTACGATTATTCATTTTATTAGTGCATGGAATCTACGCCTATTGCGTCCGTGGAAATATTGCCCACTGGTGGAAAGTGACCAGTCTACGGCGACCATACTGTACATTGACATGCATCATCGTCTTCTTATATTTGAGAAATGTGCCAAGTTCTAAAGTTCGGCATCATCGCATCTCTGAACATAACTTTTGACATTAAAGTAGAAACAAAAAATTTTCGCTATACGGCCATATTGAATTTTCGATCCTCAGAATTTTTTGGTATCATCCTCTTGTCATTGCGGAGTAATTAACTTAATTCTCCAGTTCAGTCGCAAACAGACATTGGTTTTTGCGACATAAAGTACCTCTGAAGTACGACGGAAATGACTGCTATTCAATCATCGTGAATTTTTTGTCACAAACTTTGTAAGTATCATGTTCTTGTTATAATGAATAATGTACAAATTCTAAAATTTTGTACCAAACCAAAGCATCTCTGTGCCACAAGATTTAAGGTGAAATTACTTCTAGAATAAAACAAAAGTCGCCGCCGCCAATTGGACATCTTGAATTTTCAGTCCGAACAATTGATTTGTCTCATCTCTTGGTATACATGAACAGAGTACCAAATTTCGAAGTGCAGTCTCAAAGCATCTCTGAGCCACGACTTTATGGCAAAGTATCTCTAACATAAAACAAAGGTCGCTCAAAATCGACCATCTTGATTTTTTCGTCTAAAATTTCGACATGCAGCATACTTTTTTTGTATCAATGAACAATATGCTAAACTGAATGATTCGCTCGCAAAACATTCTTGAACCAAGATTTTTTTTTTTTTTTTTTTTTGCGGATTATCCACAAAATGCTAGAAATGCGACTGCCATCTTGGATTTTCTGTAAAAACAAATGACAGACGTCATCCTCTTTTTTTTGTCTGAACAAAAACAAAATATGAAAGTTCAGTCTTAAAACGTCTGTGAGCCACGGCTATAGACTCGTCGAGCTCGTTCCAATGAGGTGTCACGTGGTATGGGTTTTCTTTTTACAATTTTAAAAAATAATATTTGAAATAATAAATTTTGATATCGTCTTCGTTGGGTAAAGGGTTAACGAAAAAGAGTACATCTGAATAGAACAACAACAATTGCTACTAATCGACTATCTTGAATTTTCCATTATTTATTTATTTATTTATTTATTTATTTATTTATTTATTTATTTATTTATTTATTTATTTATTTATTTATTTATTTATTTATTTATTGGGTTTAAAGACACTTTCGACAGCCAGGGTCACTTCGTGTCGGAGAGTTTTACGGTTGGAGGAAGCCGAAGTACCCGGAGAGAACCACCGAGCAATGGCTAGTAACTGCCACACTCCCCAACGTACTAACTACGCACAAGCAGGGTTAGCATTGGTTGGAGACAAGTGCACCATCGACGTGCAGTACGCCTTAGTGCACAGCGCCATCGTTCCCCACATGGGCGATCAGGATGAATTGCTTTGCCCAAGGATACAACTCAGGAACACATGGCGGGAACGAACCATGGACCTTTCGGTTTAATGTCCAAGCCGTAACCACTGAGCCGCCGTGCCCCCTTGAATTTTCCATAAAACAAAAAGTGATTGCCCTCCCCGTGCCCCCTACAGTCATTTACAATGTCAAACTTTAATTTGACTTACCATTTGGTGTACAAGAGGTACAATGAAACTTTCATTAGATATATACTGTGAACAAGAAGCACCAGCAAGCTTTCATCTTGTGTACCGTCCGGTGCACCACCGGTGTGACGAAACTTATTTACAAAATCCGAGGACAAGCACAAAATTCCACCAATATACGACCGGGTGCATAATATAGCCAGAAGCTCTAACTAACATTTAGCTCATAAAACATCCGATACAACCCGCGGCCGTGAGTGGAACAAAACAAACCCATTTTTTTCCGATAAAAAGTTTCTTTCTGCATTTTAAGTGCAAAGTCGATTATTTATTAAGAGTATGGTATAAATAAAACAAATGGGTACAAGGGCCGGTAATCAGATTTAAACCACTCATAGAATAAGGGTTTTAACCACTCGGAAGAGCCTCGTGGTTAAAATCCTTATCCTTCTCGTGATTTAAATCTGTTTACTGGCCCTAGTACCTATTTATTCTGTATGTATCTCGCAATGGTTTTGAACCAGTTTATCTTTTGTCCTCATCCATTTTTTATGTTATTGTTTGATATACGTCATGTACCTAGAAGTTATTTGAATTTAATAAATTAATGCCCTATAACAACCTCGGGGCTGCACGTTGAAAATATAAACAATCAGTTCTTCTCCCAATTGTCCCGTTGACTGGATTGTAATTATATGTATTATAGAGTTATGTATTTAAACAGTGCTCGTAAAATTGGTGTGATATTTGACTCTCATCTATCAATAGAGGAAAATGTCAATACTATTTGCAAGCGCTGTTTCATGCAAATTAGGAACCTGAGCTATCTTCGTCGTTACCTCTCCACTAAGTCATTGGAAACTGTAGTTCATGCTTTTATTTCATCCCACTTGGATTTCTCCATCTCACTTCTTATTGGGTTGCCACAGTAATATATTTCAAAACAACAGAATATTCAAAATACAGCTGCACGTATCATCACAGGCTCTAAACGCTATGATCATATAACACCACTAATAAAAACATTGCACTGACTCCCTGTACGACAGAGGATTATTTTCAAAATTTTGGCTTTGGTATTTAAATGCATTCATGGCTCGGCACCTAAGTACTTACAAGACCTTCTGGCAATTAAAAAACCTGAAAGGAACTTGCGCTCCTCCTCACAAATCAAGCTTCAGATGCCCTTCTCTAGGTCCACTTTTGTGAATAACAGAGCTTTCTCTTTCGCTGGACTTGCACTTTGGAATAATTTACCAGTTCAGGTTCAGGGATCGAAAGATCTCAACCAATTCAAAAAAAATTTAAAATCACATCTTTTCAGAGAGGCCTTTGACAGTATGTAACCTGCTGGCCTTCACAGCTTTCTCAGTCTGTATATTGCCCTAATAGTCACGAGCTCATTGTTTATTTAACTCTACAGCGTTTCAGAGCACTTTGTGATTTTCCGTTTTATAAAATTTCCTTATTATTATTATTATTATTATTATTATTATTATTATTATTATTATTATTTATTCTCTCTGTGTAAAGAAATTCATTATGAAAAAATAATTATTTACTCATTCCCTATCTTCCTTGGCTTTTGGCCACACGCAGCGGAAATGCTCTTTTTCAGTGTGAGTAAATGCCTTGTAGGAAGTCTGTTAGTGTATCATGGTATTTAATTCTTCCTATAGTAGGGTAAGTAAATACTGTGGAAAGGATATTTTTACTAATGCATGCGACCCTATAAATATGTACCAAAGGGCATTAAGCCGATTGTATGGCTCACTCAAAAATAAGAACGCAGTTGTTCGATATTATTAACAAAGAGGTACTGGACTTAAAAAAATACCAGTGAATGCCAGCAATTTGACTTCATCATGAAGAATGAAAATTTGCGGACATGACAACCGTTACTTAATCCCAGTTCCTTATTCGACATTCGTTATCAACCGATTTTATCGGTTGATGACGAATGTCGAATACGGAAATGGTATAAGTAACGGTTGTCACGTCCCCGAAAATCGTATATTAATCATCCACATAAATTACACAACCCTGCTGTTTTCAGGGAAAGAGAAACGTTGATTACCAAAAAGCGGAAAGGGGGAGGACAAACATTACTTATTCCCAGTTCCTTATTCGACAATCGTTATCAACCGATTTCGTCGATTGATAACGAATGTCAAATAAGAAACTGGAAATAAGTAACGGCTGTCACCTCCCCAAAAGCGGGAAAGATAAACTAAGCTTTAACACAACCGGGGAAATCGTATTCCAACCCGATTGTCATTTTTCTTCAAATTGTTTTGCTAATGTTTTCAACACTATTGTACATATCAAATTTATATTTTGTCACATAAGCAACCCGCCTCACTGTATGAGTTATATTGCTTCAATAAATGTGGATTTAATGTAAAGTAGGTTTTTACCCGTTAAGCACTGATGGTATCAACCACGTCACTTCAGTAAAAGTCTTTGGAGGAGTCCATATTCATTACTTAGTGGTAGACCAATAATTGTTTTTCAACGTGCAGCATTGGAGCCATCCCCACATATTCACTGATCCGCCATCCTACTTCATAACATTATGACGTATTAAGGGCTTGGACCGGAAACACGCCCTCGGTCAAAGAGTTAAATGTATATAATTCTGATGTGGTGAAAGTAATCAACTGTCAGTGGCGAATACCTGTCGGATTCGTCAACCTCTAACCAGCCACTCATCAAGGTTAGCATTGGTTCACGACAAGTGTGCCATAAGCGCTCTACTCGAATGAGCATTTTTTTAACCAGGTACACTACACACACGACGTCTGGTAGGATCGAAAACCCCGTGCTCTCTATTAGAAGACAATGGAGCTGCCGAGACCCTTTCCTTGAGATGTCCTGTAAAGTAAACCCCAAATTCTGCAAGGCCGGCATCATATGTTTTTTATGAGTGCTTTCACTGCGCAATTTATTTAAATGGATTAAGTAAAAATGTGTCCTGAAGAAACGATCGCACCCATGCTCCTATTTCAGACAGAACAAAGTTCCTAGTGTTTCCTTAATTCAAGAAAGGATCATTTCCAGAACACATTCTGGAAGCACGATTGAAGTTTGTATTTTCGATAGTCAAGGACTCCGGAAGCATCCGAGGTAAAGGGTGGCAGGGGTACCGAAAAGGGAACTCGAATCTGGGTTTGAGTTAAGACCGGGAGTTTACACAATATTTTTAATGTAATTTAGCACTCACCACCCATGACGATAGATAACTTAGAAGGGTAATGCTGAAAAGTTACGCGATAATATCGAATATGCGGTTATTTTTTCTTTTTGGAAATTGTATACAGGACACCTGTTTTTTTAGACGGACGTGACAGCTGTTACTCATTCCCAGTTCCTTATTCGACATTCGTTATCAACCGATTTTATCGGTTGATAACGAATGTCGAGTAAGGTAGTGGGGATTAGTAACGCTTGTCACGTCTCCTTTTTTGAACTGGTATCAGAAATATCGCATGAGTGAATGCAAGGCAATCTGAAGGATACTTATATTTTTTTGGTGTCATGAATGAGATAATTCTGGTATCTACTCCAAAATGGCTGGCATTTGTTGATACTATGTACGTTGGAATTTTTTAATAGCAACTGAAACATGTTTTAATTGCAATCAAAACACCCCGAACGTGAAAACGCGCAAGGATATCGCCCACCAAAATCATGTTGTTGTTAAACTCATATTTAAATAATGAGTGCAGACTGACTTCAGATACACTCCAGTTCAACCAGAAGACTGTAGGAAAATGTCAGTTAATATTTTAAACCTGCAGCCTAATGGCCACAGGAGTAGTAATATAGCAGGAGGTAGTCGACCCCCATTACCCGGAGCTTTGATGGAGCAGCTAGTGTTAAATTCCCATAGGAACCGAAGCTCTGGTGGAGCAACTTTTTTCGGTGCAAAACGTTGGCTCCATCAAGCTAGCTCTGACAAGTGGTCTACCTACTGCATATATAGTATGCTATGGTATGTATAGTGATATATTACATTATTATATGACCTTCATATCCTATGTCTGCTATAGTAGTATGCAACGTTAGGCTAGGCAGTGTTATACTTGGTTGCTTAGAACGGGAGCATAGGATGCGTTGGTCTATTACCCAATCAACTGCTTTTATGTGTGTGTGTGTGGGGGGGGGGGGGGGGGGGGGGTGATGTTGGACTGTTGTTTTTTGGCTCCTGGATTCCAGAAAATCCATTAGGCCTTTTACTTCCAAGCTCATACAACGCGGATTTATGGGTCCGATTTGGCTCCTATCTGGCTCCTATATTACACCTATTCCCATAGGGCTCCTAGTTTGTGCCTAGATTTGATCCATGATCTGTGAAATGGCAGATCAAACGTGGAAGTGTTCCAGACAACGAAACAAACTGGGTGGTTGTATAATAGATAACAGAAGCCCTTTCAACACTCAATACATTTTATTCTCTACAATATATTAACAATAATATTACAAAAAACATTTATCTGAAAAACATGATTTGATTGCGGCTTTCAAATATTCACGACTAAAGAAGAACGTGTAACACAGATCCATGAATATTGTTTACAGTTGTCACTGCAGAGGGAAAACAGCTGATGGTCACAGTACATTAATGTCTATGTATCCAGCGGTTTGGTAGATGTTCTATTTTCTTGCACTTTTCTTTTCGGGTACAAATATGGCAATAAGTATGGCTGTAAGTGTACATGTGATTATTGGTCACTACAAATCCACGATTCAGTCCTGTTACACTCTGCTGCGTTTTCAACACCTGCAGATATTTTGTTCTTCGTTAGGTCGTTTTGGTGTTTATTTATTCCTTCAGAACTAAACTTGTTACTCGGGCCGAAACAGTAGTAGGTTTTGCTACAAAGACCCACGATTCCATTTCCGCTCCATGAAACCTTGAAGAGGCCTGGTGTTCTTTTATCGAATGCTTTCCGGTCGCTGCAGCATGGCCCCTTGGGTGACCATATCTTGCCTCTAATCTTGGTTGAACAAACTCTTCTCTGTGCTTATCGCATGATTCTGACGGCAGCCATTGGTGATACTCTCTATAAAACTCTTCTTTCTTTTCCGATTTTATTACTTCTTCCAGAGATGATCTGGGGGAGTGCGGTAGCTCAGTGGTAGACTGTTGGACTTTTATGCTAGAGGTCACGAGTGCGATCCTCGTCCAGTACGACCCGCGTTGAGTCCTTGGGCAAGGCACTTATCCGGGTTGCCTACATGGGGGCACGATGACGCCGTGTAATAAGGCGTACTGCACGTCGGTGGTGAACATGCCTTCAACCAATGTAACACTGCTTGAGCGGAGCTTGAGCAGAGTTAGAATGTTGAGGAGCTGACAGTTGTTCGTCGATGCTCGGTGGTTCTCTCCGGGTACTCCGGCTTCCTCCACCCGAAAAACTGTCACATTCACGATTAGCCATTGTGCATAAGTATGTGACCTTAAACACCAATAAATAAATAAATAAATAAATAAATAAATAAATAAATAAATAAATAAATAAATAAATAAATAAATAAATAAATAAATAAATAAATAAATAGAGATAATTTGGAGAATAAGATGTACCCTGAATCTGTATTCATGAGGCAGTACTGGAATCATGTCTATTCACGAAGGTATCAATAAAATCATAGTAAAACTGCAACATCTTCATCTTTGCGTATTGGTACACGAAAAAGCCGATATGAAGTGGTAAGTTTAGTTTGATGCGTTTCTTATTCATCTCCAACTCGTATAGTGCTTCGCATAAAGGATTCATTTATTTAGCAAGAAGCTTCGTCGTCATTGCAGTAAATGATATTTCTGTGTTTTTCTTTACTGGTTACTGTCTTTCCGTACCCGCTATTTCCAAGGAGTTTCATTGTGTCAGCAACTATTGCTTCATCTGAATTTCGATCACCGTCTCTTCTAGCCTGTGATACCTCTTCTCCAAATGTCTTGATGCATGCTTTTGGTTCGTACTGTATGACTTGATAAATTTGTGTCACCTCGAGGCCGTGATCGAGGCACCGTTTCAGGAGTGGCGTTACAAGAAATATCTTCTTTGCATGATAACTCCCGATCAAACTTCTTCTTGGCTGGCTCACGACATTGTTTTTCTCGGCAAACTTTCTCATGTGATCTCCGATGTCTTCTGTTCTGATGGTGGCATTTTTGAAGATGGGTGTCATTTCTTCAAAATGGTGTCTTCAGTGGTCTGGAACATGAATGTCACACTCAACAAATCCAAACAGATTGCCCGAAATCATATGCTGTGTTACTTCACTCTCGTTCATTGTCCCTGTCAAAGTGTTGCTTATCAGTGTGGAGAGGAAGCTAAAACGTGTGGAGGTGTAGTCGGTTATGACGCCAACGCACTTTACTTATGGTGTTTAATGCAAGAGATGCCAACTGGAAGGCACATAAGAAGACGTAAAGAGCATGGTTTTAAACCGGAGTATTCTCACAAGTATGGCAGAATAGCGCTGCAGTGGTTGAACTATATCTCCAGAAGAGACAGTCTTGAAATCTGCCGTCAGTTCAATGGAGAATAGAAAAAGATTGGAAGGAGACATCTGTCCGTAGACGACTGGTGTAAAGAAATGCAGACTATCTACCAATTTCATGGCATCTTCTGGCACGGTCACAATTGTCGACTAAACACAAAAAGAAATGGAGAAGCAATTCGTTTCCACAATATTCGAGACAAACAAATAGAAGATCTTCACAAAGAGACAATAAAGAACTTCAAATACATTACAGATCCAGGATACAAACTTGTTGAAATCTAGGAATGCCAGTGGCTGAAAATGAGAAAGGATCCTGTTGTAAAAAGTTACCTAGAAACACCTTGAGAGCAAAACTTTGATAGGGACAATGAACGAGAGTGAAGTAACACAGCATGTGATTTCGGGCAATCTGTTTGGATTTGTTGAGAGTGACACTCATGTTCCAGACCATGTTCACTCATGTTGAGAGTGACACTCATGTTCTAAGAAGCCACTTTGAAGAAATGTCACCCATCTTTAAAAATACTACCATCAGTACAGAAGACATCGGAGATAACATGAGAAAGTTTGCCGAGAAAAACAACGCCATGAGCCAGCCGAGTAGTTTGATCCAGAGTTATCATGCAAAGAAGATATTGCTTGTAACGCCACTCCTGAAATGGTACCTCGATCACGGCCTCGAAGCAACACAAATTTATCAAGTCATACAGTACGAACCAAAAGCATGCTTCAAGACATTTGGAGAAGAGGTATCACAGGCCAGAAGAGACGGTGATCGAAATCCCGATAAGGCAATAGTTACTGATACAAAGAAACTCCTTGGAAATAGCGGGTACGGAAAGACAGTAACCAATAAAGAAAAACATAGAAATATTATTTACTGTAATGACGACGAAGCTTCTCGTTTAATAAACAACGTGCACTTCCGGCAAATGAATCATTTGAGCGAAACACTGCAATGACGACGAAGCTTCTTGCTTAATAAATGAATCCTTTATGCGAAGCACTATACGAGTTGGAGATGAATAAGAAACGCATTAAGCTGAACTTACCACTTCATATCGGCTTTTTCGTGTACCAATACGCAAAGATGAAGATGTTGCAGTTTTACTATAATTTTATTGATACCTTCGTGGATAGACATGGTTTTCAGTACTGCCTCACGTATACAGATTCAGGATACATCTCATTCTGCAAATCACCTCTGGAAGAAGTAATAAAACCTAAAAAAATAACAGTATTATAGAGAGTATCACCAATGGATGCCGTCAGAATCATGCGCTGAGCACAGAGAAGAATTTGTTCAAACCAAGATTAGAGGCAATATATTGTCAGCTGAGGGGCACTGCTGCAGCGACTGGAAAGCATTCGATAAAAGAACACCTGGCCTCTTCAGGGTAGAATGGAGCGGAGATGGAATCGCGGGTCTCTGTAGCAAAACCTAATACTGTTTCGGTCCGAGTAACAAGTTTAGTTCTAAAGGAATAAATATACACCAAAACGACCTAACGAAGAACAAATATCTGCAAGTATTGAAAACGCAACCGCAACAGAGTGGAACAGGAGTGAATAGTGGATTTGTAGTGGCCAATAACCACATGTATTCTTATAGCCAGAACAACGATGGACTGCCATATTTTTACCCGAAAAGAAAGGTTCAAAAAGATGGGACATCTATCAAACCGATATAAAGACATTAATGTACTGTGATCATCAGTTGTTTTCCCTCTGCACTCTTGATGTGACAACTGTAAAAAATATTCATGGACCTGTATTACACGTCATTATTTAGTCGTTAATATTTGAAAGCCGCAATGAAACCATGTTTTTCAGATAAATGTATATTGTAATATTATTGTTAATATATTGTAGAGAATAGAATGTATTGGATGTTGAAGGGGCTTCTGTTATTTATTATACATCCACCCAGTTTGTTTCCTTGTCTGGAACACTTCCACGTTTGATCTGCCATTTCACAGATCATGGATCAAATCTAGGCACAAACTAGGAGCCCTATGGAAATAGGAGTCACACAGGAGCCAAATAGGAGCCAAATGGGATCCATAAAGCCGCGTTGTAGGAGCTTGATAGAAAAGAGGCCTAAGGGATTTTCTGGAATCCATGAGCCAAATCACACCAGTCCAACATCACCGCCCCCCCCCCCCCTCCCCATAAAAGTAGTGGATTGGGTAATAGACCAACAGACCGTGCATCCTATGCTCCCGTTCTAAAAACCCAAGTATAATACTGCCTAGCCTAGCGTTCCATACTACTATATAAGATATAGGATATGAAGATGGATTAGTAGTACCAAGGTCTAACGGGGGGACCTTCAGGAGAATATACCGCTACTATCAAATTACTCCTATCAGAATTCAGACACCGCCTGACCCGAAAAATGTTTTATCAGCATGTACAGTGGACAACAACAGCGGTCAACGTCTTTATCACGTCGCGTGTGCATTATGACGGCAAGACGTCAATAGCAATGTCAAGCGTTTCGCGGGGAAAACTTTCAAGAAAACCCAACTTTCCCATCCATTTTCCATCACATGCCATAATATAAATCCATAGCCCTGTGTGTAATATATCACTATACATACCATAGTATACTATGTATGCAGTAGGTACACCACTTGTCAGATCTAGCGTGATGGAGCCAACGTTTGGCACCAAAAAAGTTGCTCCACCAAAGCTCCGGTTCCTATGGGAATTTAACACTCGCTGCTCCACCAAAGCTCCGGGTAATGGGAGTCGAATACTTCCTGCTATACTACTCACAGGTTGTAAATATAAATTGATCTTGTACCCTATACATTCATGGCAGTGAGTCTTATAAAAAATGAAGAGAAGATTTTTGTTTACAAAGAAAAAAAGCTAACACTGATGCGAAATAAATAATCTCCCAACAAATGACACTAAATCTCATTGTAAAATATGCTGTTTCATTTCTATATCAGTTGTGTTTCTCATTAGATAAAGAAACAGAAAAGAAATAAGTATGTTTTGTTATAGACCTGTTATTAGAATGTAATAGATATTTTTTTTAATAAATAGAAAAACAATTTTGTCCACACCTGCTGGAATTTTCTCCAGCTTCATCTTCTTTGAATGAGCTTTTGTCTGCATGTTGTTTGTCTTCTTATTTTTTTTAATTCATGGCGTCTGTCATCGGTGCCTTTTTCCTATGCACTTACCAAAAAAGACAAAGGTGTAATTCATGGCAGTTTCACTTTCTTTACAGTACATTTAGTTAAATGCATTTATTTATATTCACTGTTGCAATTGTAAAGTGCAAAGAATTGCAAAAAGAAATCAAGAACAAAAAGGGGGACGTGATAACTGTTACTTATTATCGGTTAAAATCGGTTGATAACGAATGTCAAATAAGGAACTGGGAATAAGTAACGGTTGTCTTGTCCGCAACAAACAGCGAGATTACTAATTGCGTGCACATAAAGGTGTTGAGGATGGAGTTCAGCCTCAGAGAAACCAAAATTATAGCAATTAAATTATGTTTGTAAGAACCCTGAAATTTGTCAACCATACAAGCTTTAATCGGTAAAACTCTTGATTTCACATCTTCCTTCCCATCAGATAGGGTCTGTCCAGCAGGGGCAATATCTCAAAGAAGGCATCAGTGTTGAATGTTCAGTGAGGATTGTTGGAGAGTTTACTATTAGATAATGGGAGATGGGTATCTACTATGTCATGACGTAACCCCCCTCTCCCCACCAGTCCCCCGTGACATTTGTTATGCACCGATGTTTTGAGGGTATATAGTCGATAGATCCGTCCGTTCGTCCGTACTTCCGGACAAACATTTTGCATTATAACTCATGTATCCCTTGTCGGATTATGATGTCCTTAAGAATGCTACAGACCAGAATGAGGGAAAGGATATCCACTTATTGGGGTTTCGTCCATGCATACGTACCAGAGTGATGGCCCTTGTTACACTTACAAACTGTATAAATGTTGGGCATTATAACTCAGTCATCTGTTGGCTGGGGCGCGGTGGCTCAGTAGGTAGAGATGCAGGCTGCAAGCCTAGAGGTTCTCGGTTCGAATCCCACCTGCAGCAACAACTGTGTCCTTGGGCAAGACACTTAAACCCAATTGCCCATGTGGGTCCACGATGGCGTTATGTACTAAGGCGTACTGCATGTCGATGGTGCACTTGTCTTCAACGAATGCTAAATCTGCTTGCGTGGAGGTAGTGCGTTGGGGAGTCTGACAGATGCTCGTCGTTGCTCGGTGGTTCTCTCCGGATACTCCAACTTCCTCCACCCGTAAAACTGTCCGACACGAGGTGACCCTGGCTGTCAAAAGTGTCGTTAAACTCCAATAAATAAATAAATAATTAAATATCTGTTTGCCGATTTTGGTGTCCTTTCGTATGGTGGGCGACCAGCATGGGGAAAAGGATGTCCACATATTGCGGTGTTCGTCTGTGTATACAAGCCAGAATTGTGGCCCTTGTTACATTTAGAAAACATTCCCTACGAACGTTTGTTTTATACTTCGGTAATTTGCGTGTGGATTTTGATGTCCTTTGGTATGGCGAGAGACCAGCATAGGGGAAAAGACACCCATATGTTGCGGGTTTTCCCCATACCAGATTTACGGCCCTCGTTACACTCAATGAACTTTCCGTACGAACGTTTTGCATTATAAGTCCAGCATCGGTTGTTTTATTTGTTGTCCTTTAGTATGGTGATAGGCCAGTTTGGGGAAAAGGATATCCACATATTGCGGGTTACTTCTGATCCGCGCACACTTAGGCCTATCACAGTTTCGTCCATGCATACAGACCAGCGTTAAGATCCTTGCTTGACCAGTTGTGTTAAATTTAACATATAATGTAAGTACCAATTGTAATATAGTGAATCTGAGTTGAAAACGAAACTTGGGGTAAAGGTTATCGCGTACAGTCTGAATCACGTTGCGTATTTTCGCTGCTTGGCAAAACAAACAATGAACTACTAGTACGCAGGTTTGACAATCTAAATGTATTGATTTGAATACAGAATTGTCGAAAAGTCACCGTAGGAGTTTGCATATTTGAGTTAGACGTTAGTAAAAGAGCGAAATGTGAAGCGATTGATGGTAAGCGTCTGCATTGTCTCTCCATTTCGTTTCACGCTTGTTTATTGTATTGTAAATAAAGATCACGCGAGGGAGGACCCGCGTGAGAAATATGGGAATTGCTGATAAAGGCAATTGGAAGAAAATGGTTCAGTCTCATTTATGCCTTAGACCTTTACAATACATAACAGCCATTTCCTGACAGCGCTATTCACAAAAATCGTCGTTTGGAATTCATTATATTTTCAAATCCTCCAAAAGAAAGGTTACAACCTCTCATATGAACGAGCTCGTCGAACTCGTTCCAATGAGGGGTCATAAGCTATCCTGTGGAGCCGGAAATGAATATATTTCGTTCAAGACATTTTGGGCTATTTGCTTTATTTCTGCTGGGAAAAAGGTGGAAATTGATTGATTTATTTATTTATTTATTTATTTATTTATTTATTTATTTATTTATTTATTTATTTATTTATTTATTTATTTATTTATGTTGACATATTCGATGTAATTTGCTTATATTATAGATTTTATGTTTTATTGTATAGAAGTGTTTTCCAATAAATAGATTGATGTTAGTAGTTTTTGTCCCAACTGTTTTATTTTCTGATAGCGATTTCATATCTTACCTCCTACAAGTATCTGGGAATTCCATTGGTTCAAAGACGTCACATGCAGACTGCATATAAAACCATATACTTCCTGTCAATATCAATATACGCTGACAGCTATAGGTAATCTCCCCTTTGTTCATTGATTATTCAAAATGGCGGCAGCCGATAAACGCTTCAAGTTGAAAGATTGAGTGTTGGAAGCCCATATTTGGTCTGAAGTGCAGGTTAGGCAACTTAAAAGGCTTCATATTCTGTGGATGTATGTCATGTTACCTTCGAAATAAAACTGTTTGGTATGTATATGAATTTCCCATGTTACAATATATGGCAGAGTGTAGGCACTCTCCCATAAATTGTAACAAGGCAAAAGACACGTGAACACATTGTGAGAATTCGCTCATTTAATTTTGATCGCTGTTGTTATTAGTTCTGTGCATCGATGCAGCAGTCGCCAAGATATATTCGTTACGCAGTTTGTTGATGGCCTAATATGGTATATATGGTGTCAGTTAATTCCATATTGGACTCGAGCTTCGCTATCGTCCAATATGAAATTAACTGACACCATATACACCATATTAGGCCACCAACAAACTGTGTAACTAATAATATCGTAATACACATACCCATACATACACCCTCGTACGCATCTGCATCCTGATTTTGACAGCATCATACACACTCACAAACCGATGAGACGAACGAAGGTACTCTATTGTTCTCTTAGTTGTAACCAACACGAATTATCACTTAAATTCGGCTCGGTTCGATCTCGCCAATGGTAACTGCGTTGTGTCATTTTGGGCAAGGTACTTAATCTCTATTGCCCACATGGGGTCACAGCGACGCTGTGTACTAAGGCTTACTGCACATCGATGGTGCACTTGTCTTCAATCAAATGCTAACCCTGCTTGTGTGGAGTTAGTACGTTGGTGAGTCTGGCAGTTTCTCGCAGTTACTCGATGGTTCTCTCCAAGTACTTCGGCTTCCTCCAACCGTACAACTGTCCGATATGAGGTGACCCGTGCTGTCGAAAGTGTCGTTAAACCCCAATAAATAAATAAAATTAATTAATTAATCAACGATGAAAATAGCCACGGAAAGAATTTTTTATTTAGGGTTCTGGGAAGCTTCGAAATTCGATTCGATTCGAAATCGGCCCTATGATGCGATTCGAATAGTCAAGATGTTCTTACAGACAACCTGATGATAGAAGAAGAGTTCAGAGAGGTTCCGTTTCGAACCAACTGCGATTCCGTTCTGGAATATTCCGCTTTTAACATTGATTTGACCACACAGACAAGTCGCCGTTACATACAATACTTGTGTGGGAGCTGGCAATATTTACGGCCGTTAGAAGGTGGAATATCTACAACTTAAAGAGCGTTTTGAATTGAATCGAGATTCGAATCGATGCGAAAAATTAAATTATAATCCGCTAACCCAGGTAATATATGATGCATTTACAGAGTATAAACTGGCATTTCATATAGCACACAAATTTTATTTATTTATTTGTTGGGGTTTAACGACACTTTTCGACAGCCAGGGTCACCTCGTGTCAGAGAGTTTTACGGGTGGGGGAAGTCGGAGTACCCGGAGAGAACCACCGAGCAACACAGAGCAACTCTCATTCACTCCAATGTACCAACTCCACACAAGCAGGATTAGCATTGGTTGAAGACAAGTGCACCATCGACGTGCCCCCCCCCCTACCCCCCTCCCCCAGGTGGCCAATCGGGATTAAGTGCCTTTCCGAAGACACAGCGCAGTTGTCCCTGGCGGGGATCAAACCATGGACCTTTCGGTTTGAAGTCCATTGTCGTAACCACTGAGCCTCCGAGCTCCCTCAAGCAAATGTAAGAAAGTTATAGTGTTCCTGATGATAACTTGAGCGATAGGGGGCTCAGAAAATTTAACGAAAATTTAAATACAGAGTACAAACGGGGACGTGACAACCGTTATTTTTTCCCAGTTCCTTATTCGACATTCGTTATCAACCGATAAAATCAGTTGATAACGAAGGTGGAATAAGGAATTGGGAATAAGTAACAGATGTCACGTCCGCACTACGAACAGTATTTTATGAGGTGAGTCACGACCACGAGAAAATGCATGGCAAGAATAAACTTCAAACTTATCACACATTTAAACAGGCCCATAGATTTGAGCCGTACCGTGAATATTCTGAAACACAGGAGGCAAGAAGTGTGTTTCCAAGACTGAGAATAAGTAGTCACAAAACGTGTATTGAGAGGGGAATACATTTTTAACTCCTATCCCCGTAGAAATTAAGCTTTGTGGTGTATGAGTGCTTGAGCAGCAGTCGACAAAGTAGAAAATGAGACGCACTTCGTTACAGATTGGCTGGCAAACTCAAACATAAGTGCGCAGTTCGACATTATTAACAAAGAGGTACTGAACTTTATAAAAACAAGTGAACGCCAGCAATTTGACTTCATCATGAAGAATGAAAATTGGTGGGCATGACAATCATTACTTAATCCCAGTTCCTAATTCGACATTCGTTATCAACCGATTTTAAAGGTTGATAACGAATATCGAATACGGAAATGGTAATAAGTAACGTTTGTCATGTCCCCGAAAATTGTATATTAAACATCCACATCTATTACACAATCCTGCTGTTCTCCCGGGAAAGAGAAGCGTTGATTGCCAAAAAGCGGAAAGGGTGGGTGGGTGACAAGCATTACTTATTCCCAGTTCCTTATTCGTCATTCGCTATCAACGGATTTCGTCGGTTGATAACGAATGACGAATAGGGAACTGAGAATAAGTAATAGTTGTCACCTCCCCAAAAGCGGGAAAGATAAACAGGCCTTGACACAATCGGGAAATCGTACTCCAACCCCATTATCCCTTTTCTTCAAATTGTATTGCTACTGTTTTCAACACTATTGTAAATATCAAATTTATATTTTGTCATACAAGCAACCCGCCTCACTGAATGTATTATATTGCTTCAATACATATGGATTTAATGTAAAGTAGGTTTTAACCCGTTAAGAACTGATGGTATCAACCACGTCGCTTCAGTTAAAGCCTTTGGAGGAGTCCATATTCATTACTTAGGGGAAGACCAATATTCTCTTTTCAACGTGCAGCCTAAGGGGCTGCACGTTGAAGATATTAATTGGCATTCCCCACACATTCACTGAACAGCCATCCTACTTAATAATATAATAGCGTATTAAGGTCTTGGAACAGAAACACGCCCTCTCGGGTCAAAGGGTTAAATGTATATAATTCTGATGTGGTGAAAGTAATCAACTACCAGTGGCCAATTACTGTCGGATTCTTCTAACCAGCCACTAATTAATCCTTTGAACTCGGGTGGTATCTTCCATGCCAGTCCAATGGCAGCGATTTGGGGTAGACCAATCAATATTTTCAACGAGCAGCCTCAGGGCTGTACGTTCAAAATATCGATTGGTCTACCCCACACATTTACTGAACAGCCATCATATTTATTGACGTTCAAAGGGTTCAGGTAATCATTGGCTGACGACAAGAGTGCCAGTAGCGCGCTACTTGCATTAGCAATTTTTTAACCAAGCACACTACACACACGACGTCAGGTATTTATTTATTTATTTATTTATTGATGTTTAAGGTCACATATTCATGCACAATGGCTAATCATGACCGTGACAGTTTTACGGGTGGAGGAAGCCGGAGTACCCGGAGAGAACCACCGAGCAACGACGAGCAGCTGCCAGCTCCCCAACATCGTAACACCGCACTACAGCACATGCAGGGTTAGATTGGTTGAAGACATGCGTACCGTCGACGTGCAGTACGCCTTAGTACACGGCGTCATCGTGCCCCCACGCGGGAAATGGAGGTGAAGTGTCTTGGCCAAGGACACAACGCGGTTGCCGCAGGTGGGAATCGAACCGAGGACCTCTCGGCTTGCAGCCTGCACCTGTACCTACTGAGCCACCGCGCTCCCCACGACGTCAGGTAGGGTCGAAAACGCGAGCTCTTTAATAGAAGACAATGGAGCTGCCGAGAGATCCTGCAAAGTAAACCCGGAATTCTGCAAGTTCAGCATCATATGGTATTCCTATGAACGCTTTCTATTCGCAATTTAATTGAATGAATTAAGTTATAGTTATTAAAAATGTGTTCTGAAGAACAGGTCGCACTCATGCTCCGATTTCAGACAGAAAAAAACTCCTAATTTTGTGAAAAAGATTCTCCAGAAAGTAGGATTGTAAAATGTTCAGGCGTGTTAGGGCTGATGAAATCTTACAAAGTTACGATGGGGCAGTTTTCCATTTTCTTTTTATTTTTTGAAAATTTCTGTTCTGCACATCCAGTGCCACGCATGATTCCCGTTTCCATGCTATAGATTTTCCGGGTATCGTGACTGACTTTCTGAACCGCAAACCTGGGAATTCCCGTTTCCGGGATTCAACCGAAATCCGAAATATCGCATGAGTAAATGCAAGGCAATCTCACGGTTACTTAGATTTTATTGGTGTCAAGAATGAGATAACTCTGATACCTACTCAAAAACGGTTGGCATTCGTTTTTACTTTGTACGTTGGGATTTTTTAATAGCAAGTGAAGCATGTTTTAGTTGCAATCAAAACACCCTCAACGCGAAAACACACAAGGATATCGCCCTCCAAAATCCTGTTATTGTTAAATTCATATTTTAATAATGAGTGCAGACTGACCTTGAAAATACTCCAGTTTAACCAGAAGACTGTAGGGGAAATATCAGTTAATAAGTTAAACCTGCAGCCTAGTGGCCACAGGTTGTAAATATTAATTGATCTTGTACCCTATAAATTCATGCCAGTGAGTCTAAAAAAAAATAAGAAAAGATTTTTGTTTGCAAAGACAAAAAGCCAACAGTGATGCGAAATAAATAACCAACAAATTATACTAAATCTTATTGTAAAATATGGTGTTTCATTTCTATATCAGTTGTGTTTCTAATTATATAAAGTAATAAAAAGGAAATAAGTATGTTTTGTTATAGACCTGTAATTAGAAAGTAAGAGACATTGTTTTCTAATAAATAGAAAAACAATTTTGTAGGACCTTTGTCCACACCTTTTGGACCTTTGTCCAGGTTTATCTGCTTTGATTGGCTTTTTTTGTCTGGATGTTTTTTTTTTTTGTCTTCTGATTTTTTTACTGTCTGTCATCAGGGCCTTTTTCCTATACACTTGCCAAAAAAGACAATGGTGTAATTCATGGCAGTTTCGCTTTCTTTACAGTACATTTAGTTAAAATGCATTTATTTGTATTCACTATTCAGGGTTTCGCAAATTTGTTTTTTTACGGGAGCCATTTCTGGGTCCCGAAAATATTTTTTGCGGACCCATTTATTTTTGCGGGACCCATTTCCAACATGTGTCTTAATCACACGAATTATGCTTATTTATCTTCAGATACGTAGATTGTTCAACAACCATATCAGAAGGCAATTGCAGTAATCATGTTCATAGAAATGAATCTAATTTTATTACATTTTTGAATCAGTGTCACTGACAGACTGAAATCCCCATCCCAGAACAGTTTTCCTCTTCAACATGTTGAATGAAAGAAATGCAGTGCTGTCGATTTGAGGAGCGCTATCGCACTCGTGCTTTTAAATTAGAAACAAGAAGCTCTATTTTTCACGCGTCTCTAATATTCATGAAAATAGATTAAATTTCTGGGCAAGGATTCGAGATTCCATTACACTGCTTAAAACACCCAAATAAAGTATGAATAGTACACATGTACCTGCAAACTGATGTGTCATTTTAATTAAAGCTGACAGCGGAAGTGCATCTTCAAAAGTCCATGCTTTTTCAACACGTTGTTTTGGGTAAATGTTGCAGTAATACGATTGGTCAGAAAACAAAAGGTCACATAATGATATTTACCAATGAATGAAGTTTTATAACTCGCATTACGTAGTGCACATACTGACCAAACAAATCGCACCATTTGGTCATGTGATGCATTTAAGTGATGCATTTAATAATTGATGAGGCTATTGTTTATAGTTTGTCTAGCTTTTCATTGGGGGTTTATTACGTCATGCAGGTCATGGAGCAGTCTCGTCATCGGAGTACATTTACCCTGTTTTCTGACTTCAAAGTTTTAGCACAATAACAGTGTGCACAAATGTCTTAGACCACAATATACAAGAGAATTTTCGGGAGAAAGTTTGATTCTGCTTTATTTCTATATGATTATTATTTATTATTTATTGGAGTTTAAGGTCACATATTTATGCACAATGGCTAATCGTGACCGTGACAGTTTTACGGGTGGAGGAAGCCGGAGTACCCGGAGAGAACCACTGAGCATCGACGAGCAGCTGTCAGCTCCTGGGTTATAGCGGTTGAAGACATGTGCACCATCGACGTGCAGTAGCCTTTAGTACACGGCGTCATCGTGCCCCCATGTAGGCAACCGGGATAAAGTGCCTTGCCCAAGGACACAACGCGGGTCGTCCCGGACGGGGATCGAACTCCGGACCTCTAGCACAGAAGTTCAACAGCCTACCACAGAGCTACCGCGCTCCCATTTCTATATGATAAACACTTTTCCTTAATGGCAATTTACACCTTTGAACAACGTGGGCATGCGCAATTCCATACAGTAATGCTTATATTTTTGGCGGGAACGGTAAATGGGTCTCCTTAATAAGCATTTGCGAGAACGTCGTGGGAACCAAGAACAAAATGGGGGACGTGATAACCGTTACTAATTCTCAGTTCCTTATACTACATTAAAATTGGTTGATACCGAATGTCAGATAAGGAACTGGGAAAAAGTAACGGCTGTCGCGTCCGTAACAAACAAGCGAGATTCCCAATTGCTTGCACCTAAAGGTGTTGAGGATGGAGTACACCCTCAGTGAAACCAACATTATAGCAATTAAATTATGTTTGTAAGACCCCTGAAATTTGTCTACCAAACAATCTTTAATCGGTAAAACTCTTGATTTCACATCTTCCTTCCCATCAGATAGGGTCTGTCCAGCAGGGGCAATATCTCAAAGAATGCATCAATATTGAATGTTCGGTGAGGATTGTTGGAGAGTTTACTTTTAGATAAGAGGAGATCGGCATCTACAATGTCATGGCGTAAGCCTTCCCTCCATCCCACCACACCCCACCTACGTGAAATGTGTTTTGCACCGATGTTTTGAGGGCATATAGTCGATGGATCCGTCCGTTCATCCGTACTTCCGGACAAATATTTTGCAATTTAACTCATGCATCGTTTATAGGATTTTGATGTTCTTTTGAATGCTTTGAGACCAGTATGGGGGGAAAGGATATCCACAAATTGGGGTTCCGTCCATGCATACGAAAGTAGGTAATAAATGCGGATTCCAGACCACCTTGTACATGTACCGTACACGTACACGTACATGTACGTGTACCGTCATAGGATTCAATGTTAAATCGTGTACACGTATACAAAAATGTCATTTTTTCATGGTGGTCTGGAATCCGCAATTGTTTTTGAGGCTCACAGATCGCACTTTTCACGTTCAAAACACCCGTTGGCGAACGCGTAGATTCGACACGTCGCACAAGAAGTGAAAAATGTACGAAATTGTACATGTACATTTTCTTAAAAATTTTTTGTCGACGTTCCCATCGCAGATTAGACCATCGATCCATCGTTGGCGAACGCGAGCAAAAAACGCTTTGCGGATTCCAGACCAGCATCAAAAAACGGTTTGCGAATTCTGGACCATCTACGTTCGCCAACGGCTGTTCGAACGTCAAAAGTGCGATCCGATCGGGGAAACCCATTTGCGGATTCTAGACCAGGAAAAATCGACCTCAAAACGTTTTTCGCAACGGCGAAAAGAGAGCGTAAAGTGTAGTTACTCATCGAGGATTTTTTTTTTAAATGGATTTGGGCCTCAGGTACATGGACAAAAGACGGTTTTCCGCGATTAGGGCCTCCGGCACGTGGAAAAAGGGGGTTTGTGGGTTCTGGACCACCACGTTCGCGATCGCGTTTCGGACGGTCTAGGGTGCGATTTGATCGGTGAAAATGATTTACCGATTCACCTCATGAGTTTTGTGAGGTGAATCGCGTTTAATAACGTGGATATAATGGCTAGAGCAATGTATACCAAAAACCAAAAGCTTGAAGAGCTTGAAATAAGTAATCACCTAATTCACGTTCCTAACGCTAATTAACCAATTAGATTGCTTGATTCTCATAAACTTAATCATACAAAGTTATCTCCCCTCGTCGTGGGGGTGGGGGTCACGCCCGTCATAAAAATCGAAAGTTTCGAGAAGGTGGTTACGTGACCTATCAAATTGAAGGTCTCTACGAGTGGATTAAGAAGATCGTAATTTTAACCCTCGTCGTGGGGTGGGGTCACGACCAGAGCCGAAAAACGTCTTCCTTTTTACAAATCCAGGCATGTGAGGTATTAATATGAAGGGCTCGATGCATACATTACAGAAATGACGTTTTTCATTTTATGTGGGGGTGGGGTCACGACCAGAGCCGAAAAACGTCTTCCTTTTTTACAAATCCAAGCATGTGAGGTACTGATATGAAGGGCTTGATGAATACATTACAAAAATGACATTTTCCACCATCGCCGTGGGGATGGGGTTAACACCGATCAGAAAATCAAAAGTTTCGAGAATATAGTCGTGTGACCTATCAAATTAAAGCTATCGACAAGGATATTATGAAAATCATAATCTTTCCCTTCTTATAACGGTGGAGTTGGAACCATCTTGAAATCGAAAGTATTAAGAAAAGGTAGTTATGGAACATATTAAATTGAAAAAAACAACAAGTTGAATCTGATGCGTCATTCATTTTTGATATCTGTGTTAAAACGTGAAGTATGTTTTCAAAAAATATATGATTGTTATGCTAATTAGAGATGCACTCGCTTATTAACAAGTCACGCCTTAAGATGTTTCCTTCAATAATAACTCTGTTTACTGAACCATAAGTTTGTCAATAAAAAAATTATAAGTTGATCTTCTAATGTTTCTACATATTGAGGATAGCCTATTTCACCATTTCCGAAAAAAGTGTCAATCCAAACTATTTTTTAGGACAAAATGCCCACGTTGAGAAGACATTACAAAACTAAACGAGTATAATCTTGACTAAATTCAAATAAAACCACTTGTCACGTGTTAGAAAAGATTTGTAAACAGTCTAAACGCACGTGTGGAAAAGTCGTTTTGTTTTGTTTTTTACATTAGGAGTTAAAATATTTTAAGATAGGTGGCGTTATATAAATACAACGACAACAAAAAACAGTGTTTACAATGTGTCAGCGTATGACTGAATGAAAATGAGAAAAAAGCTCTTTTTCTAACCACCTGATAGCGAAGCATTACATCAGTAGTCGCGATATTGATGTCATCCAACAGCAGCCAAGACATTAAGCTTTTTACTTCGACATACCACTTGTCCGAAACAATTCTCTTTTAACGCTATAAAACGGGTGAAATACATCTCGGTAACGACTCCCTTTTTTTCTTGGTCAGACACAGTTGTTGGTGGAAAGTTGACTGGAGGGTCGTTCAAAACAATTGATCAAATATATCGAACGAAAACGACTCATTTTCTAACTACGAGTGTCGCCGTATTCTAACGTCACCACACTAATCATACAATACGATATTGGAACTGCACTACCTCTTGAATATTACAAATTTACGATTTGTATTGTCTTCAACACAAATCGTAAATTCCTTCCCGCATCACCATACTTATACTATACCGCATCGAATTTGACATCGTCATCATCCCCTTGCTAGATAAACTTGAACTCGTCATCCGAATGGTATTGCGAAATGAGCCTATAGGGGTTAATTAAGCTCGCAAGCTCGGTGAGAGCTCGAGCTCTTGAGGTTTTATTTTGAGGATTCAGTGGACTCATGTTTATTCAATGAGCCTGATATCGTTTGGTAAGGAAACACAAAATTCCAGAGCTGGTGAGACCTCACAGAACTGCCAGTTATCACAACGTTTATAGTCCGATCTTATGATCTCTGATCGATAAATTTTCCCTAACATTCCGTAACAATGGTCGATAATAGAAATTAGTATAGAAAATCGTGTGATTTGTTCTCTGAAAATTGCATTCGCTTGTGCAGTATTTCTGATTTTTTACAGATTGCGTTCAGGGTTTAGTTTTTAAAAAAACCTTGTCAAATGGTTAGGTTCAAGGGAAGTAACTCTGCTAGGTTCAAAGGAAGTAACTCTGTCATCCGTAGGTAGAGGTTTATTATGAGGTCATCAGAGGTCATAATACAGGTTTGGTTCATGGAAGTAACTCCGTTCATCCGTAGGTAGAGGTTTATTATGAGATCATCAAGGGTCGTGATACAGGTTAGGTTCAAGGGAAGTAACTCGGTAACAACTCATCCCAAAGTAGAGGTTTATTATGAGTATATCAGAGGTGATGATACAGGTTAGGTTCAAGGGAAGTAACTTCGTAACAACTCATCCGTCGAACGGTTATGTTCGAGGGAAGTAACTCTGTAACACCTCGTCCATAGGTAGAGGTTTATTATGAGGTCCCGAGGAGTCATAATACAGCTTAGGTTCATCAAATGATTAGGTTCGAGGGAAGTAACTATATAACAACTCATTCATCCAAACAAAATTAAAATTCGATGCACCATACTAAAAAGTGCTTGAAAAAAAAACATTTTTTAGGTTAGGTTCGAGAAAAGTAACTCTAACAACTCATCCGTTCAAACAAAAATTAAAATTCGATTCACCATATTAAGAAGTGCTTGAAAAAACCTCCAGGTTTTAGGTTATGTTCAAGGAAGTAACTCTTTAACAACTCATACGTTCAAATGGTTAGGTTCGAGGGAAGTAACTCTGTATAACAACTCATCCGAGGTTTATTATGAGGTCATCAGCGGTTATGATACGGGTTAAGTTCAAGGGAGGTAACTCTGTCATCCATAGATTCAAGGAAGTAACACTATAACACCAAGGTATATTATTAGGTCATCAGGAGTCATGATACAGGTGAGGTTTAAGGGAAGTAACGCTATCATCCGTAGATTCGGGGAAGTAACTCTCAACTCACCTGTCAAATGATTAGGTTCTAGGGAAGTAACTCTGTAACAACTCATCCGTAGATTCGAGAGAAGTAACTCTGCAACACCATAGGTAGAGGTTTATTATGCGGTCATCAGAGGTTATGATATGGATTAAGTTCAAGGGAGGTAACTCTTGTCATCCGTCAAAATAATTCGGTTCAAGTGAAGTAACTTTGTAACGCCGTAGGTAGAGGTGAATTATGAGTACAGCAAAGGTCTTGATGAGTACATTAGAGACCACGTTGAGACCATCAGGGGCCAAGATACCGGTTAGGTTCAAGGAAGTAACAACTCATCTGTAGGTTCAAGGAAGTAACTTTGTAACACCAAAGGAAGAGGTTTATTATGAGGTCATTAGGGGTCATGATACAGGTTAGGTTCAAGGGAAGTAACTCTATCATTCGTAGGTTCAAGGAAAGTAACACTGTAACACCTAAGTTATTATTAGGTCATCGGGAGTCGTGATACAGGTGAGGTTTAAGTTAAGTAACTCTATCATCCATACGTTCGAGAGAAGTAGCTTTGTAGCACCAAGGTTTACTACGAAGTCGTCAGGGTAGGTTCGAGGGAAGTAATAACTCATCCCAGGTTTATTATCAGGTCATCAGGGGTCACGATAGGGTTAGGTTCGAGGACAAAGTAACAGGTTCGAGGGAAGTAACTCTGTAACACCAAGGTTTATTATGAAGTCATCAGGGTAGATTCGAGGGAAGTAACTCTGTATAACAACCCATCTGACGTTTATGATGAGATCATCAAGGGTTACGATACGGGTTAGGTTCGAGGAAAAAGTAACTCTGAACAAAACAAATAAATATTATAAAGTATAATTCGTTGCAGTTTTTGTTCCTTTTCCATAAAGAAAAATTATATATATTGAAAATCGATAATAGAAAAAATTAATAAGACCATACAAAGTTGATTGTCTGTTTCTCAAACCATTTTTTCCAAAAAAGCATTCAGGCGGGCGGTCTTTTTTTTCTCCCTGAGAGGTTGTTTATGGTAATTCAACCCCCACCCAAACGCCTGGTGGATCACGCAAAATTTCCCAAATATATTGGTTATTCACCGTACGGGTGTTGGGTCAGAAATGAAATGAGGTTTGAATGTTTGTTTTTAAGTGAAACGTGAAAATTTATGACTCAGGACGAAACGCCTCGTGGGTGAAAACGTCTCAGGATGAAACGTCTCTGGGACAAATCAAATGTCGAAGCGCCAACTTTCACAGATTTATTTTACCAATAATAAAAAAAAATCCTTTCACAACTTGCCTAATAAAATCGTGAATCACAATTTTTCCCTCATTATATTCAAAATTATCACAACCCATTTGAACGGGTAGTTTTCTCTCATTATATTCAAAATTATCACAACCCATTTGAACGGGTAGTTCATCCATAAATCATATTTTCGAAATCTGAAAATGAAATACAAAACGAATGTTTGCGTGTTTTTATTAACCAATTCGACCGCACATACCTACCTATATGCGACTTATTTTCAACTATGTCTGTTACTTTTATATCAAGCAACGGTTACTATTAGTTATCCAATTATCCTGCTTCTCAAATGCATTTATTTAAATTAACTGGGAAACTCGTAACGGTTTCAAATAACAGGACACAAATTCCCAATGACACTCATTTACAATACAAATGTTACTAAAATAAATGCCAGGAGACTGTGTTCCATTCAACATAGAACCTGACTTCGCAGACTTTTCTGAAGGTTGGTGCGAATCAAACGTGAGTAGGTGATAATTGCGGATTTACGACCACTTGTACATGTACGTGTACAAAATACGTTCACGATGCGTTCACCAACGCGGAATTCAGTGTTAAATCACACGCTTGTTCACAAAACTGTACATGGTCTTGAATCACCCCCATGTACAGTCGTGACTCCTAGATCGCGCTTTTAACGTTCAAATACTCGTGGTGAACGCGCGTTTTTAAAAAAAGGGTGAAATCGTACATCTTCAGTTGTATCTTGTACGTGATTTTGTCGACGTTCGAATCGCAGATCAGACCACCGATCCATCGTCGGCGAACGCAAAAGATTCTGGACCATCTGTAACAACTCAAAAAACAGTTTTGGGGATTCTAAACCAGCGGTTCAGAACCGGCAATTGCGTTGGTACAGATGGTCCAGAATCGGCAATTGTTTTGAGGCAGTGGGTTTTTTTTTTCCTTCCCATTTATGACATTATTAGTAGAATTCCTCCCACTATGAGAAAATTCTCAAAAACTCAGCTGATCGAGCGATCGGATCGCTCGATTCTCGTAAAAAAACTCGATCTGAACGAAGAGTGTTGTTGTCGTCGTCGGTGTGTTGGAAATTCGCGAGCCCGCTGTCACGTTTTTGATTGATACAAATATAGGGGAGAAAAAAAAATATAAATAGTTATTTAGAAAATTAAATATATCAAATCGAATAGATAATAAAAAAAAAAATACGTAAAATTCTCAGACTATTAGAGCGAGGTTTCTTTTAAACATGCTGATGAGAGCATACGCAATCTGCGTGGACGAAGAACTACGTCCCATCTTGTTAGAACGATGCGTCGGATGTCGGGATCATCTAGACTTTGATCACAAGGATCATTCGTGTCTGACGATGGAAAGGGGAGATATGGTCGTCATGTATTTCGAACCGGCGTTCGAACGCGTTAAATTCAATGATGTGATCACGTTTTGGAAGAGATTAGTCTTCTGTAAGAATCGAGACAGGCCCACAGATTCGGAAGAACTGAAATTGGCGCATAGAAGTTTGACTTTAGAAGACAAGGGATGCATCAAGAAATTATTGCTGAACGAAGCATACGCCTAAGTTTTCTTTTCATTGATATAAAAATAAGGGAGAGTAGAAAATAAAAAAAAAATAAATACACACATAAATTTTTTATCTAATATTAGAAAGAAAAAACACATAAATGAGAACCAGAAATAAATTGTATCCGACGTTAGTGGACGACGAGGACGAGAAGCCGATCGACGTTTTGCCGACGATGCCGTCGCTAGAAGAAAATGAAAGAGGAGAGAGGTATCGCATCGATCAAATCAGTAGAATCCAAGAGTATCTAACTCGAGAGAGAGATTCTCGTCGTTCCCTCAAGAAGAAGTATTCACGTTTCATGAAATTCGTCAACGCGATCAACACGACACTCATCACGATTTCCATGGGTTTACACGCGGCCGGCATCGGATTGTTGTCGACCGCGGTCGGCATTCCGATCGTGTTGACCGTAGAAGGAGTGGCTCTCGCCACCGGATTGTTTAGCACTCTCGGAAACTTTCTGAGTAGGAAATTATATCTGAAGGCGAGGAAACACGACAAGATTCGCGTCTTGGCCGACTCCAAGATCGACACGATATCCAAAATGATCTCTATGGCATTGAAAGACGGTAGGATATCGGACGGTGAATACTTCGCGATATTGAGCGAGAAAACGAAATACGATGCCATGAAAGAAGCCGTGATAATGAAGACTCGTCAGATCATCAAGGAAGAGATGAAGGATTCTCTCGTGGAAAAGGGGAGGAAAGAGGCCAGTGAGGAATTCAGTAAGATGATAGAACTCAAGAGCAGCGATTAAAAAAAAAAATATATATATATATAATAAGAACAGAATTTAAAAAAAAAAATATTAAATTTATATATAAAATAAAAAAAAAACGAAATTAATTTAAATAACTCTTCAAAAAAAATGTATTGCGTAAAGTGTAAGAGAGTTACCGAGACGAGTAATTCTAGAGAAGTGCGAACTAAAAATGACAGACGGATGCTTCGCGGAATTTGCGACGTGTGTGGTTCTATCAAGACTCAATTCGTCAAACAAAAGAACGCGAGCAAAGGTAAAGGCGTCGTGAATAAAATGATCAACAATCTACCTTTCGAAATGCATCTGCCCGGTCACAGTTTCCCGGGACCTGGAACGAAATTGAACAAGAGACTCAACGCCGATCTGACACCCAAATCTTGGAGCAAACCCGTGAATAGGGTGGATGCGGCCACGTACGATCACGATCTGTGCTACGCCGGACATCCCGACACCAAGACTCGCAACGACGTCTGCGACAAAAACATGTTGGGGAGATTGAGAGGCATATCAAATCCGACCAGGAGAGAGAAGATGGAACGTTCGCTTGTCGGCAATCTGATCGGTGCGAAACGTCGATTCGGATGGGGCGTTCAAAAAAAAAAAGCGCATCTGAAAAGAAGAAGAAGAAACGATTATTGACGAGCGAATTAGCCGAGGAGTTACACAAACCCATAGTGCGTAAATTTCGAAAGAGAAGGGTGTTCGTGAAGGGTCTGGACGACATTTGGTCTGCCGACTTGGTCGACATGAGATCGTTTTCGAGGTGGAACGATGGCGTCAAATATCTATTGACGGTCATCGACGTGTTTTCCAAATATGGTTGGATCAGAGCTTTGAAGAATAAATCGGGACCTTGCATCGCCGAGGCTCTGAAGAGCGTGTTCGACTCGTCTTCTCGAAAACCGAGTAAATTGTGGGTGGACAAGGGAAAGGAATTCTACAACAAGGACGTTCGTTGATTGGTAGACCTCTACTCGATCGAAAACGAAGAGAAAGCCAGCGTGGTGGAACATTGGAATCGAACGATGAAGGAGAAGAGTCACAGATACTTCACGGCGAATTCGACTAAGAAATACATATACGCTCTCAACGGTCTGGTCAAAGATTACAACAACACGCGACACAGATCGATCAAGATGACTCCCGCAGAAGCTAGCGATCCTTGAAACGGAAAACGGGTCTACGCGAATCTATATCCCGAGAGATCTCAGATCAGGAAGAAGTCTAGAACGCCGAAATTTGCAGTCGGCGATCGAGTGAGAATCTACGCTTATAAGAAGCACTTCAAAAAGGGTTATACTCCTCGATGGACCTCGGAAATCTTCGTGATCACCAAAATATTTCACACCGATCCGGTGACTTACGAAATCGAAGCTTTGGATGGAGAAGAGATCATCGGAAAGTTATACGAACAACAATTACAGAAGACGAAGTTTTGATGAAGAACACAAAAATTTTTTTTTTTTTATTTACTCTCTTTGACATTTTCTTGTTTACACACATATATATAAGAGAGAAAAAAAAATTATAATAAAAAATAATTAAAAACTATTTTTTAGATAAAGAAAAGCAAGTGAATTAATAAACAAAAAAAAACAAACTAAAAATCCTTTAAAATGACAAATATACTAGATATAGCACAAAGCATAGTGAAAGATGAAAGTATTCAAGAATATGAGGTTCACGAATACGAACCGGTAACCGGAACGAGTTTGAACAATGCGGGAGAGATAAGAATCAACGTCGAAACTCAAGATCTATTCGTACATCCTAGCGAGAGTTACATAGTGGTGCAGGACGTCTCACCAAGGAAGATGGGAGCGACTACGCCGACGATGACACGGTTACTCTTGCCAATAATGGCATCATGCATCTATTCAGTAACATAAAATACATGCTATCCGGACAAGAGATAGAATCTGTTTTTCATCCCGGTCAGGCCACCACGATGTTCGGACTCTTGACGTATCCTGATGATTTTTCGAAATCTAGAGGACTTAATCAGTTGTGGGTGAAAGACACCGTCGGCCCTGCTAGCGCCGGTGCCGCCACGATATTCGACTACGTCATCAAGATGTCCAGACCTAAAGGAACGTTTTCGTTCAGGATACCTTTGAACACACATCTTCGGATTCGCGGACGGTTACAACAAGATCATGTTCGGATTCAAACACAATCTGATGTTGATTCGAAAAGGAAACGACGACACAATAGTGAAACTCACCACGACCGATGCGGGTAAGATAACTCTACACAAGATATCGTGGTTCGTTCCGCGCGTGGAGCCTTCGATCGATGAGAAAACGCATCTCTACAAGATCATACAATCCAAGAGTATATTACCCATGGGATTTAGAATGAGACAGTGCGACACGGCTAGCATTCCTCCCTCCACGAATCACTTCGATTGGAGATTGACGGTGAAATCTGCTTCCGAGAGACCGCGTTTCATCGTGGTTGCATTTCAGACCAATAGGGACGGGTCTCAGGAAAAGAATGCGTCGCTGTTCGATCACTGCCATTTGAGAAACATGCAAGTGTTTCTGAACGCCACGAGATATCCGGCAATCGATTACAATGCATCGTTCGACAAGAACGATTTCTGCAGACTTTACGGCGACGCCGCTGATTTTAGAAAGAAGTATCACGGTCTAGACGAATTGATGAGCAACCCCAACATATGTCCCGGTGAATACAAGTTGATGTATCCCATGTTTGTGTTCGACGTCAGTAAACAGAGTGAACGACTCAAGAGTAGCGTGTTAGACATTCAGATCAAGATGCAATTCGATAGGAACATGCCGAGAAAAACCGAAGCCTTCGCCCTGGTCCTGTCGGACAGAGAATTACATTTCGAATCGGACGGAAATAAGATGTCGATCATTCGATGAGAGACGAGTGTGTGAAAAAAAAAAATAATAAACGTTAAAAATGTGGATGTAAGATTAATTAAAAAACCAAAATCTCGAAAACAAAATGAATGTTTCTGACACGAAAACAACAAATCATCTGTTCACTTCAGATTACTACGACGTTAAAATGAAATACTTGGAAAAATGGATTCAAATTGAATATGAAGAACGTAACACAAAAAAAGGATGGAATAGTTGTGATTTTGACGAATATCATTTAAAAGAAAAAGAAGAGTTTGATCTCATAAGATCTAACGAAGAAATTATAAAAAATACAATTTTAAAATGTCGCAAATGTAAGAAACGTCAAATAAAAATCGAATCTCAACAAACTAGATCTGGTGATGAACCAACAACCGTATTCGCAAAGTGTATAAATTGTAATCATAAATGGATAGAAAATTAAAAAAAAAAATAAAATAAAAGTAATGAGATCTAGAGAGATTGAACATCTCTCTATATCTCATTACTTTTTTTTTGTTGTTTTTTTTTGTTTTTAATAATCACATATTATTTTTTTTTAATTCATTATTTTCCACGCGTTCACTGTTTGTTCAAAGGAACCAGTTCGATCAGTAGACTCACCACGGAAGTGGCGGCTTCGGGATTATTGGTTTTAGTGACAAAATTAATCCTGTCTCTGGCGTTCACTTTGAGAGGCGTGCCGAACGTGCTAACATTTGCGTGTTGATTCTCAATCTTTTCGACGCTGTATCTGTTATCGCTCTCCACACCATTCACCATGAGATTGACGACCGCTCTGTTATTCAAATCCGAGGAAGCCAGACTCATTCGAAGGATTTCACCTCCCAACGGCATGAGATATCCCACCTGACCATGTTTCGATCCGCTACCTCCATTTCCGAAAGACCACTCGGCTTTTCCCTCATCTAAGGCGCTGGCCTCTTCGGCCCACACAGTGATCAATTGTCTAGCATATTTGACTTTCTCCACCACCGAAATCAGGGTGCAGGCATCCGTCATGTTCACGGGATCCGGTAGATTCGTGAGCGCGTGTCCACCCATGTCTAGTTTACCTTCCATGATGTCGCCCTTTCTCCAGACTGAGTTGTCGTCCACGTACTTCCTGCTTACCGCGCTGGAATCGAATTCGGGATCGTGATCGAGACCGAATAAATTGTGACCGTTCATGTTGATGCCATCCTCCATGGTTCCGCCAGATTCTTTGTTCAGGTAGAGATTGTCCACTTGCGATTCTAGGTATTCTTGCGATTGTATCACGGAAGAATCTACGTAGCCCTTGTTGACCGCAGTTGAGTCCGCATCCGTGTTGTCGATCTTCGACAGATTCAATATCTTGTGGAATCCCGCATTCAGATCCGATTTCATTTCTCGTCCGTCAGACTTTCTCTGTTCCAGATCTACGTAGTGTTTGGTCGCCACGTCCTTGGAATTCGTGGGAGCGGCCACGTTCATTATCTTGTAAGAATTGGCGTTCAATTCCGAGTGCATCGTTTTCGTAACGTATTTTTTTCTCAGGTGTTCGCTGAATCTCGCGTGAGAGTCGTCCGCGTATTTCTTGGTCGCGGCATTGGTGGAATCTATGGGATTTGCGACGTTCACCAAACGTTTGGATTTCAGATCCAGATCGTCGGTCATGGTTTATCCACATAATTATCCAGCAGGATTCGTTCGAAATCGGCGTTCCCCCTGTCGACGTATTTTTTAGTCGCAGCATCTGCGAGATCTATCAGCTCGGGAAGATTGTAGAGCTTCTTATCGTTCATGTTCAAGGGTTCTTGTCGAGGTTCGTATCTCCGAACGTAACGCTCGTCCAAGTTGGCAACGTTGTAACCATCGTCAACTTCGAACGTCTTCCTCTTCTTTCTCGGGTTGACTTTTTTGTCGTCACTTCTACCAAATTTATCGACTGGCATGTTGTTGTAAGGATTTTTTTTTTGTTTTTAGAAAAAATGTGTTCAAAACGCAGTTTATTAAAAATGAACTATGTTATTTTATTTTTCGTTTTTATTCGATTAAAATTTTTTTAAAATAATTTTTAATCTTTATATATACTATAAAAAAAAAATCTCTCTCTAATGTAAGTCATTGAGAATGTCTTGAAATTCATCTCCTTCAGACCATCTCTTGAGAACGTAGAGACACAGGTGACCGCAAAACACTTGATCTGGTGATTGGACTTGATCCGTGTTGTAAAGAACCATCGATTTCTTGAAATAGTTCTTTATTTCTTTCAGCGGTGAGATTCCGTAGCTGTCGAAATAATAATTCTTCTTCTTCCTGTTCTTGAACCATGCCACCCAGTGAGTGCCTTCACCCGATGAATCATCTAGATTTAAAATTCCACATTCCGATTGTCGAGATCTTCTCTTCGGCAAGACATCTCTGGAAAACACACCTAGAAAATCTTCGATTTTCAAATCTTTTGCCGCATTCAACAGATCGATGTTGGATAGGGGTTCGTTGGGTAAGACGACACCTTCTATGGATATCTTTATTTTCTTATTCATAAATAAGTATATATATTTTTTAATTTATTTTATTATAATTCACTAAAAATGACGTTATTTTTTTTTCTTCTATTTTTTTCTTTTTCTTTTTAAACTAACTTTCTCGATGTCACTATCCATTTCTATAATTTTGCGTTCATCTAATTCTTCTTGATTTTCTGTTTCAAATTCCCCGCTGTAGATGACGTAGTTACGTTTGTTAAATAAATTGGGAATGAGTTTTTCCTCGTCTCCTTCGTTCGGTTCCATTCGTTCAGGAGCCAGCGGAAAATCGTTGTGTGGACCATGTAATTCTTCCGGATAGTTCAAATCGACTTCTAAAATGCAAGGATAGTCTCTCCATTTTTGCATCTCTTCTGGTTCCTTCACCCATTCGAAATTTCCAATCGGTAGGGATGACTCATAGCCCAACCGTACAGATTATTGGCGCCCCAATACTGTATGTATTTAGTTGACCGTTTCGAATCGAAACCTTCTTTCATGTAGGGATTGTTAGCTTCAGAATGTCTGTGGGAGATCATCGAGACGCCACCTCTCGCAGCCCTTTCGAACATGAGCAACATGTCCACGTCGGATAATAATTCCAATTGGACTTCGGTGGTCTTCAACAGAGCGTCCCACGCCAGACCGGGTGTGGTGAAATACCAAGCGGGATCCAGATCATAATTTCGATGACAGACGTCTCGAAAATTTTCGAACACGTCTGCCAAGAGCAGAACGTCGGTCTTCAGATAGAGATCATGATAATCTCTCATGGTTTTCATATCGAATGATTTCCACACGTTTTTGGCGTGTTCGTAATGCTCGTCGGAAATGTCGGATTCGTATAATTTCGAATAAAAATCTTTTTTCGAAGGTAGTGCGGTGTCTTCGAATCTCTTTAGATCGTTCATGTAATCATAAGGATAGACTCCTTTCCTCAACATGACATCTACTCGTTCTCCAAAATTTTCTCTCGTGATTTTAAATTTATCCTTGCTCATGTTATCGACTAATTTTTCCAGAGTGGTCGACATGAATTTAAAAGTGTCGATGAAGCGTATGCCTCTACGAATGGATTTCGTTTTTTCTTTCAACGTATTTCCGTCGATTACTCTTTTCCTCCTCCATGAGCTTACATTTCGTGAAGGAAATGTATCTTTCTTCGCTGTTCGCGATGCAATTTAATTCTTCGTGTGAGGTGCCGAGATTTTTCACGAACAGATGACTGTCATGACCCGAGAGATTGTGAAACATCACCGGATAGAAAGTGGCGTCTCGATATTTTAAATTACACTTGCTGTGAGCCGGACTGCGATACAGACCCGTGTAATGATCGTGGTCTCTGACCTTCTTATTTTCCTCCGAATTCTCATCGAACGATTGTCTGCATATGTGACATTCGGTGGCTCTGTTATTTTCGTCCTGCTGCTCTCGTGTGATGATCATTTTCACCGGAGTTTTGAATTTGTCGTATAACATTTGAATTTTCAATTCTAACTCTTCCACGAACCTTTGAGCCACGTCGTCGTCTTCGCACTGTTTCGTGTAGCTGAAGGGACCCATGTCATGTTGCGAGTCGAAAGCACATTTCACATAAATGCAATAGCCCGAAGGTATGTGTTTTTGATATCTTTTGACGTAACTTTGAAGAGCGTTGGGTTGACAGGAACTCATTTTCGCGGTGAAACATTCGAAATTGGCGTACACAACGAATGGTACTTTTAACCTTCTATTGTGATTTTCAAACTTCACGATGGTGTTGGGTTTGGGCATTTCGACGGCGACACCTTGATTTTCGTTGCAATATTCCTGATGTTACGCCAACGAGTCTTTGCTGTGAAACACGTTCATGCAATTGTAACATAAAGATATCTTTCCTTTATGATTATTATTTTGTTTCGACAGTAATCGGGTCGGATGTTTAACCCAACAATAATGATGATTGTCACCATTCAAAATCAATAATAAAATAATCGTCTTTTCTCTTCTGCGATACGAAGTCTGTCTGAGAGGATAGATCGTTCATTTTTCGTCATCGTATCCAAGGACGTTCACCGCTACGGTGGGATTTTGAACCTCGAAACGTTCGATATGTTTTAACTCTGTTGGAAAAGTCACTCCGGTCCGATCGAGATTTTTAGAAGTTTCCTCGTAACGAGAAACTCTATCGGTGTGTATTTCGACAGGGTATAAAGCGGAGGTGACTGCCCATTTAAAACACTGATCATCTTTATTTCTCACGTTGACCACGGCGTGTTTCTTAGTCAAGAAATACGGTAATTCCAAGAAGGAAGATCCTTTCAATGGTTCGTTTTTAGTCATGTGAATTTCGAGTTTCAACACCTCACCGAACGTCCAATTACTACCTTCATTTTGATAATTCGCGAGAGACGTCAACATCTTGTCTTTCATCTTTTCGAAAACGTCCGATAGATCTGAACCTCGAAATACGGGTTCGACGTTAGATCTGAAATATGCATTTTTCACAATGCTCTCGCCGGACTTCACGTCGATTTTATTCATTATGCAATGGAGTATCATCTTAATTTTTAATCCCACGTTCATGTGTTCGCGAAACAAATCCAATACTTCTTTCTTCACCCGTTCCATGAACAATTTCGGATCGACTTTCTTCAACGAGGGAATCACGTCGAAAGTTTTAAAAATGCCTTCGATCGCACTCTCCCGTTCTACAGGTTTCGATTGGAATAGTTCCACAATGAGTCGTGTTACATATTCTTCTCCTTTCCCTTCGTCGATTGCTCGTTGAATTTCGCTCGATATATCTCGTTTGTCTTGAATCTGAAGTGCATCACTCGTTTTCGTTTTCGTTTTTCTTTTCTTTTCTTTGGAAACTTGATGTTTTTCAACGGCTTTTCATTTAGTCGTCTTCTTATTTTTCACAACCGGTGCATCTTTTGACGTCATTGCTATCGACATTTCGTTTGCCTTTCTAGCGTTTCGCAAATATTCTTGTATGACTTCAATTTTTTTTGATTTAGTTCTATGCTTTCTGAAATCTGAAATTTGTAATAGTTTACAAATCTCGTTTAACTGAGGTATGGTTTTCTCATTTAAATTTACCATTGTTTTATCTGTTTGCTTCATTTGTAAGAATATTTTTTTTTTTTGAATTTTGTATTAAATAATTTGTTAAAAAAGTGTTGCTTTTTTACTCTTTATATATAATAGAAAAAAAAGTTAAATTTTAAATTCAATTTTGTTTTATACAAATTTAGAATAAACATTATTTGTAAGAATTCATAAAAAACTAAATAATCGATCATGACAACAACACCTAAAAGATGTGAATTGAAATTGAAATGCGACGAAAGGTATGAGAAATCCAGTTTTAATATCTATACATTACAACCACACGATCCCATCGAATTGAATGAGGTCGAGATGGTGGACTTAGAGCGCTACTACCACAAATATCAAATGTGTTTGAAAGTGGATGAAGCCACGCTTGATTTGTTTTACGAGTACCAAAGCAAACTGTTGATTAATATCATCATCGACGAAGACAGAGAATTCAACAGGGGTGATTTATTGTTGTCCTATAGAGGTTACATATATCCAATAATCTCACCTGAACTCATGAAGAAATCGGGTGGTGAGAGCGCATTCGCCTATGAAAAAAAACTCAAAAGAGTAAAGATGAACATTCACACCATTTTCGTATGTGGAAAAATGACGAATGTCAACTTGCTAATAACGGACTTGGAAATATAAACAATAGAGAGATTGAAATTAAAAAATTTAACTTTTTATATACATAAAGAGAAAAAAAACTTTTACTAAAAAAAATTTTACATTAAAGAAAATTAAAAATTAAAAAAACAACTTTTTTATATATATAAAGAGCAAAAAAAAAAAATATAAACTTTTTTTTAACAAATTATTATTTAAATACAAAATTTAAAATATACATTATTTGCAAGAATTCGTAAAAACAAAAAAAACAAATAATCGATCATGAAGACAACAACACCTAAAAGATCCGAATTGAGATTGAAACGAGTCAAAACATATAAGAAATTCGGTCATAAAATCTATAGATTACAACGACACGATCCCATCGAATTGAACGATGTCGAGACGAAGGGCTTAGAGCACAAATACGAGAAATATAAGATGCCTCTGAAATTGAACGAAGCCGCACTCGATTTGATTTACGAGTACCAAAGCGATCTGCAGAACATCGTCATCGCCGAAGATAGAGAATTCGACAAGGACGATTTGTCGTTGCCCTATGGAAATTACATATTTCCAAACATCTCATTCAAACTCGTGAAGAAATTGGGTGGTGAGAGCGAGTTGACCGATGTAAAAAATCTCAAAAGAGTAAAGATAAACATTCAATACATTTTCGAAAAAGGAGAAGACACGAGCGTCAACATGCTAATAACGGACTTGGAAATATAAACAATAGAGTGATTGATTTTTAGCGAAGAAAAAATGAAAAAAAAATAAAAAATAAAAATTAAGATCATCTTTAGATCTCATTTACTTTTTTTTTTTTTTTTTTTTTTTTTGTTTTCCTTCTTCTTCACTATCATCATAATATATTATAATAACGTTTCCTTTTCTCTCAAATTTCAGCGTCGATTCTTCTTCTTTTTCTTTTTTTCTTTTTCTTTGTGATGTGATACGTTTATGGTAACATTTTTGTTGATCCGAATCATAATTATGAACGAATGTTGTGCATCTCTTGGTAACACTCGCTTCAGAAGGTAGTGGTGACCGTGGAAAGCATCGTCTCATTCTCAACCGTATATCCCGTGCTTTATCTATCTCTTTCCTTAGATATCCATCATTAGCGTCTAACCATTTTTTTATTTCTTCGCTCTCTGGCTCGCGATGTTCGTCATTATCGTCAAATTCATCCAGGTGATAAATTTGTTTCTCCACCTTTTCACCCATTTTAAATATATTATTTTATACTTTCTATGATTTTATATATTTTATATAATTTTATATTTATAATAACATATTCAAAATTGGTATGTTCTTAAATGGCGAATTCTCACCAAGCAACAAACCCTTGCCGTATCGCTTGACGTTCCGTCCACTCTTCAGAGTTTCCTCTCAGAGAGTTGCCACCTCTAACGGGTTCTAGATACAATCCTTTACCGCTGTCGTCCACGTGGACGCGACACACGGCTCCTCCCTTCTTCAAAAACAGTCCGTCGCCACCCATTAATTTCTCAACTCCCGAACTAGCGAGTCCCGTGAGAGCTCCCACGCCGAGAGTCTTTCCGAGAAAGGGTAGCGCCTTTGCGGCGAAGGGTAATGCTTTTGCGGCGATTCCTGCCAATAGCGGTAGGAAACCGCCTTTCATTCTCAAATTGTATCTCAATTGAGCGGGACTCAATCTCACCGCCAACCCTCTTCCATCGCGAATCGCTTTCTCCATCCTTTTGATTTGACTTCTGGTCCAGGCGATCGAATCCTGTCCGCCTCTCGTCAGATCTTCGTGACTGAATTTGAATCTCACTGCCTCGCCTCGAGTTCTTAATGCTCTCTCAAGTTTCTTCCTCTGTCCTGCGGATATGTTCACGTTTTTAACCACGTATTCTGTCATAATTCTGTTTGTTTTTTTTTAAATATATTTACTTCAATTGTTTCTTGTTTAATAATTATATTAAAATAATTTTGTAAAAATTAATATTACCGTTTATTTTATTTTTGTTATCTATATATATAATATTTTTTTTTTTTTTTTTTTTTTTTTTTTATATTTCTCTTATATGAAATCGTATCGTCACTCTCTCTCCGCGAAGATCTAACAGTTCACCATTTTGATCCGTCAACATGGTTTTGAGACTATACAACGTGTCTAAAATCACGGGAAGATAAACTAAATTTCGAGGTCGCTCCACGATCTTATAACCCGGCGACACGTTTGGAAAGAAGGAATAGATCGTCGGCTGAGCGCTACCATTCACGTAGCTTCCAGCAATCACGTCCACGTTCACCAGAATGCTATTGACAGCGAGAATGTCGACCGTATTTTCAGATGCCGCGTGGTCTCGATACATCTTTCGATCGAATCCCAACATCTTGCCTATAGAATCGTCCGTGTTGAAATCCACACGAAAATTATCTTCCAAATCCAACATCGTCTGTAAGGTATTAGGATTGGGAGCGAGTCTGATCTTGTTGCTTCCCATTCCATCCGTCTTCATTCGCGTCTGAATGTAATGGTTCAAATCGTCTATGTCGTAACTCCCTTTGGGAATTCGAATCTCCAAACAATCCACTCTGTCGGAATACTTGAACGAGTTATTCTTTTCGGTGACGTTGGGAAAGGAATAATAAGTCTCTAGATTCACCAACGCCATCTCGTAACTTTTCTCTCTATTCAATTCGATGGAAGGTTCGAATTTCGTAGCGAATCGAGTCGAATCGCCACTCACCACGATTTGAATGGATTGTTTCGCAGCCGTATTCTCGGCTATCCGTTCTAACAATTCTCCATGTTCGAACATTATATTTTAATTTTAATTTTATTTTTTTATTCAAAACTAATTATTTGAAGATTTATTATTTTTCTAATTTTTATTTTCACGCTCTATCTTATTATTATTACCATCGGGAACATAAAACTCGTCGAATCCGCATCGATATTTTCCTCGATTAAATTCGCTCGTCAAATCGATCACGACGAAATTGTAAAGTCTACCATCCCAAACCCTCTTGCAGAATCTCCTGAATTCGGCAGCGCTCATGTCGTTTGCGACGTGATCGCCGTAGATGTGATTGAGATTCTTGAGATCTTGGCGAAAGAGACATAGAAAATTAGCGTTCTCCCTTATCGTCTGTCTGGGCAATCGAAAATAATTCTGCGACAGGTAGAAACAGTCCACGTTGCTGTGTCGACCCCTAACGTAATACGATTCACATCGGTTCTGTCTCTCCAAAAGCAGATCGTCGAAAATCATGAGATTCTTATCTTCCGATTTCAGTTCTCTTGGATCCGGAACGTCGCTAGCGTTCTCATAAAATCGACACTCGACGTTCGAAGATGCATTTCTCTTCATCAGCTCCGTCGCCGCGCCGTCCAAAATGGTCGAGAGCGGAGCTCCACACTTGTCGAATTCCTCCCTACTGTCAAAGATTCTGGCTATGACGTCCTTGGGCAATCTGCGATCCATGCACTCTCGAAGCAATCTGTATTCGGGTTGAAACAAACTCTTGCCAAACACGAACAATGTGTCGTAATCCAACCAGTCGGGTCGGGACAACAGATTCATCAACAGATTGGTCTTTCCACAATTCGATTTTCCCACTATCAAGCCTCTTATGCTCTTGGGAAAGTACTCGTTATTCGACCTCTTGGTCGCGGCGTCGTTCCAAGAAATATCTTTAATGTTCATCTTTTTGTTTTATTTTTTTTTTTGTCTGTTATTTTAGATTCTTTTCAAACACAAATTTTTTATGTTTTTCAAACTCTGTTTTTTAATGTTATTATTATTATTTATTTATATCGCACCGTCGCGAGTTCTCTTCAATCCGGATCCACTCGTCATTTTGGCTAAATCTTGTATGGGCACCACGCCATCCTTTAAATCTTTCCAATCTTTCAGCGTTCGCTCTAACGCAGCTCGCTTCGCCGGCGGCGGACTGATCAACTTGCCGATCAACGCGTCGGCTGCCCTCTTGCCAGCCGCAGAAGCTATCCTACCACTGGCTTCGGAAGCGGCTTTCTTACCAGCATCCAAAGCCGTCTTCTTACCGACCTCAAACGCGGTCGATGCGAGTTTTCTACCCGCATTGCTCGTGAACGCTCGCATTATAGAATCGACGATGCCAGAACCGCCTTGAACGTAAGTCCTGACGTATCCCCTGTTCTTTATCACCAACATATTTTATTTTTATGATATATTTTTTTGTTTTTGTTTTTTCACTGGTAAATCGTTTTTTGCCGTTTAAATACTTTTTTATTATTCTAGTGTAAGAATTTACTGTTTTATTTTTGTTTGTTTGTTTGTTTGTTTCTCTCTCTACTTATTATTATATACGCATCAATCCTTCAATTCGTTCATCAGCCTTTTATACTGGTTTTTATTCAAAACCTTCTGTCTCAACAATTCGTCAGATATGGCAACTATCTGATTATCTAATCCCGTGTTACCAGCCCGTCTGCTCGCCATCAACAAACTCAATCTCTGACACAGAGCTACAGGATCGCTCGGAAGAAAAGTAGCGGTTTTCACCCCTTTGCCGGTCACCGATTCGACGAACTTCTTGTTCATCTCCCATATGGGTTTCACCACTTTCGTCCACTTGTAACCTCTTTGGGTCTCGTCTCTTTGGCATCGTTATTTCTCTACATGGCGTGAGTCTGAACTAGAATGTCGCCGTAATTGTCGAAATCCTGTTCCGTGTAATCTCCAGGCTTATCGTAAAGGAGCAATCTCCGCAGACCATCAGTTACTTCATATTTATTACAACCCACGATCAATTCGTCATCGTACATTTCCACTTCCGTATCACCTACAAACGTTCTCCCCTGAGGAACCTTATAAATTCCATACGACTGATCTCTCTTACCGCCATCATCATCGGACGATGCGACGCTACTAGTGGTGATAGTCGAAGCCGTATCATCAGACTCGCTCATATCTGTTTGAATTCCCGTGGGAACGTAATCCGGTGTAGATTGAACGGAATACCGATTTCCAAAACTAGGAGGCAACGAACCCATTCTCAAAGAACTCTCCTTTATGGGTCTCAATTCTTCGCCTATCTCCTTCCTGCTTCGCTCTTGACCCCCCGTCACGGGTTTAAATATTTTTGCGGCTTCGCGTCTGAGTTCCATCTCACCGAGACGTCTGCTCCTATCAGCAGCCTGAATCGCCTTCTTAGCACGTAAATACTCGTCTAAAATTCGATCTCGACGTCTAGGATCCATCTTCCAAAACATCTTTCGTTTGAATTGTTTTTATTTATTTTCAAAATTAAATGTTTAATTATATTTTTTATATTTTATGTTTTAAGTATATTAAAATCTCTTTCCGTCTTAATATAATATCTGAAAATATTCACATCACCGCCTCAAAACAATTGCCGATTCTGGACCATCTGTACCAACGCAATTGCCGGTTCTGAACCGCTGGTTTAGAATCCCCAAAACTGTTTTTTGAGTTGTTACAGATGGTCCAGAATCTTTTGCGTTCACCGACGATGGGTCGGTGGTCTGATCTGCGATTCGAACGTCGACAAAATCACGTACAAGATACAACTGAAGATGTACGATTTCACCCTTTTTTTTAAAAACGCGCGTTCACCACGAGTATTTGAACGTTAAAAGCGCGATCTAGGAGTCGCGACTGTACATGGGGGTGATTCAAGACCATGTACAGTTTTGTGAACAAGCGTGTGATTTAACACTGAATTCCGCGTCGGTGAACGCATCGTGAACGTATTTTGTACACGTACATGTACAAGTGGTCGTAAATCCGCAATTATCACCTACTAACGTGGTGCGATTCGACCACTCCCCTTTGTGACTGTTTGTTGTCAGACTGAAGGACACCTTCCTTCTTGCTCTCATTATGACTTACCTTTTACAAAATAAAACACTTTCTGTCGTGAATGTTGCTGAAACCCACCCACTTTATTAAAGTATGATGTAGAAAAAGCTTGAAGTGTTAATTTAAAAAAAAGAATTCGTGAACTCATCGATATCGATTTACCGAAATGAGCACAATATCTCATGGTTTTTTTAAAGATTTTTTAATGACATAAAAAGGTTGCATGCGCAGCAAAAATGACCATGCGCGCGGGCCTGAAAAATATAGAGGTTCTTTTTTCTCGTCTAATGTAATTAATAATACATCAATATTTTTTTTTTAAAAATCAGTTTTTAACTGATAGTAGTGTTGTTGTTATGACTGATAGGTTAGGGTTTTTATTACGAGTACATCTACGTGGACAGCTCTATTCCATTCCCTCACCCGAGTCCCTTTGCGTGAAGACTTCTTTTTTTAATTCAATTCAAGAGGTGTTAACCTCATCGAGATTTGGAAACGGTTTTATAACTTCACGAAATATACATTTCTCTTGCTGTTTGCTTAATTTTTTATATAAAAATAATGACTAAGAGATTGTTGAACCTAGAAACGTCTTTTAGATTTTCTCCGTGATAAGACGCGAAACACGATATCAAACGCAGTTTATCTTTCTTGCTTCTCACGTTTTCGAGTTGTAAGAATCGTTTGCTTTTGACCAATCTGTCTTGAAAATTGAATATGTGTTTGGTAAGCGGATCGAACGTTTTTTTCATCTTTTTTTTTACCCTCCAGAGGAACTCCTCTTTCGCTCACGAAAACCCATTGATCATTTCCAGGTCCGATCCAGGTGAGCAATATACTGTAACACATCGCGCCATCGTAAGGACAATGCTGCTTTTTGTAAGGATCTTATAACCTACATTAGGTAGGGATACGGGCCCTCTAGAATTTCAAATTCTCGACATTATCCCTATCTTTTTTACACAGTAGAGTAATACGACCTAATCTCTGAGACTCTGACAGATTTTACCAGAGATAAAACGATCGGGTGGAGATACTGCCACTTCATGTTCTATTGATACTGAAACGGGAGTTCTCTCTCTGAATACTAATATGGAAAACTGTGATTATAACCCTCAACTAAATTGTCCAACACAAAAAATCTATATTTCCTGTACATCTCCCTAATCGCCGGCCCCCTCCCCTCCCTTCCCTTCCCTTATCCCTTCCCCTCCCCTTCCCTAATTCACCCTCCTACCCTTCCCTACCCCCGTCCCCTCCCCTAATCTCCCTTCCTCCCCCTCCCTAACCCCCTCCCATCTTCCCTACCCCTCCCCTCCCCCTCCCCTTCCCTAATCCCCCTCCCTACCCTTCCCTTCCCTACACCCTCTCCTCCCCTCCACTAATCCCCCTCACCACCACTCCCTACCCCCTCCCCCTCCTTAATCCCCCTTCCCTAATCTAGAGGGGCCCTTAAAATCCTTACAAAAAGCAGCATTGTCCTTACGATAGCGCGATGTGTTACAGTATATTGCTCACCTGGATCGGACCTGGAAATGATCAATGGGTTTTCGTGAGTGAAGGAGGAGAATTCGAAGTTCCTCTGGAGGGTAAAAAAAAAGATGAAAAAAACGTTCGATCCGCTTACCAAACACATATTCAATTTTCAAGACAGATTGGTCAAAAGCAAACGATTCTTACAACTCGAAAACGTGAGAAGCAAGAAAGTCTACGAAGTCAGGTTCTATGTTGAATGGAACACAGTCTCCTGGCATTTATTTTAGTAACATTTGTATTGTAAATGACTGTCATTGGGAATTTGTGTCCTGTTATTTGAAACCGTTACGAGTTTCCCAGTTAATTTAAATAAATGCATTTGAGAAGCAGGATAATTGGATAACTAATAGTAACCGTTGCTTGATATAAAAGTAACAGACATAGTTGAAAATAAATCGCATATAGGTAGGTATGTGCGGTCGAATTGGTTAATAAAAACACGCAAACATTCGTTTTGTATTTCATTTTCAGATTTCCAAAAATATGATTTATGGATGAACTACCCGTTCAAATGGGCTGTGATAATTTTGAATATAATGAGGAAAAATTGTGATTCACGATTTTATTAGGCAGGTTGTGAAAGGATTTTTTTTTTATTATTGGTAAAATAAATCTGTGAAAGTTGGCGCTTCGACATTTGATTTGTCCCAGAGACGTTTCATCCTGAGACGTTTTCACCCACGAGGCGTTTCGTCCTGAGTCAAAATTTTCACGTTTCACTTAAAAACAAACATTCAAACCTCACTTCATTTCTGACCCAACACCCCTACGGTGAATAACCAATATATTTGGAAAATTTTGCGTGATCCACCAGGCGTTTGGGTGGGGGTTGAATTACCATAAACAACCTCTCAGGGAGAAAAAAAAAGACCGCCGGCCCGAATGTTTGTTTTGGAAAAAAATGGTTTGAGAAACAGACAAGAAACTTTTTGTGGTCTTATTAATTTTTTCTATTATCGATTTTTAATATATATAATTTTTCTTTATGGAAAAGGAACAAAAACTGCAACGAATTATACTTTATAATATTTATTTGTTTTGTTCAGAGTTACTTTTTCCTCGAACCTAACCCGTATCGTAACCCTTGATGATCTCATCATAAACGTCAGATGGGTTGTTATACAGAGTTACTTCCCTCGAATCTACCCTGACGACTTCATAATAAACCTTGGTGTTACAGAGTTACTTCCCTCTAACCTGTTACTTTGTCCTCGAACCTAACCCTATCGTAACCTCATAATAAACCTGGGATGAGTTATTACTTCCCTCGAACCTACCCTGACGACTTCATAGTAAACCTCGGTGCTACAAAGCTTCTTCTCTCGAACCTATGGATGATAGAGTTACTTAACTTAAACCTCACCTGTATCACGACTCCTGATGACCTAATAATAACCTAGGTGTTACAGTGTTACTTCCCTTGAACCTACGAATGATTGAGTTACTTCCCTCGAACCTAACCTGTATCATGACCCCTGATGACCTCATAATAAACCTGTACCTATGGTGTTACAGAGTTACTTCCTTGAACCCACGGATGAGTTGTTACTTCCTTGAACCTAACCGGTATCTTGGCCCCTTATGGTCTCAACGTGGTCTCTAATGTACTCATCATGACTTTTGCTGTACTCATAATTCACCTCTACCTACGGCGTTACAAAGTTACTTCACTTGAACCGAATTATTTTGACGGATGACAAGAGTTACTTCCCTTGAACTTAATCCATATCATAACCTCTGATGACCGCATAATAAATCTCTACCTATGGTGTTACAGAGTTACCTCTCTCGAACCTACGGATGAGTTGTTATAGAGTTACTTCCCTCGAACCTAATCATTTGACAGGTGAGTTGAGAGTTACTTCCCCGAATCTACGGATGATAGCGTTACTTCCCTTAAACCTCACCTGTATCATGACTCCTGATGACCTAATAATATACCTTGGTGTTATAGTGTTACTTCCTTGAATCTATGGATGACAGAGTTACCTCCCTTGAACTTAACCCGTATCATAACCCCTGATGACCTCATGATAAACCTCGGATGAGTTGTTATACAGAGTTACTTCCCTCGAACCTAACCATTTGAACGTATGAGTTGTTAAAGAGTTACTTCCTTGAACATAACCTAAAACCTGGAGGTTTTTTCAAGCACTTCTTAATATGGTGAATCGAATTTTAATTTTTGTTTGAACGGATGAGTTGTTAGAGTTACTTCCCTCGAACCTAACCTAAAAAATGTATTTTTTTTTCAAGAACTTCTTAGTATGGTGCATCGAATTTTAATTTTGTTTGGATGAATGAGTTGTTATGTAGTTACTTCCCTCGAACCTAATCATTTGATGAACCTAACCTGTATCATGACTCCTGGGGACCTCATAATAAACCTCTACCTATGGACGAGGTGTTACAGAGTTACTTCCCTCGAACATAACCGTTTGACGGATGAGTTGTTACGAAGTTACTTCCCTTGAACCTAACCTGTATCATCACCTCTGATGTACTCATAATAAACCTCTACTTTGGGATGGGTTGTTACCAAGTTACTTCCCTTGAACCTAACCTGTATCACGACCCTTGGTGATCTCATAATAACCTCTACCTACGGATGAACGGAGTTACTTCCATGAACCAAACCTGTATTATGACCTCTGATGACCTCATAATAAACCTCTACCTACGGATGACAGAGTTACTTCCTTTGAACCTAGCAGAGTTACTTCCCTTGAACCTAACCATTTGACAAGGTTTTTTTTTTTTTAAACTAAACCCTGAACGCAATCTGTAAAAAAACAGAAATACTGCACAAGCGAATGCAATTTTCAGAGAACAATTCATACGATTTTCTATACTAATTTCTATTATCGACCATTGTTACGGAATGTTAGGGAAAATTTATCGATCAGAGATCGTAAGATCGGACCATAAACGTTGTGATAACTGGCAGGTCTGTGAGGTCTCACCAGCTCTGGAATTTTGTGTTTCCTTACCAAACGATATCAGGCTCATTGAATAAACATGAGTCCACTGAATCCTCAAAATAAAACCTCAAGAGCTCGAGCTCTTACCGAGCTTGCGAGCTTAATTAACCCCTATAGGCTCATTTCGCAATACGTTCCACTGCGCATGTCAAGAATAGAATGATAAACCAGATAACCCTGCTCTCGAGGAGGTTTAGTTGGTTTCAGAATATAAACTGCTCAATAAAACGACCTGGTTTTTATTCCGTGTCTCTACGCATGCTCACAATAAACCAAGTAAACCGGAATAGCTCACTGAAACATACCCTAAATGTATTGATTTGAATACAGTAGGAGAATGCATATTTGAGTTATACGTTAGAATAAGAGTGAAATATGAAGCAATTGATGGTAAGCGTGTTCATAGTCTCTCCATTTAGCTTCACGCGTGTGTCCGTTTTATAAATACAGATCACGCGAGGGAGGACTCGCGTGATAAGTATGGAAATTGCTGATAAAGACAACTGGAAGACAACGGTTGAGTCTCATTTATGCCTTCGTCCTTTACCATACATAACAGCCAAATCCTGCCAGCGCTTTTCACAAAAATCGTCATTTGGAATGCATTATATTTTCAATTTAGTTTTTGCCTCCAAAACAAAGGTTACGACCTCTCATAGGAACGAGCTCGTCTTAGTACATCCAATACAGTCATTTAATCTATTATATCTTGTTTGACAGAGCTCCTGGAGCTCTGTCAAACAAGAAAAAATAGAATAAATGCTAAGTTTATCCCCAGAATACAGGAAAGTGACATAATCCCTGTTAGTTGAATACTCCTATTAACTGAATAATTTTCGTTGGCAAAGTGGCTATTCAATTAACAGGGTTTCACTGTATCATACACAGTCAGAAACCGAGTTGTGCGATGAGACGAACTAAGGTACTCTAATGTTCTCTTAGTTGTAACCAACACGAATTATCACTTAAATTCGGCTAAAATAGAGATCGAGGTGGCTCAGTGGTCACGGCATTGGACTTCAAACCGAAAGGTCCACGGTTCGATCCCCGCCATGGTTAACTGCGTTGTGTCCTTTGGGCAAGGTACTCTATCGCCCCCATGGGGACACAGCGGCGCTGTGTACCAAGGCCCACTGTACGTCGATGGTACACTTGTCTTCAATCAATGCTAACCCTGCTTGGCTGTCGAAAGTGTTGTTAAAACCCCAATACATTAATTAACCGAATTTCGAAGCTTCCCAGAGCCCAGAATAAAAGTTTCTTTCCGTGGCTATTTTCATCGTTAATTAATTAATTCGGTTCGATTCGAAGTCGGCGCCATGATGCGATTTGAATAGTTGAGATGTTCTCACAATCCTCCACAGAAAACCTGATGATAGAAAAAGAGTTCAGAGAGGTTCCGCTTCGAACCTACTTCGATTCTGTTTCGGAATATTCCGCTTTTAACATTGATTTGACCAAACAGACACGTCGTCGTTATACAGCATACTTGTTAGGAGGCTGACATTATTTACGGCCATTAGAAGGTGGATTGTTAAGGAGCGTTTTGAATTGAATCGAGATTCGAATTGATGCGAAAATGTCCGCTTGATTCGATTTGAGGATTACTAGATGCGATACGGACGTTTCGGACGTTAAGATAAAGTATTTGAGAACATTTTGTTTCTCATTTTGTTATTTCGACACACTGTTTTGGCCCTGATTTTTGAATTGCTACAGAACAAAGTCTGCAGTTACCTGAATGTAGTCAATGTCAGATTATGAAATACATAAGAAATGGATTTAACCCTTTGAACCCTAGTGGTATCCTCCTTATCAGTTCAATGGCAGCAATTAGAAGAGTCCATATTCATTATTTGGGGTAGACCAATCGATATTTTCAACGTGCAAACTCGGGACTGCGCGTTGAAAATATTGATTGGTCTACCCCCACACATTTACTGTACAGCCATACAATTTAATGACGTTATTAAGACAGACAACCTAGCATAAAACTGCATGACTTGGCACTGTGCTCTACCCATACTAACTGCTGTACAGTATAGCGCCTTTACTTAGGTTAGTAGTACTAAGGGATAACAGTAGTCCTACATGGGTATATGATGCCCATATTATAGTACCGTTCTAAACTCCCAAGCATTTCCTCGCAATACCACATGACACAGTCTTACGCACTGCACATTACAACTCCAAATGGTAAAATAAATTCGATGGATTAGTAAAGTCGATGAGTAACTGTAGACCAACAAGTGTACAGACCATACACCCGATACTTCTGCGCTGCGCGGACATGCACTACTCCCACGCACCCCTAAAATACCGATTAGGATAGCATTGCGTACTGCCGATACTAACTGCAAGACAGCATAACGCCTTGAGTAAATTAATAGTACTAAGGGCTAACACTGAACCAGCAGGGTGCAGACCTTACATAGTGCCAAGGACAAACAGTAGACCAACATGAGTAGTATGTCTCGTATGTTTCACCCCACATTTGGGGACCTCGGTGGGGTACCTCGGAAGTGACGTCATGTCACGCGACCCAGTGCCGCCATGTTGTGTTGTCATGGTAACTCGCGTGAACGGCCATGTTGTGACGTCATCCCCATAGTGATACGTGGTGTTAGTGCGCATGCGCAGCGCGTGTTGTTAGGGTGATACGTGTTTCCGTCGTCCATTTTGTATACTGGAGGCCGCCATCTTGGTTTCTATGGTAGCACGTGATTCCTATGTTACCTAAACCCTTCTTATAGGACAGGGGTATGTTCGGAGGGTATGTTCGATTGAATCGGAGTAAATCAAATTACCACAAACAACCCGACAAGTTGTATTATTTCGAATTCTTTCAGAATTCTCTGCTTCTATCTATATTTGCAATAATTTTCGTCTATCTGACCATGTTCCTTTGTTCTGGTGTATACTCCAGTAGCGTAGTAGAGCCTATCAACTGGAACAGTTTTGCTTATTGTTACTATATTTAGCAATTTCTGGTCTGTTTTTGTTAGTTCTGACCCTATTTCAAGTACTCTTGTTGTTTTATTTATATAGATCATTTATATAGATTATAACTAATCAATCAGATTGCTTGATTTCCCATAATCTGTATGCAGAGTTATCTCCCCTTATTACAACGGAGTCGTATCCGATTCTCATCATCTCTATATCCAATGGCCATATGCCCGCGCACCCCAATTTCGGCACCCCTTTTTGACGTATGAGGCCATGAGGGCTATGTAAAAGCCCTCAATGAGTCCTCATATATTATGCCTCATAGCCTCATTGAATTTTGAGGTTACGAGGACAATTAAAAATCCCTCAGTGAGGTATAATTTATTACGACTCTTAGCCTCATTTCAGTATTTGAGGATACCTATGGCCTGGTATTGTATTATTCGAGGATACCTATCGAGGATACCTTTTGAAGAATCCCTTTTTTGTCGTATGAGGCCATGAGGGCTATGTAAAAGCCCTCAATGAGTCCTCATATATTATGCCTCATAGCCTCATTGAATTTTGAGGGTATGAGGACCATTAAAAATCCCTCAATGAGGTATAATTTTACTACGACCCTCAACCTCATTTCGGTTTTTTGAGGATACCTATGGCCTGGTATTGTATTATTCGAGGATACCTATCGAGGATACCTTTTGGGGAATCCCTTTTTTGTCGTATGAGGCCATGAGGGCTATGTAAAAGCCTTTAATGAGTCCTCATATATTATGCCTCATAGCCTCATTGAATTTTGAGGTTATGTGGACCATTAAAAATCCCTCAATGAGGTATAATTTACTACGACTCTTAGCCTCATTTCGGTTTTTTGAGGATACCTATGGCCTGGTATTGTATTATTCGAGGATACCTATCGAGGATACCGTTTGGAGAATCCCTTTTTGTCGTATGAGGCCATGAGGACCATGAGTAATCCCTTAATGAGGTCTAATGTAGTCTTACCAACTTCCATCTTTGTCGCCAAAGCTCCAAGACCACTACTGGTGTATGGTCTATCTGTCCTATCATTAGCTTCTACAACAGTCTTGTTCCATCGCGGCCTTAAAAACAAGCACAGCCGAATTTCGAATAATAAATAAAAAAAACAAAAAAAAAAACAAATTGCATATGCTACGGAACTCAAAAAAAAATGCCGGAAAAAAATGCCGGAACTCAAAAAACAGAGTGCATGTAAACTACGATAAGCCGACTCGATAAAAATAAACACAATTATAGTCATTCATATGTAACATGACCTAAGATAGGTAGAATTGCTCCGGGTCGAGCCAAGCCGGATGCCGGAAAATTCGACCTCGTTCTGAGGTGTGTAAAGGTTCTGAAGGGCCCTACGGAGTAATGACCTCAGGCGAGTGACTATCATCTCCGCGAAACTGTAGACCATCAGAGTCAAGGTCTCATGTTGGACGAACCACATTCCTAGGAATGCTGTGATTAGAATCGTGATTCTGATAACGCAGGGTATGCTGAATTTGTAGGTCGTTCGTAACAGGGCTTTAACCTGTTGAAATGGACGACGCGATGGCGTCCTCCCAAAGGACGAGCTATAACATAATTGGCTTCTGACAATTTCGTCTTGACAAGATACGGACCATACCAAAATTTGGTCAGTTTGGCCGAGTGACCAGTTGGCACACGAGGGACATATAGCCGAACCTTATCCCCCCCCTAAAGTGGTTTTCCATATACTCTCTTATCATATATCGCCTTATGCCGCCTAACAGCAGTGTTGCACTTACGAGAAACGAAATCAAAAATAATCATCAACTTCTTCTCCAATTCGTCGCCCGAGTGCTAGAATGTTCTATGTCCCCTTTGGGACATAGAACATTCTAGCACTCAGGCGACGAATTATTGGGCAGGACTTTCCCGGACATTCGGTGATGATCCCGCCGATACATCAGTAGGAAGTAGGATTTCCCTTCCAAATATAATCTTATTGTGAGTCAACTTTGTAGTCTCGTGGACGGCACTCCTATAGACCATCATGACGAAAGGGAGATGATAAACCCAATCTATTTGATTTTCGTCAAGGAAGGCATTCAGCATAATCGCTAAGGTTCTGTTAAAACGATCTACGTGACCTTCCGACTGTGGGTGATACGCCGTAGTCCTAGTTATCCAAACGTTGAAATATTTATAAAGCTCGGAAAACAATGATTCAATATTTGGCCCTTGATCGGTATGTAAATATTGTGGTATACCGTATCTGGTGACCCAATTTTCTACAAACACTCTAGCTACAGTATAAGCAGTCTGACTAGCAATAGGATACGCCTCGGTCCATTTAGAAAAGTATTCCGAGACTACCAATATTAGTTGGTTGCCCTCTGTGGTCTCGGGCAAAGGGTCAGGTATATCAAGCGCAATCCGATCCATAGGTTCTGAGGCCTGATCTACAACCAATGGTGCCCTATATTTCGCACTCGTAGGTTTCAGTCGCTGACAAGTTTCACCTGACTGGATCCACAATTCAATATCCTTTTTCATACCAATCCAGTAAATGTTCTGGGGACTTTATGTAAGGTCTTTTCGATTGCCAAATGAGCACCAATCAAAGTGTCGTGGACCGCACCGACCACCGTAGAGACTATAGTTTGGCAGGTACAGCCCTCAACAGTTTGGTTGTGTTATCGATGAGGTACCATTCACGATACAACATGCCATCGCATTGTGTCAAGGTGATAGCTAAAAGTTGCGATTTTCTTGTTTAAAAGCGTAAATATTTTCGATAATCTTTCTGCCTGGGTTAAACATAAAACGTAAAGATATGTATATAACGGACCACGAAAACCGATTTGTCATTTAAATAGACCAGCAATAATTCAAGCGCTGCAAATGAAGTATGAAATTTAATGTCCATTATTGAGCATTTGTTGAACGCCACATGGGGGGTCTGGATAAAACATTAAAAGGCGTAAGAGAGACAGTATTCTCCTGTAGTCATTATCTGTGTAATTATGGCCAGTTAATGGATAATTGTGATGAACATGGTATATCGCGCATGTTCTGGAGTAACACCCATATTACGCATCTAGCCTGTCACGAATGTTAGGAAATATCGAAATTCGAGTCTTTCAAACGAACTTTAAAGCAAATACTAAATTAAGATAGATCTAAGCAGCCAAGTTTAAGAGAAGCGATTAAACTAAGAATTAATGTTCTGTCTATGGAAATAAAAATCGGGGATTTCTCGAAAAATTAACTCCAGTCTGAAGGTGTGTAAGACTATGGGTCGTTGCGAGTAGATGGGGATGTCCCATGTTAGAGGAGGTGCCGCATCGGTGCGAAAGTATAGCACGTTGTGATGTAGGGGAGCCACAGAGCTCATATTTAGAATAGGAGCAGTCGCGGGCCAAGTCGGTGGTCATATCTGAGAATAGGATCAGTAACACGAAGTACGAGCTCATTGAGCTATTCGCATTTAGGTATATGGCATTACCTGATTTAGAAGGCAAGCCATACAAAGGCAGAGTAGGCTGTGCCTGTATGAACATTATTCTGAGACAAACGTAGGGGAGAGTTTAACCTCATTGGTGGCGACTGCTGGAGTGAAAAGCGTGAATCAAAGTGACAATACGTTAGTGGTCGTGCAACGGCAGTGCTAGAGTGACATTCCGTCACAGTAGTGAAGGCTGCCACTATAGCGAAAACCATTTAACACTGAATTCCCCATACCCCAGTGGTGCCACTATGGCGAACAAATTAACATAGGATTCTTCATAGGGTTTTTTCGCCATAGTGGCATTTTTTAGCCATAGTGGCATTTTTGGAGGCAGGAAAAAAATTTTAAAATCTTTTCCTGTCTCCAAAAATGCCACTATGGCGAAAAAAATGCCACTATGGCGAAAAAACCCTATGGAGAATCCTATGTTAATTTTTTTGCCATAGTGGCACCATTGGGGTATGGGGAATTCAGTGTTAAATGCTTGTCCCTATAGTGGGTAAAAACCCTATGGAGAATCCTATGTTAATTTTGCCCTATACTGGCACCATTGGGGAATGGGGATTCAGTGTTAAATGCTTGTCCCTATAGTGGCAGCCACAGGCGGAAAAAAATCCCCGTCCAATCACAAAGTCCCTACAGTGACATCATTGGGTTTGGGGAATACAGTGTTAAATGCATGTCCTTATAGTGGCACCCACAGGGGATAAAATCCCCGTCCAATTACTAAGTCCTTATATTGGCATCTTTGGGGTATGGGGAAATCAGTGTTAAATGTTTTTTGCCATAGTGGTAGCCATTGGTAAAAAATATTTTTCGCCATAGCGGCAGTCATGGGGTAGGTTGTTCCAAACATTTTATACTGACAAAAAATGTGTGTTAAATGCTATACTGGCAGGCTTAAGGGGTGGGGGGGGGGGGGGGGTTGTCTTCCATACAATTTATATACTGACAAAATGTTCACCATTCAAAACCTGCTACCTATTGTACATCGCCCGACTGGTAAAGTTTTTTTTTGTTTGTTACTGGAACACACGACATAAAATAACACTGTCAGATTTAGTGTGAATCAGTGTTTTTTTACATTTTTATGGAAGGAAGTGATCTCTCCAATATCATTTCTCGGCATACAACTTCTAAATTTCAAATGCTCGAATGTCTTATCATGTGAGATGACTCAGATGAAAGTGTGACTGACACTCGATCAGTAAGAAAAATGACACTTCCTCACTCTGACAAAAATTTCTCTCATGTTTTTCTATATTACAACTGTATATATTTTACAAATAGCTAATCAGAGCTCAGACAAACGTCTTCCATTCAGTTATATTTTTTCAAACACGTGTTCCACACATGCAAATTTTCAATAACTCACTGCACGCAACTCTTGCATTCTCTTACATTCGCGTATTTGTAAACTGTTTTAAGCTGATCTCAACAAAATAGCGCTAGATATTACAGTGGGATAAACACCTAGAGAACAATTTCATTTTACACTACAAAACATATTTCATTCACTGTATGTTTTGTGGTGTAAAATGTGATTTTTTCTTCATTGTGGCGCAAAAATAGAATAAATACCGCTTTCCTCTACCCAAACTGAAAAACGCAAATTCTCTTAACTTTTATGCCTGTATTGAATTCGTAACAGATGTTTTTTAAACAAAATTATATCTTCTTTAAAAACGTCTGTTACGAATTCAGAAAATTCTGAGATATCGTTCTGACAACTAACAAATCTTAACCACATTGAAACAATTACCAACAACTTGTCTTTCAATGTGCCGAATAAAACATTTATCCTGATATTACGCGCGTAATGCAGAGAGCATAAATTTACATTATTAGTTTTTTTGTCAAAAGATTTCCGCTATGGCTGGTACAGCAGCAGGGGGTGTTTAGCACTGATATTAAAAAAAAGCCTACCAAAACACCTTTTTCACATTTCAGATTTTTTATTCCATGAATTCTCACTGTTCATAATGTTCAATGTTTCTTGGCAAGTTTTCCTATTTTAGAAGTCCTGCCTTTAGCTTTTCGTTTTCTTGTAACTTTTTTTGGTGGTTCCTCTTTCTCTGGAAATAAAATGTCGCCATCAACTTCCTTTTTTGTTTCTTTGGGAACATCCATATCATATAATAATGTATCATCACTGTCATTAAACTCTGGTAACACAGTTTCTGTTAAGTCAACCTTCTGATTTGTAAAGTTTGTTTTTTGTTCATGTAGAGTTGACTGTGGTATCATGCTCATCCCCATAGAGTGATTGTCGATGTATTTTACATCAGGTGGTGGGGGAAAGTTGAAACCTGTAATCGGTAATCCATCTGCATGCTCTATCTGTTCTGACTATGGATAAACTTTAGTCTGTTGAGGTTGAACAACAGCTGGTGAACCCCATTTTGCTTGAGACACGGGGTATTTCGATAGCTTTTTTTCAATTCACATTCATTAATCCAATGTCCTTTCTGATGACAATAATAACATGGCCCTTTGTCTGCACATGTATTCGCCCGATGTCCTTTTTGATGACAAATCGAACAAGTATGGTTAGCCGGTGTTGTCAGCTTATAAAGTTCATTGACAAGTCTTTTTACTTCTCCCCATTTAGATGGCTGATAGTAAATACTTTTAGCATCATTTACCTTCTCCATTCTCGGGTCGTTATTCATTTTCTGATCGTCAGAGGAGATCAAAATCACGTGTTTCAGTCTTGTTAACTCCCAAGCATGTGTGCCCCAAACTATAAGCCCCCCCCCCCCCCCCCCAGCCTATTTATACTCTCGCTGAAATCATTATCTTATTCAGAAAAAAAATTCAGAAAATGTTTTCAAACCAAATTGTTTAACTTTTCAGAAAATGTTTTCAAACCAAATTGTTTAACTTTTCAGAAATTGGTTTGACACATTTTCTGAATGTTGTTTATAAACTTTCAGAAAATGTTTCAAACCAATTTCTGAAAAGTTAAACAATTTGGTCTGAAAACATTTTCTGAAAAGTTAAACAATTTGGTTTGAAAACATTTTCTGAATTTTTTTTCTGAATAAGAAAATGATTTCAGCGAGAGTATAAATAGGTTGGGGGCTTACAGTTTGGGCACACATGCTTTGGAGTCAACAAGACTGAAACACCGTGACGGGATTTTGATCTCCTCTGACGATTAAAAAAGATGAAGCGGTCATTAGTGGACTACACTGATTCAGATGATAGCGATACAGATGTTGTAAGCAGCAAGAAACAGAGGTTGAGTGAATATGCTAAGAATACAAACTCCATACGGAGATTGTATTCTATTCACCCACAGTTATTACAGCAATCCAGAAAATTTCACTCAGAATCCCATGTATGTGAAGTGAGTTTGAATCAATTGGATGTCAACAATCCATTTGAGTTTCAAAGTACAATGTTTGATTCATTGATGGATGATGTGAAAAAGGAATGTGGTATTCAAGACAACGACCCCATGAGGATATCCATCCACCATCCAGGGCTTGAGGTACGTATTTTTATTCCTTTTACAAAGGCTATGGGGGTAAATGGTAAAACAGTATTAGATGAAATTGAAAAAGTTATTCAATCAAATGAGTATTTTACTATCCATGATGGTAAATTATCTTTAGAAATAACACACACTTCACTACCACAAGGGTCGGGGCGAAATGCACCCATTTCATTTGCATCTGTTGGTAAAATGGTTGGAAATAAGATAAGTATTGTTGAAATTAAAAATGTCAATGATTCTATGTGCTTTGCACATGCGGTGGTAGTGGGAAAATGCCACGTTGATAAAGATAATTCAGAACTTTGCATTACGTGTACAGTGCCTGTAAATGTAGTCTTCCAAATTACCCCAGTTATTACATATAATTACATAATGCAGTCACTGTTAATCTGGTTCAATTGGAATGGAATGGTTTCGCGCGCCAAAGGCGCACAGAGATGGGGGACAAGCCCCTTTCGACCCTCAGTGACTGTAGATGATCCAGTTCAATTAAGATCTCTGTATCTATTTATAGAGGAACTTTTTATGAGTGGGCGGAGCTTATTAATGGGGTTTTTCAGAACTGGTCTGATAAAGCATAACACTTTTGAGATGTTGTTTATAACCTTTCTGACAACTTTTATTTATCAAATGTTATTAAATATCTTTTTGAAATTTATTCTGTATTTTGTTATAATTTATTGGGAATGCATATATATCAATATATTCAATTAATTGTAATTTGTAAAAAAACAAAAAATCGCATTAAAATAGTCTTGGCATATAAAGTTCAAATGGAGATATATTCAAGTCTAATTACTGTCTAATATTCATTTTTGCATTTAAATCGGCCAGCGCTATACACGAAATTCGTCATTCCCATTTTGTTTTAGGTTTTTATCTTAATTTTTTGCTTCCAAAGCATATCTTATGACTTCTGATTGAAACGAGCGCGTAGCGTCCGTTTCAAACAGGGGTCATAAGCTGTGTTTTGGAAACAAAAAATATTTTGACAACTGTTGTCTTCTATTTTAACTAATGTTAGATAAACGGTTTATTGGTCTGTTTGGTCAACCCTTTACCCAACAGTTCAACAGTACTGTCCAGATTCTTGCACAAAAGCCTACATCGTTGCTTCTGAAATATAGCTTATGCTCCCGCCTTTGCAACGAGTCTGGGGGACTGGTCTAGTTTCAGTTAGGGGTCATAAACTATATTTTGAAACAGAATCATGTAAAAAGTACTGTCTGGATCGACGTTTTTGGCCACTTTGGCCCACGCCTTAAGTTTTGCGCTTTTCGACCCACGCTTTTCGGCCTCGCGGGTCTGAGGCCATTCGGCCTCAGGATGTTCGGATGGGTTAATGTAATAATATATAAAGAAAATAAATTCATTTTTATGATTTATTTCAAGTTATCGACTAAAACTATTCAACACATATTTACATCGTTAACACAAACAAGACTGACAACAAATCGAGATTCAATTGATCGCCTTCTATTTCAGTTATGACCACTTATGATCTGCCCATATTAATACTGTAGAAAATAATTTTAATGATTTTATTTGCAATGTCCGGTTTCCGTTTTTGAATGCACTCAAATTAAATTGCGTTTCGGCAACAACATAATTATGCCGAAAAATAACTTTTAACTTTCTGTGGAACTAGAGGTGGTGTCAGTAAGCCTATCTCTGCGATAGGCGACATGATCCCGACATGTGGTGGTGGTGGGGGGGGGGGGGTACATCTGTTATTTATGGGGGGGACTTTAAACTATAAGGGTGTCGAAGCCTGCTCTTACTGGACGTCGACTCGGCACATGTACATACGGCGATCTTAGGTGGAAAAGACAGCTATCCAGTATTAAGAAAACAACACTCGAACACATGGTCTCTCGGTGTGCTGCAAGACACGGGGCTGTAGAAATTGTTTTGTTTTTTTCTCATTTTTTGCAACTATCTACTCAAAACACCGCTGGATATTTTCCAATAAATTGTTGCAAAAAAAAAAATCAAGCTTTGTTGTTGTGGTATAAAGTCTATAAAGAGTTAAATGGTGGGAAGTCGCCTATAGGAGAAGTTGGCCAAAAATAAAGTCTGCAACTGAGGTGTGCCCCTAAGTCGGTCCACGGATTAAATCGGCCCAAGGCTTTTTCGTAGTGCTAATATACATGTGCACGGTTAACTGAAGTGACAGGCCGAATATTAGAAATTGATTTTTTTCTCGTTGTGTTGCAACTATTTGTTCGAAAACACCACACGAGCGCTGTCTTTTCCTGTAAATAGATTAAAAATAATTTCAATATTTGTCGTAGTGCTAATAAAATTGTTAAATGGTAGGTCCAACGTTAGAAACAAAATTTTCTTTACAAGTCGCAGTGCAAATATAAAATTATATAGATATACATAATTGTAATTCAATTTAACCAGTTTCTGATGTTGGAAATCTCAAAAGAATAAACTTCATAGGAGTAATTTATGCTTTATCTATTGTCACCAGTCATTGTTTTCATTGCGATCAGAGGCTGTTTCAGAAACAATCAGTAGCTATTGTCGGTTCTTGTTTTACATCTTTGGAAGGGTAATTAAAGAATTAGTTCGGATTAGGAAATGTTATTGCTACCAAATTTTATTGCTGCCGCGAGAACTCAATAATTGATCATGTTAAGTGTTGTGTTATATTCAGTTATGTTACAACGGCCTGGGTCTACTTTTCTCAGTGGTCTAAAGCAAGAAACCTCAAGCTGGTTCCCTGAAAAAACGGTACAGGAAAAAACGGTACAGGAAAAAATGGTACACATTTTTGACACCCCCGGAAAAAAGGTACGTGGGGTAGGAAAAAACGGTACATGGGGGGAGGAAAAAATGGTACATGGGGTAGGAAAAAATGGAAAGGACATTTGAATCTTTTTTCTTTTTTATTTTTAGACAAAATGGTAAAAAGACAATTGTTCAGTTTCTGGAAGGTGCTGGTTATAACATAAGATGGAAGCCAACATCAAAAAACTCATAAACAGTAAACCTGTAAATGGTTATTATTTTGCCATTAAATGTCAATAAAACCATGAAAATATGAATGTCATTATAACCAGCTCTGGGAGCTGGTTATAATGACATCCATATTTTCATGTTTTTACTGATAATGTTACAAGATATTTAATGTTATGTTGGAAAATTACACCAACCTAGTTATTATTCTCCAAATCAATGCCAATAAAACCATGAAAATATGAATGTCATTATAACCAGCTCTGATAATGTTCCAAGATTGTTAGATAAGTGCCAGTTAATATTCATTTATGTCATTATAGTTATAGTACTTACATATGTTGTAACAGCTTATCACCTTATGTATATATGACACTGTTTGATTATTTGTGATTGTTGATGATATTTGAAGTTTAAGTGCTAAAATAAAATTCTTATAAAACTTTACAATTTTGGATGTATATTTCCTACCCTACCCTGCTGTACCATTTTTTCCTACCCTGCTGTACCGTTTTTTCCTACCCTGCTGTACCGTTTTTTCCTAGCCCCTCAAAAATAGGCATTTTTGCCGTACCGTTTTTTCCGTGTACCATTTTTTCCTGTACCGTTTTTGTACTGTACCGTTTTTTCCTGTACCGTTTCTTCCTACATTCCTCAAGCTATACGCATCGTTTTTTAACGAAATATAAACTATATGTATATGTGTTCCTTCTAATTTTGGTGAGTTCAGATGGGAAACTGAAAACTCTCCCAAATTCTGCCAATTTATAATTTTTAACCGATCTCAGATACATTCAGACACATCGTGTCCCATCTCTCCACATAAAGAAGAGTCTCTGCTAAAACACTCGAGGAGTGAGGTTTCCACTCACAAAATATGCTCTCAGCTTCGGTGGAAAAGGGACACCGAACACAACATATTTCTGCAGATGGACCGTAGGTTGTCGTCAAACGACCCTCAGTTCAATGAAATGCTTCTTTCACATGGGTTAAGACGATATATGTGTGAAAATTCCACTCTGTTAGTGTTTCTCTTTAGAATTTCTCCCCATGTACCGTTGATGGGTTCCAGGATATCCACAATTACAGTCTTGGTCATCCACAGTGTTTCAAAGGCCCTGCATGGTTCAATGAAAAAGAGTATTATGTTCACCTGAATAATGGGTCGAACCGCATGCTGGACGAAACTGTGTTGGAGAAGAATTGACTCAGATTTCGCACCCCACGTGTTATTCAATCATAATAGACGATTTCAGCATAGCGCCATCTTACACCCGGGAACCGATATGTCGGTGCACGCGCAGTTTGTTTATCAAATTCGGTTCCACATCTGAAATCAGTCTGTCAGGAAATTTTGTTCCGCCCCATACGACGAGGAGCAATACCTATATCGCACTTGCATATCCCACTTGATGCTGCATAAGATTCCCACCCCAACCAAGTTCACCGGAATTTTTGTTAATAGGCCTAGGCCCACAAATAGTAGGCTTACAGCAACACTGAACATTAGGAGACAGAAACACAGACATTAAATGTTTGTGGGGCTGGTCTACGCAACTGCACCCTCTGATGGCAAGATGGTAGGCCTATAACAGTTGGCTCTCTGCCTCCATTGAATTTGTACTTATCCCCTCCCCCCCCCCCCCTCCAACCAACCAACCAGTCAGATGATATCTATACCCGACTGTTCTTCCACTGCATTTGTTTTACCAAAAATATTTTTTTTCTGGGTGGGGGGGGGGGGGCAGATTAACATTCTGCACCCGCCTTTTGGGTATTCTTTTTTATATTTTTGCCCCGCCAAGTTGAGTGGGAACATCGCCTTGTAAAACATGGATGCTTTGCCGCGCCACTGGGGCGAGTTCGCAATGGACCGGCTCATTCTCTGCACACCTTGAAATCCAACATTACCCGTTGAACGCTTATTTTTTTTATTGAGCAATGTTGTATATCATCCTCGGATTAAAGGGGATGTCGTCATTCGGAGTTGCTGTGCATCCCGCCCCAGGTCCCTCTGCATAGTCTAACCACAGACGTCTGGCGACCTGATTAATATCACATCACCCCAACGTCACACCTCCCTCTTATATATGCCCCCACACACACACTTCTACAATAAATAACACACAGATCTGTGTATTATATATTTCGGGGGAGGGGGTGCATATAAGAATGAGGTGTTTTGAGGTAGGGGTGATTTAGATCAGGTTTCCAGACGTCTGTGGTCTAATAACTGTGGAAATTTGGCCCGTTTAGTGGGTAACGAAACTGCGTTGTTCTCAACCTGTTAAGTCGACGTCAGCTGTCCTTCATGCGAATACCTGGAAACGCAACCAAATTGTGTAAAGTTCTTTTTCAATGCCCGGAATATGTCTACGACTGCAGAATAAAAAAGGTGTGTATTTGAATGACTCTTTTCGAAAGATTCTTCAACCTGTTACAAATGAGATTTTTTTATTATTTCCATTTTTGGCATAACTTCGCTAATAATAGTCGGATTGTAAAAATTCAAGGACGAAATCGCACAGATTTTTACTCAATATATTCAAAACGAAACGCGTTTTTAAAATTTCCCTGTGATATTAAAAATAGTATTTGCCCGACTGGTTGGAAAAATGTGCTAATTGGTATCCAAAAATTACGGGATCAAAGAAACACCGACATCGACAAAAAGTAACGAGAAGGTCTTCACAAATATTCATGCGAGATCGAAACTGCCCTCAAAAGTCATTTTGTATGATATTTCGAAATAAATTTTAACGATTTTATTTTTATTTGTGTAGTTTGGGAGCGATGCGCTTTTTTCCCTTATTATCAATGGCCGTTTTGCAGAGAAATGATGCTTGGAGGTCCTATTTTGGGTCGGAAGCATAACCTTGTCACAACACTGGGAAACACTTTGTGCTAATTATATATTTTTTCTCCCCAGATGTTTTTTACGATACTGTGTCAGTCTTTCCCTCCAAATTATTTTTGGAGGGAAAGACTGATTTTCTGTATCATCTAAGTGTGGAAAGGCGGTGAAAAATACTCATTGCGTATCCAATGAGTATTTCATCAGCCAACATCTGACCAGTGGGGGAAAAGGCGCGTGAAATACTCATTGTATTATTTTCTATCACCTTTTGCACTTCTTTAAATGACTGTAAAATACACATTGGTGGGCTCATAACCACAATTTTCTTATCGTTATCCATGAAACTTCAAACATCTATCGAAATAGAACTTCCATCTCAAGACTATAGGTGTAAGGGGGGGAAAAACAATGATCACGCTGTTATCCCAAGAAAATAATCTGTGCCAATAAGCAAGACAGTCCGGGGGTAGAGATGTCTTTGAGTTATTTCTCAAAAGCTTGATAGTTGATAATTGCTGTTATGCCGTTTCCACATCCCGTAAATTACAAAATACCCCTTTTCAGACTCACCATAATCTTAAAAAAAAGACTTTCGTTATGCACAATATGTTGCCACATATTCATTCATTCATTTTTAAAAGGTGGCTAGTCTCATATTTTTAGTTATTTTCTTTGTGTTTAGTCTAAAATCAAGGACAAATAATTGGATTTTTTCCCAATTATTTGTATGTCGTGTTTTGGTGGTTCACGGCCGGCGGTTGTATCATCCACCGACGTCCCCCAAGGAAAGTGAAAAAAAAATATTTGATTTTTATGAGGGGAAATTTAGTGATATATCCTGTTACCTAAAATGACGCTCTGAGTAAAAAAATCTATGGAGTCTGTCAATTTTTTCGAGTGGAGTAACAGTTATGGATAAGACTTTCCTCTGTTGAACCCACACCATCGCTGACTGACATGCTAGAGGGGGGAATATCACCAAAGAAGTCTTTCACACCCTTTTCCCCCAGTGGCTACATTCAGGTGGGTGAAAAATTGAAATGAAAAAAGTTAAACAATTTGATTTCAATACATTTTCTGAATTTTTTTCTAAATAAGAAAATGATTTCAGAGAGAGTGTAAATAGGCTGTGGGATCACAGTTTGGGGAACACATGCTATGGAGTTAACAAGATTGAAACACGTGCTTTTGATCTCCTCTGAAGATTAAAAATGATGAAGCGGTCATTAGTGGACTACACTGATTCAGATGATAGTGATATAGAAGATGTTGTAAACAGCAAGAAACAGAGGTTGACTGAATATGCTGAGAATACAATCTCCATACAGAGATTGTATTCTATTCACCCACAGTTATTGCGGCAATCCAGAAAATTTCACTCAGAAACCCATGTATGTGAAGTGACTTTGAATTAATTTGATACCAACAATCCATTCGAGTTTTTAACTAAAATGTTTGATTCAATGGTGGAAGATGTAAAAGAGACGTCATATACAAGACAACGACCCCATGAGGATATCCATCCACCATCCATGGCTTGAGGTTGGTATTTTTATTCCTTTTTACAAAGGCTATGTGGGGGGGGGGGGGGGGTGAATGGTAAAACAGCATTAGATGAAATTGAAAAAGTTATTCAATCAAATGAGAATTTTACTATCCATGATGGTAAATTATCTTTAGAAATAGCACACACTTCACTACCACAAGGATCAGGGTGAAATGCACCCATTTCATTTGCATCTGTTGGTAAAATGGTTGGAAATAAGAAAAGTATTGTTGAAATTAAAAATGTCAATGATTCTATGTGCTTAGCACATGCGGTGGTAGTGGGAAAATGCCACGTTGATAAAGATAATTCAGAAGTTTGGCAGAAAAAATGGAACAAAATAAAAAGATCCAATAGACCAACACAAGAAATTGAGGCAAAGGCATTTATGAATAAAACAGATCTTGGTTATAATAAACCTTGTGGATATGAAGAATATTGTAAACTTCAAGGGGTACTCTCCCCAGAGTATGTAATTAAAATCCACCCACAGTTTGCCAAAGAAACGTTCCTATTTGAACCACCTCAAACTACAAAAGAGAGTAAAGTATTCATATCTATCACCATGACCGTCATTTCGACACCATCACAAAAATTACAGGGTTTTTAGGGTGTGGTTACTATTGTGAATATTGTAATGTAGGGTATAATAACAGAGAACACCATAGACCCACCAAAGGCTGTGTTTGCTATTCTCCACTACCATGTACACCTGGACATTCTGTTCATTGTTACACTTGTAATAGAGATTTTGTAAGTTCATCTTGTTATAAAAATCACACAACTCTATTACAGAACCAAGAAATAACCATTTGTCAGTTAGTCAAGAAATGTCTATCATGTAAAATGCAATTATATTCAGGGAACGGAGAACACATTTATGATGGATTTAAAAAATGTAAATATTGCCATCAGTTTGTCAAAAGCGAATATTATTGTTTCATTCCAAAATACAAATCACCTGAGAAAGACAAAATGCCGAAAGTACCATTTGTGTTTTATGATTTTGAAACAACTCAAGACTCAGAAGTCCATACCCTCGAATTACTGTGTTTCACACTGTGCTTGTCACATCATGAACACGTTTCATCAATAGATTTACAAATGCACTTGTTACAAGCACAGAGTGAAACATTTCCATACTTTGTGATTACAGGGGATACGTCCAAGATTTTTTCACTATGAAAAAACTCAGCTCGGAACCCAAAACCAAAGTTGTAGCTATGCCCCTCCAGCTACAATTAACTTCTGTATCCACAAAGAATTTTTATTTTGCCAAAGCATGTGGGAAATATGAGGATTCACACCTCTTTTAAATGAATCAACTCTTAATACAAAAGTTTTGAGTGTGAATGTGCAAAACTTGTTGAGTTGTCACGTCTTGATGGCAAGCCTTTTTTTATTTCAAAAAATGATCTTTCATTAAAATGTCAAAATCTTCCCAGAAAATGATTTAACATTCGAGAGTCTCAAAATTCCGCTAAAATGTGTTGTTAATTGTGCAAAAAGGGTTGCTTTTTTTAATACAGTGGCCTTGAAAAGAGCCATTTTGTAAAATTCTCTTTGTAAAGGTAGTCATCACTGTATATTAATCAATGTTAACTTCTCTTGGCTGTTTTTTCTGTATCCCCCGCTTATTTCCTGATTTGTCTTGTATTTACCGTTGAATTCCACCCTCGCCAATATCTTATTATCCACTTCATCTGTTCAAAGAATGGTATTCTCTCCTCGCTGTTTCAATATCAAGTGAACTGTTTCCCTGCCAAATGAAATTTTATTTTTCCCAACACAGATGTCTCGAAAAAACAATCACTCAATCTTAACGATAACAGCTGGAATGTCTATACTGAATATTTTTCTTTTGACAGATAATACTCCATAACTTTTTTAAGTTTCGGAACAGGGGGGGGGGGGGGGGGTTGCTTGAGATATCATCTTTTCAAATACACTTCACAACCTTTATGATGATATATAATATGGTCAGTTAGAATAAAATATGTGTGGAGTGGAGAAGACCTGTTGTTCTGCTGTATTTATTTATTTATTTATTTATTTATTTATTTATTTATTTATTTATTTATTTATTTATAGGTGTTTAAACTCACATACTTACTGGTATGCACAATGGCTATTCGTGACAATGACAGTTTTATGGGTGGAGGAAGCCAGAGTACCCGGAGAGAACCACCCAGTATCGATGAGCAATTGTCAGTTCCTCAATATTCTAACTCTGTTCAAACTCCGCTTAAACAGGGTTACAACGGTTGAAGACATGTGTACCATCGACGTGCAGTATGCCTTACTACACGGTGTCATCGCTCCCATATGTAGGCAACTGGGATAAAGTGCCTTACCCGAGGGCATTACGTGGGTCACCCCAGACAGGGTTCGAGCTCCGGTCTCTAGCATAGATGTCCATCAGTCTACCACCGACCCACCACACTCCCCACTCCCAACTGTTCTGCTGTTTTTGTTTGCATGGTATAAGTCATGGAAAGCTCATATATTTCAAACATAAAGTTCATCGATCACATTTCTTTGATGGAAAATATTATTATCAGGCATTATTCTTGTATCGATATAATGCTCGCTGTAGGCAGTAGACAGTCAAACTGACAGGTGGAGCATTTGCCAGATGTGGGAGAGAGTTGGTCACCCAGACACATAATCATCGCAGACTGAGTATCACTGTCACCAGGACAAGTTAGGATGTAGGAAGACCGGTTGGCCGGTGAGCAATTGGGTTGAATGGGTGGAAGGGGACAATGTGGTTAGGATTGGATGACATGTAGGTTAGTATGTAAATAAGGAAGGGGTGTAGTTTAGTATTTGGTGCTTAATTGGGTAGCAATGTCGGAAGGAAGACGGCAAGTATGGATCATGCCCCCATTTTTCCTCTCAGTTCCTCTCAGTTCCAGGGAGCGTAAAATGCAGCTTGAACAACTGTGACCCAACCTAAGGTGTCATCAAGGTACTCTTCAAAAACCAGACTTCTCTTTTTCATGCATGTCACCAAAAGACCTCTTTGATTTGACTCCTCTCACCAATTAAGCTTACCACCCATGACCTCTTTTTTCACGATTATTTTACCCAGATATCCCTAGATGTCTAGGTTTGAGAACTCCAATGAATAGTTCTACATTATCTCCCTTACTTGGGTAATCCACCCCGTCTTGATATTTGAGATGAACAAAACTGTGGAACATTAGTTTTAAACCATCAGGTGAGGGGGAATTTTACCAAATAAATATGATATTTTCAATAAGTCTATCCTTTCCTTGATCCGCTCCCAGCCAAGATCACACAGGGTTGCTTCTGGTGATACGGTATTACTCAACGTTGTTATCCTTCATGTTGAATCATTCTACATGGTTTCCAAGCTCTTTACATCTGTATGGTTTTAGGTGCTTAGTGCTCAAACAAGACAATTTTATATCCTAACAAAGATCCATAAGGACCGTTTTTCATGGACAGATGACGTAACTCCAACCAGGACAAAAAATTAAGACTTGCTTCCTTTTAAAAATAAAAGTATATATGATATGGTGATGTGCATTGTATAAAGAAACTCTTTTGTTAATATAGGTGGCCCTGAAAAGGGCCGACACAAAGCCATTTTGTGGTGTATCTCACTCTGCCAATGAGAGATGTTGAGGTGATTTCATCTCCTCTGCAGTGAAATATTCTTCCTCCCAATTTTCCTTTCTTGCACTGCCAAACATGATCGCTCATATATAGCTGTTGGGTATTTGTGGGGGTGTTTTGGCCTATTATGGAATTGAACTTCTCCAAAAGGCCGTCTCACTCCTCTCTCTCTCTCTGGAAACTTCTCCAGCATATCTTTAAATTTATCACACAGCAGGGTTGAGCTGCATCACTGATAAAGAGCAAGCAGAAAAACTCCATTTGTCCTCTCTCATCTTTCTTTTAAATATCTTTCCGCCTCTATTTCTGCATCTTCATCTGATATTTCTCTAATTCTTGAAATATCCATGCCTTGTTTTTTTCTCCTCCTCAGATCAATTAGATGTTGAAAATGTAAGCGAACCCCTTAACTCATGTTCTTTTTATTCGACATGCGAGGATCCACATTGCAGTGAAGAAGTAATTCTCGCGCTCTTTTCCCTTATTGGTTAGATTTAGGCGAGTAAAAATACTCATTGCACATCCAATGAGTATTTCACCCATCTAAATCTAACCAATGAGGGAAAAGAGCACGAGAATTACTTCTTCGCTGCAATGTGTATCCTCGCATGTCGCAGAAAATGAGTTAAGGGGTTCACTTACATTTTCAACATCTAATTGATCTGAGGAGGAGAAGAAAAAACAGGGCATGGATATTGAAACCATAAATTTCGACGATCTCCTAAAAATGGATGCCGGCTCATGGCGATATGATCTTCAAACGAATACACAAAGACCGGAGAGGAAGGCAGATGCTTTTGAATTAATGGCAGTGGGGGCCACATTCCACAATATATCAGTAACAAAGGTGGAAGAGCCTTCAAATCAAATGGTGAGATCAGCACAGCCTTATTGGTTAAGGCTCGGAAAGATGGGGGTCATTGGACATTGAAGAAAAAAGATGTCCAAAAGAGAAAAACATTTTGTTTGGTGAAAAAACAGGGGTAATACTTTTTGCCGGTAAAAAAGACGGTGTCCGGTAAAAAGGACGGTAAGTGTATAAAAACTACTATCCTCATTTCAGAAAAAGGGGTGCCAAAGGCCATATGTTTTTCAAAAAAGGGTTGCCGAAATTGGGGTGCCGGGGATATTGCCATTGGATATAGGCTTTTATTATACACAAGGGAGATAACTCTGCGTACAGATTATGGGAAATCAAGCAATCTGATTGGTTAGTTATAATTTATATAAATGATCTAGATAAATGAAGCAACAAGAGTACTTGGAATAGGGTCAGAACTAGTGCTATTACGTACCACCTTACCAGTAACATGATGATACAAAGCATTTGGTAGGTTTATAGTACCAAGCACTAACAGGAACCAACAGGAGAATATACCAACTATACTCTGCTGCCGTTCTGTATTACCAGGCATTGACCCCACCCCAGAATACCGCTCAATAATATGAAGCACCTGGTGGATCAGTAGTACCAACGGCCAGCAAGAGACCTACAGGGATATGTGCTAAACTACCAGGCAGTACCCCTATCCACAATATCCCTATGCCTAGCATTGCATACTACCTATACCAGTCATAGATAACATGAAGCATCAGGTGGATTCATAGTACTAAGGGCTAACATGGGTCCTGCAGGGGCCCACAGAGGTATATATCGTCCATACTATACTGCTGTTCTATACTGCCATGTATTACCCCCACCGCACTCCAAAATTCCACTTGACCTGCTATAACGTACTACCTATACCAATCATAGAATTGTACAAAGCAATCGGCTGGTTAATAATATCGAGGACTACAGGGGTATATACCATGCATCCTATGCCACCCGCTCTAAACAAACGATTATAATACTGCCTGGTCTGGAATTCCATAGTACCATTACCAGCCATAAAATAATACAAAGGATTCGGTAGGTTAATAGTCCTAAGGGGGTAATAGACCAACAGATCATTCATCCTGTACTGCCAATCTAAAACACCAATGACTATCTCGCAATACCACACTACCATTCCCCCTTCCCCCACCACCTACTGCTTGACCTAGCTATAGCGGACATAGGATAATATGAAGACTCAAGGGCTAATAGTATACTAACATGGATATATACTACCACTACCAGACCCCCCCCCCCCCCCACACACACACACACACACACACACTCACACACTTACGAGAAGTCCGACATCCACTGACCCGGGTTACGTTATGTCAGATTGTATATTAGACAATAACAGTGGTCAGCATCTCTATGACGTCGCGCTCCGACATCCACTGACCCGAATTACGTTATGGCAGATTGTATAGTGGACAATAACAGTGAGCAGCATCTCTATGACGTCGCGCGTATCATGACGTCACGACGTCAATAGCAACGTCAACCGTTTCGCGGAAAAAAACTTTCAGGAAAAACCAATTTTCCCATCATCTTTCCACCACTTATCCATAAAAAATACCCAGAGCCCTGTGTTTACCTATATCACCATACATACCATAGCATACTATATATACAGTACCTACACCACTTGCAGGAACTAGCTGGATGACGCAAAAAACCCGTCTCATGTCTGCTCCGGCAAAAGTCCGGTTCCTATGGGAATTTAACACTAGCTGCTCCGGCAAAAGTCCGGATAATCAGGCACGCTCGGGTACATGCTATACCACTCATGTTCTTCAAAAGATCGAGCAAATACTATGATATCATCCAAGTAAATGGAGCACGTTTTCCAATGATGTCCCTTTAAAATTAGCTCAAGCAATCGCTCAAAACAATTGCCACTAGACGTAAGGCCAAAAGGAAGCACATTAAATTCATATAATTCCGTACCTGTAGTAAAAGCAGTTTTTGACTGGGCTGAAGGCGCCAATTCGACTTGCCAATAACCTGAAGTCATATCCAAAGTGGAAAACCATGAAGCTCCAGCCATACTCTCTAAATTATCATGTATTCTCGGCAACAGATATGCGTCCTTGCACGTAATAGTGTATGTTTTCGATAATCAACGCAGAAATGAAAGCTATTATCTTTCTTTCTGACAAGTACAATAGGAGACACCCAAGGGCTGTTGGAGGGCCGAATAACTCCTTGATTCAGCATTTCTTGAATTTGCTTATCAACTTTCTCTCTTATGCACTGGCAATCGATAGGCTCATTGTTTAATGGGTGGATGTGTTCCAGTATCAATTACATGTCTTATCAAACCAGTACGCCAAACATCTGAAGCTGACGGTATAAAAGTGGCCCGATGTCGATTCAACAGCTCCCACACCACTTCAGATTGATGTTGGGTGAGAACCGACGAACCGATCATCTGTTCTAAAGTATATTTATTAGTGACCTTAACATCACTTTTCTCTTTACTCGATACGATCTCAGCAGGCCGAAGTAAAGCCACTACAGTACCACAAACGAGCTTTTGAGGGACACAAGATGTATTGACAAGACGAACCGGAATCCGAGTCGGATCCTTCGCTTCCACAAACGATCGAGCAACAAGTATGTCAGAATGACATCTGTTAAAATCCGGGAGTGTTTCACAGATGTCAAGTGACAATTGTTGGCGATTAATATGAGCAAGTGGTACCATCTCAGACATAGCCGGTACTTCAATATCTTCCCCTAAAGAAATCCTATTGCTCTGAATCACGACCCTGTTGTATCGGATTGGATATTGGTGTTTATATATCATTACATAATTGTGCCTTAAAGAGATTTCAGCATCGATGGCCTTCATCAAATCGATTCCTAAGATCGCATCGAAGGAAAAATGGGCAATCACAAACTGATGTTCAAGTATACTGCGACCCACCTTAAAAGGTAGCTTCATCAAACCTCTCACCTCCAAAGGCTGTCCATTGACGCATAAACCGGGTAACTCATATCTACCAAATTAATGTCCTTAACACCTAAAGTGTCTAACAATTTATCACAAATTATACTGAACCAGTATCGATTAAGAAATCTATATGTTTATCATGGGCATTTAATGTCACAAAAGTATGAGATACATCAGAATTCACATTGGGCCTACGACAACGAGACTGCGATCCGACCCCAACCCCAGTCATTAACCTTTTAAATCACCGCGTCCCCATCGTCCACGATTTGAACGACCATTATTCGTGCGGTAGTTATTGTTCTATCGACCACGCCCGCGTCCACATGAAGTACAAGTGGGTTCGGAACTCGTAGAGTCAGAACTCGAATGATGCTCAAAAGATTTCTGATGAGCAGAGAGGGAGTCAACATCCGTCTGCGTGTCGTCCATAACATTCACGACCGGGTAGGCGTTATTTATCTTCCTATAGGACTCTTCCTCTAAAGCCAAACGCACAGCAGCATCCAAGCTCTCAGGTTTTCCCCCCGTGACCTGAATGCTGACCTCTTTTTCGGTGAGAGTCTCAATAGATGCCTCCTTTGCCAAATCATCCCGGACAGACGGAGGAGCATCCGAGTATGCACGCTTGACCAAGCGTTGCAAGTTACTGGCAAATTCGGGCAACGTTTCACGAGTAGATCTCCTACGTGGTCTTAATTGCGACCGATATATGGCCGTCCCTTTATAAGGGGCGAACCTGCCCCTCAAAGCGCAGAAAATATCGGAGGTATCACCTTTACTTTCTAGATTTCAGTCTTCAAAAAATTGGAGAGCAGCCCCCCCCCCCCCCCCCCCCTCTCAAAGAAAACCCCCAAAATGACATACCTGTACATATACTTGAATCCATTGATTAATCTGTATACACTGTTGAAAGTGGGTAACCCACTCGTTGGTGTTAGTACACACTAAAAACTAAAGTGTTAAAACTGACACTTCCAAGGTGTTAACCCATTCTAACTCTTAGGGTTTGATTTTAACACTCAAAGTGCAATGCTTTAAGCACTTAGACATTACAATCGTCAGACATCTGAAACTTGAATGGATGGCACTTCCCATGTGTCTAGCATTGGTGGTTCTTCCAGAATAGTCCATAATTTGATTTGCGCTTGGTGGGTACATAATTAAAAGGACACAACGCAGATGACGCGGATCAGGCTCGAGGGTTCGAGCCTGATCCTCGTCATCTGCGTTGTTTCCTTTTAAGTGTCGCGACATTACACTTGTCAAGTGGTATTATTGTCCACACCTGTCAAGTTCTGGGATATCTACACTTGAACAAAGTACTAGTTCAGCACTTAGTAGTGTTAAATACAGCACTTCAAGTCTAGTTTTTAACACTTTAGTTTTTAGCGTGTACATGTACCTGAATCCATTGATTAATCTGTATACACTGTTGAAAGTGGGTAATCCACTCGTTGGTGTTAGTAGTGCCATTGTATTATTCGGGGTAACCACAGGCTTCCTCGGAACGTTATAGGCTAGTCTAAATTATGGTTCAATAACATTTCCTGATGTTCAGGTGAAGCCCTAGGTACAGGGGTCTGATTAGATAAATTATGCGGGATTTCAACTCCCTTCGAATTACCAAGCGGACGTGAAATCTGACTAGACCGCGATATACGCGTGGTGACGTGTGAAGGTACGTTTACACCAGAAAGACGCTTAGGAATCAACGCACGGGCGGCGTATTCCTGAATAAAAGATTCATTCTGAGCCCTGGCTTCCTGCATCTGCTGTTCCATTTGGGCAATGGAACCAGTAATCTGTTCTAATTGGCTAGTACGTGTCCGGGAATTAGTATCTATAACTGAATGTTTATCTGGAGTATCATCGGGGGGTAGGTAAATAATCTACAGATGGGGGATCCTTTTTAACTGAGCCTCTTCGCCCGACGACTTTATCGATCATTTTGCGCGAAGACGAGACGCACCCCTGCAAATCTTGTAATATGCCGTCGCCGTGTTCAGTCTTATTCGAATTAACTGTAATAAATTACTAGAGGACACACAAACTTCCACAAAACGAATCATTTTATATCCTGTCTGCCACTCCAAAAACTGTAACAATCCACCCCGGATCGCCGACGTGCCGGCTGCGAGCCTGCGTGAACTTGACAGTTTCCCTCCCCGACACAAGATCGCGTTTTGATAATCACGGTCCTTTGGTGGGGGCCATGGCTTGCAAGCTCTCCGAACTCTGCGATTTAGAGACGGCTATCCCTGGCCCGACAAGGGTCCATATTCATCACGATATATGGGGTAGTAAAAATATAACGTAATATCACACAGTGCTAATGATTTATTAATATCGACCCCAATACGATACAAAAAGATGACACTTTTATGAATCATATTTCTCATAACTCCATCGCAATTCCATCATAATGTCACAATAATGATATCGAAGGAATAAATAACCATTCTTTTTGGTACATAGGAAAACACCAAATTCTGGAATTATAAAAGCGTCTTATAATCAGCTTAATATATTGACGGGGGGCTCTAATTTTCCAAATGTTGCTAAGAATATATAAATGTATGCTCCGGCGACAGAACTTCAAAAAACAATTGAAGTCACTATTAAGAATATCGATGAAAATATAATAATAATTTATTTCAGTGTATAAATGCTGGGGGAACATCTCATATTTGCTCTATAAGCCTAGAATGGCCCGACAAGATTGGCGATATTTTACACGATAAGGGTGGGACGGCGAGAAAAGGAGGGGAATATAAAATATCTGAACCAATACACACCTGAGCGAAGCGTTTTCTCCGATAAAGCAAACCAAAAATGATAGTCGCTTTCTAGAGGAATTAGAACGACATTTCACAAGCGAGCAACCGGCGGAACGCTTAAATGAACACTTCGCTAAAGCCACAAACAGTGCTGTCTTAACAAAAGGGAAACATCAATTTTAAGTAACTAAGGTAACATATAGTACCATATGTTACAACACACTCTGGCACAAACAACGTAATGTCGGATTGTACAGTGGACAACAACAGCGGTCAACGTCTCTATGATGTCGAGTACGCATCATGACGTCACACCGTCATTAGCTACGTCAACCGTTTCGCGGGGAAAAACTTTTCAGAAGAAACCCATTTTCCCCATCATTTCCATCACATACCCATACTATATACCCAGAGTCCTGTCTTCTCATACATCACGAACGTACAGTACTGTACGGCCGCCGTGGACTGGTCACTTTTCACGGTGTGGGCAATAATTCCACGGGCGCAATAAAATTAGATTGTAAACACTTATTATAGGAATAATCATCAAAAATTTAATTAAGGAAGTACCAGGTATAACCCGGTGCTTCATTAATTAAAATTTTGCTAACGGTGATTTTTATTACCTGGTAAACGGATGCGTGGACATGACTGCCCGAGCGTGGATTACGACCAGTCCACGGCGACTGTACTGTATACCACAAGCCGGATTCAGTTGGATGGGACCTACGTAAAGCGTATCTATATAAATGCTGATTCTATGGGAATTTAACACTAGCGGGTCTGACAAAGCTCCTGGTAATTAGGTACGTCCGCGTAAAGATATGCTACTCATACATATGACGATTAATTTCGTGCGAACTCATAAAATTTCTTTTTTTAAATACAAATAAAAAATAAAAAATACATTTACTTCAATACCATGCCGCAACATCTACTTTGTATGGAGCTGGAAAAACAAATATTGCGGCATTTAGTGACACTGGTGCGTGACTGTAAGTTTGGATTAAATAGTACCATTCTGATTTACTTAAAATCATATTATCCCGACAATATCTACATGGATTATCGATTACCTTATATCTTATTACTTAACTCTAACCTTTTCCGCCATGCAATGAACCACACACCACACAGGATGCAAAATAATGGAATTTTTCAACCTCTTATCAAAGCGACAAAATTGCACTAATTGAGCTCAGATCAACTAATATAAACAACAATGACGTTCGCAGTGGGAATCGTGGGAATGGGAAGTGAAGCAGTGCTTGTTTACCGTGATAAAAAAGCTCTGTTTTACTGGTAAAATAGGAACCGATCACCAATGCCACGGTTGGAAGTCTCTAAAATGTGCCACATGGGTATAAATAATTGGTTGGACTTAACTTTATATCCATTTGCGGTGACGATTATCCATTGCGCAGAAAATGTGACTTCAAACATTAATTCATTAATTAAACGTAAATAAATAAACAAGGTTCAACGCAAACCGGTATCCGCCCAGACGTGGTTTACTAAAAGGGGACAACGTTGTTGGAGGTTGGTGGTCTACTAGCATACCAAAGATATATACACTACTAAAGTTATCATCCGGAAACCATAAAACTTGAAAGTTTCTAAGTTGAAAAAAGTCTTGTTACTTGTGAATATCCTTTCCCTCATGACGGTCCATCGGCATAACAAAGATCATTCAAATCCAACATGCACTGACCAAGATACAGAGGTCTAAAATTGTTACGGACGGACGTACGGACGAACGGACGGCGAAAAAAGTCGAAAAAGGTCCATAACTCTAGAAAAAATGATTGGACAAAACCCGTTACTTGTGACTATACTTTTCCCCATGATGCTCCATCAGTATACCAAAGATCATTCAAATCCGATATGTATTGACCAAGTTATCATTCAGAAACCATAAAAATTGAAATTTTCCAATTGAAAAATGTCGAAAAAGGTCCAGAACTCTAGCCAAAATGATTGGACAAATCTTTTTACTAGTAAATATCCTTTCTCCCATGATAGTCCATCAGGACACCCAAGATCCTTCAAATTCATCATGTACTGACCGAGATACAGAGGTCTAAAGTTGTTACGGACGGACAGACGGACGGCGAAAAAAATCGAAAAAGACCCACAACTCTAAGAAAAATGATTGGACGAAACCCGTTACTTGTAAATACCCCCCCCCCCTTCGCCCCCCCCCCCCCCCGGCCCCCATGATGGACCATCAGCGTAGAAAAGATCATTCAAATTCGACACGCACTGCCAGAGATACAGAGGTCTAAAGTTTTTACGGACGGGTGGGCGTACTGACGCAAAAAAACTCATAAGTCTCGTATTATTGCCCGGACAGACGGACGGACGGACGGACAGCGAAAAAGTCGAAAAATGCCCATAACTCTAGAAACAATGATTGGACAAAACCCGTTACTTGTGAATATCTTTTCCTACATGCTGGTCCATCAGCGTACCAAAAGATCATTCAAATCCGGCATGCACGGTCAGAGATACAGAGGTCAAAAGTTGTCGAACGGACAAACGGACGGACTCCATGGTTATACCCCCCTCAAATCTTCGTTTTGGCGAGGGATAATAAATGAATGAAAATAAATAAATAAATAACAATGGCATGTTTGTTCTGTCGATAGACAACTGCGCCTTTAACCCTTGCGCTGCCGATCGCAACTGTCATGTATTATAACAGTTTGCATGGTTAAGCAAGTCGAAGTTAAAACTATCATCTGATTAACTATTGGATAGACTGCTCTTTCCAACAATTAATGAGATAATGAATTTAAAAAGGTGCTACAAATTTCATTCTTTACTCGTCTGAACTCGTTTATTTTGAAATTCCAACCTCTGATATTCATTAAATTCAAATTAAATATACACAAATTATGCTCTAAAATGAAGGTTGGGAGGTATAGAGCACGAAACATAAGTAGGTGATAATTGCGGATTTACTATCACTTTGTACATGTACGTGTACAACATACGTACAAGATGCGTTCACCAACGTGGAATTTAGTGTTAAATCGCACGCTTGTTCATAAAAATGTACATTGATGTTGAATCACCCATGTTTTTTTGTGACTCCTAGATCGCACTTTTAACCTTCAAATACTCGTGGTGAACGCGCGTTTTTAAAAAATGGGTGAAATTGTACATCTTCAATTTTATCTTTTTACTTTAAAAATTTTGTATACGTTCCCATCGCAGCTCAGACCATCGATCCATCGTTGGCGAACGCGAGGAAAAAATTCTGGGCCATCATCAAAAAACGGCCTGCGGATTCTACATCACTGATGTAGAATCCGCAATTGTTTTGAGGCGGTGGGTTTTTCCCATTTATGACGTCATTGGGGGAATTCCCCACTATGGGAATTCCCAAACTCAGCTAATCGAGCGATCGGATCGCTCGATTCTCCGCCGATCGACCGATCGGATCGCTCGATTCTCGTAAACTCGATCATACGGAGTTATCTCCCCTCGTCGTGGGGGTGGGGGAATATCCTAGCAAATAAAATAAAAGTGATAAATAGAGCTCCTGTGCGCCTTTGGCATGTTGTTAAATCATTTCATTCGAATGTCAGTCTACAATTGTCAGTCTGTGTTTTTATCAAAACTGACAAGCAGGTTGCATGTCAAAGTGACATTTACTGTATAAACACTTACTGAGAACGCTATTTTGTCACGCCTGAGATGTATTACAGGTTTTTATTCAAATGAGACTATGTCAAGTTAAATGGTTTATCTGAAAAACTATTTCTTTCTGATTTTTAACACGTTTGAAACGGATGCAATTTTAATATTTTTAACTATTTATCGAGGTGTCATTTTGTAAATGGTTTTTTTCTCAACTGGTTTTAGTTATTATATTAAAGACGGAAGATTTTTTATTACTTAAAACATAAAAATATAATTAAACATTTAATTTTGAAAATAATAAAAACAATTAAAACGAAAGATGTTTTTACAGATGGATCCTAGACGCCGAGATTTAATTTTAGGGGAGTATGAACGTGCTAAGAAGGGCATTCAGTCTGCTGACAGAAGCAGACGTCTTGGTGAGATGGAACTCAGACGCGAAGCTACAAAAATATTTAAACCCGTGACGGAGGGTCAAGAGCGAAGCAGGAAGGAGATAGTCGAAGAATTGAGACCTATAAAGGAGAGTTCTTTGAGAATGGGTTCGTTGTCTCCTAGTTTTGGAAATCGGTATTCCGTTCAATCTACACAGGATTACGTTCCCACGGGAATTCAAACAGATTTGAGCGAGAGCGACGATACAGCTTCGACTATCACAACTGATAGCGTCGCGTCGTCCGAGGATGGCGGTAAGAGAGATCAGTCGTATGGAATTTATAAGGATTCTGAGGGTAGAACTTTTGTGGGAGACACAGAAGTGGAAATGGATGATGATGAATTGATCTTGGGTTCGAATAAGTATAAAGTAACTGATGGTCTGCGGAGATTGCTCCTTTACGACAAGCCTGGAGATTACACGGAACAGGATTTCGATAATTACGGAGACATTCTAGTTCAGACCCACGCCATGAAGAGAAATAACGATGCCAGAGAGACGAGACCCAAAGCCAACAGAGGTTACAAGTGGACGAAAGTGGTGAAACCCATATGGGATATGAACAAGAAGTTCGTCGAATCGGTGACTGGCAAAGGGGTGAAAACCACTTTTTTTCCGAGCGATTCCGACGCTCTGTCTCAGAGATTGAGTTTGTTGATGGCGAGCAGACGGGCTGGTAACACGGGATTAGATAATCAGATAGTTACTATATCTGACGAATTGTTAAGACAGAAGATTTTGAATAAAAACCAGTATAAAAGGCTGAAGAACGAATTGAAGGATTGATGTGTATATAATAAGTAGAGAGAAACAATCAAACAAACAAACAAAAATAAAACAGTAAATTTTTACTCTAGAATAATAAAAGTATTTAAAAACGACAAAACGATTTACCAGTGAAAAAACAAAAAAAAATATATCATAAAAATAAAATATGTTGGTGATAAAGAACAGGGGATACGTCAGAACTTACGTTCAAGGCGGTTCTGGCATCGTCGATTCTATAATGCGAGCGTTCACGGGCGACGCGGGTAGAAAACTCGCATCGACCGCGTTTGAGGACGGTAAGAAGACGGCTTTGGATGCTGGTAAGAAAGTCGCTTCCGAAGCCAGTGGTAGGATAGCTTCTGTGGCTGGCAAGAGGGCAGCCGACGCGTTGATCGACAAGTTGATCAGTCCGCCGGCGAAGCGAGCTGCGTTAGAGCGAACGCCGAAAAGTTGGAAAGATTTTAAGGATGCCGTGGTGCCCATACAAGATTTGGCCAAAATGACGAGTGGATCCGGATTGAAGAGAACTCGCGACGGTGCGATATAAATAAATAATAACATTAAAAACAGAGTTTGAAAAAACGTAAAAAATTTGTGTTTGAAAAGAATCTAAAATAATAAACAAAAAAAAAAATAAAACAAAGATGAACATTAAAGATATGTCTTGGAACGACGCCGCGACCAAGAGGTCGAATAACGAGTTCTTTCCCAAGAGCATACGAGGCTTGATAGTGGGAAAATCGAATTGTGGAAAGACCAATCTGTTGATGAATCTGTTGTCCCGACCCGACTGGTTGGATTACGACAGATTGTTCGTGTTTGGCAAGAGCTTGTTTCAACCCGAATACAGATTGCTTCGAGAGTGTATGGATCGCAGATTGCCCAAGGACGTCATAGCCAGAATCTTTGACAGTAGGGAGGAATTCGACAAGAGCGGAGCTCCACTCTCGACCATTTTGGACGGTGCGGCGACGGAGCTGATAAAGAGAAATGCATCTTCGAACGTCGAGTGTCGATTTTATGAGAACGCTAGCGACGTTCCGGATCCTAGAGAACTGAAATCGGAAGATAAGAATCTCATGATTTTCGACGATCTGCTTTTGGAGAGACAGAACCGATGCGAATCGTATTACGTTAGGGGTCGACACAGCAACGTGGACTGTTTCTACCTGTCGCAGAATTATTTTCGATTGCCTAGACAAACGATAAGGGAGAACGCTAATTTTCTATGTCTCTTTCGCCAAGATCTCAAGAATCTCAATCACATCTACGACGATCACGTCGCAAACGACATGAGCGCGGCGGAATTCAGGAGATTTTGCAAGAGGGTTTGGGATGGTGGACTTCACAATTTCGTCGTGATCAATTTGACAAGCGAATTTAATCGCGGAAAATATCGGTGTGGATTCGACAAGTTTTATGTTTCTGATGATAATAAGATAGAGCGTGAAAATAAAAAAAATTAGAAAATAATAAATCTTCAAATAATTAGTTTTGAATAAAAAAAAATAAAATTAAAATATAATGTTCGAACATGGAGAATTTCTAGAACGGATAGCCGAGAATACGGCTGTGAAACAATCCATTCAAATCGTGGTGAGTGGCGATTCGACTCGATTCGCTACGAAATTCGAACCTTCCATCGAATTGAATAGAGAGAAAAGTTACGAGATGGCTTTGGTGAATCTGGAGACTTATTATTCCTTTCCCAACGTCACCAAAAAGAATAACTCGTTCAAGTATTCTGACAGAACGGATTGGTTGGAGATTCGAATTCCCAAAGGGAGTTACGACATAGACGATTTGAACGATTACATTCAGACGCGAATGAAGACGGATGGAAAGGGAAGCAACAAGATCAGACTCGCTCCCAATCCTAATACCTTACAGACGATGTTGGATTTGGAAGATAATTTTCGAGTGGATTTCAACACGGACGATTCTATAGGCAAGATGTTGGGATTCGATCGAAAGATGTATCGAGGCCACGCGGCATCTGAAAATACGGTCGACATTCTCGCAGTCAATAGCATTCTGGTGAACGTGGACGTGATTGCTGGAAGCTACGTGAATGGTAGCGCTCAGCCGACGATCTATTCCTTCTTTCCAAACTTGTCGCCGGGTTATAAGATCGTGGAGCGACCTCGAAATTTAGTTTATCTACCAGTGATTTTAGACACATTGTATAGTCTGAAAACCACGTTGACGGATCAAAATGGTGAACTGTTAGATCTTCGTGGAGAGAGGGTGACGATACGATTTCACATAAGAGAAATATAAAAGCAAAAAAAAAAAAATATATTGTGTATATATATAGATAACAAAAATAAAATAAACGCAATATTAATTTTACAAAATTATTTTAATATAATTATTAAACAAGAAACAACTGAAGTAAATAATTTTTAAAAAAACAGAATTATGACAGAATACGTGGTTAAAAACGTGAACATATCCGCAGGACAGAGGAAGAAACTTAAGAGAGCGTTAACAACTCGAGGTGAGGCGGTGAGATTCAAATTCACTCACGAAGATCTGACGAGAGGCGGTCAGGATTCGATCGCCTGGACCAGAAGTCAAATCAAAAGGATGGAGAAAGCGATTCGCGATGGAAGAGGGTTGACGGTGAGAATGAGTCCCGCTCAATTGAGATATAATTTGAGAATGAAAGGTGGTTTCCTACTGCTATTGGCAGGAATAGCCGCAAAAGCATTACCCTTCGCCGCAAAGGCACTACCCTTTCTCGGAAAGACTCTCGGCGTGGGAGCTCTCACGGGACTCGCTAGTTCGGCAGTTGAGAAATTAATGGGTGGCAGCGGACTGTTTTTGAAGAAGGGAGGAGCCGTGTGTCGCGTCCATGTAGACGACAACGGTAAAGGATTGTATCTAGAACCCGTTAGAGGTGGCAACTCTCTGAGAGGAAACGGTCTCTATCTGAAGAGTGGACGGAATGCCGAGCGACTCGGCAAGGGTTTGTTGCTCGGTGAGAATTCGCCGTTTAAGAACATACCGATTTTGAATATGTTATTATAATATAAAATTATATAGAATATAAATCATACAAAGTATAAAATAATATATAAAATGGATAAAAAAGGTGGAAAAACAATTAGACGATAATGATGAATATCGCGAGATAGAGTGCGAAAAAGATGTGGAAAAACGATTAGACGCTAATGATGGATATCTTAGGAAAGAACTGACAAAGGAGTTAAATAAAGATCGGGATATGCGGTTGAAATTTAAAAGAATGAGACGTTTTCCACCGTTACCACTATCTTCTGAAGAGAATGGTAATGATCCGAGTGTTACCGAGAGATGCACAACATTCGTTCATAATTATGATTCGGATAAACAAATGTGTTGTTATAAAAACATAGCATATCACAAAAAAAAAGAAAAGAAGAATCGACGCTGAAATTTAAGAAAAAAGGAAACGTTATTATAATATATGAGTAATAGTGAAGAAGGAAAACAAAAAAAAATGAGATCAAAAGATGATCTCATTACTTTTTTTTTTTCCTTCTTCTTTGCTAAAAAATCAATCTCTCTGTTGTTTATATTTCCAAGTCCGTTATTAGCATGTTGACACTCGTGTCTTCTCCTTTTTCGAAAACGTGTTGAATGTTTATCTTTACTCTTTTGAGTTTTTTTACATCGGTCAACTCGCTCTCACCACCCAATTTCTTCACGAGTTCAAATGAGATGTTTGGAAATATGTAATTTCCATAGAGCAACGACAAATCGTCCTTGTCGAATTCTCTATCTTCGGCGATGACGATGTTCTGCAGATCGCTTTGGTATTCGTAAATCAAATCGAGCGCGGCTTCATCCAATTTCAAAGGCATCTTATATTTGTCATATTTGTGCTTTAAGCCCTTCGTCTCGACCTCGTTCAATTCGATGGGATCGTGTCGTTGTAATCTATAGATTTTATGACCGAATTTCTTATTCGCTTCGACTCATTTCAATTTCAATTCGCATCTTTTAGGTGTTGTTGTCTTCATGATCGATTATTTGTTTTTTTTTGTTTTTATGAATTCTTGAAATAATGTATATTTTAAATTTTGTATTTTAAATAATAATTTATTTAAAAAGTTTTTTTGCTCTTTATATATATATAAAAAAAAGTTTTTTTTTTAATTTTTAATTTTTTTAATGTAAAATTTTTTAGTAAAAGTTTTTTTTCTCTTTATATATATAAAAAGTTAAATTTTAACATTTCAATCTCTCTATTGTTTATATTTCCAAGTCCATTAGCATGTTGACATTCGTCATTTTTCCACATACAAAAATGGTATGAATGTTTATCTTTACTCTTTTGAGTTTTTTTTCATAGGCGAATGCGCTCTCACCACCCGATTTGTTCATGATTTCGGGTGAGATTATTGGATATATGTAATCTCCATAGGACAACAATAAATCATCCTTGTCGAATTCTCTGTCTTCGGCGACGATGATATTATTCAGCAGATCGCTTTGGTACTTGTAAAACAAATCGAGCGCAGCTTCATCCACTTTCAAACACATTCGATATTCGTAGTAGTAGCGCTCTAAGTCTACCATCTCAACCTCGTTCATTTCGATGGGATCGTGTTGTTGTAATGTATAGATATTAAAACCGCATTTCTCATACCTTTCGACTCGTTTCAATTTCAATTCGCATCTTTTAGGTGTTGTTGTCATGATCAACTATTTGGTTTTTATGAATTCTTGCAAATGATGTATATTTTAAATTCTGTATTAAAAAAAAAATTGAATTTAAAATTTAACTTTTTTTTATTATATATATACAAAAAGAGTAAAAAAAGGAAAACTTTTTTAACAAATTATTTAATACAAAATTCCAACAAAAAAAAAATATTCTTACAAATGAAGCAAACAGATAAAACAATGGTAAATTTAAATGAGAAAACCATACCTCAGTTAAACGAGATTTGTAAACTATTACAAATTTCAGATTTCAGAAATCATAGAACTAAATCAAAAAAAATTGATGTCATACAAGAATATTTGCGAAACACTAGAAAGGCAAAGGAAATGTTGATAGCAACGACGTCAAAAGATGCATCAGTTGTGAAAAATGAGAAGATAGTAAAAGGAATCGAAACGTCGACGTCGAAAAAAAACCAAAAACGTTTCGATTGTGAAAAATAAGAAGATGACTAAACGAAAAGCCAGTGAAGAACATCAAGTTTCCGAAGAAAAGAAAAGAAAAACTAAAACGAAAACGAGTGATGCACTTCAGATTCAAGACAAACGAGATATATTGAGCAAAATTCAATGAGCAATCGACGAAGAGAAAGGAGAAGAATATGTAACATGACTCGTTGCGGAACTATTCCAATCGAAACCTGTAGAACAGGAGAGTGCGATCAAAGACGTTTTTAAAACTTTCGACGTGGTTCCCTCATTCAAGAAAGTTGATCCGAAATTGTTTATGGAACGGGTGAAGAAAGAAGTATTGGATTTGTTTACATGAACGTGGGATTAAAAATTACGATGATACTCCATTGCATAATGAATAAAATCGACATGAAGTCCAGCGAGAGCATCGTGAAAAATGCATATTTCAGATCTAACGTCGAACCCGTATTTCGAGGTTCAGATCTATCGGACATTTTCGAAAAGATGAAAGACAAGATGTTGACGTCTCTCGCGAATTATCAACATGAAGGTAGTAATTGGACGTTCGATGAGGTGTTGAAACTCGAAATTCACATAACTAAAAACGATCCATTGAAAGGATCTTCCTACTTGGAATTACCGTTTTTCTTGACTAAGAAACACGCCGTGGTCAACGTGAGAAATAAAGATGATCAGTGTTTTAAATGAGCAGTCACCTCCGCTTTATACCCTGTCAAAATAAACTCCGATAGAGTTTCTCATTATGAGGAAACTTCTAAAAATCTCGATTGGACCGGAGTGACTTTTCCAACAGAGTTAAAACATATCGAACGTTTCGAGGCTCAAAATCCCACCGTAGCGGTGAACGTCCTTGGATACGACGACGAGAAACGAACGATCTATCCTCTCAGACAGACTTCGTATCGCGAAAGAGAAAAGACGATTATTTTATTATTGATTTCGAATGGTGACAATCATCATTATTGTTGGGTTAAACATCCGACCCGATTACTGTCGAAACAAAATAATAATCATAAAGGAAAGATATCTTTATGTTACAATTGCATGAACGTGTTTCACAGCGAAAAGTCATTACCGAAACATTAAAAATATTGCAACGAAAATCAAGGTGTCGCCGTCGAAATGCCCAAACCCAACACCATCGTGAAGTTTGAAAATCACAATAGAAGGTTAAAAGTACCATTCATCGTGTACGCCGATTTCGAATGTTTCACCACGAAAATGAGTTCCTGTCAACCCAATGCTCTTCAAAGTTACGTCGAAAGATATCAAAAACAAATACCTTTGGGCTATTGCATTTACGTGAAATGCGCTTTCGACTCACAACACGACATGGGTCCCTTCACCTACACGAAACAGTGCGAAGACGACGACGTGGCACAAAGGTTCGTGGAAGAGTTAGAATTGAAAATTCAAATGTTATACGACAAATTCAAAACTCCGGTAAAAATGATCATCACGCGAGAGCAGCAGGACGAAAATAACAGAGCCACCGAATGTCACATATGCAGACAATCATTCGACGAGAATTTGGAGGAAAATAAGAAGGTCAGAGACCACGATCGTTACACAGGTCTGTATCGCAGTCCAGCTCACAGCAAATGTAATTTAAAATATCGAGACACCACTTTCTATCCGGTGATGTTTCACAATCTCTCTGGTTACGACAGTCATCTGTTCGTGAAAAATCTCGGCACCTCACACGAAGACTTAAATTGCATCGCGAACAGCAAAGAAAGATACATTTCCTTCACGAAATGGAAGCTCATGGAGAAGAAAAGAGTAATTGACAGAAATACGTTGAAAGAAAAAACGAAATCCATTCGTAGAGGCATACGTTTCATCGACAGTTTTAAATTCATGTCGACCGCTCTGGAAAAATTAGTCGATAACATGAGCAAGGATAAATTTAAAATCACGAGCGAACATTTCGGAGAATGAGTAGACGTCATGTTGAGGAAAGGAGTCTATCCTTACGATTACATGAACGATCTAAAGAGATTCGAAGACACTGCACTACCTTCGAAAGATGATTTTTATTCGAAATTATACGAATCCGACATTTCTGATGAGAATTACGAACACGCCAAAAACGTGTGGAAATCATTTGATATGACAACCATGAGAGATTATCACGATCTCTATCTAAAGACCGACGTTCTGCTCTTGGAAGACGTGTTCGAAAATTTTCGAGACGTCTGTCGTCAAAATTACGATCTGGATCCCGCTTGGTATTTCACCGCACCCAGTCTGGCATGGGACGCTCTGTTGAAGACCACCAAAGTCCAATTAGAATTATTATCTGACGTGGACATGTTGCTCATGTTTGAAAGGGCTGCGAGAGGTGGCATCTCGATGATCTCCCACAGATATTCTGAGGCTACCAATCCCTACATGAAAGAAGGTTTCGATTCGAAACGGTCGACTAAATACATACAGTATTGGGACGCCAATAATCTGTACGGTTGGGCTATGAGTCATCCTTTACCGATTGGAAATTTCGAATGGGTGAAGGAACCGGAAGAGATGCAAAAATGGAGAGGCTATCCTTGCATTTTAGAAGTCAATTTGAGCTATCCGGAAGAATTACACGATCCACACAACAATTATCCGCTAGCTCCCGAACGAATGGAACCGAACGAAGGGGACGAGGAAAAACTCGTTCCCAATTTATTTAACAAACATAACTATGTCGTCTACAGCGAGAATTTGAAACAGTACGTCGATTACGGGATTAAATTAGTCGACATACATCGCTTCATTCGATTCGACGAAGAGCCTTGGATGAAAAAATACATCGATCTCAACACGAATCTCAGAACTCGAGCCGAGAACGATTTCGAAAAAGATTTCTTCAAACTCATGAACAACTGCGTGTACGGCAAATTGATGGAAAACATCAGGAGGAGAACCGACGTTCGACTCGTCAAGTCTGAGAAAAGAGCTAAAAAATTAGTGGCGAAACCCAATTACAAACACCGAACCATTTTCGACGAAAATCTAGTGGCCGTTCACATGCAAAAGACGCACCTGAAGTTTGACAAACCGTATTATCTTGGACCGATCATCTTAGATATCCGCAAGCGATTGATGTACGAGTTTCACTACGATTACGTCAAACGAAAATTTGGTGACAAAGCCAAACTACTGTTCACCAACACGGACAGTTTAGTTTACAAGATAGAGACGAAAGACGTCTAACAAGATATATCTCCGGACGTGGCCGAGTGGTTCGACACGAGCAATTATCCTGTCGATCATCCATCCAACATTCAATCGAACGGCAACAAGAAGGTGTTGGGTAAATTTAAGGACGAGAGCGGTGGTAAACAGATCGTCGAATTCGTGGGCTTGAGACCCAAACTGTATGCTTATCGTCTAGAAGATGATGAAGAGATCAAGAAGTGCAAAGGAGTTAAAGCATGCGTGGTGAAGAAAAACATCTCTTTCCAAGAGTATAAAGATTGTCTGTTAGGAAGTGGTCCGGTGTATCAGACTATGAAATCGATTCGAAGCGAAAATCATGACTTGTATACCGAAATAGTCAACAAGATTTCGCTAACGGCCGACAACGATAAGAGATTCGTGTTAGACAATAAAATAAGCACTTTGGCATGTGGACATTGGACTTTGGATCTAATTTTAGACAATATGAATGGAGATGATTGGATTCTAGATACGATAGTGGATGATAAGATTCCAGATATGATTGTGGATGATAGGATTCCAGAAAATCAAGAAGAATTAGATGAACACAAAATTATAGAAATCGATAGTGACATCGAGAAAGTTAGTTTAAAAAGAAAAAGAAAAAAATAGAAAAAAAAAATAACGTCATTTTTAGTAAATTATAAAAAAATAAATTAAAAAAAAAATATATACGCATTTATGAATAAGAAAATAAAGATATCCATAGAAGGTGTCGTCTTACCCAACGAACCCCTATCCAACATCGATCTGTTGAATGCGGCAAAAGATTTGAAAATCAAAGATTTTCTAGGAGTGTTTTCCAGAGATGCCTTGCCGAAGAGAAGACCTCGACAATCAGAATGCGGAATTTTAAATCTAGACGATTCATCGGGTGAAGGCACTCACTGGGTGGCGTGGATGAAGAACGGGAAGAAGAAAAATTATTATTTTGACAGCTACGGAATCTCGCCGCCAAAAGAAATAAAGAACTATTTCAATAAATCGATGGTTCGTTACAACACAGAACAAGTGCAATCACCACATCAAGTGTTTTGCGGTCACCTATGTCTCTACATTCTCAAGAGATGGTCTGAAGGAGATCGATTTCAAGACATTCTCAATGACTTACATTAGAGAGAGATTTTTTTTTTATATAGTATATATAAAGATAAAAAATTATTTAAAAAAAATTTTAATCGAATAAAAACGAAAAATAAAATAACATAGTTCATTTTTAATGAACTGCGTTTGAACATATTTTTTCTAAACAACAAAAAAATCCCACAACAACATGCCAGTCGATAAATTTGGTAGAAGTGATGACGAAAAAGTCAACCCGAGAAAGAAGAGGAAGACGTTGGAAGTCAACGATGGTTACGACGTTGCCAACTTGGACGAACGTTACGTTCGGAGATATGAACCTCGAGAAGAACCTTTGAACATGAACGATAAGAAGCTCTACAATCTTCCCGAGCCGATAGATCTTCGCAGATGCTGCGACTAAAAAATACGTCGACAGGGGGAAAGCCAATTTCGAACGAAACCTGCTAGATAATTACGTGGATAAAACCATGACCGACGATCTCGATCTGAAATCCAAACGTTTGGTGAACGTTGCAAATCCCTTAGATCCCACCGATGCCGCAACCAAGAAATACACGGACGACTCTCACGCGAGATTCAGTGAACACCTGAGAAATAGATACAATCTGAAAACGATGCATTCGGAATTGAACGCCAATTATAACAAGATAACGAACGTGGCCACTCCCACGAATCCCAAGGACGTGGCGACCAAACACTACGTAGATCTGGAACAGAGAAAGTCTAACAGACGAGAAATGAAATCGGATCTGAATGCAGGATTCCACAAGATATTGAATCTGTCGAAGATCGACGACACGGATGAGGACTCAACCGCGGTCAACAAGGGCTATGTGGATTCTGCTGTGATACAATCGCAAGAATATCTAGAATTGCAAGTGGACAATCTCTACCTGAACAAACAATCTGGCGGAACCATGGAGGGTGGCATCAACATGAATGGTCACAATTTATTCGGTCTCGATCACGATCCCGAATTCGATTCCAGCACGGTCAGCAGAAAGTACGTGGACGACAACTCGGTCTGGAGAAAGGGTGACATCATGGAAGGTAAACTAGACATGGGTGGACACGCGCTCACGAATCTACCGGAACCCGTGCACATGACGGATGCCTGCACCCTGATTTCGGTGGTGGAGAAAGTCAAATATGCTAGACAAATGATCACCGTGATGGCTGAAGAGGCCGGCACCTTAGATGAAGGAAAAGCTGAGTGGTCTTTCGGAAATGGAAGTAGCGGATCGAAACATGGTCAGGTGGGATATCCCATGCCGTTGGGAGGTGAAATCCTTCGAATGAGTCTGGCTTCCTCGGATTTGAATAACAGAGCAGTCGTCAATCTCATGGTGAATGGTGTGGAGAGCTATAAGAGATACAGCATCGAAAAGACTGAGAATCAACACGCGAATGTTAGCACGTTCAGCACGCCTCTCAAAGTGAACGCCAGAGACAGGATTAATTTCGTTACGAAAACCAATAATCCCAAAGCCACCACTTCCATGGTGAGTCTACTGATCGAACTAGATCCTTTGAACAAACAGTGAACGCGTGGAAAATAATGAATTAAAAAAAAAAAAAGTAATGTGTGATTATTAAAAACAAAAAAAAACAAAACAAAATGAGATCTAAAGATGATCTCATTACTTTTTTTTTTGTTTTCCTTCTTCTTCACTATCGTCATATATTATAATAACGTTTCCTTTTTTCACAATTTTCAGCGTCGATTCTTCTTCTTTTTCTTTTTTTCTTTTTCTTTGTGATATGATACGTTTATAACAACACTTTTGTTGATCCGAATCATAATTATGAACGAATGTTGTGCATCTCTTGGTAACACTCGCATCATTACCATTCTCTTCAGAAGGTAGTGGTGATGGTGGAACGCGTCTCATTCTTTTCATTTCCAACCGTCTATCCCGCTGTTTACCTAACCATTTTTCCACATCTTTTTTTTGGTTTTTTGGCTTGCAACACAGGATGGAACATCTGACGGAAACGGAGAGACGATCGCACAGGATCGAACAGTCTAACATCTCTTCGAGTTTTAATATCTTCGTCACGAAATATCCTTTTTGTTTCTCTCGAGTGAATAGCACACGATCTTTTAAATAATTCAGAACGTAATCGTAAATATCTTCTTTTTTTTTCAAATGCGAAAATGGAACTTGTATTTCGTTTTCTACGTGACTACTTAGGAATTGTAACATTTTGTACGTTGAGAATGTTTAAAAAAGACGATTTTTTCTCGGATGAAACTTTTTGTTAAAAAAATATTATTAAAAACAAATTTATTTTTTTATTCTTTTTTTGTTTTTTTGTTTTTAATAATGACTCATTACTTTTTATTTTTTTTTTGTTTTTTTATTTTTTTCACACACTTGTCTTTCATCGAATGATCGACATCTTATTTCCGTCCGATTCAAATTGTAATTCTCTGTCCGACAGGACCAGGGCGAAGGCTTCGGTTTTTCTCGGCACATTCCTATCGAATTGCATCTTGATCTGAATGTCTAAGACGCTACTCTTGAGTCGTTCACTCTGTTTACTGACGTCGAATACGAACATGGGATACATCGACTTGTATTCACTGGGAGATATGTTGGGGTTGCTCATCAATTCGTCTAGACCGTGATACTTCTTTCTAAAATCAGCGGCGTCGCCGTACAGTCTGCAGAAATCGTTCTTGTCAAACGACGCGTTGTAATCGATTGCTGGATATCTTGTGGCGTTCAGAAACACTTGCATGTTTCTCAAACTGCAGTGATCGAACAGCGACGCATTCTCTTCCTGAGACCCGTCCCTATCGGTCTGAAACGCAACCACGATGAAACGCGGTCTCTCGGAAGTGGATTTCACCATCAATCTCCAATCGAAGTGATTCATTGAGGGAGGAATGCTAGCCGTGTCGCACTGTCTCATTCTAAATCCCACGGGTAATTTACTCTTGGATTCTATGATCTTGTAGAGACGCGCTTTGTCCACGATCGAAGGCTCCACGTGCGGAATGAACTACGATATCTTGTGTACAGTTATCTTACCTGCACCGGTCGCAGTGAGTCTCACTATTGCGTCATCATTTCTTTTTCGAATCAATGTCAGATTGTGTTTGAATCCGTACATGATCTTGTTGTAATCATCCGCAAATCCGAAGATGTGTTTCAAAGGTATCCTGAACGAAAACGTTCCTTTAGGTCTGGACGTCTTGACGACATAGTCGAATATCGCGGCGGCGCCTGCGCTAGCAGGGCCGATGGTGTCTTTCACCCACAACTGATTAAGTCCTCTGGATTTCGAAAAATCATCAGGATACATCAAGAGTCTGAACATCGTGGTGGCCTGACTGGGATGAAACACAAATTCTATCTCTTGTCCGGATAGCATGTATTTTATGTTACTGAATAGATGCATGATGCCATTATTGGCTAGAGTAACCGTGTCGTCGTCGGCGTAGTCGCTCCCATCTTCCTTGGTGAGACGTCCCTGCACCACTATGTAACTCTCGCTAGGATGTACGAATAAATCTTGAGTTTCGACGTTAATTCTTATCTCTCACGCATTGTTCAAACTCGTCCCGGTTACCGGTTCATATTCGTGAACCTCATATTCTTGAATACTTTCATCTTTCACTATGCTTTGTGCTATATCTAGTATGTTTGTCATTTTAAAGGATTTTTTTAGTTTTTTGTTTATTAATTAACTTGCTTTTTTTATCTAAAAATAGTTTTTAATTATTTTTTATTATTATTTTTTTCTCTCTTATATATATGTGTGTGTAAACAAGAAAATGTCAAAGAGAGTAAATAAAAAAAAAATTTGTCTTCTTCATCAAAACTTCGTTTTCTGTAATTGTTGTTCGTAAAACTTTCCGATGATCTCTTCTCCATCCAAAGCTTCGATTTCGTAAGTCACCGGATCGGTGTGAAATATTTTGATGATCACGAAGATTTCCGAGGTCCATGGAGGAGTATAACCCTTTTCGAAGTGCTTCTTATAAGCGTAGATTCTCTCTCGATCGCCGACTGCAAATTTCGGCGTTCTAGACTTCTTCCTGATCTTAGATCTCTCGGGATATAGATTCGCGTAGACCCGTTTTTCGTTTCGAGGATCGCTAGCTTGCGCGGGAGTCATCTTGATCGATCTGTGTTGCGTGTTGTTGTAATCTTTGACCAGACCGTTCAGAGCGTATATGTATTTCTTGGTCAAATTCGCCGTGAAGTATCTGTGCATCTTTTCCTTCATCGTTCGATTCCAATGTTCCACCACGCTGGCTTTCTCTTCGTTTTCGATCGAGTAGAGGTCTACCAATCGACGAACGTCCTTGTTGTAGAATTCCTTTCCCTTATCCACCCACAATTTCTTCGATTTTCGAGAAGACGAGTCGAACACGCTCTTCAGAGCCTCGGCGACGAGAGGTCCCGATTTATTCTTCAAAGCTCTGATCCAACCGTATTTGGAAAACACGTCGATGACCGTCAATAGATATTTGATGCCCTCGTTCCACCTCGAAAACGATCTCATGTCGACCAAGTCGGCAGACCAAATATCATCCAGACCCTTCACGAACACCCTTCTCTTTCGAAATTTACGCACTATGGGTTTGTGTAACTCCTCGGCCAATTCGCTCGTCAATAATCGTTTCTTCTTCTTTTCAGATGCGCTTTTTTTTTTTGAATGCCCCACCCGAATCGACGTTTCGTACCGATCAGATTGCCGACCAGCGAACGTTCCATCTTCTCTCTCCTAGTCAGATTCGATATGCCTCTCAATCTCCCCAACATGTTTTTATCACAGGCGTCGTTGCGAGTGTTGGCGTCGGGATGTCCAGCGTAGCACAGATCGTGATCGTACGCGGCCGCGTCCACCCTATTCACGGGTTGGCTCCAAGATTTGGGAGTCAGATCGGCGTTGAGTCTCTTGTTCAATTTCGTTCCAGGTCCCGTGAAACTGTGACCGGGCAGATGCATTTCGAAAGGTAGATTGTTGATCATTTTATTCACAATGCCTATACCTTTGCTCGCGTTCTTTTTTTTGACGAATCGTGTCTTGACAGAACCACACACGTCGCAAATTCCGTGAAGCATCTGTCTGTCGTTTTTAGTTCGCACTTCTCTAGAATTACTCGTCTCGGTAACTCTCTTACACTTTACGCAATACATTTTTTTAAGAGTTATTTAAATTAATTTCGTTTTTTTATTTTATATATAAATTTAATATTTTTTTTTTTTAAAATTCTGTTCTTATTATATATATATTTTTTTCAATCGCTGCTCTTGAGTTCTATCATCTTACTGAATTCCTCCCTGGCCTCTTTCCTTCCCTTTTCCACGAGAGAATCCTTCATCTCTTCCTTGATGATCTGACGAGTCTTGATTCTCACGGCTTCTTTCATGGCATCGTATTTCGTTTTCTCGCTCAATATCGCGAAGTATTCTCCGTCCGATATCCTACCGTCTTTCAACGCCATAGAGATCATTTCGGATATCGTGTCGATCTTGGAATAGCCAAGACGCGAATCTTGTCGTGTTTCCTCGCCTTCAGATATAATTTCCTACTCAAAAAGTTTCCGAGCGTGCTAAACAATCCGGCGACGAGAGCCACTCCTTCTACGGTCAACACGATCGGAATGCCGACCGCGGTCGACAAAAATCCGTTGCCGGCCGCGTGTAAACCCAGAGAAATCGTGATGAGTGTCATGTCGATCGCGTTGACGACTGTCACGAAACGCGAATACTTCTTCTTGAGGGAACGACGAGAATCTCTCTCTCGAATTAGATACTCTTGGATTCTATTGATTTGATCGATGCGATACCTCTCTCCTTTTTCTCTTTCTTCTAGCGACGGCGCCGTCGGCGAAACGTCGATCGGCTTCTCGTCCTCGTCGTTCTCTAACGTCGGATACAATTTATTTCTGGTTCTCATTTTTTGTTTTTTTTCTTCTAATATTAAATAAAAATTTTATGTGTGTATTTATTTTTTTATTTTCTATTCTCCCTTATTTTATATCAACGAGAAAACTTAGACGTATGCTTCATTGAACAATAATTTCATGACGCATCCCTTGTCTTCTAAAGTCAGACTTTTACGCGTCAATTTCAGTTCTTCCGAAACTGTGGGCTTGCTTTGATCCTTACAGAAGAGTAATCTCTTCCAAAACGCGATCACCTCATTGATTTGAACGCGTTCGAACGCCGGTTCGAAATACTTGACGACCATATCTTCCCTTTCCATCCACAGACACGAATGATTCTCGTGATCGAAGTCTAGGTGATCCCGACATCCGACGCATCGTTCTAACAAGAGACGACCTAGTTGTTCGTTCACGCAGAATGCGTAGGCTCTCATCAGCATTTTTAAAAGAAACCTCACTCTAATATCCTGAGAATCGCTCATGATTTACGTTTTTATTATCTATTCGATTTGATGTATTTATTTTTCTATATAACTATTATTTATATATTTTTTTCTCTCTCCTATATATATCGATCACTGTTATTTTATTTCCTAGGATATTCCCCCACCCCACGACGAGGAGAGATAACTCCGTATGATCGAATTTACGAGAATCGAGCGATCCGATCGGTCGATCGGCGAAGAATCGAGCGATCCGATCGCTCGATTAGCTGAGTTTGGGAATTCCCATAGTGGGGAATTCCCCTAATGACGTCATAAATGGGAAAAACCCACCGCCTCAAAACAATTGCGGATTCTACATCAGTGATGTAGAATCCGCAGGCCATTTTTTGATGATGGCCCAGAATTTTTTGCTCGCGTTCGCCAACGATGGATTCGATGGTCTGATCTGCGATGAGAACGTTGACAAAAATTCTTAAAGTAAAAGATAAAAGTGAAGATGTACAATTTCACCCTTTTTTTAAAAACGCGCGTTCACCACGAGTATTTGAACGTTAAAAGTGCGATCTAGGAGTCACAAAAAAACATGGGGGATTCAACATCACTGTACATTTTTATGAACAAGCGTGCGATTTAACACTGAATTCCACGTTGGTGAACGCATCGTGTACGTATGTTGTACACGTACATGTACAAAGTGATAGTAAATCCGCAATTATTACCTACTAACATATATGAAATCAATACATAGAGTTGACAGCAGGCACCACTAGTTCTGCTACCGTATTCGTGCCAGAACTGATAATGAAATTATATTTCCTTAAAACAACTTGTGCTTCACATATCCAAGAACAAAGCTGGAGCATCAACATCTTTCAAAACGCAGCGACAGGGTTGCATGGGGCAAATGCCAAAATTGACGGCTTTGTTTACGTATGTAACAGGAGGCGAGATAAGTGCGGGAGCCGGGGTTCGAACCGTCGACCTCTTGCATACAAAGCGACCGATTTACCACGAGACTAAGAGATCCGGACCAACCAGGCTGGTTGGTAAATGGCCTTTATACTTCGACCGCTACACTACTCCCCCTTCTTTTGAGATTCACCACATGTGAATCTCACCCAGGTTCCTCCCTCAGAGCGGTTGAAATACCCGCAGTGCCGCCTACTGCTGAGGATCGGACGAGATCCTAAATGTAACAGGAGGAGAGATAAGTGCGGGAGCCGGGGTTTGAACCGTCGACCTCTAGCACAAAAAGCGACCGATTTACCACGAGACTAAGAGATCCGGGCCAACCAGGCTGGTTGGTAAATGGCCTTTATACCTCGAACGCTACACATATATTCTTACTTTCGATTTCCGGTCAACGTCATCGGACGAAAAAAGCACCGAAAAACAACGCCGTCTAAAATCAAATAATGGGAAAGATCGCCTTAATACAGCATACTATTATTATATAGAGACTGTCCAGTTGCCATATTCTATGCAAGGCATCATAACACCGGGTGAAATGTCTTAGAATTACGATTTTGTTTTTTGATGGAAATTCGTGGTGTCGAGTGATTTGCGCCTGTCCGTCGAACATGGAAACCATCTTCAATAAAAAAAAAATGCAGACAGTGTTGTCTTTTTCCCAAATGCAGTCCTATCGGTGCATCCTCAGGTGTTCTGAATGCCTAGCTTTGTTCTTGGATATGGGAAGCACATTTGGCCACAAGCTGTTCTCGGTAAATGTTTTGGGGTTATCAGTTCTGGTACGAATACGGTAGCAGACTTTCAGGACTCAGTGGTGCCTGCTGTCAACTCTATGAGTTGATTTCATATATTGTTCGTGTTCTGTACCTCCCACCCTTCATTTTGATGTATAATTTGTGTATATTTAATTTGAGGGATATCAGAGGTGGGAATTTCAAAATAAACAAAATTCTATTACTTTTATAGCACCTAAACTAAACAAATAAATATTCAAAGTGTGTTTGGCAAAGACACCCTGAGAAAACCACTGCAGAAACATAGCTATCTCATGGATGACCGGGTTTCGATTGTTTGATAAACCTCTGTAATTCTTTTCAGTCAACACACCATTGTCTGGATGCGATACAATTGATACAGCTGTGATCACATTAAAAATATATTTGATTCCGATGAGCGATACCTGTCAGTGATGTTATCCAGAGAGTTGGGGCGCGGTCCGAATCCCACCTGCGGCAACTGAGTTGTGTCCTTGGGCAGACACTTCACTCCCATTGCCCATGCGGGGGCACGGTGGTGTACCAAGGCGTATTGCACGTCAATGGTGCCCTTGTCTTCAAACAATGCTAACCCTGCGTGTGTGGAGTTAGTATGTTGGTCGCTGTTGCTCGGTGGTTCTCTCCGGGTACTCCGGTTTCCTCCACCCGTAAAGCTGTCCGACATCAGGTGACTCTGGCTGTCGAAAGTGTCGTTAAGGTGCTCTATAACTAATGGAATTTTGTTTATTTTGAAATTCTCACCTCTGATATTCCTTAAATTCAGTTTAAATATACACCAATTATACATCAAAATGAAGTTTGTGGTGGATAGAACACGAAACACATATGTAAGCAATTCTATAGAGTTGCCAGCAGGCACCACTGGTTCCTGGACGTCTGCTATCGTACTCGTACCAGAACTGATAATAATATAATATTGAACGAGAACAACTCGTGGCCAAATGTGCTTCAGATATTCAATAACAAAGCTAGGCTTTCAAAACACTTTCTAGTGCAGCGATATGACTACATTTTGGAAAAGTATAACACTGTCTGCATTTTTTATTGAAGATGGTTTCCATGTTCGACAAACATGCGCTCATCACTCGATACCACTAATTTCCATCGAAAAACAAAATCGTAATTCTAAAAAAATTCAACAGGTGTCATAATACCTTACATTGAATATGGCAGCTCTGCAGTCTCTATATACTGTATTAAGGCGATCTTTCGCATTATTTGATTTTAGACGGGGTTGTATATCGATACTTTTTCCGTTTGATGACGTCGACCGGAAATCGAAAGAAAATTCATATGTAAACAAATGTGAAGGTTTTGGAATTTACTCCCATGCAGCTCTGTCGCTGTGTTTTGAAGAATTTTGATACCCTAGCTTTGTTCTTGGATATGTAAAGCACATTGGGCCACAAGTTGTTCTCGTGAAATATTATTAAATTATCAATTCTGGTACGAATACGGTAGCAGACTTCCAGGAACCAGTGGTGCCTACGGTCGACTCTATGAGTTGATTACACACGTGGTTCGTGTTCTATACATCTCAATATTCATTTTGATGTATAATTTGTGTATATTTAATTTGAATGTAAGGAATATCAGAGGTGAGAATTTTCAAAATAAACAAAATTCCATTACTAATATAGCATCTTAAACCACATCAAATGAATAAATAAATATCCAGAGTTTATTTGGCCAAGACACCCTAAGAAAACCACTCCAGAAACATCAATTTCATGGATGACTGGGTTTCTATTGTTTGATAAACCTCTGTAATTGTTTTCAGTCAACACACCTTTGTCTGCAATTGGCACAGCTGTGATCACACTAAAAAGATCTTTGACTCCAATGAGCGATAAATATAAAAAATATTAAATTACATTTCTCTTTCAAGGCAACTGGTACATTTAAATGGTATTCATGTGTGCACCTAAACTATGGCCTTTATGGCTTCATACGACGGTTCTGTGGCCACAGACGTATCCTAGGGAGGCTTCCCTATTAGTGGAAGTCCGCATGTGGGATTCTATAAGTGGGATTCCTAGCTGATTCCGAGAATCTACTAGTGGCGTTCGTACGACCATCAAGAGAGGAATTATTCATTTATTGGTGCTTGGCGCCACATCGGCAACCAAGGCTATATTGTGGCGATAAAAAGTGATGTGGTGTAAAATGATTCTTTCATAAGGTAAAATATATGAGAAAGACAAAAAAGTGAACATGACCATGGGAAGAGACTAGTGACATTAGCCAGGTCGGGCATAACCACAGGAGGATCTTTTAAAGCTCAATCGATTATTAATAGCTCGTTCGAGCTTCACAAATGACGCTATATTTGATAAATTATTTCATAGCAAACGAATCGCAAAAAGTTGCAATCGAAATTAGGCGAGGTATTGGGTAGTATCGGTTGGGCAGTTGTCTGACATGTTTTGTTCCTTTGCAAACCGTTGCACTTAAACAAAATCTTTCAATTTTAATTTAAAATGTTCGTTATTTTCTGGAAACACACCACTTTGCGTGTATATTTCTCTTTATTTACTTTTTCATTTTCTCCAGGGTTTGTGCAGACAGGTTATGAACCACGAAATAAGTGAACACGTGACCTGGAGCGTTTGACACCCAATGTTGTGAGTAGCATTAAATAGGGCTGATCAGCTGATTGGTTAAATATATTTTGACTTTGAAACCATTAATTAAAATTTGGATTCCTCTACTTTAGAAAGGATTAATAAGTTTGTTTGTAATTTGGTGCCGGAATGTGTGAGAATCTCTCAAAAACATGAGGCATGGGGAAAAAAGTGTGAAGGTCATTCAGTGCAAGACCATACGGTAGTTGTGAAAATTCGAAATTTAACACTGATCAGACCGATATTTTAAAATGAAATATACCAGGGGGTCTTAATATATAAGAGATCTGTGATCTAGATATTTCATTAAGAGAAATGATTGATGCGTGCCAAATGTTTACTTAGATCGGATAACCTATTACAAGAGAAAATACTTCTTGTCTTCAATTAAAGCATGAGTAATTTCATGTTTCAAATGTTTCAGATACAGCTGAAAATAATGTTTTAACGACATCATCTTATGGAAGGCATCCATAAAATATCGGTCTGATGAGACTTTAAGTGTCGAAAGTACTTACCGAAGTTTTTGTACATAGTGTAAAAATGGCCAAAGATTTTTTGTATCCTATGTAGATGTGGATTACTATGAATAATACAGACATATAAAGAATTGTTTGAAACTGGTATCTTTTATATACAGTAGTTGCGAAAACAGAATATCATGGGGGTCGCTTGGTATTACCAACATTAAGTCCTTTTATAGAAGGGGCGGCAATCTCATTTGACCTGGGAAGGGCAGTCGTCTGGCCATTTTGAAGTCTTGTCTTAGACATACATACTATGGATACCCAGGCATTTAGTTTCAATAGTGGTGCAAAATACAAGACAGGCGGGGTGTTCTCGTCCAAAGACTAATGAAGCAACTAACAAAACCCAGCATCCGGGTCCGGGCCGCGTCACACGCATATTTCCAAGAGCATTATCCTGATGTGTTCCAGAGGTACCGGCTGCCACTTGTCGAATCTGACAAGCTCGTACAGACATGGCTTAGCAATCCAATGCAGTTCTGGCAGAATCAGCTAAATTTCACCATCTGGTGTGCAACGACAGGCTCTGGCATGTCCATACAAGATCACCTACGCGCCTCAGATCCCCTCATTAAGTCCTTATACGAGTTCCATGTGTACTACCAGGTTCACAGGATCCTCAGCGAGCTAAAGACTCCACTGCCCCAGGATCAAGCTTGGAATGCGTTCAATAAATCATATGACCGGAGGGCATATGAGCGAATCTGTGGTGAGTTTGATGTATCCCCACACACCGACTGGTGCGTCAAGGTCCCAAACCATGGCATGGGGCGGGTATACAACTACTGGACAAACCTTGGCCCTCACCCCTTAGCTGACCCTGACTACGACCCTACTAGCATGTCATTCACACACCGGACATCCAACGAGTTCGTTCACGTCGATTTCATCAAACAAGATGTCCCAAACGCAGATAGCGCGTGGAATACATTCATACTCGATAAATCTCAGGGGTTTACGCGGCCCGGCGTTGAACACCTAAACGACAGCATCAGGAAATACGTGTGGGCAGTCTTGGGGCACAGGCCCAGACACGGACACGCATTATCGCCGATGCACAACATCAAGGAACGGCCTTCGATGCGCAGAAGCAGTGCCTTTCAAACGTTGAGAATGCCATCGCATCCCCAGTGGACCTCCCTTCGGCAATCAAGCGTTATCAAGATGTATTGCGGTACGCTGGCTCTAAGGTCAACTTTGTCTTTGGGATCGGACTCTACATGGCCCCAAGTGATATGCTGCTCCGTATAGGTTATCGCCACCACAACCCAGATCCTGGGTGTGAATACGGATGTAAACACCACACCCACCCCACCACCGACGCTCACACACGAGGTGGGGCTAGTCAAGCCGCAATCGTTCCAAAAGGAACGAGACAAGCCGGTCGAGCTGCAAGCTACAGGGAGCAAGGGACTGTCAAAGACACGTCAGCATAAGGAAGAAATAGCCACCCTCGTCGTGGGTGGGGTCGCGGTCGGGCTACTAGCAATATGATTATTTCGTTAACCAGTCGCGAACGGCCACGAGAAGGAGCCCTCCAAGAGCAAGGACCACAGCCCATAGATTTTCAGCCAATCAGCCCGTAACCTTTGCGAGTTGGTTTAATACCCACGAAACGACAGAGCCTATAATTCCAGGTAGTGCAGCCGCAACCTTCCCCGCCAGCTTGGCTAGGATACGCCTAAGGCCCTGTAGGTGTTTTTTCACCCACTCTTTCAGGCCGCCCTTATCAGATTGTGTTGGAGCGGGGGGACTTCCAGCCTCGCCGGTCAGCGCAAGTACTGGGGTCGAGTTTGCCATCCCAATCGCTGTGAGGATAGATGCGATCGTAATCCCTTGTTCCCGGAAGAGGGTGCGAATGCACTCAGCGAGTGTCGTGTCCTCATTGAGGATCCGATTGATCGTCTCTCTGATTTGATTGATTTGGGATCGAAGAGCCTCTCTATTCGTTGCGGCCGCCTCCAGGCGTGAAGCTCTTTCATCTTCCAGGTTGCGCAGATGTTCTGCAATTCGGCACCGGATAGATTCATCAACGCCTTCAGTGTCCAGTTTAGCGCTTCTCCGAAGCGATGTGCTCATCAAGTTCGGACAGTTTAGCCAGGTTGTTTATCAGCTCACCACGGGTTGTCTGCATTGCCCTGTCAAGTCCGCGGAGCTCTCTGATGCTGTACTCCAATCCCACGGTATCAAGTGGAGGGTCATGTAAGGTTTTAAGTGCAGTTTCGTCCTCCTCAGTAAGACATTCCACCACGTTTTGAGTGGAATTTGACGCAGCATTAACCACCTGTCCCGCAGTCTCGAAGTTCTGTAGTATCTGATCCGATCCTAGCAGCTGCTTCACCCAACTCATTGTTATTGACCCGCAGTGCTTCAAGCGCCTTAGGTTTAAGCGCCTTTGTCCCACGAGTCCAGTCCACAAACCCCAGCTCATTGCGTATGACCCCACCACCGCCACGCCTCCCAGCAATTGTTGAGAGAGCAAGGGGTGCTCCTGACCTATTAACAATGTCGAAATCTGGATGGGCCTTCAGCCTCAGCAGCCCTTTTTTGTCGAACTCAAACTTGGTATAGTCACGTAGAAGGGGCACCATCCCTTTCTCAAACATATTCTGGTAGTAGTCATTAACGGTCGTCTCCAACATCTCTTGCTGCAATGAAGGTAGACGATCATCTATCTCCCCGACAGCTCCGTTATTAACAGGGACCCGGGTAAAGCTAGTTTCATCTTCTCCACCATCGCGGCCACCTTGTTCATCGGGATGGTCGAAGGTATCAAAGTCTGCCATTGTATTGAAGGATGAGCGGCAGAGTTCAGTATAATTCAACATGTCTTCAAGCCAATATGGACGCAAGCTTAACCCACACCGCAGACTACGAATGCCTCTTGGGGTAAAGGGAGTCAGGCAATCGGTTGTTATTACGCACAATCCTAGTACGATTGACCAGAACCAATCACTCAGTGTCCGATTTCCGAATCTTGGAGAATACCATCTTATTACACCGGGTACTGTACGCCTTGCCTTTACAGTCGCCGTGAACTCAACAGATAATAACAGGTCAGTTGTTCAGAATCTTGGCCGTGCCATCATCAAGAAAATTGCAATCAAGATCAGCGGGAACGAGGTGATGTCGGTCGAAGATGCAGACGTGTACAACTGCTTCCGAGCGCAACAATGCGCACCACCAGGGAATTGATAGATCCGCGAAAAGAAATACTACCAAGTTGCGGGTCGGCGCAGGAGACCAGGATGACTCTGTTGTTGCAGACAAGGCTATCGCTGATGCCTATGGCAATCGTTTCTGTATCCCGCTGGATTTTGAACTCCTTGAGGCTCATATGCCTTTCTACCAGAGTGTGCTTGAAGGTCGGCTAGAGTACGAGCTTACGTTCAATGATTACAGCCGGGTGGTCCAGGCTTCAGGCGATGCCCATGCCAGTTACACCATTGATAATATCAGCCTGGAATACGAGATGGTCACCCAACATGAACTTGCTCGCATGTTCCACAACCAGTATTCTGGTCGTCTCGCCATCCTCTACGACCGCGTCCTTCGCCACCGCAAAATGACAAAAGATAAAAGCGACACTCTGTGGAATATCAACCTCAATGTGGCGGCGCGGAGCATGAAAGGGATTCTGATGCTGTTCGAGGACCTTGCTACAGCTGGTGCTGCTTTCGCTAGGAAGCCTGAGGTCTTTTATAATCCAAAGATCACCGAAGTTGAGGTTATCATCGAGGGAGTGCCCAACCAGCTGTACTCCCAGGGATTGCGTGCCTACCAGCAATGGGATGAGGCCACTCGGCACTTTGGAGCTTGTTCCGGCAGCAAAAGAGATCCTGGTTGCAAAGGGACTATCTCTGGGTGATGTCACACTGGGCGAGTTCTTGACCCGCAAGTATGCTCTATGGCTTGACCTGCGAACCACGGATGTTGGCGAGCTACACGGCAGTGGCCGGCGGATAGAAAACGCCAGTGAAGGTATCACTATCCAGATCACAAAGACAGCAGAGACAAGTGGTTCATTGAACATATACCTGTACGTTCTCATGGATGCGCAGCTTAACATTGAACATGGTCAGTTTACCAACACACTTTATTAATAACCTTTTCTTTATGGAGCCACCCGCAGCCATTATTTGCGGTCAAACAGGCTGTGGCAAGACAGTTTTCGCTCTGAACCTGCTGGAGGGTCCTTATCGGGGCGTATTTCAGCGCATTGTGGTCCTCTGTCCTGCAATCAAATACAACAAGACATACCACGACCGTCCATGGATTTGGAAAGACCCGGATGTATACATTGAAAATCCTGGTGAGCGCCTCCATTCTTATCTTCGGGCTTCAGCTGTTCCAGGGGGAGCCAACGTTGTACATCATCGACGATTGCTCGGCTACAAAAGCTTTTACGCAAAAGAACGACATGCTGTCTGAGCTAGTCTTCTCGGGTCGTCATGCGCAGCAGAGCGTTTGGGTGTTGACTCGCTGGGCATGTCTGTTCCACTGCAAGGACAGAGATGGCTTCGAGGACTGTCTATGAGAGAATGATGTGATTGGAAGCCTGGCTAGTGTTAAAAACTGACCAACCTACCACTTATAAAGTTTTATATTAAACTCTATGCTCGATATGAGGCACGGCTGGGCGCAGCAATGACAAAAACTCTGGGGACGGCCGCACTACAACTCTATGCAAGGGTGGTCACCATGTTACTTCCATACCCCCGGAGAACCAACCAAAGCTGGTTGCTGACCTTGAGGCAGATCCATTTGTTGGGCACGCGCTAAGCAGTGCCACACGTTTGCTATATCATCGGTGTGGCATGTACTCAGCACCGCTAACCGCGGCGCTAACCACTGCTAAACAATGTCGATTTGGACATACCTGCCCTCTTACAATTCAAGACGATGTCATCGACGACAGAGCCAAACATATCGACGGAACAAGACCTGCCGACAGTTGCTACGCAGCAGGTGGAGAGAGTGACAGCTGTGCCAACCACTGAGTCGCCTGTTGTTCCCGTACAGAAGCGACAGATAGACCCTAAAAAGGGGCCGCTGGGAGGGCAGGAGCTGCCGCCCGGAATGCAAAACAACAAAAAGCCCTGGTCGAATTGCGAGAAGAGAAGGCCAGTCTCCAGAAAATGGCCAAAAATAACGCAACCCAAGCGGTTGGTGTTCCTTCCGAACGGGAACAACACCAGCAAGGGATCTCGATGCATCACGAATGCAGTTCATTGGCCAAATGGTTCCCATCGATTGCTGGGGCTGCTGGGTTGGCTAGCTTGGCATTATGGTTTTTGCAGAGCAAAAGGAAGAGGACCAGTCCAATGGGACCGCCCAATGCTGAACCGGTCAACCAAGTCGCACCTCCGAACAAGCAGTTAGAGGTATCTAATGACCCATTACATATGGAGTAAACATGTCTCTCAGCCGATGGAAAGATGCTAGTCAATGCTGCCTATCACCGCGCCGTAGTCTCTGCCCTAGCAATAGGGTACGCCCGCTTAGGTAAGATGGCAATGAAGGGTGCCACCCCTAAACTTGACTTCACCGCCTATGACGTCGGGATGGTAGTCCTCGACGTGGGGCTGACGATGGTAACCAAGGACATGCTAATTAAACAAGGAATCATTCCACCAAATATTATGAAATAACAAGATGGCCTCGATCGCAATGCTAGTTGGGGGCGCCCTTGTTAACGCATTGGCCTTCTCTGGCAGCAACTACCTCTTCTCCATGTTTCGGGATAATGATTCTGGTGAGGATGTGCACGACATGACAAAGCCATAGAAAAGCTCCAGACAGCTCAGGCAGCATGGTCCCATAAGAGAACAGAACGCCTCGATTGGATTAACGAAGAACTACATCGCCAAGGTCATGCATTACGCACATTCCAGGATGTCGATGCTGCAATTCTGGAATGTGCACGGGTAACTGGGAACAATTTAAACAGTCTTGGCCCAGAGCCGCAACCAGAAGACTTTTACACACCATCAGCCGACCAAAAAGACCATGGGGTCGCCATTGTCATTCTTGGGGATGGCTGCGACGGGCCTGGCGGCCTACAAACTCACCAAGTGAGTGTGCTCCTTCGGAACTGCAGCTGTGCTGCCCGCCGTTGTAAAGGAGAAAAAAAACAGTAACGGTGTCTAAAAGAAATGGGCGTTTTTATGTTGCTGCGCTGCGCCTAGATATTAATCAATCCTTATTCGCATAGCGAATGCCCATGAGATGCTCACTAAGCATCTGCGGCGGGCGCGGTGGGTTCTGGTCTCAGTTGGCCAGTGGGTATCATGGGTTTGCTCTGCCGGGTGAGTTCTTGGCGTATCAGCAGTAACATCTTGTTTTTTGTGCCCTCCGAGTTCTCTCGGCAAGAAGGCTTGCGGATATCAAGCCGGAGTTGGTTGAATTTCTCTTCCTCTGCGAGTATATGATTGAATTCCTCATCTGATATCTAGCCATCACCAACGGCCTTCAAGTACAGATCTGCTATGCTCGAAAGTTTTTCCTCCGCTAATGTGGCAATGGTGTTGTGCTTTTTAGCCTTCTTTGTGTGTCTTCGGCTTACAAACTTCCCGAAGACACCTGCCAGTCCACAGACACTTGCCGCGGCCTCTAGCGCTATAACCACAGGAACCGCTGCTACGTTGGCCAACAGTCCAATACCACTAACGCCGAGTCCTACACCCGCCGTGGACATAACTGTTTCAATGCCATCTGCGATATTGACCCCTCGCTGGTATTTCTTACCGAGGGAATACCTGCGGTCTCGTTCGGCCATGAGACGGGCTCTAACATCACCGATCTCCTGGATGCGTAAAGTATTTGCGTCACCGTTTTTGAGATTCGGATACAGACCCATTGTTATTAGTCGTGTTCCATTACCTTTAAATCATCGTCCGCCAGTGTCTGTCTGGTAAACCGCACGCGCTTGAGCTTAGCTGGGCCAAGATATAGGGTATTGAGTGTGTCAGTTGGAAAGTCATCATCTGTAACCTTGTGATCAACTCCACTCAACAAGAGCAACACATCTTTGCCATTATGTCGCCTACCCATTTTAGGGCAAGCCCATGAAGCACTGATACGAAGTCGTTGGGTGGTGGACCCATGACTATCAGTACAATGGTGGTAGTATTCTTGCCAGCAGTGAGACGATCAAATACCGAAACGAGCTTTATCATCACGCCTTGTTTTTTCTCCGCGCCCAGCACATACCTCACCGCGCGTCCGTGAACGTCAATAACACCTTTCGGGATGTAAGAAGCCAACACGCGGTCACTGTTTTGGAGTTTACGTAGCCTGTGTCCACGGCCCAGTTGAATGTGAGGTTGGATGACCTTGAAGTCAAGTTCCCACCCACTGCGTATATGATTCCTATACAGAGACCATTGTCTGGAAGCATTCTGGAGGAGTTCGTAGCTCCTCCACGGAGCTGAGCCTTCCAAGTTCAAACCACGCAGCTCGGTAAAGGTAGCTTGTTCCGTGGAAACAGCAGATGGGAGTTCCGTTCTCTTATATAACCCATTAGAAAGTAGAAATATATACAGCTTGTCCTGGTTCTCCAAAACCCTTCGTATCAAGGCAATACATCATGAGCTCTTGGTCCGCCGCTATCCAACATGTCTTCACACAGAAGATATATTTCGAATATGTAATGTTACTGATAGGTGCTGTAATTCAATAGGACGACCCCTGCTATCTACAATGTTAACTGTGATATTGCCGATAGGACCTGGGGCAAGCTTTTTGTATTGCAAATGAGAGAAAGCTTCTGTTCTGTCACTGGCACATTTTTCATTTGCTACAGGTACTGTTCTGAGTAGTGTGCTGGGTAGCCCGTTGTAAACATTGTCCGAGGTGCTGACTTCACGGTGGGTCGCAAGACTAGGTAACTCATCCCCCATCAGCCATCAGCCTCCCTCCCCCAGGGATTTTGGTTGTTGTAAATCCTAGTGTGCGTGCCAACTTTCCCAGTTTTAGAGACTTATCTGTCTTGGGTCGCAGACGACCCGATGGTTTGTGAAGATCCAATATAGCCCCAACTTGACTAAACACCTCGTCATTTAGCTCGCATACATTGTAATAGCCATCGTTCGCTCGTCATCATTCTCAGACACAATGCGAATAATATTGTTGCGTTTCCGCGAGATAAAGTTGTACCAAAGAGGGTAGTATGTTACTTCAGCAAGCACACACTCACATTGCTCTCCAGCAGGGAGCGCCCTTGGTAGGTCCACGGTTTGAATGTCGGATAGTGTCACTTACATTTATAGTTTTATAATAAAATAAGACTCCTCCAATATGGGTCAAATTAGTCTGAGTCAACTGAAAACTAGAAACGTTTATAAGAGTTTATAACCATAATATTGTCTTGAAGGGTTTTTATTACTAGTAACAAGACCATCATTGTATATATATTTCACCTCCTCGTGAGACCCCCGCAAATCGGACGCTAATCTATTTGGCGCCCAGACCACATACCTCTTGCCGATTTGTGTAACAAGGGCGAGGATCATGCCACCTGGAAGATCCCTTTCTTCCATAAGCTGGTTGGTGCCTATGGGCAGGTCTCTCCATTTCGAAGCTTCGCTTTTCTTGAAATCCTCTTTTGTTGGCCAGCTCATGTCTGTGACTATTGCTTTGTGTACTTGTTGGGTACTTAACACGTGATAAATCTTCAATTGTGCATATTAGAGGTCCAAAGGATGCCGGTATACCCAAGAATGGACAGCAAGATTGCAACAAAGTTGGTTTCAATCTACTACAGCCCCAATGGGGTACTGGAAGGGACATGCGGCAATTAAAAACCTTGCTTCCGGTCATGGCTCAAGTAGCAGGCCATCTGGCAGATATACCCGCCCCCTCCGCGTTACATTCCGCGACCCACATTGGACGTGTCCGTACCGAATGAAGTCCACCAGGCCGATCTGCTCTTTCTGCCACACAGCCGGCGGCCCGCAAAACGTACAAATACGCGCTCACTGTCGTTGACGTAGCCTCCCGCTATAAAGAGGTAGAGCCCCTGGCCACGAAAGAGACAAAGAGGTTGCGGGTGCCCTTGAAAGGATTTACAGGCGGAGCCCCCTCAGATGGCCGCAATTGTTACAGGTCGACCCCGGCCGCGAATGCATGTGCGCAGTGAACCAGCTGCTGGCCAAACACGGGACAGAAGTGCGACGTGGCCGTGTGGATGTCCACCGGGACCAGGGAATTGTAGAGCGTTTCAATCGCTCCCTGGCAGAGCGACTCTTTGGGCACCAATACGCTCAAGAGATGCGACTTCCACCCGGTAAACGATCAACAGAGTGGGTGGCTCGACTACCTGCCGTCATTGCGGTTCTGAATGGTGAGGTGACTCGCCTAACCGGAAAGAAGCCCTCTGATGCCATCAAAGCTAAGACTGTAGCACGAAAGCCGTCCTCTGTGGTTGCAGGTCGTCTTGTTGGCATCCGAGAGCAGCAGCTCCCCTCTGGCATGGGTGTTCGCTACCTCTACCAGCCAGGCGAACTTGAGGGTGGTCGCCGTCGTGCAACTGACCCTGTGTGGTCCCTCCAGGTCTACCAGCTTGGACGCTCGGTCACCAAGCTCGGCGAACCTGTGCTTTATTATTTGTTGGATGGGCTACCACGTGGGTTTGTCCGAGAGGAGCTTCTCGTGGTGCCCCCTGACACCCAGTTGCCGCCTGACGGGGTTCTTACTCAGTTGTAATTGCAGCACCCCCTCTTTTTCTGTTGCACTCTAGACAAGTCAGTCGTACGTTACTTCTATAGTGTCCCCTGCTATTGTCCAGCCGGTCGACAGAGAGCTGTTGTGTGTCTTTTGGGGTATACGCCCATATCAACTCGATGTTGCATGTCGTGCAGCGGTTTTGTTGGACCTCTCTGAGCTGCAAGATGTAGTCAACCTTCAGTTTAAACCCCTGGAGACATTTGACCAGGTCCTGATGCTTTATGCCACAAGTTTCTTTTGGATTTGCTTGCGGAGTTGCTTGTCGCTCTGTAACCTGACCTCAGAACTCTCTTCTGGAGGACAAGTTACCCTCTCAATTTGATGCATATACTCCACACGTGACACAGCGAGGTAGGCAAGATTTGACCACTGGAGATGGTCATCGATAATCCAGACCTTCTGCGGGTCGCTGACGGTGAGACCCTGACTGGAGTGTACCGTCATCGCATAACCGAGAGCCCAATCATAGCCCCACTTACCGTTAATGACCTCTTGGGCGTATCGAACAGGTACCTCCGCGGCATCGTTAAGAACTAACTCCTCCTGGTCGGGTCAGCCGTCATTGACTATTACAGGACCTGGGATCGTCACCAAACAATTTTGCTGCCGAGTGTCCTTTGGTCGGTACAACATGGGAACAGGCTCGTTTGGGAACGCCTTCTTGTGGCGATGGAACAGAATACTCTGGGCACGATCTCGGACTTTTTGGCGACTGGTAAGGATTAGGTCCCCGGGCTTCCACTGCTCTGCAAACCTGTCCCATCCCAGGCATCTTGGGGGAGCCCTTCGCATCTCCTGGCACTGGACCTTGTCAGTATGATGCGCCTTTTCAGAGCCTTGAGTGTGTCATCTTTTGCCCTATGGTCAACCTCGACCTCTTCGTAGTAGTCGGCGGCCTGGCACAGCCAATCGTGCGGCATCTCGCCTGCAATCGGCGGCTGGCCCTGATCGCCACAGCAGACGACTTGGACACCCCGTTGCTCAAGCCAGCATAGGGAGGTCTCAAGGATTGGTCGGGGCACAGTACAGACCTCGTCCCAGATGATAACACGGGGAATGAACTTTTGGTCCATGCGATGTGGCGTCCACTCATTTTGTCCACTCCTCCTGAACAAGCTATGGTAGGTCTGGGCCCTGACTCCCCTACCTCGCATCTCTTTGGCAAGGCGGTGAGTTGGAGTAAAGACAAGCGGATCTCGCACCCTGAAAAGCTCGATTGCTCTCGTTGTCTTGCCGCTACCACCCCCGCTCTTGAGGTAGCTCAGCCGTTGATGGGTCAGTGGATCGTCGTACATTGGAGTTGTAGAATCATGGATGTCTTTTTTCCGGCACCAATACTCTGTCTTTGAAAATTATGCGGCATGATCCTGGGGCATGTAGAGAGTTCCCCTCTTATCTCGCCATTGAGCTGGCAGGACATTATGCTTTTTGGGAGGCTGTAGGGTGGGTTCGTCATGATAGAGGCAGCACTTTCTGCAAAAACCCTCAGGGTGAACTTCTTGTGGTACGTAGACTTGGACACCGTCGAGTTTATGGAGTATTGCTTTCTTGATATATATGCTGCATAGTGGTTTAGTGTGTCCTTGCGAGAGCAGAAAATGTGCACGCCATTACATTTGCACCTGTTTGTACCACATGGCGTCTGGCTTGGGCAAGAACATTTTATGAACTTCAATACTTCATCTGGGACCAGGACAACATCGGACGGGAATGTTATGGGCTGGGGCGACATAGTTTCTATTTCATTTTCGAAGCCATATTTGGTAGGAGCTAAATTTGGAGGTCTCGGTTGAAGGGCTTTCTTCCACATACATGTTGTAAGGTGAGCTCTTTTGATATTTTCCCCGAAGGCTGATGTTGGAGGAGGCAGAGAAAAAATATTACGCAGTGGCGACAATTCGTAAGAGAGAAGTCCCTTAACATCGAAGTTGCGAGAACTTGATAGTAGTCTGATTACTTTGGAGTATATGAGGTTCGTATGATAAACTCTTAAATAACCAACCTTGACAGATTTTCTTGACAAACCCGTGGTTTGGGCCGGCATTGAAATAGGGTCATTGAATCCCCCAGGAAGGTTCTGTTTGAGCTTGATCATCAGTGGTGAACCTAACTCTAGGACCTTGTCCACAACCTAATCTGGGACCTTGTCCACATTGATAGACCCAGCACTTACCTCCTCTTTGTGGAAAATTTGGGATCTTTCTGTGTTCTTGTCCTCACTTATCTCTAATATGCTATGAGCTAAGGATTCACAGGCAAACTCAGTAGTCCTATACCCATGTAGGACTGCCGTTAAATCGTTAAATACTCAAAGACAGGTACATACATAAACACAAAGCATAACGCAGCATATTATATATGTAGTACGTATACTACATGCCGGATCTAGCTGCATGGAGCCGTGGTTTTGCACCGGAGAATGTTGTGCTGACACAGTTACGGTTTTGTACCATCAAACCCGGGTTGTTTGGGTACATTCTATACTACTTTTGTGCGTTGGAATAAAATTTTGGCAGCGAATAAGCCCAATAACACACTTAATAATTTTCTACGATATCTCCCCTCCCTTTTGGGAGGTCCACGAAGAAAACACTGCAAGTGGTCTCCAGTGGTGGTGACAGAATTATGTTGAGGGTGCAAATGGGCAAGGGCGGGGCAGGTCCTTCATTGCGGATATGTTTATAAGTTAGTTTAACTCTTTATCAAACAATAGCAGCAGAAAAAAGTAAAGATTTTCATTTTTTGTTTCCAAACCACAGCTTTTCAAATAATTAGCCGGTTCGAATTCTGTGAAAAGGGATAGAAGATCAGAATTTTCAGCTTATGGACGTCTGGGTTTAACCAATTGTTTAAACAATAGTAGAACATTTTGTTTGCGTTCTTTTAGTGACGTCGAAAGCGGTATGGTAGATCCGGCAGTAACTGAACCATTGGTTTGTGGATTGCTGGAATGCTAATTATTTATTTATTTATTTATTTATTTATTTATTTATTTATTTATTTGTTTATTTATTTATTTATTTATTTATTGGGGTTTAACGACACTTTTGGCAGGCAGAATCACCTCGTGTCGGACAGTTTAACGGGTGGAGGAAGCCGGAGAATCCAGAGAGAATCACCGAACAACGCCGAGCAACTGTCAGACTCCCAATGTACTAACTCCACACAAAAGGGTTAATATTAGTTGAAGATAAGTGCACCATGGACGTGCAGTACGCCCTAGTACACAGCGCAGCCGTACCCCCGCGGGGGAAATTGGGATGAAGTGCCTTGCCCATGGACGCAACGCAGTATCCCTGGCGTTGATAAACCGTGGACCTTTCGGTTTGAAGTTCAATGCCGAAACTACTGAGCCACCGCGCTCCCTGGAACGCTAATTGGTCACATATGGAAAAGTGTCTCAAACGCCGCCATCTAAGTGGTTGGGTGGGGGTTGCGGAAACTGATACAAAGAAACAAGACTCAAGGCTCAATAAAAAAGAAATTTTTCGAAGGTTCTTAATTTCCCGACGCCTCGCAACCGTCGATCGCTGCTTAAACAACATACCTTCGTGTCCCCGAAAAAAATGAATAAATTATATTATGTTGCGTACATTTCGCGGAAATACAAATTTAATATTTACAACATATTTTATTTATAATTGACAAAAAAACAAGTGCCGAGATTGGAAAGTTTATACCGTGTAACTAGCTTTTTTTCTTGGTAAACACTATTATGTTTGATGAAGTGAAAGTTGCTACGCTGTGGCTACAGTCACTGCGAAACAGCTTTCACGTCATCGTTCGAATGAGTTACCACGTTGGTTAATTGGACGCCATCAGGAGTGGGGTAAGACTGAGTGGTTACGTTTTTTTTCGCTGATGTTCCGGAAATCCAGTTATAAAGAGATCAGTGGGCCGAACGAATATTCAACGGACGTTTGTATTGTAACTGCTTTACTTTATTCATTGTCAGGCACACAACGGCAGAAAAAGTAAATGGGATCAGTTAGACATATAAAATGGGAGCGCGGGCATTGGCCTCAGCATTGGACTTCACTGTCACTTCAGATGGAAAGGTCGTAGTTTTGATTCCGACCCACTTCATCTGCGTCTAGTCCTCATTTATTTATTTATTTATTTATTTATTGGTGTTTAAGGTCACATACGTATGCACAATGGCAAAGCATGGCCGTGACAGTTTTACAGGTGGAGGAAGCCGGAGTACCCGGAGAGAACCACCGAGCAACGACGAGCAGCTTCCAGCTCCCCAACATCGTAACTCCACACTGCAGCACAGGCAATGTTAGATTAGTTGAAGACATGCGCATCATCGACGCGCAGTACGCCTTAATACACGTCATTATCGTGCCCACATGTGGACAATCGGGGTTAAGTGCCTTGCCCAAGGACACAACGCGTGAGTCCGAATCGATCTCTCAAACGGTCACCCATCCGAGGACTAACCGGGGTCGACGTTGCTTAACTTCGGTGATCTGACGAGAACCGGTTACCGCAAAGACACCACGCCCCCGTCTAGTCCTCAGGAAAGGCACTTAATCCCAATTGCCCACGTGAAAGCACGGGTAACGCAATGATCCAGTGTGCTTGCATTGCACATCGGGACACATGTTGTCAACTGATGATTACCGTTCTTTTGCGGGGTTAGTAAGTTGGAGAAATTCTGACAGTTACTCTCTGCTGCTCGCTAGTTTTCTCCACTATTCCGGCTGTCTCCACCCGTCATACAGCCCAAAACGATTTGAGACTTGCTGTTGCTAATGGATTTCCAAGTTGAACTCGGAGGATCGGCCATCAGTGGAACCTTCCATCGTGCTTTTCAAACGACATTTATCGTCTTGGTGGAAATTTTAACCCGCGGGTGTTTTCACAGTGAATCACTCTGTTCTCTATATTGTAACTATGGCAGCCGAGTGTGTGGTCATGCAAAATAAAGTGGAGGGAGCAGAATATATTGATTCTACCAATGACAACAGCCGAAGAGTGTAGCACTGCGTAGGAGGAGAGTGTATACACAGGAAACAACCCAACTCGACTTCATTCGCGTCGGCTGCTGCCAGTCTCAGCTGGAAAATAATCTGCCTCCAATTCCACAGAAGGAGCTCCAGGGGATGTACAAATGTAAATGTTGAAATATGCATGTCAGTTAGTATACCATGTGCACTTTTCTGATAAAGAAGTATCAGAAAGTGATAGTTGGAAATAAGTTAATAGAAAAACTACGAAATATAAGTAGTATGTCATGTACCCGGACAGGTCGTATTTGCCGGATCTCATGCCGGATCTCATGTGACGTCATAGTCACGTGACCCAGTGGCGCCATGTTGTGTTGTCATCTCCATAGTGATACGTGGTGTGAGTGCGCATGTGCAGCGCGTGCAGCGCGTGTTGTTAAGGTGATACGTGTTTCCGTCGTCCATTTTGTATACTGGAGGCCGCCATCTTGGTTTCTATGGTAGCACGTGATTGCTATGTTACCCAATTTTTCGGCAATAAGACGGGGTATGTTTTGAGGGTGTGTTCGATTGAATCGGAGTATTTTCCCGATTCGTAAAATTACCACAAACATCCCGACATGTTTTATTATTTCGAATTCTTTCAGAATTCTCTGCTTCTATCTATATATATAATAGTTATCGTATATCTGGCCGTGTTCCTTTATTCTAGAGTATACTCCAGTAGCGTAGAAGAGCATATCAGTTGGAACAGCTTTGCTTATTGTTACTATATTTAGCTATTTCTGGTCTATTCTTGTTAGTTCTGGCCCTATTCTAAGTACTCTTGTTGTTTCATTTATCTAGAACATTTATAAACAATCAGATTGCTTGATTTCCCATAACCTGCACTTAATCGTATAGAGTTATCTTCCCTTATTACAACGAAGTTGTATCCGACTCTCATCACATCTATATCCAAAAGCAATATCCCCGGGCACCCCAATTTCGGCACCCCTTTTTGGAAAAACATATGACCTTAGGCAACCCCTTTTTGTCATATGTGCTTATGTGAAAAAGCACAATGTGCCCTAGCACAAAGGCACATGCGTTACGTGCCGATATGTGCTTATGTGAAAAGGCACAATGTGACACAATGTGCCCTAGCACAAAGGCACATACGGGTATTTGAGGACACCTATGACCTGGTATTGTATTATTTGAGGATACCTATCGAGGATACCTTTTATAGGATACTTATCTGAGGATACTATATAGGCTGTACATATCCCTGTAGGTCTCTTGCTGGCCCTTAGTACTATTAATCCATCTGATGCTTCATGTTATCCTATGACTGGTATAGGTAGTATGCAATGCTAGGCATAGGGGTATTGTGGGTAGGGGTACTGCCTGGTAGTTTAGAACGGTACTATAGTATGGGCGGTATATACACCTATAGGCCCCTGTCAGTGCTTGGTTATTAACCAACCGATTGCTTTGTTTTATTATATGGCTGGTATATGTAGTGCGTTATGGTAGACCTAGTGATTTTGTGGGGATAATGCTTGGTAGTTTAGAACGGTAGTGTAGCATAGGCTGTACATATCCCTGTAGGTCTCTTGCTGGCCCTTGGTACTACTGATCCACCAGGTGCTTCATATTATTGAGCGGTATTCTGGGGTGGGGTCAATGCCGGGTAATACAGAACAGCAGCAGAGTATGGTTGGTATATTCCCCTGTAGGTCCCATCCTAACCGTTGATAATATTAAACTACCAAATGCTTTGTATCATCCTGTTACTGGTAAGATGGTACGTAATATCAGTAGTTCTGACCCTATTCCAAGTACTCTTGTTGTTTCATTTATCTAGATCATTTATATAAATTATAACTAACCATTGATTTCCCATAATCTGTATGCAGAGTTATCTCCCTTGTGTATAATAAAAGCCTATATCCAATGGCCATATTCCCAGGCACCCCAATTTCGGCACCCCTGTTTTAGGAATCCCATTTGTGGAATCCCTTTTTTCTGAAATGAGGATAAGAGCCGTATTAAAAATCCCTCAATGAGGTCTAATTTACTCCGACTGTTATCCTCATTTGACAAAAAAGGGATTCCACAAATGGGATTCCTAAAAAAGGGAGCCGAAATTGGGGTGCCTTCAGGAGAATCCCTTTTTTGTCAATTGAGGATAAGAGTCGTATTAAAAATCCCTCAAATGAGGTCTAATTTACTACGACTCTTATCCTCATTTCAGAAAAAATGGGATTCTCCAGAAGGCACCTCAATTTCGGCACCCCTTTTTTAGGAATCCCATTTGTGGAATCCCTTTTTTCTGAAATGAGGATAAGAGTCGTATTAAAAATCCCTCAATGAGGGATTTTTAATACGACTCTTATCCTCATTTCAGAAAAAGGGATTCCATAGCCACAGGCGTTTTCGAAAAAGGGATTCCACAAATGGGATTCCAAAAAGGGATTCCAAAAGTGGGATTCCGTCTTATGTCGAGTGACTCGCAACTATTGCTCGAATGACTCGAATCCCATCGAGCAAATGAGCAAATGAGCAAACGAGCAATTGCTTGATCGAGTGACTCCTCGAACGACTCGACGACTCATTTCAGAAAAAAGGGATTCCATAGCCACGGGCGTTTTCGAAAAAGGGATTCCACAAATGGGATTCCAAAAAGGGATTCCAAAAGTGGGATTCCATCTTATGTCGAGTCACTCGATCGAGCAATTGCTCGTTGGCTCATTTGCTTGATGGGGTTCGATTCATTCGAGCAATAGTTGCGAGTCACTCGACATAAGACGGAATCCCACTTTTGGATCCCTTTTTGGAATCCCATTTGTGGAATCCCTTTTTCGAAAACGATTGTGGCTATGGAATCCCTTTTTTCTGAAATGAGTCGTCGAGTCGTTCGAGGAGAAACTCGATCGAGCAATTGCTCGTTGGCTCACTTGCTCGATGGGATTCGAGTCATTCGAGCAATAGTTGCGAGTCAACTCGACATAAGACGGAATCCCACTTTTGGAATCCCTTTTTGGAATCCCATTTGTGGAATCCCTTTTTCGAAAACGCCTGTGGCTATGGAATCCCTTTTTTCTGAAATGAGTTGTCGAGTCGTTCGAGGAGTCACTCGATCGAGCAATTTCTCGTTGGCTCATTTGCTCGATGGGATTCGAGTCGTTCGAGCAATATGCCGAGTCACTCGATCGAGCAATTACTCTAAAGCTCATTTGCTCGATGGGATTCAAGTCATTCGAGCAATGGTTTATCAGTAACTGCTCGATTGCTTATTGGGTTTGGGAATGCTTTTGATATACACAAGAGAGATAACTGCATTATGGGAAATCAAGCACTGGTAATTATAAGACTTGGACGAGAGAACCAGAGATAGTTTGGACTGGATAGACAGTTAGTGATAGAGAAACATATGCAATAGACATTAAAAATGAGATTCTGGTAAAATCAGGCCCTGTACTCCTATTCAATAGAACATACCCCATGTACCCCTTGGTACTATAGCATAACGTGTTATTTTTATATGCCCAAATTGGGGCTTCACATGTCCGTTTGGGTGGTTTGGTGGAGATTTTAGTGGTCTGTAAGGGTGGTCGGGTCTATTTGGGTAATTCTTCGAGAATTCTGGGAGAATTGTAAGTCAGAAAAATACTCTAGTTCAATCGAACACACCCCAGGGGACCCCTCGGTACTATAGCACTACGTACTACTATTATAAGCCAAAAGAATGGCGGTCCTAAATAGGGTTCTGAAAGAATTCGAAATAATACAACTTGTCGGGTTGTTTGTGGTAATTAGATTTACTCCGATTCAATCGAACACACCCTCCGAACATACCCCGTCCTATTGCAGAAAAATTGGGTTACATAGCAACCACGTGCTACCATAGAAACCAAGATGGCGGCCTCCAATATACAAAATGGACGACGGAAACACGTATCACCCTAACAACACGCGCTGCGCATGTGCACTCATACCACGTATCACTATGAAGATGACGTCACAACATGGCCGCTCACGCGGGTTACCATGACAACCCAACATGGCGGCACTGGGTCACGTGACATGACGTCACTTCCGAGGTCATCCACCGATGTCATCCACAATTGGGGTGAAACATACGAGACATACTACTAATATAGAAGGGTGAGGCAACAGTACTGCTATCAGTAAGGGGTCTTTTTCGCAAACAGATCGCGACCAGGAGCCAATACTATAACACTTTTACCATTGTATTTTCTAGAATTGTATTTTCTACCTATTAATATAACTAAGTAAAATGAATCATTAACTTTATAAAAGATGTGGCAATTTGCTAACTGGCAAATTGCCTGATCTTTGAAAATGCCATTGGTTGATTTCAACCCATTTAAAGTCATAACTGGACTACAATTCTAGAAAATACAACTATATTGGCCCCATCGACACAAACTTACACTAACAGACGGAGATCACGTAAATAAAATACTGCGAAATGAATACAGCACAAAAAAACAAGCAGAAATAAGATTTCAGATTCGATGTCAACGTATTTCTCCTTCCACGTATGAGATTCTATAGTGTTACGTGGGGGGGGGGGGGGGGGTATAAAATTTATACCGGGGCGCGACTGACACGCGAAAGGGATTTCGAGCATGATCGGTGTATCATGCTGACCATTGTTTAGAAAAAGTGATGGGAAACGAGTCTTGGCCTCACCCTACTCCTTCCCCAAATGCACACCCTCATTTAGAAATGTCAACAGAACTGTCCAATCTTGTAAACATGGCTAATGGTCCCTTACTGGGCCAAGCCCTTACCAGAACAATTCAACTAAGGTCAATGAAGGTAAGTACTGAGAAAAAAAGAAATTAGTGAATTTATCTGTCAAAGGGTGACAATTGGCTGTGTTGTTTGATGCAGTGTTAAACAGTTACTTAACGAAACGGCTTATATTTTCCCAGTGTCAGGTACGTGTCTAGAGACTCTTGGTTCGAGGGATGTGCCGTGTCTGAAATTCCAATTATACCCTCTCTCGGTTACCAAACGTGCAACTTTATTTGCACCCCCCACCCCCCAAACCTTCCTTAATTGAGAACATAAGCAGTCTCTGTGAATGTCCAACACACTATCGTGCTTTTTTTAAATACAAATTATTTCCTGTGACCAATACTATAAAACTTTTACAATTGTATTTTCCAGAATTGTATTTTGTATAAGTGAATATAAATGACTGAAATGAATCATTAGCATTTTAAAAGATATGGCAATTTGCCAACTGACAAATTGCCATATCTTTGAAAATGCTAACTGTTTATTTCAATTAGATATTTCCATAAATATAAAATACAATTCTGTAAAATTCAGCTGTAAACGTTTTATAGTAATGTCCCCTGCGTGATGGAAACACCACCCAGAGAGTGAGTTGTTGGTGATTCACTTGCTACGTGCAACACTGGCAACAGTTCGACTAAAAGTGCTAAGCTGGTGATCGCCGCCACGTGATATTCCCCTGCTACCGTCCATGTAAGTTCGACATAATAAAACGTGTTGAACACATCGTTGGCAGTGTTAAAACAGTTGGAAGCTCCATTTGGGGGAACTGTTTTAATGAATTTTAGCCTCATCATGTGGGGTATAACTCCCATTGATTACGCAAACAATCCCCGATAATTCGCTAAAATCTAATTACTGTCAATCCATGTTTCGTAATCAAGGGGTTGCATGCCGCGTGATTTGCGTAGCCCAAGTGTGTTCAATTAAATACAGATAATACATTACTGCCTGACCAACTTGGGAGTAGAAAGAAAACCACACCGTGTTTGTCGAAGACTTCACAAAGATATACGTCTGACATTGCATCTATATGTTCCAGAGAGCAATGTGGAATGTTCTGTGACACTTGAAAAGAAAAACAAGGTAAGGCTTAAATAGCCACTGCAAACTTAAAAAATAAAAATTAAATGGTTTATATCTGATATTTTACCCAAGTTAATAAAATTTTGTCCATTGAGAGCAACAAGGCTTTGCAATGCTTTTTTACATTGCAAAGCCTTCTCACTCTCAAGGGACGAAAGGCACAACCACCCATGCTATTCTGTAGATTATGAGGCCTAAAACATAAAATAAACCAAGAACATGAACTTTTGAAGGCAAAGAAATAATTACAAAAACAAAAAAATGAAATAAAAGCCTCCCGCCCACATGCAGTTTTGAAAAAAATGGCTTGAGAAACAGAAGATCTACTTTGTGGAGCCTAAAGATCATTTCAGTGTTTTGGAAAGGAAATGCTTGAAAGTTTCTGAATTATTCAGCAAAGTTGTTTTTAATGGAAAGGATGGTGTCCGTATTACATGTCACGATGCGCACGATAGTTGATATATTGAATTTTTATTTTATTTTTAAATCGGTTTCAATAGAGAATAGTGAAACATTCAAACTGACTGGGTAAAAAATTGTTCAAAGCCACCTTGTGTATTTGTATTTTATTACTTTCCAAAGTGTGATTTACTGGGATTTCCGGGTTTGATTATAAACGTTAACTTCACAAGTGAATTATGCAATCAACAATTGGGTCATGTATCCGTGCGCGCAAACGAATAGTCCAGGCACATTAGACATAAAAATGAGAAAGTAAGGAAAAAAATCGGAGAAAGCTGATTTTTTTATATGTTTCCGGGACACACATTGCGGATAAAGTGTGAAAAGTCCCCGCGAATCCGAGTTGAGCTTTTTTAGTTATAGCGTTTTTTTGATGAAAAAAAATTTTTTTTTTAAAATTCGACCCAGCTCCATATTTCTCATTCTTATTCGCCTTAGTAGGGTGAGAATCATAAATATCGTGCTGAATTATATTGAGAATACATATCCCCAACAGAAAATGCCAACTTTGTACCAATCCTCACACTCAATGGTGAAATATTCACGAAAATGTACAAAATTACGAAAAAAAATTTATTGTTTTCATACACACAACGGTACACAACGTCCATTAAATCAAATCTACGACTACTTTGGGAGTTAAATTATATATCAAAAATTGCAGAAAAGCAGTGGCTTTATAATGATATATAACAATAGTCATTTATTCCATAATGAACTGGTGAAACGTGTGAAATATTAACCATACCCCCTAAACTCAAATTCAAACGGCATCGACTTTTCTCATTCAAATACCGTATTATAGCATCATTGTTTCAATGTCCATGTTCGATTAAATCACATAATGTGGTGTTCGCCTACACTCAAGATGCATTGGCATGTAATGTGTGCACGCCCTTGATGTGTACTCATAAACAAATTTGTATTGTACAGACAACGCTCTTTAATTTGATGCAAAATAGCCTCGAACGACTTTCATCAGGAAACGCTGTTTAATTCCGCATTCCAGGTCTTTATGTACAGACAACGCTCTTTAATTTGATGCAAAATAGCCTTGAACGACTTTCATCAGGAAACGCTGTTTAATTCCGCATTCCAGGTCTGTCCATTGCACAATTTGCTCTGTTCAGTATTGGACACTCCGCATTTGATGCCTAGATATTGAAACCAATGATCCCTTGATAGATATATATGTAATTTTGCCTGTTGTTGATTATTAGAGTCTTGTGTTATTTGTAGAACTGATCAGTTATGTTGTTGGCATATCACTTAGCGTTACCTGTTGATACCTTACGGTGACAACGAAGCAGGTCCGCACATCGATATCTGTTCTGTGGTATTGTACTTGAGTTTATTGTGTCTATCATCTTTTTTCTGTTGTGTCTTTCGCAATGGATAAATGTATCAAATGTAACGATGAGTTGACCGGCTCGTCCGGAATAACTACACTTGGTGAGCGGGGTATAGAAAAGTTGGTTGCTGTAAGCGTCGAGCTTGGCGATAATCTTTTTGCCGGTTCGAAGAAACCCACAGTTGGTGAGAAAATTCACAAATTCTGCTACAAGAATTATACACGGGAAAGTTCTGTAAGAAAAAGTAAGAGAATGTCTCTAGATGCAGCTGAATCTGACGAAGCTGGTCCATCTATGACAAAAAAATTGCGCTCTGATCAAGATGCTTTCAATTTTAAACTCCATTGTCTGTTCTGTGGAGAATCCGCCGACAAACAAACTCATATACCCGTTCAACGTAGAAGAGAAGTCCACACCGTTGAAACATTGACTTTTGTTGATAGTATCAGAACCCGTTGTTTGAAACGTAGTGATGAATGGGTTGAGTCTGTACTTACTCGGATCGGTCGTGCTATCGACCTAGTGGCCGAGGAAGGTCGGTATCACCATGATTGCTGGACAGGATTTGTCGGAGATAAGCCTGAGCGAACTCTTTCACGGGGTAGGCCTGTTGCAGACAAGAAAGCACTTGCATTCCATGAATTGTGTACCTTTATGGAGAACAGCGATGAGTGTCAGTTTTCCGTGAGCGAATTGGCAGAGACGTTTGAATCGTATCTTGGTGACGAAGTCGGTTACACAATTAAACATCTTAAAACCAAACTGCTTGAGCATTTCGGTAGTAGAATCTCTATTACAACACTGAGGTCCCTAACAAATGTTGTCACATTCAGAGATTCATCAGACAAAATACTATATGATTCGTGGTACTCAGACAAATGTACCAATGAAACTGATGAACGTATGCGCATCGTCAAGAAAGCATCGGCTATAGTCCGCGATGATATTCGGTCAGCCATTTACGAGTGTGACGTTTATCCCAAACCCGATTCGTTATCTGTATCTAGTGATCTACTACCCGATACTCTCCAAACCTTGTTACAAGGGATTGTTGCTCCGTCGCAGCGTAGGCAAAACATCCAAGCCAACCAGAGACGCGTGACAGCCATAGGTCAGTCTCCAATAAGTTCTTGTCGGCCCCGTTCATTCTTGTCACCAGTATTATTGTCGGCAGCAGTTTACATACATAGGAAATTCGCATCTCGGGAATTGATCGACATTCTGAATGGACTAATGTTCTCTTCTAGCTACCGGGAAGTTCAACAATACGTTCATTCTGTCATGATAAGCAAAGGTCCGTCGCCTAGACTTGCGAACTTCACACAATTCGTTTTCGATAACGCCGATTGTAATGTGCGCACGCTAGATGGCAAGAATACTTTCCATAGTATGGGAGGCATCGCCTGTATAACTCCAAGCAGAGATCACACAGAAGAGTCTCCGATAAAACGACTAACTGGTGATCATTCGAATATTGGCTCTGGTGAATTCGGGTACATCCCTTTGAAAGGTTACAGTAAACCAAGCAAATCGGGTCTTGACGAAATTGTGATGAAGGATTGATCAACTTTGGGTGAATCTGATCCGAAAAATTTGAAACTCGCAAAAACAGTCGACAGTCTTTGGTCTTTGACGCATGTACTGAGAGTACCTTGCCCATCTTGGGCTGGATAAATGCACATTGTCACATCATCAGATGATTATGAAACAAGTGATGTCGAGATACTTCCCTTTATTAATTTTGATCCATCCAACCCGAGCACAATTTACACTGCTCTCATGTTTGCACAAACTGAATGTGAGAAACAGGGACTAACCGTTTGTCCAGTGACGTTTGATCAACCACTTTATATCAAAGCAGTGGAGATTGTGTCTTCGTCAGATAAGTTGACAAAAGTTTTCGTTAGACTCGGCGGCTTCCATATGATTATGTCATATTTAGGGGTAATTGGTTCGATCATGGCTGGTAGCGGCTTGGATGAACTTTGGGGGACTGTTTATGCTGGTGGGTCAATCCATCATTTGATCAGTGGTCATGCATATTCAAGAGCAGTTCGTGCCCATTTGCTAACACAAATTGCCATTACAAAACTTGTGTTTGAAGAAAGCCGAACACTAGATAACATAGACTGCACAGAAGTCAATGAAATATTCTGTGGACTTGCCAGAGGTGACTGTACAACAGCTGACGCTGTCAATCAAGAAAGTGTCAACCATCTACTGTCAAAATTACACGAACTGCTCCAGAATGCGTCCGTAGGACGCACAGGAAAGCTTTGGGTACAATACTACGAGCAAATAGGTCTTCTCCAGTTGTTCTTGAGAGCAGAGCGCACAGGCGACTGGGAACTCCACACATATTGTGTTCGCAATATGATTCCAGTATTTCACGCAGGTGGTCATTTTGCATACGCAAAAAGTTCTCATCTCTATTTGCAGCAGATGAATGAGCTAACAGAAATAATGCAACAGGATGATTTGAAGTTGTTCACTGAGAAAGGTTACTTTACCATAAGGCGCTCAGATATATTCTGGGACGGGATATATTCTGATCAGACCATAGAGCAGTGTTTAATGAGAATGTTCAAGCTCCCTGGTGGTCTCGCACGTGGCAGGGGAATAACCGATAGCACTGTTGCGAAATGGGTACATGGACTACCTCTTTGCCTTCCGATATGTAATGCTCTCGAAAATTTTGTTCATGTTCACACTGGTCATGGCGAACAACATCGGGATCTCCGTCAAAGTTCACAATTGACTGATGCCAATGATATCACCAAATTATTGAACTGGCTCAGAGTGCATTCCCCCTTTCAGAATAGAGATCCACTACAATTAGTCTCTATAGCGACCGGGCTTGTGGCCGACGAAACTGTGAACTGTGACCAAGTTCGCAAAATTGGTGAATGTTGCGTATCGAATGTTGTAAGCAAAACGTTCAACAGCATCAAACTACGACGTGTTGACACTGTGAAGTCTTTCGCATCGATGGCAAATAGCATCAAAGTCCGTGGAAGTAAGGTAGTGATTGACCCCACAATTCTGTTCAACCGCATCACATGTGTTATTCAGTCACAAGCAGAGATGGAAGAGTATCTCAAATATGAACTCGCCCCGAACCCACCAGCATTGTTTGATTCTGCTGGAATGAGGAAGACACAGAAAAGCACGCTCGGTAAGATCCTCAAAACATACGGTTCCGAGCAAACTAAAATCCCAGAACATTCTCTGTTTGTTGTAGATGGTGGATTTTTATTGAGGGCAGTTGTATGGCCTAAACAGTCGTCATATAAGGACATATGTACATCATATTCCAATTATCTAGTGAGACATTTTGGGGCGAACGTCGTGGTTGTTTTTGATGGTTATGCTTGTACAATGTCGACAAAGGGCATGGAACAAGCCCGTAGATCTAAAGACAGGTATTCCATTGATATCAATATCTCACCCGAGTTACCAGCCACCACACCCCAATCCGATTTCCTTGCAAATGCCAAGAACAAAACCCAACTGATCGATCTTCTAATGCAGGAGCTATCTGCTATCAATATTCAGTCCAAGCAGGCCGAGGCTGATGCTGATGTACTGATAGCCGAAACTGCACTTGACATCGCTCAAGATGACAACAATGTTGTCGTTGTGGGAACAGACACAGACTTGTTAGTCATTCTTACCTCTCGAGTTCAACCGGGATGTAATATTCACATGATGTATTCCATTACCCCAAACTTACTAGTTTCAGTTAGTGAAATAGCAACCAAAATGGGTGACCATAGAAGCAACCTCCTTGTAGCACATTCTATAAGTGGTTGTGACACTACTTCTGCACTCTTTCGAGTTGGTAAGAAGAAAGTATTCAGTACAATTGTCTCCGATGTTACTAGCGACTCACAACAGTATGTCAACACAATTTTGGCGGATGACAGTACACCAAGTGCAGTAGCCGCTGCCGGGGAACAACTTCTCCTGATCTTATACGGGAGTAAAACTGTTTCCTCTCTCGACCAATATAGATATGTCACTTACAAGCGTTATGTAGCAAAATCTAAACTGAATAAACCCATCGACCTAGCCTCACTCCCACCAAGCAGCGATGCTGCACAACAACATGTCTACAGATGTTATCTCCAGGTCCAACAATGGCTGGGCACTTCGCTTCCTCCGACGGATTGGGGGTGGTCGCTAGGCAATGGACTTCTTGTACCGACTGCAGCCACAAAGCCATGTGCCCCCGATAACCTACTGAATCTGATCAGTTGTGGTTGCAAGAGTGCTTGTACAAAATGGTGTGGGTGTAAGAAGGCAGGACTCTCTTGCTCAGGTTTGTGTAATTGCAGTTCGGATTCTTGTAACAACCACAGAAACACTGTCCTGTCGGAAATTTCTGAGTTCGATGAATAATATGTATATAGGTCATGTCATTTCTGTATATAGCGTTGATAAGAGTCAATGTAACTTAATCCATTTTGATTGATTTGTACATTCTGTAAATATTATTTATTGATTTTTGTACATTCTGTAAATAGTATTTATTGATCTAATGCTGCCAGACACAGACGTGTCTGTTCGGTCCCAAGCCCGAAAATAGTTGAGTTCTCATGCTGACGAATTTTATGCCAAAAGTGGAACTCGGCCAGAAGCAGAGGGGGTCTTCCATAATGTCTATTTTGTAAGCAATGATAAAAGTCTTCAAATGGTGGTGGTTTTTTTATCGTCTGTCCCACTAACATCCCGTTCTGTACTACGACCCTTTGGGCAAATCCGTTAGGAAAATCGTCATTTTTTGCGTAAATCCGATACTTTTTTGTGAATTTTCAATAATTTTTCGCAGAAATTGTCACAGAATGCTCATTTTCCTCTAGGTAAATGTATATTAGACATTATGTAGCTCGAAATACGCGTAAACAAAAAATACAGTTGGATCAATTCGAGGTTACAAAGTTCGTACGATTTTTTTTGATTTTTTTCAAACGCGTTTTCGAAAAAAGGCTGTAGAAAAAAAAGCTCAACTGGGATTTTAGGGGACTTTTGTCTAATCGTTCAGTGACATGTACTCGACATTCCCTGAAAAAATCAGCTTTCTCCGATAGTGAAACCTAATGTTCTTGGGCTAGAAGCCGCTTTGCCCTTGGTGAAATTGGGACTTCATTGTTTTTTGGTTTTTTAACCCTTTACCTAACATGAAAAGCAGACGACACTTGCAAAAAAAATTCTTGAATAACTATTATTTTCATTTTTTGTCCCCAAAACATAGGTTATGACCCCTCATTGGAACGAGCTCGACCAGCTCGTTCCAATGAGGGGTCATAACCTATGTTTTAGAGACAGAAAATGAAAAAATAATGAAAATTAATTAGCGATTTTTGAGAATAGCGCTGGCCGGTTTTGGTCGTTACGTTAAGTAAAGGGTTAAATAATATAATCATCGTTAATAATGAAAAGTAATACACAGAGTAATCGCTTGACTGGACTGGTTACGTGAAATAATTCATTCGAGGCGAGGGACTATATTGTAAAACACTCGTGCGCATTCGCGCACTCGTCTTTGTACAATGTCCCTCACCTCTCATGAATTATTTCACGTAACTAGTCCAGTCAAGAGATTACTCTCTATATATTCTACAGGAAAATGCTTTAAGTCTGTAAAATGATGCTCACATCGATGATACAAATTCGCTAAAATCTCGTAATTTCAATTTTTAAACGAAATTCCCATACCCTTAGTGTTAAATTTACTGACGGCTCTAGGAAATTAGAGGGAGCTAACTGTCCTTCAAATCTCTTGCAATGACGAAAACTGTCAGCCATGCCTGTGAGATATTAACTTTGAAACTAGAAAAGCCTTAACCGAGCGCTCCTGCCAGCGCTCATTGGAGTATTTATTGAAGAAGTAAACACCCACCCCGTCCCTGTTTGAAAGTGAGAAAACGTTGCAAAATGTAATAAACTTTTTTTTCAAGCGAGCAATTAGAAACTAATTCATGTAATTATACAAATAATAAAATAAATTTGTATTTCTATGATTCTTCGACTGTCTTCTGGTATATTATGTGCACTTCTACGCGTATTCCAGCGAGTTTCCCAGATGTTTGAAGTTTTATTACAAATTGCAACTACATGGATTTGACAAACGTGGCAAAATGCAATAATTATTACAAAATGCAACTACATGGACTGGAAAAACGTTACAAAATGTAATAAAATATTATCAAACAGAGCAATCAAACTAATTCATTGTATTATACAATTATTATTGGAAAACTGTATTTGTATTTCTCAACCAAATGCTGTTAACGCGTGTGTTTTGTGAGAATTTCCTTACATGCCTCAAGTGTCGGTTTGTTGCGTTTTGTATTGTTTTATGAACCCCGTTGAAAATCTCATCAACAAAGTACACACTCGTCCCCCTTGCAGTGCAGTCCAATGATAATAATGGCCGCTGATTTGTCGTGGTTCTCATGTGAGAAAGTCTTGGCTACCCATGTGCTTCCAACTGCCTCCATATTCCCACGCTTCTTCTCTTCTCCCAACACTCGGAGACGAACTGTTTGATGACATCCCGTGGACTATTCTTCCCAATCTCTCCGATAAGCATATTAACGCTCTCCTTTATATCGCTCACTAACCAAATGTCCTTCACTCTCCCATCCCATGTCCCCATTATACTCCCAGTGAATCTTATTCTGTTTGACTGGTATTTTGGACATTCTAGTAGAAAGTATTCCAGGGTCTCCTCCACGCCTAAATTACACATCTGGAACTCATTTTCACTGTTTTTCCCAATTTTCTCCCTCAGCTCCAGGGATTGCGATCTCAGCTTGAATAATAGTGTTCCCCTAAGGTGCCATCAAGGTACTCTCCAAGACCTGCTTTCCTCTTTATCATAAAGGCCATTCAAAGACCTCTTTGATTTGCACTCCCACTTCTCTCGCCTATTAAGGTTACCATCCTCCATGACACTTTCTCTGACGATTTTCTTACCCTGGCTTGTACTTCTAAGTTCTAAGTCCGGGATCTTTAGCGAGTAATCCTCAATTAACTCCCTCAGTTCCACCACCCACCCTGTCTTTGTACTTCAGTTCCAAATATTCTGGAACATTACTTTACACCATAGGCTGTCGGGGGGGGGGGGGTGGATTTACATGATAATTGAGACAATATAGTTTCAATAAGTCTATCTTGTCCTTGATCCTTATCCACCCAAGCTCACCCTGATTGTTTCTAGTGCTGCGGTATTACTCGATCCCGTTATTCACCGGCCTGCATCGTTCTGCGGGGTTTCCAAGCTCTTTAAAGCCACTTGGTTTAGAGGTACCACTTCCGTGCCATATGTTATACTTGGCTGACCCACCATTTTCCAAATGTCCCCCCCCCCCCCCCCCCTCGAAAACCTTATTGAAACTGTTTCTCCCCAAAAGTTTCATTTGGTTACGGAACCGCTTTCCCTTCCGGCATAATCAGTTTATTCGTGTGGTTTCGGTAGATACTTCTTCCCATGAGGTTTAAGTTTACCCCTCAAATACTCGTAGTCATCCGTCTCTCATACACCAAGAAGTGTGCTACTGCTTTTCGGAATGCAGAACTCCCCAACTCTCCACCTTCGAGTAGGATCCACTTTACGGCCCACGGATATAACTTTGCTTTTGCTTTCATTTAGTTTTAGTTCAAGTCTCCATTTATTTCCATATCTCCCAACAATTGCCAGCATTTGCCCTAGCCCCTCTTCGGTTTCGGTCGAGTACCCATTTATTTCCACATCTCCCATGGGGGGGGGGGGGGGATTTGCAAAACTCTGATGCCGGGGTGGGTGGATGGTCAAGGAGGACAAAACAAAAATTTTTCCGATGCTTGCAAATTTTTTCCTCAGACACTTTTGGGCAAAATTGTATACCATAATCAGTGAAGTATCATTCAAGAACCAATAAAAAGACACTCAAGTTATCTGGGGGTACCTACCATGGGTTATATACGATTATAAAGCTTATTGAGGCTGAGCTATGATTCGGCTTATAGTGATACAATGTATGACATATTGAATAATGCAAGTTAAAATGCATCACTAATTGCAATTATCAAACACTGCACTCTAAGGATAAGTTATCTTGAGGGTGTTCCGTTTGATTAAATTTCTAATATGTTCACCCTTGTGAGATCGGCTGGCTTAGATGAGGAGCAAAGACAATTATGTGAAGTCAGGAACAATTACAGATTTCATCTGCAGGAACAATTCTGTACAACGATGTATCCAGACCTATTGCGAAAACACCAATGACTCTTATTGCCATTGTAGGAAGTATGTAACACAAAAACTACTAAACATTGAACCTGATTGAACTGCTAATTTATTTCAAACACATCTGAGAACACAGGTGTCAACAAAATCATGTACCAGACCTTCTAGGGCTGGACTTAAAATAAGTAATAAATCCCCTCCCCCAACCCAGCCATGCCCCACCCAAACCTTCGTCAAAAAAGTAAACAAATACATAAATGACACTAAACTCATTGCTTTTTGCATACACATACCGTGGAACCTCTCTTGAGAGAACAACATTTTTGCCAGACAAAAGGGGTCTTTCAGACAGGTGGTCTGTCAAGACCACCTGTCTTGAAAGACTACTTTTGTCTGGCCGAAATGGTATGTTGTCCTGTGTTGTCCACATAAAACACGCTCTAGAGGTGGTCTCTCAAGAGAAGTTCCACTGTATATATGAACGGAGAACGCAATGGGTTCTGATGGGTTGAGTAATTTATGATATTTAACCATTTACCTTGCGTATTGTTAGGGGATAAGCGTTTCTATCGTTCATTTTGTTTCCTGGAGGCTGCCCTCCTGGTTTCTATGGTGGTACGTGGTTTCCATATACAAAAAAAACCCTCTAAAAGGTTGGGGTGTGTTCGAAGGGTATTTTCTACTGAATAGGGGTACTTTTGCTGGAACAGATTTTTTTCAACACCATAGGTTCTTCTTAGAATTACCACAAAAAACCCGATATCTATTATACTAGTACGGATTTCTTCCGAATCCTCTGATTCTGCCTGCTATACATCTGTGTTATTGTTTATGTCTACCCAGCCCTATTCAATTAATTCGGAGTATGCTGCAGTAGAGTGGAAGATACTATCGAAGATCCTATTGGAACAGTTTTAACTTATTGTTACTATTTTTAGATTTCCTGGTGTGTTCTGACTTGTTTTAACCCTATTTCCCCTACTTCAGTTACTCCTGCTTGATCACCTCTCTGCACATAACTAACCAGTCATAGTGCTCTATTTACCTTAGCCCCCACCCATTGTTTCTACACGGGTACATAGACGAGATGTTCGTCTTTCGCCATATGAGGCCGTGAGAGCCATGTGAAAATCCCTCAGTGAGGTATTATCTTTCTTAGCCCATATCCATATCTGGGTGTTGTAAGACCATGTCCCATGGCATGCCACTTCTAGCATCCCAACCTAACAACCGCTGGCCTTTGGTACCCAAATTTGATCGTATGAAGTCACGAGAAAATCCCTTAATGAGATGGAATGCATCATTGCTCATATCCTCATCTAGGTTTTAAACTATCACGTCCGGTTGCACCCCACTTCCAGCACCCCTAATTAACAAACGACTGGCCATCGGCACTCCTTTTAATCGTAGGAGGCCATGAGGGCCATTGTGTATTGGATCCTTGCAAATGATTTAATGTGCACAAGGGCATCAATGTAGTTCGCTCCAATGGCATGCCTGGCAGTCGTTTAAAGTGCTATGCCAGCTGCTTCAACTTCATCTTCTTTATCCTTATCATCATCGATATACTTGATCATAAGTTTGTCAAAATTGTCTTCGTATTCGCCATATCCACATATTGAGTATCCACCATTGGACCAGTAGAATCTTTCACGGGTTCCTTTTCTTCATATTCCATATCTTCTTGGATTTCAGATTGTTCGGATTCATATATCTTCCATCGGTGAATAGTTTCTTGATGAACCAGAACGACAGGATTGCATTGCATCCACTCTCTTCGTAGATTAGAACGCAAATGAGAATGGCGTTACTTGCACATGCTTTCTCTAGACCGGGGATAGCTGATCATATATTGATGACGGATCTGAGTAACTTCCCTAAAAACTTCCTTTTTGTGTGATCGCTCTTTTTCCGATAAGATAGTTTATCTTTTGGTAAGGGTAGACTCCTTATTTGATGTTTGTATATAATCAGCTGAGCTCTCTCGGATTTGGTCATTGGCACATTATAATTCAATATGTACAATCACATATACATTGTATCAAACCATCGTTGCCGGGGTGACAGGAATGGAAGTCCGTAGGAAAATTAGTCCCTCTGGACTATTATTCCGCGGAATTATAGTCCTAGGTCTAACATTTCTAGGAATAGTAGTCCGCCGGACTACTATTCCTAGAAATGTTAGACCTAGGACTATAATTTCGCGGAATAATAGTCCAGAGGGACTAACGTTCCTACGGACGTCCATTCCTTTACACCGGTCTTCTTCGTGGTTTTCGCTTCATGTCGATTAGCGTGAGATAGGAGTCGCACTAGTTTTCTATCTCTGTTCGGTCTTTCAGTTCCAGTGTTCTTTGATTTTTCCGATTGGCTCTTGGGATAATAATCATCTTCGTGCCCCTGCATGTTTTCTGATCTGGAGAAGGTTATTCCACAGTATCTGTAGCAAAGTGCTTTCATGCCTTCACTCCTTGGTGGTCGTAGAACGGTGATCGGTCCTGAGTATGCCAATAACTTAAATATTCTGTTTTGCTCTCGCAGTACCCTCTTCCTCTGTGCACTCGGTCGTGTTTTATCGCCGGTGATGTTAAAAGCACATCCACACAAACAGGTAATCAAATCTTCACGCGCTTCTTGTTTTACCACATCAGTTTTTTCTTTGTATCCTGTATAAATTTCTTCTTTATTCCGGTCAACCATTGGTCGCAGATCTTTAGAAGCTCTTTGTGTGCGGTCTTCATGGTTGAGTTCAGGTCTTCTCAGGGAGTTGATAACTCTCCGTGAGCAGTAATGGTTTTCATGCCTACGAGCAGTGAATGGTCTGGCAAACATATTCCTACAATATAATCACTGGGTCCATCTCCGTTTTTTTGACGACAATGGTATTTCTTTCTGGCGCAGACGGTCTCTTTATGCCTCTTCATGTCAAACTTTCAATTATAGGTTCTTCCTTAGTATTCACGGCAATCGGCTTAGAATAGAATAGAATAGAATAGAATAGAATAGAATTTATTCAACAATATACCAAATCATTCTATTTACATAATACATATAAAACAGAATTAACAGAACTTATGGTACATCGTTAGGAGAAAGCATAGCCCGTTTAGGCTGTCTTCCTGCAATCTCCTTATAAACAAAATTTCAAGTAACACAATGGAATAGAAAGATCTAACTACTTTTATCACTACCTAGGGTGAAATGGCTACGTGTCAAATCACTAATCCAGTACTACAGAGCTTATAGATATTGTTTAGGATGAGATAACAGCTAAACTTACTTTCGGTTGGCCCTATAAAAAAGTATCGGGTTTTTGATTGCACATGCGGGGGTGTGAGGTGATAGAGAAAACGTGGAATTTTGACACCAGTATTCAAAAAATTAAACGCCGGGTCTGCAGTCAGGACACATGCGATACGAGCATGTTACGCTTGACGAGTAGCTGTCTATATATTTCTCAAATAGTTGTTTTTTAAACGCGCGTCTGGAGGAAATTGAGCGTAAGGCAGTCTCAAGCTCGTTCCAAATTTTTGGAAAATTATGTTTTGGAAGTTTTGCAGAAAATTGAGTCCTGGCTTTATCTATATTAATTAATCCCGCCTGTCTGGTAAGACTCCCGGTTGTTGAGCGAATCGTAAAAAAAGTCCTGAAGGATACAGGCAAGATCATGGTCTTCCAGTCAAACATGAACAGGGAAACGTTTAATTTGTATAAATCATTAAATTTTAATACACGATTGGCCTTGAATAATGGATCAGTGTGGCTATTAAATTTTTTACGGCTAATAACTCGCATCGCACGCTTCTGTAAAGAGTATATTTTACTGGTAAATAACGAATGCCCCCAGGCCTGTATTGCATACATTAGGTGACTATGAACAAGGGCATAGTATAGTGTCTTTAGTGCTTTGGCTGGAAGAATATTCTTTACTTTGTTCAGGCAGTAGATTGCGTTAGACATTTTGGAGCATATTTTTGATATGTGGTGTTTGAACGTGAGGTTTTCGTCGAAGTAAACTCCTAAAAATTTAACCACGGTCTCGTTTAAGGAGTTCCCTACAGATGAAAGTTTAGTACTATTGAGGAGTATATTTAAATTATTAGCCTTTAATGGACTGTTTTGCGGGTGCAAAACAATATACTTGCACTTGTTCTCGTTCACCTGGAGTTTATTGCAGCAACACCAATTAAATATATTTGTTAGCTCAGTGTTGACCGTCGTCTCCAGATCTTTCAGATCATACCCAGCTGTATATGGCGTTGTGTCATCAGCATAAGAGAGCAGATTAAGAGAAGTAGAGAATCTCATGTCGTTTACGTACAGAAGAAACAGGATCGGCCCCAACACAGATCCTTGTGGAACACCGCAACTAACGACCCTAGTCGGGGATTTGTGCGAACTATAATCAACGAATTGTTGCCTATCCGATAAATAACTTTGGAACCACTTGTTACCCACACCCCTGATGCCGTAATATTCTAATTTTTTTAGTAATATATCATGGCTGATTGAATCAAATGCCTTAGACAAGTCTAAGAACACAGCCAGAGTAGAGTCCTTCGTTGGTTTGTTGTTATATTCTGCAACATGTTGTAATAGGTGCAGTATGGGATGGGAGGTAGAGTGATTTTTACGGAAGCCATACTGGTGTTCGTAAAGAATTCCAAATTCATCTAAAAAACCGAGGAGTCTTTGACACATTATTTTTTCAAGAATCTTGGAGAAGACCGGTAATATGCTTATAGGTCTGTAGTTTCCTAATTCGTTCGGACTACCTGCTTTAAATATTGGAATTACTCTGGCTATTTTCATTTTTTCTGGCACTCTGCCCTCAGTAAGTGATAGATTAAAAATGTATTCCAATGGTTTAGCAATTTCTGATATGGATTGTTTAACAATCTCAGTGGACAAGTTGTTGCAATCGAGGCTAGTTTTTCCTTTCAGTTTGTTAGTTATTAACATAATTTCCTGTTCTGTTGTTGGGGCAATGAAGAAAGTATTGGGGTAATTATCGTTTAAAAAGTCGCTGAAAACGTTGTTTGAGGTTGGTACCTTGTCATTGATGGACTGCCCAATTTCTACAAAATAATCATTAAATTTTGAAGCTATTTCTTCAGGTGTTGTACGTTGATTGTTTTGACAAAAAGTAAGTGAAGGTTTGACGGCGGACTGCGATTTATTTATAATTGTGCGTAGTATTTGCCAAGTCTGTTTTGTGTCATATTTATTACGTTCTATAATATCGTTATAATATGAAGATTTACTTCTCCTTTTCACTTGGTTGAAAACCAAGAGGAATTTCTTATATTTTTCTTTATTTTCTTCAGAGGGTTTTCTTACTTTAAGTAAATAAAGTCTGTCTTTATTACGTGAAGATTGTATTAGACCAGCGGTCATCCATGGCTTACGTTTAATCAGCTTTTTGGGTAGATTTATGTTTCTTAAGGGGAATGCGGTGTCGAAAGCTTCAGTGTAAATATCCATAAAAGATTCATATGCCTCGTCTGCAGTGGTAGAAATGTACACTGAAACAAATGTATTATGTTGCAATAAGTTTTTGAATAATCTTACATTTTCTGCTTTAAATGACCTTCTGTAACAAGGACCAGAGTCAACAACTCCCCGGTCTCCTTCGTCTATATAGAATGTCGCAAAATGATCTGAGATATCCGTAATTATTATTCCTGCGTGGTAATTTGATAAAGTATTATTTGAGTAGATATGGTCAATTAATGTAGCCGAATGTTCCGAAATTCTTGTTGGTTTTGTTATGAGTGGCATGTAGCCGTTACTGAACATATTGTCTATAAAACTATTTGTTTTTTCATGACCGCTAAAATTTAGTAGGTCAATATTGAAATCCCCTATAAGAAAGGCTTTACCGTTTTCGAGGTTTATTTTAAGGATAATATCTTGTAATGTGGAAGTGAAAGCGTCAATGTCGGCCAAGGGTGGAGAATTGGGTCTATAGATGCATCCTACAATGTATGAATTTTTGCGTCCTGGATTGATCTCAACAAAAATGGTCTCTATGACGTGTGGAATAAAAATGGACAAATCAGGTCTAATTTTGAATGTTACATTCTCAGAGATAAACATGCCCACCCCACCCCTACCTTCATCTTTTCCAGGGCGTGTCTTGTAGACAATAGGGTGGTATCCGTCAATCTTGTAACTAAAGTGCGCGTGTATTTTGAATATTTCAGTTAGCCCAATAACTTCAAACTTATTATTACCTTGCTGAAGGTCACATAAAAAGTTTGTTATTGAGTCCCAGTTTGCATTGATACTTCTGCAGTTCAGGCTAAGAAGGCTTGATTTTTTACCTCGCGTAGAAAAACTATGGCTAAAATTGGAAGGCGAATAATAGTTGCAGGAGTGATTATGAATAGAAAATGGGGATTCAAGGACATTTTCCTGGGTCGTGTCCATTACATCGTTGTATTTTGATACAAAATTGAATTGGTCGCTGTGCTGTATCTCATCCAAAGTTAAGCCATTAGTCGCCATCGATAGTCAAAATACAAATAAATGCCATGATAGCCAAAGGTAGTGATAAATAATAGATCTGTGAATTTATGTACATAATTTGACATTTAAAGAAGAAAAACCTAATAAACTTTAGCTTCTGCTGAACAATCATAGGTTAACCTAGGTTAACTAGAAGGAAAGAATGCGCGTAATTATTGCCGCTGTGGAAGCCAAGAAGAAGAATTCTATAGTTTAGGGAGTATTTACTAATCTGAGAATACGGGCAAGAGGGAAGTGGGGAGGGGGGGTCGGAATGGGGGGGGGGTACAAAAATGACAGAGTAAGTACACAGCAAGACTATGCAAAATCGGACAGCTACGCCTCCACATAAATCGTTGATAATCTCGAATCACAATAGTTGTGCAACGACAAAACGATAGCCACATTCGGAGTGTATAAGATTTACCAAGAAGTAATATACAGTCATCAATCTTGGTAGAATCGTTTTGACGGGCATAAAGAGATATTCAATACGTAATTGGAAAACAAAGCGTGCTCGTGTGAGTGGACGAAAGTGGCAGACTGTCGGTATGTCGTCAGTCCATGACTGACTGGCGCTTTATGCGAGCAACTTACTGATCACGATCATTTCATCGACTTTGGAACTAAATAAAGAACGACTTCAAAAACGATGGGCATGTGTTTGTTCATTACAAACCATTGGAGGGTGTCGGTGCGTCCCAATAATTTGCAATAAACGAACATCAATAAGCAATGCTAAAGCTTTGAACCAAATAAGGTCTCCTTACGATCGGATGTCCGGTCAAATCCGAAATTATTACTGCAATATTCACTCGTTGACGCACAGTGTTTTAACGGTTCTGTTTGTTATGAAATGGCAACAAGTTAGCGCCAGGCCTAATCAGATTTACTGCATTGGTAACGGCTCAATGGATTACCAGTCAACATTTACAGAGGGAGCTGACTAGTACTAGCACCCAATTTCACTAGTCGCAGTTACGTAAAACTCTTGCGTTTTAAATTACTTCTTACGATACGACTATTTCATTAACTGGTGACATCAGAAACTAAATTAAGAACGATTTCAAGATAAATGGACATGGATATGTTTATTTCAAACCATTGGAGTGCACGTGGCAGCTGGCATGAAACAGCACTCAAATCCACTGGCAGTATTTACACACAGTAGTCTTGCCTTTTAAGAGGCTCGTGTTCTCGTAAATGTCTTTGAGCTGCCACTTTGTGGGACCTGACCTATGCCGCATTATAGCTGGCAATTTGTGGGACCTATCTTATGCCACATTACATGCCAAATATAGGAATAGTCTCAGAATTTTCTAAGAAATGTTTGAAGAATACAATAGATAGTTGGTAGAATTCCCTTAGGACCATTAAGGATTATTGGTCTATTGACTAATGTTTGGCTTTTATGACTCAATATCCTATCTCGAAGGTTTCTTCTCTGAGAAATTGTATCATTTTATCATTTGCTACTAAAACGTGTCTTCTTATCTGAACTATATTTGAAGACCATATCTTCATCATATTAACCCTTTATCTAACGCTAGTAGAAGACAACACTTGTAAAAAAAGGTTCTTGTATAACAAGGAATTCTCACTCTTCGCCTCCAAAACCCAGGCTGTGACCAATCATTGGAAGGAGCACATCATGCTCATTCCAATGAGGGGTCAAACCTATGTTCCGGAGGCAAAAAATGAAAATATTAAAAATACTGAATAGCAAATTTTTGTGTATAATGCTGCCCTTATTGGGTGATCCCATGACAATGGGTTAGGCTTGACAATAGCTGTAATACTAATTTCAATGAGGAGTTTTATCCTTTGCTACTAAAACGTGTCTTCTTATCTGAACTATATTTGGAGACCATATCTTCATCATATTAACCCTTTATCTAACGCTAGTAGAAGACAGCACTTGTAAAAAAATGTTCTTGTATAACAAAGAGTTCTCACTCCTTGCCTCCAAAACCCAGGCTGTGACCCATCATTGGAAGGAGCACATCATGCTCATTCCAATGAGGGGTCAAACCTATGTTCCGGAGGCAAAAAATGAAAATATTAAAAATACTGAATAGCAATTTTTTTGTGTATAATGCTGCCCTTATTGGGCAATCCCATTACGATGGGTTAGGCTTGACAATAGCTGTAAAACTAACTTCAGTGAGGAGTTTTATACTTTGCTACTAAAACGTGTCTTCGTATCTGAGCTATATTTGAAGACCATATCTTCATCATATTAACCCTTTATCTAACGCTAGTAGAAGACAACACTTGTAAAAAAAATGTTCTTGTATAACGAATAATTCTCACTCTTTCGCCCCCAAAACCCAGGCTGTGACCCATCATTGGAAGGAGCACATCATACTCATTCCAATGAGGGGTCAAACCTATGTTCCGGAGGCAAAAAATGAAAATATTAAAAATACTGAATAGCAAATTTTTGTGTATAATGCTGCCCTTATTGGGTGATCCCATGATAATGGGTTAGGCTTGACAATAGCTGTAAAACTAACTTCAATGAGGAGTTTTATCCTTTGCTACTAAAACGTGTCTTCTTATCTGAACTATATTTGGAGACCATATCTTCATCATATTAACCCTTTATCTAACGCCAGTAGAAGACAACACTTGTAAAAAAATGTTCTTGTATAGCAAAGAATTCTCACTCTTTGCCTCCAAAACCCAGGCTGTGACCCATCATTGGAAGGAGCACATCATGCTCATTCCAATGAGGGGTCAAACCTATGTTCCGGAGGCAAAAAATGAAAATATTAAAAATACTGAATAGCAATTTTTTGTGTATAATGCTGCCCTTATTGAGCAATCCCATTACGATGGGTTAGGCTTGACAATAGCTGTAAAACTAACTTCAATGAGGAGTTTTATACTTTGCTACTAAAACGTGTCTTCGTATCTGAGCTATATTTGAAGACCATATCTTCATCATATTAACCCTTTATCTAACGCTAGTAGAAGACAACACTTGTAAAAAAATGTTCTTGTATAACAAAGAATTCTCACTCTTTGCCTCCAAAACCCAGGCTGTGACCCATCATTGGAAGGAGCACATCATGCTCATTCCAATGAGGGGTCAAACCTATGTTCCGGAGGCAAAAAATGAAAATGTTAAAAATACTGAATAGCAATTTTTTGTGTATAATGCTGCCCTTGTTGAGCAATCCCATTACGATGGGTTAGGCTTGACAATAGCTGTAAAACTAACTTCAATGAGGAGTTTTATACTTTGCTACTAAAACGTGTCTTCGTATCTGAGCTATATTTGAAGACCATATCTTCATCATATTAACCCTTTATCTAACGCTAGTAGAAGACAACACTTGTAAAAAAATGTTCTTGTATAACAAAGAATTCTCACTCTTTGCCTCCAAAACCCAGGCTGTGACCAATCATTGGAAGGAGCACATCATGCTCATTCCAATGAGGGGTCAAACCTATGTTCCGGAGGCAAAAAATGAAAATATTAAAAATACTGAATAGCAATTTTTTGTGTATAATGCTGCCCTTATTGAGCAATCCCATTACGATGGGTTAGGCTTGACAATAGCTGTAAAACTAACTTCAATGAGGAGTTTTATACTTTGCTACTAAAACGTGTCTTCGTATCTGAACTATATTTGAAGACCATATCTTCATCATATTAACCCTGTATCTAACGCTAGTAGACGACAACACTTGTAAAAAAATGTTCTTGTATAACAAAGAATTCTCACTCTTTGCCTCCAAAACCCAGGCTGTGACCCATCATTGGAAGGAGCACATCATACTCATTCCAATGAGGGGTCAAACCTATGTTCCGAAGGCAAAAAATGAAAATATTAAAAATACTGAATAGCAATTTTTTGTGTATAATGCTGCCCTTATTGAGCAATCCCATTACGATGGGTTAGGCTTGACAATAGCTGTAAAACTAACTTCAATGAGGAGTTTTATACTTTGCTACTAAAACGTGTCTTTGTATCTGAACTATATTTGAAGACCATATCTTCATCATATTAACCCTTTATATAACGCTAGTAGACGACAACACTTGTAAAAAAAATGTTCTTGTATAACAAAGAATTCTCACTCTTTGCCTCCAGAACCCAGGCTGTGACCCATCATTGGAAGGAGCACATCATACTCATTCCAATGAGGGGTCAAACCTATGTTCCGGAGGCAAAAAATGAAAATATTAAAAATACTGAATAGCAATTTTTTGTGTGTAATGCTGCCCTTATTGAGCAATCACGTTACGATGGGATAGGCTTGACAATAGCTGTAAAACTAACTTCAACGAGGAGTTTTATACTTTGCTACTAAAACGTGTCTTTGTATCTGAGCTATATTTGAAGACCATATCTTCATCATATTAACCCTGTATCTAACGCTAGTAGACGACAACACTTGTAAAAAAATGTTCTTGTATAACAAAGAATTCTCACTCTTTGCCTCCAAAACCCAGGCTGTGACCCATCATTGGAAGGAGCACATCATGCTCATTCCAATGATGGGTCAAACCTATGTTCCAGAGGCAAAAAATGAAAATATTAAAAATACTGAATAGCAATTTTTTGTGTATAATGCTGCCCTTATTGAGCAATCCCATTACGATGGGTTAGGCTTGACAATAGCTGTAAAACTAACTTCAATGAGGAGTTTTATACTTTGCTACTAAAACGTGTCTTCGTATCTGAGCTATAATTGGAGACCATATCTTCATCATATTAACCCTTTATCTAACGCTAGTAGAAGACAACACTTGTAAAAAAATGTTCTTGTATAACAAAGAATTCTCACTCTTTGCCTCCAAAACCCAGGCTGTGACCCATCATTGGAAGGAGCACATCATGCTCATTCCAATGAGGGGTCAAACCCATGTTCCGGAGGCAAAAAATGAAAATATTAAAAATACTGAATAGCAATTTTTTGTGTATAATGCTGCCCTTATTGAGCAATCCCATTACGATGGGTTAGACTTGACAATAGCTGTAAAACTAACTTCAATGAGGAGTTTTATACTTTGCTACTAAAACGTGTCTTCTTATCTGAACTATATTTGGAGACCATATCTTCATCATATTAACCCTTTATCTAACGCTAGTAGAAGACAACACTTGTAAAAAAATGTTCTTGTATAACAAAGAATTCTCACTCTTTGCCTCCAAAACCCAGGCTGTGACCCATCATTGGAAGGAGCACATCATGCTCATTCCAATGAGGGGGTCAAACCTATGTTCCGGAGGCAAAAAATGAAAATATTAAAAATACTGAATAGCAATTTTTTGTGTATAATGCTGCCCTTATTGAGCAATCTCATTACGATGGATTAGGCTTGACAATAGCTGTAAAACTAACTTCAATGAGGATTGCTACTAAAACGTGTCTTCTTATCTGAACTATATTTGGAGACCATATCTTCATCATATTAACCCTTTATCTAACGCTAGTAGAAGACAACACTTGTAAAAAAAAGTTCTTGTATAACGAATAATTCTCACTCTTTGCCTCCAAAACCCAGGCTGTGACCCATCATTGGAAGGAGCACATCATGCTCATTCCAATGAGGGGTCAAACCTATGTTCCGGAGGCAAAAAATGAAAATATTAAAAATACTGAATAGCAATTTTTTGTGTATAATGCTGCCCTTATTGAGCAATCCCATTACGATGGGTTAGGCTTGACAATAGCTGTAAAATTAACTTCAATGAGGAGTTTTATACTTTGCTACTAAAACATGTCTTCTTATCTGAACTATATTAGAAGACCATATCTTCATCATATCAACCCTTTATCTAACGCTAGTAGATATTAGAAGACCATATCTTCATCATATTAACCCTTTACCTAACGCTAGTAGATATTTGAAGACCATATCTTCATCATATTAACCCTTTATCTAACGCTAGTAGATATTTGAAGACCATATCTTCATCATATTAACCCTTTATCTAACGCTAGTAGATATTTGAAGACCATATCTTCATCATATTAACCCTTTATCTAACGCTAGTAGATATTTGAAGACCATATCTTCATCATATTAACCCTTTATCTAACGCTAGTAGATATTTGAAGACCATATCTTCATCATATTAACCCTTTATCTAACGCTAGTAGATATTTGAAGACCATATCTTCATCATATTAACCCTTTATCTAACGCTAGTAGATATTTGAAGACCATATCTTCATCAGACAGGCCTTCAACTCTTAACCTGCTAAGTATTTTCTTTTTAATTTTTTTTTCATAAAATTCAGCCATGACGTTTATGGTGATTGGGAAATTGTTTAGGGTAAGTGGGTGTTAATTGGGAGAATGATTTCAGACTGTCTATATATCCTCTAAACGGGATATGTGTTTAACCCTGTTAGAAGTCTTATATTTTACAAATATTCTGCCGTCATTAGACCAGGAGTCCTGAATGTTAGGATGGTCGGCACTTGCTTTGAGCAATATTTGATTAGCCTTGGTTAGGTCCTCCTTTATCACAATACCACTGCCCTTAAGTTTGCGTCGGTTACTGATCACTTGTGATTTTATTTTCCGGGAAACAAACTTCGCTATGACTGGCCTGGGTTTCTCGGTAGTGAATTTCCCCAGTCTATGAGCTATGCTTATTTCGGAGCTATGAAGTTCCACCCCCAGTTTCTTTTGGCATATTTCTAACACTTTTTCCTCACACTCAACGATTGATTCATGTTTGTTACTATCAGGTAAACCAAAAATTCGAATACTCTCTTTCCTACTGTGTTGTTCCAGGTCATTTTGCTGGGCCTTTATTTCAGTTATTTTCCCATGCAGCCTAACAATTTCTTCATTTTTTGACTGTAACTCAGCCTTCACTCCGTTCAACTCTGCCTCAAGATTGTCGTTTCGCAATTCGACTTCAAGAATACGATTCTCAAGAACATCAATCGTATCATTCAGCTTTTTGAAAATTTCCTCTTTAATTGAAGTTAAAGTTTTAGTGAGATCTTCACTTTTGACGAGCGGTTCCACAACCCGCAACAGAGACTCCTTAGTGACAACATTTTCAAGTTTTTTGTTTATATCAGCTAAGATTTGTTCGAAGCCACTCATGTCGGATTTATCAAGATTTTCAGAAGTGAAATTTTTGATTGAAGGTTGACTGAGACTGCCACACAGTGATAAGTCAGATTTATATTTCTTGGAGGCTAGGAGGCTTTTTCTTGTCGGTATTTTTGAACTTTTATTTGAATCTTTGTTTTTTGGAGCTGGACATGTACTGTTCATACTCTCATCAGCACTTGATGTGGAACTAAGGGCTAATGCCCGTTTCATACTAATGGCGCATGTCGAAGATAAACTCACGATGAACTCACGACTGTCACTGGTATTTTATACTTGATATCTCGATACCTGATGCCACGATCACACGTATGAGCTACAAACTACAAGCAATTCAACTCAAGTCAACTCAATACGCAATATTGATCACGGTCACAAACACAAGCACCTTGTTTATCACATTTATCACATCAGTAGGATAGCGCCATATTGTTGCCAGGGACGCCACTGTCAACAAACAGCAAACAACATACACCTGAATTTTAAATCACTAAAAACTCGCCTTTTCTCCACCGATCGGCATTATAAGTTGTAGTATATGAATTTGTAGACACTAACAATAACGTAAACACAAAAAAGAACAAGATCCATGATTTGAACTCCCATTTTTGAGAAAAATTATCCACAGCGACAAAACTTCGACCTGATCTACTCCATATCACGTGACGGCTTTCATGTATTCACGCGACGAGGATCAGTATACAAATGTACTGAAGGTGAGATCAGCCCATTTTTATACCCTTCCAAACTGAAGCAATCGGATGTAGAAATTATCATCCAACAGGTAACATTAATAAATTACCTCCAATAGATATGCTCAATAGTACATGTCTTAGGTATTCTAAAATACGGAGATCAAGATATGAGTGATGATAAATCATCATACACTGATGGATTTCCTCGTGGCTCTCATGGCCATATACGATAAATGGAGGGAGTGCCGAGGGCCAGTCGTTTGTTAGTTATGGTGCTGGAAGTGGGGTACAACCGAACGTCGTAGTTCAATACCCAGATAAGGATAGGAGCAATGGTAGATTATACCTCAATGAGGGTCCTCTCGTGGCCCTCATACCTCATACGATAAAAATCCCCCAGTTGCGTGTGTTTAACGGTATTTTTTAAGTGTACAGAACAACCGCCGTGGACTGGTCACTTTCCACGGAGTGGGCAATACTTCCCCGGTCGCATTAATATTAGTTTTCAAACACTAATTATAAGAACAATCATCAAAAATTTGATTAATGAAGCACCGGATATAACTCGGTGCTTCATTATTTAAAATTTTGTGGATAATGATTTTCATTGCCTGGTAAAAGCATGCGTGGATATCACTGCCCACACGTGGATTGCGATCAGACCACGGCGACTGTACTGTACGTTAGTTTACAGAAGAGCGGATAGTGAACAGAGGGTATAGTAAAAATGATAACGTCTGAGGTATGGTCCTTCCCAGTTAAATACCAGAGTAAAAAGTACATAATTATCTTATAATAATAATTACCTTGTTTGTATCCACATTGTAATTTGTCTATAACTCTAGAGAGATGCCTGCTGACATTAAAATATTCTCAAGTGATGGGAGCGTTCGGCCAGCGAGCTGTCCATAATTTGTATATGTGTTTATCGCTATTTCCGCTCTAACTTTGCTGATCAGCATGCAGATTTCATGGGGAATTTTGAAACGCTAAGTATTCTACAATCATGTCCTACGTTTCGCTGTTACTATTAACCGGCTCACTTCTGAATTATTCTGACCAAATTTTAATCCTTTATTTTAGCTGCATTTATAGGGCTGGTTCGTGGAAGGTATACTTTGTCAATTTTCCCGAGTGTTGATAACAATTTCCGGAAAAGTGAAGTATTATAGAACCTGCGCTAATATATGAGCTGATTTTATATCCTAAATTATAGTGCCTGTAAGCATTAATCAAACTACGTCGGCCGTGTTACTCGGTACTTGTTTTGAAACTAGCCATGTCTGAAAAATATATACATTATGGAGAAGGGGCTGATTGAGAACCCAATCAGGATATCATCGATAATTCAAAATCAACACTTCCACTACCACTACCACAACCTATATGTTTTCTCAAACAACCTTGTATATAATTTTTTTACAGTTTTTCTTGCACTTGCACCACAAGATAGATACACATGTTTATCCCATAAATGGCCGTTTATTTGAACAATAAAGTCCATGGATAAATGTTTGCTTTATTCACCTAGCAGGGTGATAAATTTTCCCTGAAAGAATTTATTCCCCTAGTAGGGACGGACTTGTTGACCTTTGGCCTCTACCACATTTGTCTTGCATAATTAATAGTTCGTTGTTGATTTCTTTAAATCTTTTTGAAGCTATTACACAATACCAGTTGAAAACACCACACACTGCTCATATAATCATATACACTTATCCTACAAGGCTCACATATCCCGATTATGCTCGAAAATAGCACGTGCAAACTCCAATCTCAACAAAGTTAAAAATTTACTCCCTCACGGAGCTCTGAAAATATTGTATTACGCCCTCAAACACAGCCATTTGCTATACGGAATCCAGGCATGGGGCAACTCAAGAGCTATTAAAAAACTAGCTGACTTGCAAAAGCGATCATTACGAATAATTAATAACAAAAAGTACAATTCTCATACAGATCCCCTGTTTAAAGAAAACCAAATACTCAAGGCTGATGATTTGTTTTAGCTAAATGCACCACTGTTCGTATTTGACTGGCAGAAGGGCAGTTTACCCGTTTCTTTCAATGATATATTTAAAATTATTGACAATCCATCTGGTAGGACTACCAGACAGTCGGGCCTCCTTTTCATAGAAAAAACACGGACCCAAACTCTGGATAAACTTCCTTTATACTCCTTCCCGAAACTATGGAATCAGTGCTCTGGACGATATAACTCGTAATATTAGCGACGGAAACATGCTTAAGAAGAACTTAATTTCCACATTCGTTTCCTCATATTCCAGTTATGTCAGCTGCAATAATCACAACTGCCCCGTTTGCAATTCATAAACTTCGTAAACGTGAAAATTGTCAAAGTCATGTTCTGCGTATTCATCTCGAATCCTCGTCTTGTGCAACCTGTTACGCTTCCGCCTTACAGTTGTGCTATGTAAAATACTATATGTGCACAATTAAGAACTTGCAAACAATAATCTAAACAAATAAATCATAACATTCATTATCCTACGATGATGATGCAGCTAACGTAGACTCCACGTCCAAACATCTTGACCTACCTCTTTGTCGCAGTCTAAACGATACGAACTTCACGATGGGGCTTATCACCGTCCTCAGGTGTTATGATGAGTAGTGGAGGGAGTCCTATAGGCAGGTTGCTTCTTGCCAACCTTGAAGCACCATCTTTCCGCTGGTGTATATGAAGCACCAAACCTCCAATCCCAGAAAAGAAATGATTCGATCGTCATTCTCCACCATGTGTCACATAATTGGTTCTAAGTTTCACTCATTTAGCCACAGTCTGTTTGTAATCACCCCATCTTCCAGGGTGTGGCAGGTAGACAGCCACTCTGGCTATGCCACTTCCCACGGTATACTACTCATTACATTTGTGCAATATGTTTATCTGTAACCATTTTACATGTATGTGTACCGTGAATAAAGAATCTGAATCTAAATCTAAGCAAAGCTGTTCCAGCTGATAGACTCTTTTACTCTGCGGAGTATACTCCAGGACAAACGAACATGGTCGGGCAGACGAAAACTATTGCACAGATAGATAGAAGCAGAGAATTCTGAAAGAATTCTAAATAGTAAAACTTGTCGGATCTATTTGGGTAATTCTACGAATCGGGAAATTACTTCTGTCCTAAAGATCATACCCTCCGAACATTCCCCTGTCCAATAAGAAGGTTGTAGGTCCCATAGCAACCACGTGTTACTATAGAAACCAAGATGGCGGCCTCCAGTATACAAAATGGACGACGGAAACACGTATCACCCTAACAACACGCGCTACGCATGCGCACTAACACCACATATGGGGATGACGTCACAGGATGGCCGCTCATGCGGGTTACCAACACAACATAGTACCACTTGGTCACGTGACATGACGTCACTTCCGAGGTCATCCACCGAGGTCATCCAAATAAGACCTGAAACGTGCATGACATACTACTCGTATATTTTCTTTCAACTTGGAAGAATAAATGGCTGCACGTTTTGTAAACTTCCACTCTACAGGATTGGCGTGTATGCAATGGGTTGGGTAAGGCGAGGGTGTTTTTTTTTTTTTTGGGGGGGGGGGGGGGGGGGCAAGGAGTACCTGCAGCATTTAAAAGAAGAGTGACCAAGGGGTGCAGTTGGTATCGCCATAACAGCCATGGATCTTATTTTCAGATTCGTCATGTGAGGACGTGATAAAACACCTGGAATTTGGAAATGAACATGTGAAAATCCTGTTACGTGTACTTGGGAATTAGACCGGGATTTTCATTCATCATTGTCGATACTTATAACTTTTTTATTTTAAAGTGAGAAATTATGTCCTTTCGCCATACTGTATCACGTTCTAGGCGAAGTCCCATTCGTTCATCGTCCGTGGATGAGGCCTATTCTCCGAGGGGAGGGGGGGATGGGGGGGGGGGTCGAAAAGATAAAATCCGCTGTAACTTTGAACTAATTGCAGCACTGAAGCGTGGTTGGTGTCAAAATGACGGGTATTGAGCGTACATTACGATACTCTATACTGAGATGATATGCCGTGCATAGAAATAAGCATATCAGATCAAAACATTTAATAATCTACTTGACTCTCGCGCATTAAAACGCGTGGATTGCTGTTGTTTGGCGGTGACATGTACTCATTTGTATCCAAGTCGATCACACAATCTCTCGACAAAAGATTGGGACAGAAATGGGAAAGTTCTGGACATTTTAACGTACACGACAGCACAATTTGTACTCCCCACCGAGAAACGTCTTTCTTCTACTCTATTTGTGCCGCCATTTTAAAATGGCTGAAGCTGGTAGCAGACCTCCAGGTGAATACCGAGTGGGCTGTTCAGGAGAATATATGCGAGGCAGCAGGTGTTATCATAATTAAGTATTAGAAATCCAAGCTTTCCGTGATAAAATATATAATTATCATACCGCAAGGTGGTGTGGATTGTGTATACCTAATTAATCCGGATTAATTCTGCTCGGCAGATGAGTAAATGAGTAAAGTCGATTAATATCGTCAAATAATAAATTATTTCGCTGTGTCATTATTCAGTATCTCTGTTGACATGAAACGCTCAGCGACCAACGTCACCGCTTTGCTCTTTTGCATAATTCTCGTTAAAACAGATACGCTGCCAATATTATCGTTAAAAATACAACTGCTAGAAATTTTTAAAATTCTGAGTCACAGTTGTGGCAGATACCCTTTGGTTCCTAATAGGAGATGTAATGACCGTAGTTTAGTCAGTGGACAGTGTGATCGCCTGCTTCTCCAACTGCCCTCTTTGTCCCAAAGAGTGTGTGTGTGTGTGGAGGGGGGGGGGGGGGGTCTGACTGATTTGCGGATTGCTTGTGTGTTGATGTTTTTGAGTGTTCTTTATCACAGGAATAAAACTAGTCTTAACCCTTTACATAAGATGAAAAGCAGACGACATTTGCAAACAAAATTATTGAATAACTATTTTTTTCCTTTTTTGCGTCAAAAACATAGCTTATTATCCCTCATGGGAACGAGCTGAACGAGCTCGTTCCACTGAAGGGTTATAAGCTATGTATTTTAGGCAAAAAAAAAAATGAAAAAATAATGGAAATAGAATGCAATTTTTGTGACTAGCGCTGGTCAGTTTTGGTCGTTACGTTGGGTAAAGGGTTAAGTTGCGACCCAGAAGGATGGGAAGCGGTCTAAGTCCAAGAAGAAAACAGGTGCTCCTAATTTTATTCAATTGATTCCAATGGCGGCCCCCTATTTTTGTTTACGGGGGAAGGGTAGCAAGAGCTGAACAGTTTTTCTTTCAGGGATTATCCATTCATAATTTATTTTAGCACTTCGCCTCACCCGAATAGCAAACGACAGACGCATTTTAATCTTGTAAAAATGTTCATTTTTCGATTCAAATCCATAGCTTATGATCCCTCTTAGGATTAAGCTCGACGAGCTTATTCCACTGAGTGGTCATATGTTAGGCTTTGTTATGGAGGCAAAATTTAAAAGAAAATGGAAAGCCGACTACAACCACGCCCTTCCTTTTGGCAGGGTTCTCACTCATCCACATGTCTGATTATAATGTATCATCTGGCACTGTATTTCGCGGGAAATTAGCAGGAAAGTATCTTTTTCAAGTTTCCCCTAGTACCGAAGAATCTATAGAGAGAACATCGACTGTATTGCAAATAGCATAACATGGGTTCTAACACCAAGCGATAAAGTTTCCTTCGGCGCTAGCCGTCTTGCGAGACTATTAGTGTAGTTTCGCTCTATTGTTTGGGGACAAACTTTGGGGCCACTAGTCTAATTTTGTTCGGAATTTGAAGCTGTAAAAGCCGCTGTTATGTTTCATTACCCACTCTTCGTGGAGTTTGCGCGCAGACGACCGTTGATACAAAGTGATGTGCCTTTAATCACAAAAACATACAGATATTCTTTCGCGGTCCAGTTATAGATATTCAATTCAGTAAGTATTCAATTCATTTTGAAAAAATCACGATATTAACACGAGTAGTGTAATCCTAAAACTATGTGGTGAGTTTTCATTCTTAACCGTTTACCCAACGAATCGGCCACATCAGCCCGCTTAATATGCATATTCAGCAGCTGAAAAAAATAATATTTTACAAAAAATTTGAACAAACCCATATCATGTGACTCCTTTTTTGGAACGAGCTCGTCGAGATTGTTCCAACGAGGGGTCATATGATATGGTTTTGTTGAAAATTTTTGAAAAATTTAAAAAACTGATATTTAAAATAAAAAATATTGATATCATCTACGTAGGGTAAAGGGTTAATGGTAAATGTTACCAAAGTTTCCTTCAAATCATGTCTCGAGAGAGAAAAAAACTTCAGATTCAATCAGATGGAATATTTCAGTTGGTCGGAAAGCCAACCAATAGTTCGCTTTCTCAACCAACTGAAATCTTCCAGTCGATGAATTCTAAACACAGGCTAAACTGGTTCCAGATCATAGTTTCTCCGAATTCCTTACCGAATTAGTCTAGTGGCTTGGATGGTAGCGAAGAAAACTTTCTCGGCAGGATTCGAACCTCTGCTACGTTATTTCCAATATTACAGCAATATTTCGACTAGAGCTGTAGGTTAACAGAAACCGAACCGTGGTTTATAGTGTTTTTTTTTTAAACCGAAACCGTCGACATCCCGTAATCTAAGGTTTTTCGTTTTTTTTATTAAATACTCTCTTGCTACAGATATTAACAGAATGTAGCCATCCCAGAGTAGTGAGAGTATCCAGACACTGCCAATGGCAGTGTCTGGGTACTCTCACTACTCTGGGAAGGCTACATTCTGTGAATTTCCGACATTTCAGTTTTGTTGTGTTTGCAGCTTTCCTCAAGTTGCGTGCAGGTGTCAGGCGTCGAAAAATGGCCAAGCACAATAAAAGTTCTGTATATTTAGGTAATTATTATATTGGCCTCCCTGATTCTTCATGTATTATAGCTTATTTCGGACATTCATTGAGTTTCTCTCAATTTCACTGCCATTCAGTTATGACTCCGGACATAAGAATGAGTTTTATTGAATTTTGTTTGGCCTCATGAACAAACCAAAAACCGAATCGAACCGAGGTTTTACTCCACCCGAAAAACCAAAACCGAAACCGAACAAGAAATTTAAAAACCTACAGCTCTAATTTCGACCCCCCCCCCCCCCCCCCCCCCGTCTCCTGGTCACGACATCCTCCATTTAGTGTGTCAGTAGCGTAATGCACTTCATTGCTCGTTTTTTTTTTTTTTTTGTTTTATCCCAGATTCCAGTGTGAGTCCTCATGATAGAGCTTTCAAGACACTTTCTCAGCTTGCAGCCCCAGACTTCTGACTTCATTTTTCTCCAATTTCTTTGTTGTCCTACCACTTAAAACAGTCTTCTGACTAACAGTGGGAGGAAGCGATACCGGACTGTGTTCCGTGGTCTATTTTAATTTTATTCTTATATGATCTGACTGGAAGGGAATTCTAGGGACTTGACAATGACAGTAGACTGGGAAGCCCCTATATGGGGACCAAAATACGCTAAGCTTATACGGAAAGTGAAAGAAATTTATTATAGGTCGGGGACCTATAATAAGTTTCTTTCATTTTCCCAAAGCCTCGTAACCTTGACCCCAATAATACGGATAATGCTATGTCCCTTGTTCTCTGTGCTTTAAAAAAATAGATGTTCTAAAAAATATAGGAGTTCCCTTCCCAGAGTCTGCTCATACTGTTCATACAATGGGTTTTCATATTAGTGAGTAAAGTTGGTAACATACAGAGAATCATCTAATATATTGCATTCAAATGTAAACGAATTTAGTTGCAATCGGTCAATGAATTTCACTTAGGTCGCTCAAGTCTATTTCTTCTACTTCAGTCATTTTCCAAATCGAAGGCTAGCGTTGGGGGTTTGAAGATGGATGAAGTAGGAAAAAAAGGAATCATTACCAGTCCATGCCACTCGCACCTGCCGATTAAGAGTTGCGAGTACAGTTACTGATATACGCTTATAATATTATTGGGACCCAAGACAAAATGACATCGTAAGCGGTTCCAAAAGTTTTGAATAGTTATTGGGTACCACTCTCTCTCACATATCAAAGCCTCCCATCGTAGGCCTACTTGCTAAGACCTCTGAATCAAGGAAATTATACTTCCATTTTTCCATTTTTCAAATTTTCTCAGACTGGGTGCATCCATGGTTGGTCTAATGTGTCTTTCGGATTTTGCTCCTCGGTTTCATTGAGCCCTTGTCTTCAGTGATCCGTAAAGCAAAACAAATTCATACGAATATAATTATGTACAAGGACGCCGAAAGAAGCCCCCCCCCCCCCCCCCCCCCACTGCCCTCGGGACGACAGGGGCAGACAATGCCCTTCCCAAGGTCAACATTCAATTTTTGGGAGCTGTTAAAATTCAATGGAGGACTTTGGGAGGAGATCTCCCTCCCGATGGCAGGGTGACACCTCTCAATCATACCTATCTCGGGCCTTCGGCTTTCATGATATGCTTCAGCATATCATCGCGGGGCTGATAGTGCGAGTAAATGCCTTTTCCCGGTGTCAGACCTCCCCACCCCCGCCCCGTAGTGCTTCCGACGTCCCTGATTGTGTTGCACATTATCAGAATATAAAGCCTCTTAGCTGGATGCACCAGAACATTCTAATAGAGCCCAAATAGGCTTTTTGTCTTCAGCCAGTTGATTACCCATCCAAAGGTTAGTTAATAGTTTGATTTTCAAATTCTCATAATTAAGCTGCCTGTTCATTTATTCAGTTATCTTTATTCACACGTAGTTTTTTAATACCTGATCATATTTCAGAAAATCCCCAATTACACGATAGAGTAGATTAATTAATATGTAATACGTATATATTCCGCTGATTAATTGGCCGCACGACATTTAGTCGACGCTCGTCATAGCTGACTGCAGCATTGTCTGCCGAGCTACGGTCGAGTAATAATCAAACCAGGAAATAAGAATATCGGAATAAGAAAAAAAGACAGTTTAACCATGAAATGATGCATTGAGCAAGGTAAGAAAACATCACTTCTCTTTTATGTTAAAATGAGTATGTATTGAGTCGAGTCCGTAATTGCTCGAATACAATGTGTATCAGGGCCCCCGATACAAAATCTGTAACTTGCAACTGAATAATACAAGAGGGTGCGAAAAATAAAACTTTCAGGTCCACACTCATGAGATAATTCCCGACACTGACGAAAAAAGAATAGTTTTTCTTTTTTATGATATGCTACGGGACATTTTATTGCCCATTATTCAGCCCAATTCGACCCCAAATGGGTACGTTTCAAAACAATAACAAAGATCAGCTGATCGTTCCTTCAAGGCGATGTCATGCGCCGAAGCGTGACGTCATTTAGGAAGCTACTGAGGAATATTTCTCGATATTTATCGACAGATATCGATAAATATATTTTAGATAATTTGCGATAATTCACAAGCTACCATATAATAAATATTTATCTTACAATAATTATGGGCTGGATTCATTATGTATGTAAAATGTTGCATCAGAGTCTCGATCTTATTTCTAAGGCTATACATCGACTCGTGAGGAATATCGTAAGATAGTTAGGATATCACCACCAAGTGGGTTTCCGAGATGGTGAGATATATTTATTTGTTTATTTATTGGTGTTTAAGGTCACATACTTATGCACAATGGCTAATCGTGACCGTGACAATTTTACGGGTGGAGGAAGGCGGAGTACCCGGAGAGAACCACCGAGCAGCGACGAGCGACTGCCAGCTCAACATTCTAACTCTGTCCAGGCTCCGCTCAAGCAGGGTTACAGCGGTTGAAGACATGCGCACCATCGACGTGCAGCAACCCGAATTCACGGCGTCATCGTGCCCCCAGGTGAGCAACCGGGATAAAGTGCCTTGCCCAAGGACACAACGCGCGTCGACCCGGACGGGGATCGAACTCGGGACCAGATGGTGAGATAAATGTGTCATCAGCACTATGTGTTGTTTGACGGTGTTCCTATCACATATCGCGACTCGCCCTAAAGGGCTCGCCGCGATACCTGATAATATGAACACCATCTCGGTTTGATCCAAGTTTCTAGATCAACGCACAGTGCTGATAACATTTATTGAGTTCCTAACACTTAATCTCAATCCTTCATCAAACGTAACGACAGTATACAGCCAGCGCTATTTACGAGAGTTGCCTTTTCAGTTTTATTGTGTGTTTTTTTCACTTTTTGTCTCCAAAAATAGCTTAAGAACCGCTCCTGGGAAGATCTCGTTCTGATCATTCCAAATGGGGTGTTTCTTGCTTTTATTTTTGTTTATTTTTGTTTTTATTGTATTTTTCTATTTCATTCATTATTTCTTCAACATAAGGACGATAGCAAGTATAACCAATTATGCGTGAAGAAACATTCACCGGCGATACTGAACTGGACGCAAAAAACCCAAAAGGTTTCCCTCCTCAAAGCACTCGCTTGGGGAAATTTCAGAATTCCTACCACGAAGAGAGGATAATCCCCAACAATCTTTCACAGCTTTGTTTCGGGCCTTCGTGGAATAAACAAAGGCCCTTAATTCTTAAAACAGCCTTTTGTACACCATATTACACGTGCCACGCATAAGCACAAATATCAAATTGCTTGCTACACATTTGCGATGGGTGCGAGAAAATAAGCTTGACGTTTAACTGCGGTGATAGCATTATGGATGTTGAATAGCAATAAGCTAAGAGTTGATTATGGAAGAAGGAGCCGCTATCTTTCTTGCAGTTCGACACTAGTCCTTTGGCAACGTGTTTGTTGAACATTCCACAAAAAGAGCCCGAATGATTTGCTGGTAAACAGAGACTCGAAAAAGTTTATGCTTATTCTCTTACGACGGCGATTGCTTGTTAGAACTCGGTGTAGCGTGGTCTTGGCGAGCATGTTCTATTTCACTAATCAGCGCCTGCAGGCATTTGTAACCGTGAACGGGAATATTCTAACAACCACCATGCAGCTCCATGTTCGTATCGTAGGTGATGGCAGGTAGAAGTCATTGTCAATATTGCTAATGTCTTCATTCCCAACTATAAACATACACTTTCCATTTGTTAAACAGTGCCGGTGCAAGATTTTGTTTAACGGAGTGCAAATGGGGGGTGCTGGTTCTCCATTGGGATGGGTGGGGGACGTTTGTAATTTATTTTAATCTTTTTCTTGTTCAAATGAAAGGTTAGGAACTATATTTTCGAGGCCAATATTGTAAAATAAATACTGAAAGGCTTTTTGTGGATATTGCTATTCGGTTATGGTCATTACGTAAGCCAAAGAGTTGATAGTTAATGTGGCGAGTCTACGGAATGGGGAAAGTCTATTTTCTGGGGACGAATCTCCAGACACCCTCTCTTGTATATGGAACCTCCACTCTCCGATCGTTAGCCCTCTTCCCACTTCCCTAAAATTGTAGGGAGTTCGGGACATTCCCCGATTCCTAATTGGAACCCGTCGGTCGTTACCCCTCATTCCAGTTAGGACTATAGGGATGTCCGGAACTCCCTTCAAAGAGGCCTGAAAAAAAGCAGACTGTCATCTGCAAACTGAGGTCCCCAGAGGGTGAATTTAGTGATGCTACCCTGCATAGCAGGGTAGCATCACTAAATTTACCCTATGTGAACCTCAATCTGAATCAGGGTCTCAAAACTAAACAGAAAGAGATACCCAGAGGATAAATTGGCACACTGTATGGGATAGCATCATCAAATTCACCCTCTTTCCTTTGTGGAAAACAAAAGATTCTTTTTGGGAAGTCTCAGTATGTATTATATCTTCTTATGTTATGTATTAAACTTGTCATTTTCTTAAGTCGCATTGATTATCGTTCCGAGGAAATGTCATTGACACCTACAGGACTAGAATCCCAAAATAGTCGATATCACCACGGGGTTCTGCAGCGGCGAGGCGTAGGTTCACACGCAGAGACAGCTGCACTCCCACAGTGGGGGCTGGGTGCGATTAAACCTATTTCTCCCAACCAGTCCACGTGGTGGGCTCCATATCGACGACACTGTCCCGTTGTCTTGATCAAAATCTCAGGGATTGGGCGAAATAAATATCTTAGAAAATCTCCGGGACCGTCTGGTTCTGACTCAGTCGAGAATTCATCGAATTCTCTCCATGGGATTGCGGTGAAGATACGCGAAACCTTCCGAAGTAGTTTCAATTCGGGATTTGCAAAATTTCCTTTCAAACCGTTTCTCATAATACAAATTTCAGTGTAAAAATGTATCAAGAGTAGGTGATAATTGCCGATTCAAGGACACGTTGTACATGTACCGTACACGTACACGGACGTTTACCATCGTAGGATTCAGTGTTAAATCACACGCTTGTTCACAAAAATGTCGGGTGTCCCAGAATCGGCTATTATTTTGAGACCCCTAGATCGCACTTTTAACATTCAAATACCCGTTGGCGAACGTGTCGAATGTACACGTTTTTCAAAGAAGTGAAAAATGTATGAAATTGTACATTTTTCCCTTTTTTTTACTTAAAAATTTTTGTCGACGTTCCCATCGCGGATTAGACCTTCAATCTATCGTTGGTGAACGCGAAAAAAAAAGCTTTGCCGATTCTAAGACAGCATCAAAAAAGGTGGTTTGCCGATTCTGGGACAGTGTCCAAGAATCGGCAAACGGCTTTTGAGGCGGGGGTTTTTCCAAACTTAACAGACTACTATTGGGCGCTCTCATTTCTGACGTAAGTGGGGTGAATACCCGGATTTTTCCAAACTTAGCAGACTACTATTGGGCGCTCTCATTTCTGACGTAAGTGGGGGAAATACCCATAGTGGATTTTTCCAAACTTAACAGACTACTATTGGACGCTTCCATTTCTGACGTAAGTGGGGGGAATACCCATAGTGGGGGGAATACCCATAGTGGATTTTTCCAAAACTTAACAGACCACTATTGGACGCTCCCATTTCTGACGTAAGTGGGGGGAATACCCATAGTGGGATTTTCCAAAACTCAACAGAAAAAAACTAAGTTTTTGGAAAATCCCCTACTGTATAAACTTACCGAGAACGTCATTTGTCACGCTCGAAATGTATTACGGGTTAATATTCAAATGAGCGTCAATTGTCAGTTAAATAGTTTAACTGAAAAAAACTATTCTATGGATGAAAGCGGAAACAGTTCAAAAGATTAATTGATATGATTTAAACGCGTTTTTTGAAAGCGTTACATTACTGGTGTGTTTTCTTGTGATTTTGAATATTCGAGTTTTCCTTGTGGAGAGAATAAGCGCGGTTGCGATTCAACACTTTCGAGAGCAAAACTCATTTAGAGAGGTTTATTTTGTAAATGTTTTTTTCTCAACTGGAATCGGTTTTGAGGCGAGGAAATAAAAAAAGTGATTGATATATATAGGAGAGAATAAAAAAATATAAATAAATAGTTATTTAAAAATAAATATATATCAAATCGAATAGATAATAAAAAAAATGCGTAAATCATGAACGCTTCCCAGACTATTAGAGCAAGGTTTCTTTTAAAAATGCTGATGAGAGCCTACGCATTCTGTGTGAACGAACAACTAGGTCGCCTCTTGTTAGAACGATTCAAATCGACGAAGTGATCGCGTTTTTGGAGGAGATTACTTTTCTGTAAGGATCGAGACAAGCCCACAGTTTCGGAAGAAATGAAATTGGCACGTAGAAATCTGACTTTAGAAGACAAGGGTTGCATCATGAAATTATTGTTCAATGAAGCATACGTCTAAGTTTTCTCGTTGATATAAAATAAGGGAGAATAGAAATAAAAATAAATACACACATAAATTTTTATCTAATATTAGAAAGAAAAAAAAACACAAAAATGAGAACCAGAAATAAATTGTATCCGACGTTAGATGACGACGAGGATGAGAAGCCGAACGGCGTTTTGCCGACGGCACCGTCGCTAGAAGAAAAAGAAAGAGGAGAGAGGTATCGCATCCATCAAATCAGTAGAATCCAAACGTATCTAACTCGAGAGAGAGATTCTCGTCATTCTCTCAAGAAGAAGTATTCGCGTTTCGTGAAATTCGTCAACGCGATCGACACGACACTCATCACGATTTCCATGGGTTTACACGCGGCCGGCATCGGATTGAAAATTATATCTGAAGGCGAGGAAACATGACAAGATTCGCGTCTTGGCCGACTCCAAGATCGACACGCTATTCGAAATGATTTCGATGGCGGTGAAAGACGGTAGGATATCGGAGGGAGAGTACTTCACGATATTGGGCGAGAAAACGAAATACGAAGCCATGAAAGAAGCCGTGAGAATCAAGACTCGTCAGATCATCAAAGAAGAGATGAAGGATTCTCTCGTGGAAAAGGGGAGGAAAGAGGCTAGGGAGGAATTCAGTAAGATGATAGAACTCAAGCGCAACGATTGAAAAAAAAATATATATATATATAATAAGTACAGAATTTTAAAAAAAATATATTAAATTTATATATAAAATAAAAACGAAATTAATTTAAATAACTCTTAAAAATGTATTGCGTAAAGTGTAAGAGAGTTACCGAGACGAGTAATTCTCAAGAAGTACGAACTAAAAACGATAGACAGATGCTTCGCGGAATTTGCGACGTGTGTGGTTCTATCAAGACTCGATTCATCAAAAAAAAGAACGCGAGCAAAGGTAAAGGCATCGTGAATAAAATGATCAATAATCTACCTTTCGAAATGCATCTGCCTGGTTACAGTTTCACGGGACCCGGAACGAAATTGAACAAGAGACTCAACGCCGATCTGACTCCTAAATCTTGGAGCAAACCTGTGAATAGGGTGGACGCGGCCGCGTATGACCACGATCTGTGCTACGTCGGACATCCCGACACCAAGACTCGCAACGACGTCTGCGATAAAAACATGTTGGGGAAATTGAGAGGCATATCGAATCCGACCAGGAGAGAGAAGATAGAACGTTCGCTGGTCGGCAATCTGATCGGTGCGAAACGTCGATTCGGATGGGGCGTTCAAAAAAAAAGCGCATCTCAAAAGAAGAAGAAACGATTATTGACGAGCGAATTGGCCGAGGAGTTACACAAACCCATCGTGCGTAAATTTCGAAAGAGAAGGGTGTTCGTGAAGGGGTTGGATGATATTTGGTCTGCCGACTTGGTCGACATGAAATCGTTTTCGAGGTGGAACGAGGGTGTCAAATATCTATTGACGGTCATCGACGTGTTTTCCAAATACGGTTGGATCAGAGCTTTGAAGAATAAATCGGGACCTTGCGTCGCCGAGGCTCTGAAGAGCGTGTTCGACTCGTCTTCTCGAAAACCGAGTAAATTGTGGGTGGATAAGGGAAAGGAATTCTACAACAAGCACGTTCATCGATTGGTCGACCTCTACTCGATCGAAAACGAAGAGAAAGCCAGCGTGGTGGAACGTTGGAATCGAACGATGAAGGAAAAGATGCATAGATACTTCATGGCGAATTCGACCAAGAAATACATATACGCTCTGAACGGTCTGGTTAAAGATTACAACAACACGCGACACAGATGGATCAAGATGACTCCCGTGGAAGCTAGCGATCCTCGAAATGAAAAACGGGTCTACTCGAATCTATACCCAGAAAGATCTAAGATTAGGAAGAAGTCTAGAACGCCGAAATTTGCGGTCAGTGATCGAGTGAGAATCTACGCTTATAAGAAGCACTTCGAAAAGGGTTATACTCCTCGATGGACCTCGGAAATCTTCGTGATAATCAAAATATTTCACACCGATCCGGTGACTTACGAAATCGAAGCTTTGGATGGAGAAGAGATCATCGGAAAGTTTTACAAACAACAATTACAGAAGACAAAGTTTTGATAAAGAAAACAAATTTCTTTTATTTACTCTCTTTAACATTTTCTTGTTTACACACATATATATATATATATAGGAGAGAAAAATAATAATAAAAATAATTAAAACTATTTTTAGATAAAAAAAAGCAAGCTAATTAATAAAAAAAAAAAAAAATCCTTTAAAAATGACAAATATACTAGATATAGCACAAAGCATACTGAAAGATGAAAGTATTCAAGAATATGAGGTTCACGAATACGAACCGGTAACCGGAACGAGTTTGAACAATGCGGGAGAGATAAGAATCAAGGTTGAAACTCAAGATCTATTCATACATCCTAGCGAGAGTTACATAGTGGTGCAGGGACGTCTCACCAAGGAAGATGGGAGCGACTACGTCGACGACGACACGGTTACTCTAGCCAATAATGGCATCATGCATCTATTCAGTAATATAAAATACATGATATCCGGACAAGAGATAGAATCTGTGTTTCATCCCGGTCAGGCCACCACGATGTTCGGACTCTTGACGTATCCTGATGATTTTTCGAAATCCAGAGGACTTAATCAGTTGTGGGTGAAAGACACCGTCGGCCCTGCTAGCGCTGGCGCCGCCGCGATATTCGACTACGTCGTCAAGACATCCGGACCTGAAGGAACGTTTTCGTTCAGGATACCTTTGAAACACATCTTCGGATTTGCGGACGATTACAACAAGATCATGTACGGATTCAAACACAATCTGACGTTGATTCGAAAAGGAAACGACGACGCAATAGTGAGACTCACTGCGACCGATGCGGGTAAAATAACTTTACACAAGATATCGTGGTTCGTTCCACACGTGGCGCCTTCGATCGCGGAAAAAGCGCGTCTCTACAAGATCATAGAATCCAAGAGTAAATTACCCGTGGGATTTAGAATGAGACAGTGCGACACGGCTAACATTCCTCTCTCCACGAATCACTTCGATTGGAGATTGATGGTGAAATCCGCTTCCGAGAGACCGCGTGTCATCGTGGTTGCGTTTCAGACCGATAGGGACGGGTCTCAGGAAAAGAATGCGTCGCTGTTCGATCACTGCCATTTGAGAAACATGCAAGTGTTTCTGAACGCCACGAGATATCCAGCAATCGATTACAACGCGTCTTTCGACAATAACGATTTCTGCAGACTGTACGGCGATGCCGCTGATTTTAGAAAGAAGTATCACGGTTTAGACGAATTGATGAGCAACCCTAACATATCTCCCGGCGAATACAAGTCAATGTACCCCATGTTCGTATTCGACGTCAGTAAACAGAGTGAATGACTCAAGAGTAGCGTCTTGGATATTCAGATCAAGATGCAATTCGATAGGAACGTGCCGAGAAAAACCGAAGCCTTCGCCCTGGTCCTGTCGGACAGAGAATTACAATTCGAATCGGATGGAAATAAGATGTCGAGCATTCGATGAGAGACGTGTGTGAAAAAAAAAATAAAACAAAAATAAAAAAAGTAATGAGTAATTATTAAAAAAAAAACCAAAAAAAAATAAAAGTAATGAGATCTAGAGAGATTGAACATCTTTCTAAGTCTCATTACTTTTTTTTTTGTTTTTAATAATCACACATTATTTTTTTTTAATTAATTATTTCCACGCATTCACTGTTTGTTCAAAGGAACTAGTTCGATCAGTAGACTCACCACGGAAGTGGCGGCTTCAGGATTATTGGTTTTCGTAACGAAATTAATCCTGTCTCTGGCGTTCACTTTGAGAGGCGTGCCAAACGTGTTAACATTCGCGTGTTGATTCTCAGTCTTTTCGACACTGTATCTCTTATTGCTCTCTACTCCATTCACCATGAGATTGACGACCGCTCTGTTATTCAAATCCGAGGAAGCCAGACTCATTCGAAGGATTTCACCTCCCAACGGCATGGGATATCCCACCTGACCATGTTTCGATCCACTACCTCCATTTCCGAAAGACCATTCAGCTTTTCCCTCATCTAAGGTGCCGGCCTCCTCGGCCCACACGGTGATCAATTGTCTAGCATATTTGACTCTCTCCACCACCGAAATCAGGGTGCAGGCATCCGTCATGTTCACGGGATCCGGTAGATTCGTCAGCGCGTGTCCACCCATGTCTAGTTTACCTTCCATGATGTCGCCCTTTCTCCAGACCGAGTTGTCGTCCACGTACTTCCTGCTGACTGCGCTGGAATTGAATTCGGGATCGTGACTGAGTCCGAATAAATTCTCACCGTTCATGTCGATACCACCCTCCATGGTTGCGCCAGATTGTTTGTTCAGGTAGAGATCATCCACTTGTGATTCTAGGTATTCTTGTGATCGTATCACGGCAGAATCTACGTAGCCCTTGTAGACAGCGGTTGAGTCTACATCCGTGTCATCGACCTTCGACAGATTCAATATCTTGTTGAATCCTGCATTCAGATCCGATTTCATTTCTCGTCTGTTAGACTTTCTCTGTTCCAGATCTACGTAGTGTTTGGTCGCCACGTCCTTGGGATTCGTGGGAGTGGCCACGTTCGTTATCTTGTTAGAATTGGCATTCAGTTCCAAGTGCATCGTTTTCTGAACGTATCTATTTCTCAGGTGTTTGCTGAATCTCGCGTGAGAGTCGTCCGCGTATTTCTTGGTCGCGGCATCCGTGGGATCTATGGGATTTGCGACGTTCACCAAACGTTTAGATTTCAGATCGAGATCGTCGGTCATGGTTTTATCCACGTAATTATCTAGCATGATTCGTTCGAAATCGGCGTTCCCCTTGTCGACATATTTTTTAGTCACAGCATCTGCGAGATCTATCGGCTCGGGAAGATTGTAGAGCTTCTTATCGTTCATGTTCAAAGGTTCCTCTCAAGGTTCGTATCTCTGAATGTAATGTTCGTCCAAGTTGGCAACGTCGTAACCATCATCGACTTCGAGCGTCTTCCTCTTCTTTTTTGGGTTGACTTTTTCGTTGTCACTTCTACCAAATTTATCGACTGGCATGTTGTTTTGAGATTTTTTGTTTTTAAAAAAATATATTTCAAACACAGTTTATTAAAAATGAATTATTTTATTTTTATTTTTCGTTTTTATTAGATTAAAATTTTTTTTACCTTTATATGTTATAAAAAAAAAATCTCTCTCTAATGTAAATCATTGAGAATGTCTTGAAACCGATCTCCTTCAGATCATCTTTTGAGAACATAAAGACACGGGTGACTGCAAAACACTTGATCTGGTGATTGCACTCGTTCCGTGTTGTAACAAACCATCGATTTGTTGAAATAGTTCTTTATTTCTTTCAGCGGTGAGATTCCGTAGCTGTCGAAATAATAATTCTTCTTCCCGTTCTTGAACCACGCCACCCAGTGAGTGCCTTTACCCGATAAATTGTCAAGATTTAAAATTTCGCATACAGATTGTCGAGATCTTCTCTTCGGCAAGGCATCTCTAGAAAACACGCCTAGAAAATCTTTGGTTTTCAAATCCTTCACCGCATTCGACAGATCGATGTTGGATAGGGGTTTGTTAGGTAAGACGACACCTTCTACGGATATCTCTATTTTCTTATTTATAAATGCGTATATATTTTTTTTTAATTTATTTATTTTATTATAATTCACTAAAATGACGTTATTTTTTTTTATGTTTTTATTTTTCTTTTTAAACTAACTCTATCGACTTCCATAATCTTGAATCCGTCTAATTCCTCGACTTCTATAATCTTGAATCTGTTTAATTCCTCTTGATTTTCTGGAATCCTATCATCCTTAATCATATCTGGAATCCTATCATCCACAATCATATCTGAAATCCTATCATCTAAAATTAGATTCAAAGTCCAATGTCAGAGTGCCAAAGTGCTTATTTTATCATCTAACACAAATCTCTTATCATCGTCGGCCGTCAGCGAAATCTTGTTGACTATTTCGGTATACAAGTCGTGATTTTCACTTCGAATCGATTTCATAATCTTATACACTGGACCACTTCCTAACAGACAATCTTTATACTCTTGGAAAGAGATGTTTTTCTTCACCACACACGCTTTAACCCCTTTGCACTTCTTGATCTCTTCATCTTCTAGACGATAAGCATACAGTTTGGGTCTCAAGCCCACGAATTCGAGGATTTGTTTACCGCCGCTCTCGTCCTTAAATTTACCCAACACCTTCTTGTTGTCATTCGATTGAATGTTGGATGGGTGATCGACGAGATAATTGCTCATGTCGAACCACGCGGCCACGTCCGGAGATATATCTCGGTAGACATCTTTCGTCTCTATCTCGTAAACTAAACTGTCTGTATCGGTGAACAGTAGTTTGGCTTTATCACCAAATTTTTGTTTAACGTAATCATAGTGAAACTCATACATCAATCGCTTGCTGTTATCTAAGATGATCGGTCCGAGATAATACGGTTTGTCGACCTTCAGGTGCGTCTTTTGCATGTGAACTGCCACTAGATTTTCATCGAATATGGTTCGGTGTTTGTAATTGGGTTTCGCCACTAATTTTTTAGCTCTTTTCTCAGACATGACGTGTCGAACGTCGGTTCTCTTCCTGATGTTTTCCATCGATTTATCGTACACGCAGTTGTTCATGAGTTTGAGGAAATTTTTTTCGAAATCGTTCTCAGCTCGAATTCTGAGATTCGTGTTGAGATTGATGTATTTTTTCATCCAAGGCTCTTCGTCGAATTGAATGATGCAATGTATGTCGATTAATTTCATCCCGTAATCGACGTATTGTTTCAAATTCTCACTGTAGACGACGTAGTTATGTTTGTTAAATAAATTGGGAATGAGTTTTTCCTTGTCTCCTTCATTCGGTTCCATTCATTCGGGAGCCAGCAGATAATCGTTGTGTAGATCGTGTATTTCTTCCGGATAGTTCAAATCGACTTCTAAAATGCAAGGATAGTCTCTCCATTTTTGCATCTCTTCCTGACAGGTCACCCATTCGAAATTTCCAATCGGTAAAGGATGACTCATAGCCCAACCGTACAGATCATTAGCGTCCCAATACTGTATGTATTTATTCGATCGTTTTGAATCGAAACCTTCTTTCATGTAGGGATTGTTAGCTTCAGAATATCTGTGGGAGATCATCGAGATGCCACCTCTTGCAGCCCTTTCGAACATGAGCAACATGTTCACGTCAGATAATAATTCCAATTGGACTTCGGTGGTCTTCAACAGAGCGTCCCACGCCAGATCGGGTGTGGTGAAATACCAAGCGGGATCCAGATCATAATTTCGACGACAGACGTCTCGAAAATTTTTGAACACGTCTGCCAAGAGCAGAACGTCAGTCTTCAGATAGAGATCGTGATAATCTCTCATGGTTTTCATATCAAATGATTTCCACACGTTTTTGGCGTGTTCATAATTCTCGTCGGAAATGTCGGATTCATATAATTTTGAATAAAAATCTTCTTTCGAAGGTAGTGCGGTGTCGTCGAATCTCTTTAGATCGTTCATGTAATTGTAAGGATAGACTCCTTTCCTCAACATGACGTCTACTCGTTCTCCAAAATGTTCGCTCATGATTTTAAATTTATCCTTGCTCATCTTATCGACTAATTTTTCCAGAGCGGTTGACATGAATTTAAAACTGTCGATGAAACGCATGCCTCTATGAATGAATGTCGTTTTTTCTTTCAATGTCTCTCCGTCGATTACTCTTTTCTTCTCCATGAGCTTCCATTTCGTGAATGAAATGTATCTTTCTTCACTGTTCATGATGCAGTTTAATTCTTCGTGGGAGGTGCCGAGATTTTTTACGAACAGATGACTGTCGTAACCTGAGAGATTGTGAAATATCACCAGATAGAAAACGGCGTCTCGATATTTTAAATTAACTTTCTGTGAGCCAGACGGCGATACAGACCTGTGTAATGATCGTGGTCTCTGACCTTCTTATTTTCCTCCAAATTCTCGTCGTACGATTGTCTGCATTTGTGACATTCGGTGGCTCTGTTATTTTCGTCCTGCTGCTCTCGCGTGATGATCATTTTTGCTGGAGTTTTGAATTTGTCGTATAACATTTGAATTTTCGATTCTAACTCTTCCACGAACCTTTGGGCCACGTCGTCGTCTTTGCACTGTTTCGTGTAGGTGAAGGGACCCATGTCATGTTGCGAGTCAAAAGCACATTTCACGTAAATCCAATAACCCGAAGGCATGTGTTTTTGATATCTTTCGACGTAACTTTGAAGAGCGTTAGGTTGGCAGGAACTCATTTTCACGGTGAAACATTCAAAATCAGCGTACACGACGAATGGTACATTTAGCCTTCTATTGCGATTTTCAAACTTCACGATGGTGTTGGGTTTGGGCATTTCGACGGCGACACCTTGATTTTCATTGCAACATTCCTGATGTTTCGCTAACAATTTTTCGCTGTGAAACGCGTTCATGCAGTTGCAACATAAACATATCTTATGTTCATGTTTATTATTTTGTCTCGACAGTAATCGGCTCGGATGTTTAACCCAACAATAATGACGATTGTCACCATTCAAAATCAATAATAAAATAATCATCTTTTCTCTTTCGAGATACAAAGTCTGTCTGAGAGGATAGATCGTTCGTTTTTCATCGTCATATCCCAAGACGTTCACCGCTATGGTGGGATTTTGAGCTTCGAAATGTTCGATGTGTTTTAACTGCATTGGAAAAGTCACTCTGGTCCAATCGAGATTTTTAGAAGTCTCCTCGTAATAAGAAACTCTCTCAGGATGGATTTTGACAGGGTATAATGCAGAAGTGACTGCCCATTTAAAACACTGATCATCTTTATTTTTCACGTTGACCACGGAGTGTTTTGTAGCTAAGAAATACAGTAATTCCACGTAGGAAGATCCTTTCAACGAATCATTTTTAGTTATATGAATTTCGAGTTTCAACACCTCATCGAACGTCCAATTACTACCTTCATGTTGATAATTCGCGAGAGACGTCAACATCTTGTCTTTCATCTTTTCGAAAACGTCTGATAAATCTGAACCTCGAAATATGGGTCCGACGTTAGATCTGAAATATGCATTTGTCACGAAGCTCTAGCCAGACATCACATCGATTTTATTCATCATGCAATGGAGTATCATCTTAATTTTTAGTCCCACGTTCATGTGTTCACGAAACAAATCCAATACTTTTTTCTTCACCCATTCCATGAACAATTTCGGATCGATTTTCTTGAACGAGGGAACCACGTCAAAAGTTTTAAAAATGCCTTTGATCGCACTCTCCCATTCTGCAGGCTTCAATTGGAATAGTTCCATGACGAGTCATGCTACATATTCTTCTCCTTTCCCTTCATTGATTGCTCGTTGAATTTCGCTCGATATATCTTGTTTTTCTAGAATCTGAAGAGCATCACTCGTTTTCGTTTTAGTTTTTCTTTTCTTTTCTTTTGACACTTGAAGTTCTTCAATGGCTTTTCGTTTAGTCGTCTTCTTATTTTTCTCAATCAAAATGTTTTGGGTTTTTTTCGACGCTAGCATTTCGATTCCTTTTACTATCTTTTTCTTCTTCTCATTTTTCACAACCAATGCATTTTTTGACGTCGTTGCTATCGACATTTCATTTGCCTTTCTATCATTTCACAAATGTTCCTGTATGACTTCAATTTTTTTTTGATTTTTTCTATGATTTCTGAAATGTGGAATTTTTAATAGTTTACAAATCTCGTTTAACTGAGGTATGGTTTTCTCATTTAAATTTTCCATTTTTTTATTTGTTTGCTCCATTTGTAAGAATATTTTTTTTCGAATTTTGTATTAAAATAATTTGTTAAAAAGTTTTGTTTTTTTACTCTTTATATATATAAAAAAGAATTTTTTTTAATTTTAATTTTTTCTTTAATGTTTTTTATTCAAAACAATTTACGATCGCTTTTATTTCTTGTTCGCAATACGAACACGTTTTCTTGTCTCTAGAATAACATTCCTTACAATAACACAAATGTGCACATGGTAGAAACAAAACATTTGCAGAGTTGTTTTCGCAAAGCAGACACGTGTTCACATCACTCGACTCCTTCTCAATAGATAATAACCCATTTGCTTCTTTCATGAATCGAATCAAATCTTCTAAAGTCAAGAATTGAGATAACGTCTTGTTTGCATAATTCAATGTATTATACAGTTGTTCCTTCGTGTATCCGGATTGTAAAATACCCCTTAATCAACTTTCGTTTTTATTTCTTTCCCATTCTTCGTTTTCAATTTTAATCAATCCTAATGTCTGGATCTTCTTCAAATAATCGCAACGACCTTTGGTATCTTTTATGTGATCTGCCAACGGTTTGTCATTAGGTTCCCAATTCATTAAATGTGTGTTACAACAAAAACATTTAACTCTGTCACTTTTACCCACATAAATGAAACCCGCAGCAGCTAAATCTTCGGGTTTTTGAGCAAGATGCGAAGGCCAATTTTTAAACGTTTGAAATCTTGCACGTTTTAAACTATAATTCGGATATTCGGATTTAATCATTGTTTTTTTTACCTCAAAATTGGGTTTGTAAGAATATTTTTTTCGAATTTTGTATTTAAATGATAATTTGTTAAAAAGTTTTAAAATTGTTTATATATATGTTTTAATTCCTTCAAAAAAAAAATTAATCAATTTTTTATGTTGTTAACGTGAAAAAAAAATTAAATTAATACAAGAAAAAAAGGATGTTAAATTTAACTTTTTACTTACATATAAAGAGAAAAAAACTTCTACAAAAAAATTTTTTTTCCACATTGAAGAAAATTAAAATTAAAAAAACTTTTTTTTTTATATATATATGAAGAGAAAAAAAAAAAAAAAAACTTTTTAAACAAATTATTAAAATACAAAATTTAAAATATACATTATTTGCAAGAATTCATAAAATAAAAAACCAAATAATCAATCATGACATCAACACCTAAAAGATGCAAATTGAGTATTGAAACGAGTCAAAATGTATAAGAAATTTGGTTCTAAAATCTATAGATTACAACAACACGATCCCATCAAATTGAACGAGGTCGAGACGAAGGGCTTAGAGCACAAATACGACAAATATAGCATGCCTCTGAAATTGGATGAAGCCACGCTCAATTTGTTTTACGAGTACGAAAGCGATCTGCAGAATATCATCATCGCCAAAGATAGAGAATTTGACAAGGATGATTTGTCGTTGCCCTATGGAAGTTACATATTTCCAAACATCTCACTTGAACTCGTGAACAAATCGGGTGGTGAGAGCATGTTGACCAAAGTAAAAAAAGTAAAGATAAACATTCAACACATTTTCGAAAAAGGAGAAAACACGAGTGTCAACATGCTAATAACGGACTTGGAAATATAAACAATGGAGAGATTGATTTTTAGCGAAGAAGAAGGAAAAAAAAAGTAATGAGATCATCTTTAGATATCATTACTTTTTTTTGTTTTCCTTCTTCACTATTACCCATATATTATAGTAACGTTTCCTTTTTTCTTAAATTTCAGCGTCGATTCTTCTTTTATTTTTTATTTTTTTGTGATATGCTACATTTTTATAACAACACATTTGTTTATCCGAATCATAATTATGAACGAATGTTGTGCATCTCTTGGTAACACTCGCATCATTACCATTCTCTTCAGAAGATAGTGGTGACGGTGGAAAACGTCTCATTCTTTTAAATTTCAACCACATATCCCGATCTTTATTTAACTCTTTTATCAGTTCTTTCCTAAGATATCCATCATTAGCGTCTAATCATTTTTCGCACTCTATCTCACGATATTCATCATTATCGTCTAATTGTTTTTCCACCTTTTTATCAATTTTATATATTATTTTATACTTTCTATGATTTATATTTATATAATTTTTTTACATTATAATAACATATTCAAAATCGGTATATTCTTAAACGGTGAATTCTCACCAAACAACAAACCCTTGCTGAGTCGCTCAATGTTCTGTCCACTCTTCAGATAGAGACCGTTTCCACTCAAAGAGTTGTCACCTCTAACGGGTTCTAGATACAATCCTTTACCACTGTCATCTACGTGGACGCGACACACGGCTCCTCCCTTCTTCAAAAACAGTGCCACCCATTAATTTCTCAGCTGCCTAACTCGCGAGTCCCGTGAGAGCTCCCATGCCGAGAGTCTTTCTGAGAAAGGGTAATGTCTGAGAAAGGGTAATGCCTTTGTGGTGAAGGGCAATGCTCTTGCGGCGATTCCTGCCAATAGCGGTAGGAAACCGCCTTTCATTCTCAAATTGTATCTCAATTGAGCAAATTTCTCCATCCTTTTGATTTGACTTCTGGTCCAGGCGATCGAACCCTGACCGCCACTTGTCAGATCTTCGTGAGTGAATTTGAATCTAACCGCCTCGCCTCGAGTTGTTAACGCTCTCTTAAGTTTCTTCTTCTGTCCTACGGATATGTTCACGTTTTTAACCACGTATTGTGTCATAATTTTTTTTTTAAATATATTTTCTTCAATTGTTTTTTTTTGTTTTAATGATAATTATATATATTAAATAATTTTTGTAAAATTAATATTGCATATATATTTATTTATTTATTTTATTTTTGTTATTTATTTCTATACACAATATTTTATTTTTTTTTTGTTGCTTTTATATTTCTCTTATATGAAATCGTATCGTCACCCTCTCTCCGTGAAGATCTAACAGTTCACCATTTTGATCCGTCAACGTGGTTTTGAGACTATACAACGTATCTAAAATCACTGGTAGATAAACTAAATTTCGAGGTCGCACCACCATCTTATAACCTGGTGACACGTTTGGAAAGAAGGAATAGATCGTCGGTTGAGCGCTACCATTCACGTAGCTTCCAGCAATCACATCCACGTTCACCAGAATGGTATTGACTGCGAGAATGTCAACTGTATTTTCAGATGCCGCGTGGTCTCGATACATCTATCGATCGAATCCCAACATCTTGCTTATAGAATCATCCGTATTGAAATCCGCTCGAAAATTATCTTCCAAATCCAACATCGTCTGTAAGGTATTAGGATTGGGAGCGAGTCTGATCTTGTTGCTTCCCTTTCCATCTGTCTTCATTCACGTCTGAATGTAATTGTTAAAATCGTCTATGTCGTAACTTCCTTTGGGAATTCGAATCTCCAACCAATCCACTCCGTCGGAATACTTGAACGAATTATTCTTTTCGGTGACGTTGGGAAAGGAATAATAAGTCTCCAGATTCACCAACGCCATCTCATATCTTTTCTCTCTATTCAATTCGATGGAGGGTTCGAATTTCGTCGCGAATCGAGTCGAATCGCCACTCACCATGATTTGAATGGATTGTTTTGCAGCCGTATTCTCAGCTATCCGTTCTAACAATTCTCCTTGTTCGAACATTATATTTTAATTTTATTTCTATTTTTTTTCAAAACTAATTATTTGAAGATTTATTATTTTCTAATTTTTTTTATTTTCACGCTCTATCTTATTATCATCAGAAACATAAAACTTGTCGAATCCGCACCGATATTTTCCGCGATTAAATTCACTAGTCAAATCGATCACGGCGAAATTGTAAAGTCCTCCATCCCAAACCCTCTTGCAGAATCTCCTGAATTCCGCCACGCTCATGTCGTTTGCGACGTGATCGCCGTAGATGTGATTGAGATTCTTGAGATCTTGGCGAAAGAGACATACAAAAATTAGCGTTCTCCCTTATCGTCTGTCTGGGCAATCGAAAATAATTCTGCAACAGGTAGAAACAGTCCACGTTGCTGTGTCGACCCCTAACGTAATACGATTCGCATCGGTTCTGTCTCTCCAAAAGCAGATCGTCGAAAATCATGAGATTCTTATCTTCCGATTTCAATTCTCTAGGATCCGGAACGTCGCTAGCGTTCTCATAAAATCGACACTCGACGTTCGAAGATGCATTTCTCTTCATCAATTCTATCGCCGCACTGTCCAAAATGGTCGAAAGAGGAGCTTCACTTTTGTCGAATTCCTCCCTACTTTCAAAGATTCTGGCTATGACGTCCTCGGGCAATCTGCGATCCATGCACTCTCGAAGCAATCTGTATTCGGGTTAAAACAAGCTCTTGCCAAACACAAACACTCTGTCGTAATCCAACCAGTCAGGTCGGGACAACAGATTCATCAACAGATTGGTCTTTCCACAATTCGATTTTCCCACTATCAAGCCTCTTATGCTTTTGGGAAAGAACTCGTTATTCGACCTCTCGGTCGCGGCGTCGTTCCAAGACATATCTTTAATGTTCATCTTTGTTTTATTTTTTTTTTGTTATTTTAGATTTTTTTCAAACACAATTTTTTATGTTTTTTCTAACTCAGTTTTTAATATTATTATTTATTTATATTACACCGTCGCGAGTTCTCTTCAATCCGGATCCACTCGTCATTTTGGCTAAATCTTGTATGGGTACCACAGCATCCTTAAAATCTTTCCAACTTTTCGGCGTTCGCTCTAACGCAACTCGCTTCGCCGGCGGACTGATCAACTTGTCGATCAATGCGTCGGCTGCCCTCTTGCCAGCCACAGAAGCTATCCTACCACTGGCTTCGGAAGTGGCTTTCTTACCAGCGTCCAAAGCCGTCTTCTTACCGACCTCAAACGCGGTCGATGCGAGTTTTCTACCCGCATCACTCGTGAACGCTCGCATTATAGAATCGACGATGCCAGAACCGCCTTGAACGTAAGTTCTGACGTATCCCCTGTTCTTTATCACCAACATATTTTTTATTTTTATAATATATTTGTTTTCACTGGTAAATCGTTTGTTGTTTAAACACTTTTATTATTCTAGTGTAAAATTTACTATTTTTTTTATTTTATATATTTTATTTTGTTTCTCTCTACTTATTATATACATCAATCCTTCATTCGTTCATCAGCCTTTTATAATGGTTTTTATTTAAAACCTTCTGTCTTAACAATTCGTCAGATATAGTAACTATCCGATTATCTAATCCTGTGTTACCAGCACGTCTGCTTGCCATCAACAAACTCAATCTCTGAGACAGAGCGTCAGAATCGCTCGGAAGAAAAGTGGTTTCCACCCCTTTGCCAGTCACCGATTCGACGAACTTGTTATGCGAATTCCATATAGGTTTCACCACTTTTGTCCACTTGTAACCTCTGTTGGCTTTAGGTCTCGTCTCTCTGTCATCAATATTTCTCTTCATGGCATTGGTCTGAACCAGAATGTCGCCGTAATTTTTGTAATCCTGTTCCGTGTAATCACTAGGCTTGTCGTAAAGGAGCAATTTGCGCAGTCCGGAAGTTAATTCGTACCTATTCGGGCCGACGGTCAATTCATTGTCATCTATTTCCACTTCTGTGTCGCCCACAAAAGTTCTACCGTCCGAATCCTTATAAAATCCATGCAACAGATCTCTCTTACCACCATCCTCGGACGACGTGACGCTATCAGTGGTGATAGTCGAAGCTGTATCGTCGCTCTCGCTCACGTCGGTTTGAATCCCTGTGGGAACATAATCCGGTGTAGATTGAAAGGAATACTGATTTGCAAAACTACCGGGCAACGAACCCATTCTCAAAGAACTCTCTTTTATGGGTCTCAATTCTTCAACTATCTCCTTCTTGCTTCGCTCTTGAACATCCGTCACGGGTTTAAATATTTTTGTGGCTTCGCGTCTGAGTTCAATCTCTCCAAGACGTCTGCTTCTGTCAGCTGATTGAATGCTCTTCTTGGCACGTTCATATTCGCTTAAAAGCTGACCTCGACGTTTGGCATCCATGTGTAAAAACATGTTTTCGTTTTCTAAATTATTAATATTTCCTTTAGAGTATGCTAACTTGAGTTATTTATTATTTTCAAAATTAAATGTATAATTATTTTTATGTTTTATGTTTTATGTTTTAAGTAAATAAAAATCTTCTGTCTTTAATATAATAACTAAAACCAGTTGAGGAAAAACATTTTACAAAATGAAACTTCGATAAATAGTTAAAAATATTAAAATAGCGTCCGTTTCAAACGTGTTAAAAATCAGAAAGAACATGAATAATTAAAATCTCGAATAAAATCATGTCAGTAAATATAACGCTTTTCAAAAAAAAAAAATAACATCAATTAATCTTTTGAACTGTTTTCGCTTTCATCCATAGAATAGTTTTTCAGTTAAACCATTTAACTGACAATTGACTCATTTGAATAAAAACCTGTAATACATTTCGAGCGTGACAAATGGCGTTCTCAGTAAGTTTATACAGTAAATGTCACTTTGACATGCGACCTGCTTGTCAGTTTTGATAAAAACAGACTGATGATTGTAGACTGACACCCGAATGGAATGGTTAAACGCACCGAAGGCGCGCAGGGACGGTATGGGGAACAAGCCCCTTTCAACCCTCAGTGACTGGACAATAAAATCCACAGCGCTCCCTTCGTAAATAATTATATTCACGTGTCAGAACGAGCTTCATCGCAGAGTAACTCGGTGTAATGATACACATTATTTTGATAAAATTTATTATTATTTTACATTTGGATTCACATAGATTTCTTCTCACCTTTTTTCATGTGGCCGATCCTGTAGGATCTTCGCCAATGATGATTATAGCGCGCAGGAGCTCTATTTATACTGTACACGTGGAGATACCCATCGTAGGATTTTCCAAAAAACTTAGTTTTTTCTGTTGAGTTTTGGAAAATCCCACTATGGGTATTCTCCCCACTTACGTCAGAAATGGGAGCGTCCAATAGTGGTCTGTTAAGTTTTGGAAAAATCCATTATGGGTATTCCCCCCACTTACGTCAGAAATGGGAGCGTCCAATAGTAGTCTGTTAAGTTTGGAAAAAACCACTATGGGTATTCCCCCCACTTACGTCAGAAATGAGAGCGCCCAATAGTAGTCTGTTAAGTTTGGAAAAATCCGGGTATTCCCCCCCACTTACGTCAGAAATGAGAGCACCCAATAGTAGTCTGTTAAGTTTGGAAAAAAACCCGCCTCAAAAGCCGTTTGCCGATTCCGGGACACTGTCCCAGAATCGGCAAACCACCTTTTTTGATGCTGTCTTAGAATCGGCAAAGCTTTTTTTCGCGTTCACCAACGATAGATTGAAGGTTTAATCCGTGATGGGAACGTCGACAAAAATTTTTAAGTAAAAAAAAAAGTGAAAAATGTACAATTTCATACATTTTTCACTCTTTTGAAAAACGTGTACATTCGACAAGTTCGCCAACGGGTATTTGAACGTTAAAAGTGCGATCTAGAGGTCTCAAAATAATAGCCGATTCTGGGACACCCGACATTTTTGTGAACAAGCGTGTGATTTAACACTGAATCCTACGATGGTAAACGTCCGTGTACGTGTACGTGTACGATACATGTACAACGTGTCCTTGAATTGGCAATTATCACCTACTATCAAGTGCGTAAATAATTTACATGGAATATCTTTCAGTCCTGCAATTTTCCGACGATCTTCCCGTGTATGTTCAGACTGAGTGTTAAACTAGTGGGAATATTTTGAAAAATGTAAGAAACCCAACGTCTTAACTTCCCTCCTTGCAAAAACGTCGCGTGTCATCTCGTGGCTTACTAGCCCCACTTTGACGAAAAATGTAAAGTGGGTGTCGAGAACGTCGCATTCGACAAAAACGCGAAACATGTATTTTTTCGTCGGTCTTTCAAAGTGTCTCGTCGACGATTTCGGCGAGAATCTCTTAATTGGGGAGAAAAAAATTCAATTGCGTGACAAGCGGAATGGAGAAGGCTTGGTACCGCATCAGAGAGAGAGAGAGAGACAGGGGGAAGAAGAGCGAGAGAGAGAAACTGAAGCGTAATTCTTACCTGAATTGTTTTCGTAATAATAATAAAGTACATATATATATATATATAGAAATATTAGAAATAAAAAGAGGGGGTGGGCAGAGAGAGAGGAGAATCCAAATGGGATGATTGAAAGTATTATAATACCTTAGGCGGTCTGATATGCCATCTCGGGAAAAAGACTGAAAAACAACCCAACTACTTAATGAATACATTTTAAGGAAGCTTCACATCAAAAGCAATCGCACACATCTATTTTATTCGTTGGCCAGAAGCTCAACACTACTTGCGGAAGTCATTAACTTTCGAATATAAAAATATTAGGTTTACGAGTAGATGAGAGAGAGAGAGTGAGAGAGAGAAAGAAATTAAAACGAAATTCTTACTTCGAATAATAGTTTTCGTAATAATAATAAAGTATATATATATATATATAAAAAATCAGTTGATTATTTTACTATTTAGTGAAACGGTTTATTTATTTAATTTTTTTCGATGTTTAATCAGAATAAAAATTACGACACGATGAGAACAAATTTCGAGAATAAAATTCACCTGAAAAAAATATGTCTCAAAGATTCGATTGAGAATTTAAATTTATATCACAAAAGCGACATGAAAATCGTCGTCATACTTGTATTGTTGTCGACAAGATGAATAGAGTTGAATTTCAGAGAATCTACCTTATTTGTTCCGAAGTTAACGAAAAAGAATCCAGAAAATACGAACGAGTGGCGGGACAGAAAAAAATAATCTCTTCGTATTCGACGCTCTCGAAGGCCGTTACGTGTATGTCTTCAAACATTTTGAGAGCGGAACATGACAACCAACAGGGACTCTGAACGCGATATGGATACATTCTGGGCGGTTGAAAAAGATGTTTTTCGGCAAAAGAGATTCGTGAACATACTGAGACTGAGATCCTACTACCTCCACGATATTCGGGAGTGGGGAACACGACAACCAACAGGAACTCTAAAAGCGAGGGATGGTAAAACAAAATGAAACAAATTTCATAGTAAAGGACAATAACTCTGACAGGAATACGGCGAATAACACCTACAGGTCAGACAACGATACGACATGCTAAATATGATGTCATTCCATCAATTATTTTAAAAGTTATCGAGTTTAGAAAACTCGTTGAGTTTTCGCTAATGGATACAGCGCCATTCACATGACACAGCTGGAAATGTAACAGAAAGAAACTGCATCGGAAGTGCGTCACACAACATATCTTTTTCCAGACATGAACTGAAAGGACTAGTATGATTCGCTGCCTTTTTTATGTACAACGTTTATTATCACAAGAGTGATTGTTTTAAAATTTAGTTTAACTGTTTTAACCGCTGATGAAGCGCACTGGAAGTAGGGGCGTAGGAAACTTATAATATTGGGGGGGGGGGAGTATTGTAAACATGAGCTTGTAGGGGACAGCATGACCACTCTGCGTAGCCGAACCCGGGGGAGAGTGCGGGAGGGGGATACCAGGAAAATTTGTGAAATATGAACTACTGAGAGCTCATTTCCTCGCTTCTCAAGTGAAAAAATCAAGGTATCGTTGCTGTTAATTTTTGGTGTTTATCGCTTTACCTAACATGAAAAGCAGACGACACTTGCAAAAACAATTCTTGAATTAACTAATTTATTTCATTTTTTGTCTCCAAAACATAGGTTATGACCCCTCATTGGAACGAGCTCGACGAGCTCATTCCAATGAAGGGTCATAACCTATGTTTTTGATGAAAAAAATGAAAAAATCATGAAATTTAACTGGCGATTTTTTAGAATAGCGCTGGCCGGTTTTGGCCGTTAGGTTGGGTAAAGGGTTAAAGGAGGAGGTATGTCAGAGAGAAAGATCTTAACCTGTTGAGCATCAAATCAGTCAGTGACATCGGTTAACATCTTTTCTATGCACTGCAAATGGTGTAGATCATACAGTTTTTATATGCGTTTGTATGATGTAGAATATGCAGATGTATGTGGTTATTTTCGTGTAGATACTAGATATGATTTACAAAGTTTTGGATTTTTTTTTGGGGGGGGGTGTAAATACCCCCCTTATCCCCCCCCCCCTAGCCCCGGTTCCTACGTCACTGACTGGAAGCGTCCTTAAAGGTTGTTACCAACTTTAATTCAACCTTTCTACGATAGCGAAACGTCTCGGACATATACGGTATGGGATCTTAGTTCGCTGGGCGAAACCTTTTGTTCACAACAATACACTTCAAAAACGGCTCAGAGATACCAAGCGCGCAGCGTCCGAACGTCTAGGAAACATTTCTCTTTCGATAGTCGTTCAGCCAAGAGAAAGTTCACAGCAGCTCTCGTGCCTGGCAGAACAAATTTTCAATCAACATTAACCAAAACATACACACAGTAGTTATTCACCAGAATGAGTGAAGAAAATAAATTCTTTCATATTTAAAACCAGTTCTTTTTCTACAGGTGACAATATAATACTGAGTAAACGAATCGATGTTTTGGGGAGAGCACTTACCCTTTAACAAAAAAACTCCGAAATTCATACTTCAAAATGTTTTTTAATTATTGTTTTTTTCGTTTTTATTATTTTTTCAATTATTCCGAAAAAATCGTAGGTATTAGGAAGTTAGTCGTGCAATACATCAAATGACAGGTCTCGACGCAAAGAGTTCGAAAATGAACAAACCAAGCATTCCCGAAGGGGTTGGGGTGAGGATAAGTGCGCCAAAACGTAAGTTTTCGAAAGGTAGTCATGTAATACATCAAATAAAAGATCTCGATGCGTTGAGTCCGAAAATGAAGTGACCGACCCTCCCCGAGGGGTGGTGGCAAGGACGTTAAAACCGTAAATTTTCGAAAGCTAGGCATGTAAGCTGTCAAATGAAAGTTCTTAATGCGGAGAGTTCGAAAATGAGGTGACTTACACTCTCCGGGATGGGTGTGGGGTGGGGCTAGGTACCAAAACGTAAGTTTCCAAAAGCTTGGCATGTAGTACATCAGATGACAGGTCTCGACACGTAGAGTTCGAAAATGAACTGACAGACCCTCCTCGAGGGGAGAGGGGCAAAGCATCAAAAAACGTAAGTTTTCGAAACTTCAACAAGTAAAACATCAAATGAAAAGTCGAGATAGATTGATTGATTGATTGATTGATTGATTGATTGATTGATTGATTGATTGATTGATTGATTGATTGATTTTGCAATATACATGACACAAATAAAGATGATACATACAGTAGTAAAGAGTGTTTTAAGGATACAAAAAAACTGTAAATTAACACTACTCAAGCATGACAATATCAATGTATACTGCAGGGAGACAATATAGCCAGATTGGCTCTCTACCTATTGTCTCCCAAGCTGTACATTGCGCAACCTTAAACCAGACTGTTTTACAAGTATGTGTTTTACCTAACGTGGCTAAAGAGCAGGGAAACAATTGGATAAGATGAGATAAGATAAGATGGCCCAGCAGTCAGCTGAAACAATGGCACACCTCCTGGTACATGTACTTATTTTTTTGTTATTAATATACGCACTATGAGGAAACTACTACAGAGACCAAAAGGTGTACGATGGGTGATCCAGACCAGTGCTAGGGATATGTTGGATACTAATTTAGAAGATTAAACAATTGCATTAGAAGTAACGTTTTCTTACTTCACGTTCCTCATAACGTATTGTAACTATAAGAGTAGGGATTACCATACAAGGAGTTCACTACATGGGAGTTAGTAATTTGGTACGCAATGAGAGAAGAACTGGGGGCCCAGAGACACCTAATAGCAAATCTCCTTAGTCTATTAGACGGCGAAAAAGCATTGTGTCTCTATCAGGGACTACAGTCGGGGCAATATGGATTATTGCAATCAACATTGTTCGGGTATGATGAGAGAAAAAAGGTCATTAGTTCTTTTTTAAATCGACGTCTGTCCGGTATACTTCTGATATTGCTATCTAACGCGTTCCAGATTTTAGAGCACGCGTTTGAGGGTAGGAAATCGAGAGATTTAGTTCGCGTTTTATTGGATTGAAGAAGTCCAGTTCTTCTGCTCGACCTGCCTGTTGGATTATCGGTTACATTAAAATAGTTTTCTAAAGAATCAGGCAGGTTTCCATGATACCAATCGAATACAAATAAGCACGTCTGGAGTTTATAGAGGTCTTCAACTTTTAATACTCTATTACTGCGAAAGAGGGAGTATGTATGTGCATTATATCTCTTATTGCTTACAATGCGCAAGGATCGCTTCTGTAACATCGTTAGCTTATGTACTGACCTCACATTTCCCCACACGTTTATTCCATACATTAAGTGAGTATGCACTAAGCCAAAATAGAGGGTTTTCATGGCATCATGGGGAAATATGGTCTTCACTTTATTAAGGGCAAAATTTGCATGAGCTATTTTAGAACAAAGTTGAGATTCGTGATATTTATAGGATAAATTCTCGCCGAGGTGGATTCCTAAGAATTTAATTGATTTTTCTGTACAATCTGAGCCCACCCTACTTATTTCCTGGCCACTTATTAAAATCCTTGGTGAAGATGTAAGTAATTTTATTTTATTGGAAGGATTAATTAGAATGTATTTGGTTTTTGCGGCATTTAAGGATAGCTGGTTCGCGCAGCACCAATTAAATACATTCTCAAGCTTTCTGTTTAGGTAAGGAATTAATTGAATTGGGTCGCGTTCCGAGGAGTGCACGGTAGTATCATCTGCAAATGGCAGCAGATTCAGAGAAGTGGCATGACAAATATTATTGACATATAATAAAAACAACGTTGGACCGAGAATGGATCCTTGGGAAACCCCGTGTGTTATCGGGACCAAGTCGGATTGTTGACCACCATATGCGTCAAATTGCTTTCTTCCCAACAAATAGCTTTTGAACCAATTTAGACTTAGTCCTCTTATATCGTATCTTTCTAGTTTGTTTAGTAGGATGGAGTGATCTATAGTATCAAATGCTTTAGAAAGGTCAAGAAATAGGGCAAGCGTCTTGTGTTTACTTTTTTTATTATTTTCATCAGCCACACTTTTGAGCAGCTGCATGACAGGGTGCATAGTGCTATGTCTCTTTCTGAATCCATATTGGAAAGGATGCAATATATTAAACCGGTCTAAAAATGTTAAGAGTCGTGCAGACATGAGTTTTTCTAAGATTTTTGAGAAAGTGGGTAATAGGCTGATAGGTCTATAATTAGTAAAGTTATGCTCATCACCGGATTTGAATAAGGGAATGACTTTGGCAATCTTCATTCTATCTGGGACAGTACCGTGTGCAAACGAGCAGTTGATGATGTGCGTTAGTGGGGTAATAACATAGTCAATACTAAGCTTGACAATGTCTGAACTGATGTTGTCACAATCTTGACTATTTTTGGTTTTAAAGATTTTAAAATATTTCTAATTTCTATGTCACACACTAGGTTGATGTAAAAATTTCCAAATGAACGTTCATCCATGTAGTCGTAAGAAGATTTACTTGATTTAAGTATTTGTTCGCTTGTAATCTTGCCAATATTTGCAAAGTATGTATTTTGTTCACACGCTATTTCATTTGGGAGATCAATTTTTTTGTTATCTTTCATAAAGAAGCTGTAAGCTGTCAAATGAAAGTTCTTAATGCGTAGAGTTCGAAAATGAGGTGACTTACACTCCCCGGGGTGGGGGTGAGGTGGGGCTATGTACCAAAACGTAAGTTTCCAAAAGCTTGGCATGTTGTACATCAGATGATAGGTCTCGACACGTAGAGTTCGAAAATGAAGTGACAGACCCTCCTCGAGGGGAAAGGGGCAAAGCATCAAAAAACGTAAGTTTTCAAAACTTCAACAAGTTATACATCAAATGAAAAGTCCAGATGCGAAGAGTTCGACAATAAAATGAGGACACCGACCCTCCCCGAGGGGTGAGATGGGCAAGGGCGTCAAAACGTGAGTTTTCGAAAACTAGGCATGTAATATATCAATAAAACGTCTCGACGTATTCTTAATGAAGTGAATGACCCCCCCCCCCCCCCCCCCCCCCCACCTAGGGCTAGCGTGGGTTTGAAGGTGCAGGAAAATAGTAAGTTGTTTTTGTGAAAATTTAAGTACTCTGCCAATTTTTAATTATTTTTTTCGGAATTATTATTTTTTCATTTATTCCGAAAAAATCGTAGGTATTACGAAATTATTCGTGCAATACATCAAATGAAAGATCTCGATGCATAGAGTTCGAAAATGAACAGACCAGCCATTCCTGAAGGGGTTGGGGTGAGGACAAGTGCGTCAAAACGTAAGTTTCCGAATGGTAGTCCTGTAATACAGCAAACAAAAGGTCTTAATGCGCAGAGTTCGATATGAAATGGCCGACTCTCCCCGAGGGGGTGGGGTGGGGCCAAGGGAGTCAAAACGGAAGTTTTCGAAAGTTAGTCATGTAACACATCAAATGAAAGGTGGATTGGTTGCAGTCTTCATCAAAGGTAGAAAATAATCCGTCTGTCTCGACGCGTTTCGCTTGGTTTGGCTTTTTCAAAGAGACTTTGAGGAAAATGAATCCAACTTTGGGAGGGCATGCATGGTATATATCCATATGTGGGCTGGGGGTGTTTTTCACAGCTCAGTACATAATTAAACTCGGTAACAAGCTGACAAATGTCACTCATCTAATTAATTCTTTTCAATCTGAGATGTCCCAAGTTTGTTTTTCACAACTCAGTTTGTGTCGTCCAAACAAATTAGATGAAACCCTATTGATTGGCTTCCATTGAATTTTAATCAGTCAGTGAGTCGTTTGCTTTACTGACCCCATGAAGCCCTATTGGTTGGCTTTGGTTTAAGTAAAACCAATCGGGAGCGGTTTGCTTTACTGGCTTCAGAAGTATGTGAAAATAATATGAAAAAATGGTTTGATAATATATTGAGACTAAAGAAATAAATGAAAAAATAACGCCAAAGATCAAGATGCCTCACGAATGGTATAAGTTGGAATGAATATCACCCGACGGAGGTTTATGACGGAAAATATTTTACACCACGTAGAAATTGTGTGTTTTACCTTCTGAACCTCTACATTGTGTGAAAGGTATGAAAAATTAAAATAAAAATAATAAAAAAATAAAAAAATAATAAATAAATAAATAAATAAATAAATAAATAAAAAATAAAAAATAAAAAAATAAAAATAATAAATATAATAAATAAATAAATATATAAATAAATGATAATTTTATTTAAGAAATACATACACATGATTGAAATTGGAACCTATTTTGTTTTTGGGGCATATATGAACTCTGGCACTCGCCTGTGTGTGTTTGAGGCTAAAAAATCGCACTGGCACAGACATTTCCTACTGAAACGTTTTTTTCTTTTAATATGCCGCCGAAAAATTGTTTTCATTTACTGAACCCTGATTGGTTTCAAACATGACAAAAAAGTACATAAAATTGATTTAAACTAAGTGATGAGCTTAGGAACTGGTTAAACTGACTGGCAAAAATTGATGTTATTCATCGATGGGCTCTAATTTAGTCCTTACAAGGATGTTACGCAAGCTTTTGTTTTTCTTATAGGCGATGACAGGTCGAAGATTCAAAGGTTCATTTAATTTAGCATTGGTAAAATTGAATTCATCTTTTAACATTTTTGCTATTTCGATATTCATTCTGTTGTATGTTAAAGTGAAAGGAATGATGGACCTTCTTTCGCATTCGCCCTCTGATATGTTCATACCAAATGGCCAGAGGGTTTGAAGCGTATTGATCCAAAAAGCTTCACGTTTTTTTCTAAATTCATCCGTTTCTTCTAATGTGTCTTTAATTGGCGGTTGTTCAATAGGATGGATTTCGAAATCGTCCAAAGAATGGCCAGGAAGGTTAAAATGTTGTGCTACTGGGGCATCAGCATTATGTTTTATATCCTGTTTGTGTCTAGTAGCACGTTCTCGGAAAGGATTTTGACTTTGACCAACATACTGTTTCCGACATCGCTTACAAGTGATAAGGTAAATAATGTTTGGTGAATCACAATGGAGGGGGTTACGGATCTGATAATGATTTTTCGTTTGTTCGGAGGAAAATTCCTCTTTTTGATCAGGCATAAAAGTATGCAGTCTACGACGAGGCTTTTTGCAATTAAATACCGCGCCACTACCATTTTGCAACGGTCTGTTGTGTTCAATCTTCAGTGGTTCGAAATCGGTACTTTCAGCTGGACTTTCGAGCTTTTTCAGGGTTTGGGATTTCAGGCTACGCAAAAGGCGCAGCGAGTACCCTCTCGATCTGAGGGCGCCAAATAGAGTAGAACAAGCCTCATTGAAATTTACCTTATCACTTGAATTGCGGTGGAAACGAATGAGCTGTGATTTGATGATACCTTTAAATGTATGTTGAGGATGAAATGATTTTGTGTGCAACAATTGATGTGAATCAGTTGGTTTAAAATATACTTTATAATCTAAATGACCGGACGCCTGAAATTGCTTGCCATTATACACGGTCACATCGAGAAAATCAACAGAATTTTCACTGATAGTAGCTTTCAGTTTAATATTTGGATCGTGATTGTTCAAAATTTCTAAAAATTCATCAAAATCTTCTTTTGAATGTTCCCAAATAATAAAAATGTCATCTAAATACCTGAGATATACGAGAGGATGCTTTGCACATTTGCTTAAGGCATTTTCCTCCCATTCCGCTACATAAATGCTTGCAAAATTAGGACTGAATCTTTTGCCCATAGGGCAACCCATTATTTGTAGAAAATATTCTCCATTGAATTGAAAGTCATTACCTTTTAAGCTCATCTCTAAAAGATCCAAAATTTGTTCATCCGGGCGTTTCGCATCCGGATATTTTTCAAATGCATTTTTAACTGATTTAACACCTTTATCAATATCAATGTTCGTATACATACTGTCGATATCCAAAGTAGCCAGAATTGCATTTTTTGATATTTTCAATTTCGAAATTTTTGACAGGAAATCCTGTGTATTTTTTAGATAGCTCGGATGTCTATTTGCTATAGGTTTCAGATGATAATCAATTAATTCCGAGATCGCATAAGATTCCGAATTACAATCTGATACAATTGGCCTCCCGGGTGGAGTTAAGTCATCCGTCCATGAAGAACGGTCCTTGTGGATCTTTGGTAGGATATAAAATTGTCTTGTTTGAGCACTGAGCTTAGCTGTTAAATATTTCAATTGTTTTTTGGTAATGTGACCTTCGTCGAGGAGAAATTTTAAGATCTTATTGAATTTTTCGATATTACTAGGCCAAATAAGTGAATCTATTTTCTTATAATGTTTAGTATTGCTGAGTTGTCTCATGGCTTCCTTTATATAATTATCCCGAGATAGAACAACTACCGACCCACCTTTGTCGGCTGGTTTAATTACTAATTTCTTATTTTTTCGAAGTTTCGTGAGGGCTCTCCGTTCACCAGCTGTTAAATTGTCTTTATCGGAGAGTATGTTCATGCTGAACACCTTTTTGATGATTCGTTTGCTAGCCTCAATAATTTCGGGATCTACTTCACTATCTGGAGGTGACCAACCAGATGATTCTGTAAACGGAAGTTTCCGACCGCTGGAGTTTCTAAAGCGGTCGGCTAATTTCATTTGCCTAAGAAAATTACAGTTATATGATGGTAAATTTGTTTGGTTATCAGTTTTAGGCTTTGGTGTTGGTACAAAAGTTAAACCGCGATCTAAAAGCGATTTCTCTTGGGTTGTTAGGTCATTGGTGCCAGACAGGTTAACCACATTAGTTCCTAATCCCACATCTGTTAGGCGGCTGTTACCTTTGCCTTTACTTAGTTTAAATTTAGGTGGTTCAACCAGTGATCGTACATAATATTGGCGGTTCTCGTGGTCCAATGGATTAGATCCTGAGCAACATCAAACTTCGCGTCATCAATTTTTGGTATCACGTTAACGTCCTTCACTTTCCGAATGGTTTCGTTGATGATGCTCAGGGTTCTCCTCTCAGTCTGAGGGAGTTTTTGCGAAAAGTTTAGTTCAGCGAAATAAATTTTTGCTGATCTAAACTTGACCCTGATATCGCTAAGCATATTCCGCAACTGCTTAACTACGAGATCAGAATTATCGTTTCGAGAATTCACGCCAATATTTAATAATATTTTTTGGGGACTGGACTGGCCCCTGTGCCCTTTAAACATAGAGCGCAGATGATTGAATTTGGCGCCGGGGTAACACTCCACCTGGATGTCCGGATGGGGATTTCGATCAATGCGTCCTAAATTTGAACTTCCAATCATAAGGATGTTTTTACAAACATCGGGGAGGCGCCAATTCCTTTTGTCAAAATTAACTCCGCTTTTATGCCGAAACTGGGAGAATTTAGAATCAAATGAGCGGCCCGAGTTGCGGCTCGGTTATTTGACTTTCTCTGAGTACGATATACCTGGTTGAACCACACTAGAGGCGGGAGAAGAGGGAGAAGAAACAGAAGCAGGAGAGGAAATAGAAACAGGAGAAGAAACAGAAGGAGGAGGAGGAGTTCTAGTGAGAGCACTAGGAGAACCAGAGAAGAAAGGCTGAGGAGGAGTAGGAGGTAGAGGAGCAAGACGAGGCGAGACAGCGTTACTCAATTTGCGAGCATCTTCAGTCACAATATGGACCGGAGATGTTTGCAAATTGAGGCGCTTACTCTGAGAGAAAGAAGAAGTAAAAGGAAAAGAAGAGGGAGAAGTGCTTTGCCTTGATCTTTTCTTATTTTGCTTTTCGCGTTGGGGTAGAGGAACAACACGGGCCGGAGTTTGCTTGCTCCCTCCCGTATTGTTCCTTACTCCAGACGCTGGGCGAAGTTCCGAAATGTAAGACTCATAGGTCGAAATCGTCTTATCTGTCAACTTATTTTTAAAGTTCTTTTTAGCCCAGATCAAGGCACGCGCCGAAGCGCTGTTGAAGTCTATTTTTTCGAGTCCAGGAGGTGGTCGCATAGCCAAAGTTATCTTAGACTTCAACTGGTTTAAATTTACCTTATAATGCTCAACTAAAGCATTTAACGTTTGATTGGCCCATCCCACACTAATCTGTCGAAAAACAGAAAAAATGTGTGGGGTGGGAAGAGCTGGCTTTAGAAAGCCACCTAACTCATCTACTTTCTTCTCCAGCTGTTTCGGGAAATCCCGATTTGCCAAATGGTGCTCTAAAAGCCCAATGTGGTGCAAACATTGAAGCACCTGAAACAAAGCCTTGACCAGCGATAGTTCCTGGCCAGTTCCGGACTGGGCAACTCTCTGCCTCTGATGCCTCTGCCCTTTTCTTGCCATTGTTAAAGAAAGTAGCTGAATTAAGTATAAATAAAATATAAAAGTGATGAAATAAATAAAATTGGAAAATTAGATATTACCTATTAAAGAAGATACCTGGATTGGTTGCAGTCTTCAGCAAAGGTAGAAAATAATCCGTCTGTCTCGACGCGTTTCGCTTGGTTTGGCTTTTTCAAAGAGACTTTGAGGAAAATGAATCCAACTTGAATGAATGAATGAAAGGTTTTAGCGTGCCGAAGGCGCGCAGGGACGATGTGGGATTTACAAATCCCTTGCGACCCGGTTAACCTTATTTTTTTTCCCCTTGGATCACACAGGCCTAGCTTTCCTATTGCCCAAAATGGAGTCTGAGGGGGTTATGCACGCGGTTAGAATACCCGGCAGTTTACGCTGGAGTGTTAGATGGTCAATACTCAATCCCTCAACGCCTTTAAAACTATTAGAGAGCGAGCTCTATTCGGTTCCAGTTCGGCGATGGTAGAGGTTTGAGTCCCACCATGGTGGCGAGCTAGAATGTAATGTTGTGCGATGGCAAGTTTAAGGGAAGAAGAGAAAAGAAAACCAAACAGCAACGCCGGTTTGGTAGCGGCCCCGGTATATGACCATAGCGGTTACAAAAAAGAAGTGGAGAAAGCTCCAACAGTTTAGTTTTAAGAAACCGGGAGTCATCCAGCAAGCCTTCTGGGAGATAGGATGCCGTATGTGATTTTGAGGTATCTGGTTATCCTTCGGGAATTCCAAATGACCTCCTCCACCCCACCCCCCCCCCCCCAAAAAAAAAAAAAAAAAAAAAAAAAAAACACTCACTGACACACACCCTCAAGCCCTTAAAAGGGCTGTTAAATCTTTATTCAAATGTTTATTTATATCAAATGTACACTCGTTCTCAGCCAGACAAGCTTGTTTCAATCCTTGCCTAGCGTTTGGTGGTTTCTTGTATATGTTGCAGAAAGGTAGGTTGCACCAATTCCTCCTACGCTTTGTCTACCATTTCCATGCGTCTTCCTGATAAGAGTGTTGCAAGAAAATTTGAGAATGTTCAGTTAGAAAAGTAAAAGGTAGAGAGAAAGATAGGTATCCGCTATTGTATATTGTGCCTGCTGTGTGATTGTTGCTATGGAAGGGGTGTGTTTCTTCGGAGCCCACTCCCCACATGCAGAGTTGCGAGGCAATCCTCACAGACTCAATCCTAAAGATCTCAATGAGTAGCGAGGCAATCCTCACTGACACCACGAAGTTTAATTCTATTGAGTAATTTTAATTTACTGTGGATTATTTTGTTTTTCTGTTTAGGGTTCGGTGTTCGTTCAGCTTCACCATTGATTCACTATCCTGTAGTATGTGGAGGGTTTTCTTATATAGATCTTATTAAACCCGTTTCAATCGCGCTTCAGCAGAGTTGCGAGGCAGTCCTCACAGACTCTATCCTAAAGTTCCCAATGAGTAGCGAGGCAATCCTCACTGACTCCACGCGATTTAGTTATATTGTATAATTTTTTTTTTTTTTTTTTTTTTTTTTTTTATTTTCTGGAAACTTATTTTGTTTTTCTGTTAAGGGATCGGTGTTCGTTCAGCTCCACCATTAATTCACTATCTTGGAGTCTGTTGAGGGTTTTGTTTTGTAGGTCTTTTAATCGCGTATCAATAGTTTCTATTTTTGCTAGCTCGTGAAGTTCCTTTATCGGTGTCCATTTCGGTTTGCATAGTGCCACTCGCAGGGCATAATTTTGAACCCTCTGTAGCTTCTGAATGTTGGTTTTGCTTAGGTCGCTTGTTATTATGGCACCGTATTCTAGTACCGGACGTATAAATGTTTTGTAGAGCTTGAGAAGCACATCTTTGTTTGCTCCCCAATTTCTACCTCTGATCATCTTCAGAAAATTGATACGTTTAGTAGCTCTAACCGTAATGGAGTTTACGTGACTGTTTAGACTGAGATTGCTATCTAGGATAAATCCCAAAAATTTGGCCTCTTTGTTTGCTTCTAGTTTGTGATCGTATAACTGGAGATCGATACTTGGGACTGGTTTTTTCCTTTGCTTTTTGAAGAACGTAACTTTTGGAGTTTTGGCGGCATTAAGTTTGATGCGCCACGGGGCACACCAGCTCTCAAGATCGCGAATGGTATCCTGTAGACGATTTTTAATTATCTTTCTGGACTTGCTGGCTGTCCAAATGCCTTTGTCGTCTGAGAACTGCGATAGTTCAACAAAGTTTTTCCCTACTTTTTCTATATCATTCACATATATTATGAAAAGAAGCGGACTTAGAACCGACCCTTGTGGTGTTCCCGCTTCGAGTATTACTTCCTCGGACACCTCGCGATTAACCCTCACCTTGATTTTTCGGTCAGTTAGAAATGATGATATGATCCTTAGAATTTTAGTGGGTAATCCCATTTTCGCTAGTTTATATCTCACGCCATTGTGCCATACCGAGTCGAACGCTTTTTCTGCATCCAAGAAAAGCGCGGTTCCGATTTCGTTTTGACTAAATGCTGTTTTCATATAATCGACCAGTCTATATACGTGTTCGATTCCCTCTTTCTGACTCCTATACGCTCTTTGCCATTTGTTGAAAAAGTTGATTGATTCGAGATAGCTGCGAAGTCTCGTAGTGAGAATCCGCTCAAATATTTTCCCAACACAGCTAAGCAAGCTGATTGGACGGTAGTTAGAAGGGTTGGTAAGGTCTTTGTCGGGTTTAGGTATCATGACTCCCGTGGCCACTTTCCAGCATTTTGGGAAGTACCCACAGGAGAGACAGCAGTTTAAGAGTTTGGTAAGTCTGCAGTAGAAGATGTTGGGGCACTGTTTCATTATTTTGTAAGAGACTTCGTCTTCTCCTGGGGACGAAGATGACCTGCATTTTCTGATTATACCCATGACCTCTTCTACGCTTATTGGTTCGGTTAATTCATGGTCGTCCCCGTCTCCATGCCTTTGGTCGAAGTTCGGTTCATTGAAGATTGAGTTGTTATCTTGGACAAATTTATTTACTCGTACCTTAAAATCGTTGTCATATCTGTTCCCTTCTTGTGGACGATGTGCCTTCTTTAGAAGTTCGGCAAAAGCACTGGCCTTTGCCTTGTCGTCTATGGCCATAGATCCGTCGCTAGTCTTTAGCGCATTATTATTGGCAATTTTGCTCTTTTGGCCAGTACGAGTTTTAAATGTATCCCAGAACCTCTTAGGTTCTCTCAGCCCATTTAGGTTTTCGGTTGCTTTTTCCCATCTCACGCGATTGTCGTTAGCTATGGCCTTTTTTACTTCCCCATGAAGGCGATTATACGCGGTTTTAAGTTCTGCTCTTTTCATTTGATCATCCTCTGATTGGTAAGCCCGGAAGGCTTTTCTTTTTTGTTTGATTATTTGAAGAGTTGTTTGGGTTATTCTGTTTATCCGCGTCTTTACTGTTTGCTTGGGACAGATTTCATCTAGCGTACTGTTGATAACCTCGTTAAGGTGGGTGCAGGCTTTTTCTAGTTCATGAACATTTGAGGTGTCATTTGCCTTTATTTTTACTTCGATAATGTTTCTGAAGAGGTTCCAGTCAATTTTTGATAGGTTCCTCCTATTCACGGGAGGATACCTTGCGGGACCAGTATTACATTTCAGAGTGGCGTGAACCGGCAGGTGATCACTGCCTAGATCATCATCTCCTACAAATATGTCTTGCATTTGGCTGGTTAGTGATTTGCTGGTGATAATCAAGTCTAGGATATCTGATTGATGGAGTGGGTTGTTGCTTATGTATGTTACGTCTTGATCGTTATTTACCACGAATAGATCGAGTTCTTCAATGATATGGAAAAGGGCGTCACCATTAGGCTCAGTCTTATGACAACCGAATACCTGGTGTTTGGAATTGAAATCACCCAAGAATATGCAGTGCTTGTACTTGTTGGTAAAAAATTCAAATACTTTATTGTCTACTGTTGCTTGCGGCTTGTTATAATATGATATGATGGCCACGTGTTTGTGGTCAAGTTCAATTTCAGCTGCAATCACTTCAGCATTGAGGTGGTCGCATGGTATTGATTTGTATTTAATCTCCTGCCTTATTAACAGAGCGACACCGCCGCCTTTTTGGGCGGGGCGATCTCTTCTAATAATATCAAAACCACATAACGAGAATTGTTTGTTTGGTTTAAGCCAGGTTTCGCTAATTCCAATTACGTCCGTATTTTTTAAATAATGTGACATTTGCAAATTTTTCTGATTAACGCTTCGAGCGTTCCACTGGACTATTTTTAGTGTATCCATGAATGTTTTAGGAATAACTGTACTAAGTTTATTTAAGTTTAATTACTATTTGTAATATTGTTACATAATTATATTCTGTTGACGGCCGCTTCTAATAGCGTGTGAGATATTTGAGTATTATATAACTTAGAGGCTGTTTTACTAATCTCTTTGCAAACGTCCGAAAGACTGGTGTCCAAGTGTTTCTTCATTACGCTGAAAATAGAGCCAGCCATTAGAGTACACGTGGAATAAGGGGAAGATGAGTTCTCGACATTACTTACATTTAGAGCTTTAAGCTGGATGTTTGTTTTAACTTTTTTGAAGTGGCTACAACCCCGGTAGTTGCTGGGGTGTTGACCACCGCAATTCGGGCATTTCAGAGTTTTAGCACTACATGCCTTCGCGATGTGTTTGTCACCGCATTTCATACATCGTTGCTCCCCGTTGCATTTGTGTGACAAGTGCCCAAATTTCTGACACTTGTGACACTGAACGGGTTGCGGAAGAACACGATATTCCTCGGTTTCGTATTTTTTGCCATTAATAATTACCCCTTTGCTTATCAGATTTAATTTCGTTGCTCTATTAGGGCATTTTACTTTTATTTTCCAAGTATGGTTACCCGTGGCTTTGGAGATTAGTCTCTCCCACGAGCATCCTGGAAGGGCTTTATCAATCGAGTTTTTTTCCGTTTTGGGGTGGACGCGTGTGATTACGACACAGGGGTTTGGTTGCGGGTGGCCCTGTGTCTTGTTGGTTTTATTGGTCACCTTAGGGGGCGTTTTGGCTTTTACTTTATCGGCGTACGTCGCTCTATCGGTTGGGCTAGCTGTCGCATTCACTATTTCCGGTGATGTAGACTCTGTTGCGTTAACAGAGTGCCCATTTCTTGGTGTGATCACCGAGTCCTTTCCAGTAGCGGTGCTCTGTGAATTTTTCTTGATGATTTTTGGCTTCTTGACATGCCGATCAATAGTCATACAGAAACCATTTTCGTCTTCGACGTCCACGGTTTCATCATTTTCACGGAACTCATTGGAGAGTTTCCTTTTCGATCGATTTTGGTTTGGTGATTTTTTCTGTCGCTGCGATTTGGGGACTTTAGCTGAATTTTTATCCAATTGAATTTCAACCGCCACGGCCGGGGAAACTGCGACCGTGTTGGTAGCTTCTTCTACTATGGAACGCAGCCAGTTATCCTGGCTGGGGGTAATTAGATCTGAATCTATTTCAGATATCCCCGGCAGTGAGCCGGCGGACGCAGGTCTTCTCATTTCTGTAGCAGCGTCAATACATGGTAAGTCAGGAACTGGAGGAGCATGGTCCTCCTTACCTGGTTTGGCTTTCAGAATTGCCTTTTCCAGTTCCCTTCTCAATTCAGCCTTTTCTTTATCTGCCTGCCGCTTCTGGGCTTGAAGCTCTGACCGCAAACCCTCTATGGTGTCATTTAATCTGGCTATTTCTTTCTGGAAGCCAGACATCATCAACATCATCGATGTCATATCAGTATTAGTGGAATTTCCACTGTTGCTCAGACTACCAGAATTAAAGGCAGAACTGTTTAACTGAGCTTGACTTTGTTTATCCATTATTTTTATTTGTAAATAATTCTAAAATTCTAAATTTTATTTTTTAAGTTATTAAAGATTTTAATTTAATTGTATTGACTTAAATTGTATTGACTTAAATATTAGTTTTTAGTTTTAACAGAGAAAAGCAGACAGAAAATAGATAGAGTTAAAGATAAACACTTACAAAATTACACCAGAGTGCACAGAAGTGGTACAGAGAACAATAGGCTTTGTTAATATCCAAGCTGTGAGATGTGTTCAGTCAGGAGCTTTCACAGACACGTCCGATCAGTACGACTGTCAATCGCTGAATCTGACTCCAACTTTGGGAGGGCATGCATGGTATATATCCATATGTGGGCTGGGGGTGTTTTTCACAGCTCAGTACATAATTAAACTCGGTAACAAGCTGACAAATGTCACTCATCTAATTAATTCTTTTCAATCTGAGATGACCCAAGTTTGTTTTTCACAACTCAGTTTGTGTCGTCCAAACAAGTTAGATGAAGCCCTATTGATTGGCTTCCATTGAATTTTAATCAGTCAGTGAGTGGTTTACTTTACTGACCCCATGAAGCCCTATTGGTTGGCTTTGGTTTAAGTAAAACCAATCGGGAGCGGTTTGCTTTACTGGCTTCAGAAGTATGTGAAAATAATATGAAAAAATGGTTTGATAATATATTGAGACTAAAGAAATAAATGAAAAAATAACGCCAAAGATCAAGATGCCTCACGAATGGTATAAGTTGGAATGAATATCTCCCGACGGAGGTTTATGACGGAAAATATTTTACACCACGTAGAAATTGTGTGTTTTACCTTCTGAACCTCTACATTGTGTGAAAGGTATGAAAAATTAAAAATAAAAATAATAAAAAAATATTAAAAAAATAAAAAAATAATAAATAAATAAATAAATAAATAAATAAATAAAAAATAAAAAAATAAAAATAATAAATATAATAAATATATAAATAAATGATAATTTTATTTAAGAAATACATACACATGATTGAAATTGGAACCTATTTTGTTTTGGGGCATATATGAACTCTGGCACTCGCCTGTGTTTGTTTGAGGTTAAAAAATCGCACTGGCACAGACATTTCCTACTGAAACGTTTTTTTCTTTTAATATGCCGCCGAAAAATTGTTTTCATTTACTGAACCACACCACATCATGTAACACATCAAATGAAAGGTCTCGATGCGTTGAGTCCGAAAAGGAAATGATCAACCCTCCCCGAGGGGTGGGGAGGGGCAAGGGCGTTAAAAACGTCAATTTTCGAAAGCTAAGCATGTAAGCTGTCAAATGAAAGTTCTCAACGCGTAGAGTTCGAAGATGGGGTGACTGAGACTCCCCGGGTGTGGGGTGGGGAGGGGCTAGGTATCAAAACGTAAGTTTCCAAAGTTCGAAAATGAAGTGACCGAGCCTCCTCGGGGGATGTGGGCAAGGTGTCAAAAAACGTAAGTTTCGAAACTTCGACAAGTAATACATTAAATGAAAAATAGATGCGTAGAGTTCGAAAATGAAGACACGGTCCCTACTTGAGAAGTGGGTCGGGGCAAGGACGTCAAAACGTACGTTTTCGAAAACTAGGCATGTAATACATCAGTGAAAGGCCTTGGCGTGTACAGTTCGAAAATGAAGTGAATGCCCCTCTCCCCTCCGAAGGCTGGGGTGGGCCTGAAGGTGCAGAAAAATAGTAAGTTGTTTTTGTGAAAAGGTAAGTACTCTGGCATTTTAATCTGACTTTATCTTCATTTTTTATGTGATTTCATCATCAGTCATTACACTAATTCAATTATTCGTGCAGGCTGATAAATCTGATGCATACTCATTCACCTACCTTGATATAAATGTTCATGTGTTTCGTCACGAATCATTATGAATTGAATTATTGCGCAGTGGTAGAGAGGGAAGTTCGCGAATGATTGTTTTCTTTTTTATGTGGTTTTTAAACGCGTACCCCCATACAGTGGCTATACAATAATGAAGAACATTACAGGAGAATATATGATGTCGTTGTGTGGTGTTCTCTCTCTCTGTTAACGAAAAACCATTCTATTGTTTTGTGTGGAGGAAAAACACTGATGTTTTCATGTTTTCTTCACATCCAGTGGAGCAAAAAAGACAACAACAGGTGGATCAATAGTGTGTCATCATGCCATTCCATCGAGTATGTTAAGAGTTATCATCGAAAAACACAAATTTTGGCAAAAAAATACTAAGTCCATGAAAGGACAAATAACTCTGACAAAAATACGGTGAATAACACCGAGATCCAGGGGTGTTTTGCTAGGGAAAAATCGGGGGCGGGGGATCGGTAACACCATCTAAGGGGAGCGCCACTATCGGTTGGCGCGTAGCGTGCCCAAATATTCTGGCAAAAAATGCCTCCCAGAATGGCGCAAATGGCACTTCCCGGGCCTTTACCGAAAATATTTGGGGGGGGGGGCGCTCCCCCCCCCCCCCCCCCCCCCGTGCACCGTTGGCATGACGCCACTGCCGAGATCGAAAGCTAGGGATGGGGTCAGACATCTATGAGATACACATTGGCATACTGAAGATGATATGTCATTTCAATGAGTATTTTTTTTAAAAAAAAAAAAAACAGTATTATTACGTACCTTGAGTTCCAATGTGTTCTATGTGCCTACTGGCACATAGAACACATTGGAACTCAGAGGACGATTAGTCTTTCCCCAAATACCCCAGTCGAGAAAGAATTCTATTTTTTGTTATCAGATTCACCTCTGACTCTTTTTCTGTTAGCGTAACGCCAAAAACTCTTGAGGCTAAACACATTAGTGTCAGTCCTCCGTGGGAAACGACGCGTAATCAAAGTTGTTGTTGTTGTTGTGTGTGTGTGTGTGTGTATGTGCGTGTGTGTGTGTGTGTGTGTGTGTGTGTGTGTGTGTGTGTGTGTGTGTGTGTGTGTGTGTGTGTGTGTGTGTGTGTGTGTGTGTGTGTGTGTGTGTGTGTGTGTGTGTGTGTGTGTGTGTGTGGGTTTGTCTTACCAACTTGACGAGGTAACTAGACAAAAGAGTTTGCGTGTTTCGCCTTACCGAGGTACAAAAGACAAAAGAAACCCTTTACCTCGGTTGTTTTCCCAGAACTGTACCGGCAAAACGAGGTTGAAACCGTTAGTCCACACAAAGGACAAACAATGGGGTACCTCGGTATGTAGGGAAGACAAGACTCTGTGTGTGTTTGAGGTTAAAAAATCGCACTGGCACAGACATTTCATACTGAAACGTTTTTTTCTTTTAATATGCCGCCGAAAAATTGTTTTCATTTACTGAACCCAGATGGGTTTCAAACATGACAAAAAATTACACCAAATTTGATTTAAACTAAGTGATGAGCTTAGGAACTGGTTAAACTGACTGGCAATAATTGATGTTATTCATTGATGGGCTCTAATTTAGTCCTTACAAGGATGTTACGTAAGCTTTTGTTTTTCTTATAGGCGATGACAGGTCGAAGATTCAAAGGTTCATTTAATTTAGCATTGGTAAAATTGAATTCATCTTTTAACATTTTTGCTATTTCGATATTCATTCTGTTGTACGTTAAAGTGAAAGGAATGATGGACCTCCTTTCGCATTCGCCCTCTGATATGTTCATACCAAATGGCCAGAGGGTTTGAAGCGTATTGATCCAAAAAGCTTCACGTTTTTTTCTAAATTCATCCGTTTCTTCTAATGTGTCTTTAATTGGTGGTTGCTCAATTGGGTGGATTTCGAAATCGTCCAAAGAATGGCCAGGAAGGTTAAAATGTTGTGCTACTGGGGCATCAGCATTATGTTTTATATCCTGTTTGTGTCTAGTAGCACGTTCTCGAAAAGGATTTTGACTTTGACCAACATACTGTTTCCGACATCGCTTACAAGTGATAAGGTAAATAATGTTTGGTGAATGACAATGGAGGGGGTTACGGATCTGATAATGATTTTTCGTTTGTTCGGAGGAAAATTCCTCTTTCTGATCAGGCATAAAAGTATGCAGTCTACAACGAGGCTTTTTGCAATTAAATACCGCGCCACTACTATTTTGCAACGGTCTGTTGTGTTCAATCTTCAGTGGTTCGAAATCGGTAGTTTCAGCTGGACTTTCGAGCTTTTTCAAGGTTTGGGATTTCAGGCTACGCAAAAGGCGCAGCGAGTACCCTCTCGATCTGAGGGCGCCAAATAGAGTAGAACAAGCCTCATTGAAATTTACCTTATCACTTGAATTGCGGTGGAAACGAATGAGCTGTGATTTGATGATACCTTTAAATGTATGTTGAGGATGAAATGATTTAGTGTGCAACAATTGATGTGAATCAGTTGGTTTAAAATATACTTTATAATCTAAATGACCGGACGCCTGAAATTGCTTGCCTTTATACACGGTTACATCGAGAAAATCAACAGAATTTTCACTGATAGTAGCTTTCAATTTAATATTTGGATCGTGATTATTCAAAATTTCTAAAAATTCATCAAAATCTTCTTTTGAATGTTCCCAAATAATAAAAATGTCATCTAAATATCTGAGATATACGAGAGGATGCTTTGCACATTTGCTTAAGGCATTTTCCTCCCATTCCGCTACATAAATGCTTGCAAAATTAGGACTGAATCTTTTACCCATAGGACAACCCATTATTTGTAGAAAATATTCTCCATTGAATTGAAAGTCATTACCTTTTAAGCTCAGCTCTAAAAGATCCAAAATTTGTTCATCCGGGCGTTTCGCATCCGGATATTTTTCAAATGCATTTTTAACTGATTTAACACCTTTATCAATATCAATGTTCGTATACATACTGTCGATATCCAAAGTAGCCAGAATTGCATTTTTTGATATTTTCAATTTCGAAATTTGTGACAGGAAATCCTGTGTGTTTTTTAGATAGCTCGGATGTCTATTTCCTATAGGTTTAAGATGATAATCAATTAATTCCGAGATCGCATAAGATTCCGAATTACAAATCTGATACAATTGGCTTCCCGGGTGGAGTTAAGTCATCCGTCCATGAGGAACGGTCCTTGTGGATCTTTGGTAGGATATAAAATTGTCTTGTTTGAGCACTGAGCTTAGCTGTTAAATATTTCAATTGTTTTTTGGTAATGTGACCTTCGTCGAGGAGAAATTTTAAGATCTTATTGAATTTTTCGATATTACTAGGCCAAATAAGTGAATCTATTTTCTTATAATGTTTAGTATTGCTGAGTTGTCTCATGGCTTCCTTTATATAATTATCCCGAGATAGAACAGCTACCGACCCACCTTTGTCGGCTGGTTTAATTACTAATTTCTTATTTTTTCGAAGTTTCGTGAGGGCTCTCCGTTCACCAGCTGTTAAATTGTCTTTATCGGAGAGTATGTTCATGCTGAACACCTTTTTGATGATTCGTTTGCTAGCCTCAATAATTTCGGGATCTACTTCACTATCTGGAGGTGACCAACCAGATGATTCTGTAAAAGGAAGTTTCCGACCGCTGGAGTTTCTAAAGCGGTCGGCTAATTTCATTTGCCTAAGAAAATTACAGTTGTATGATGGTAAATTTGTTTGGTTATCAGTTTTAGGCTTTGGTGCTGGTACAAAAGTTAAACCGCGATCTAAAAGAGATTTCTCTTGGGTTGTTAGGTCATTGGTGCCAGACAGGTTAACCACATTAGTTCCTAATCCCACATCTGTTAGGCGGCTGTTACCTTTGCCTTTACTTAGTTTAAATTTAGGTGGTTCAACCAGTGATCGTACATAATATTGGCGGTTCTCGTGGTCCAATGGATTAAATCCTGAGCAACATCAAACTTTGCGTCATCAATTTTTGGTATCACGTTAACGTCCTTCACTTTCCGAATGGTTTCGTTGATGATGCTCAGGGTTCTCCTCTCAGCCTGAGGGAGTTTTTGCGAAAAGTTTAGTTCAGCGAAATAAATTTTTGCTGATCTAAACTTGACCCTGATATCGCTAAGCATATTCCGCAACTGCTTAACTACGAGATCAGAATTATCGTTTCGAGAATTCACGCCAATATTTAATAATATTTTTTGGGGACTGGACTGGCCCCTGTGCCCTTTAAACATAGAGCGCAGATGATTGAATTTGGCGCCGGGGTAACACTCCACCTGGATGTCCGGATGGGGATTTCGATCAATGCGTCCTAAATTTGAACTTCCAATCATAAGGATGTTTTTACAAACATCGGGGAGGCGCCAATTCCTTTTGTCAAAATTAACTCCGCTTTTATGCCGAAACTGGGAGAATTTAGAATCAAATGAGCGGCCCGAGTTGCGGCTCGGTGATTTGACTTTCTCTGAGTACGATATACCTGGTTGAACCACACTAGATGCAGGGGAAGGGGGAGAAGAAACAGAAGCAGGAGAGGAAACAGAAACAGGAGAAGAAACAGAAGGAGGAGGAGGAGTTCTAGTGAGAGCACTAGGAGAACTAGAGAAGAAAGGCTGAGGAGGAGTAGGAGGTAGAGGAACAAGACGAGGCGAGACAGCGTTACTCAATTTGCGAGCATCTTCAGTCACAATATGGACCGGAGATGTTTGCAAATTGAGGCGCTTACTCTGAGAGAAAGAAGAAGTAGAAGGAAAAGAGAGGGAGAAGTGCTTTGCCTTGATCTTTTCTTATTTTGCTTTTCGCGTTGGGGTAGAGGGACAACACGGGCCGGAGTTTGCTTGCTCCCTCCCGTATTGTTCCTTACTCCAGACGCTGGGCGAAGTTCCGAAATGTAAGACTGATAGGCCGAAATCGTCTTATCTGTCAACTTATTTTTGAAGTTTTTTTGAGCCCAGATCAAGGCACGCGCCGAAGCGCTGTTGAAGTCTATTTTTTCGAGTCCAGGAGGTGGTCGCATAGCCAAAGTTATCTTAGACTTCAACTGATTTAAATTTATCTTGTAATGCTCAACTAAAGCATTTAACGTTTGGTTGGCCCATCCCACACTAATCTGTCGAAAAACAGAAAAAATGTGTGGGGTGGGAAGAGCCGGCTTTAGAAAGCCACCTAACTCATCTACTTTCTTCTCCAACTGCTTCGGGAAATCCCGTTTGGCCAAATGCTGCTCTAGGAGCCCAATATGGTGCATACACTGAATCACCTGGAAAAGGGCCTTGACCAATCTAGAATAGGCCTGGAACGATTGTTCCTGGCCTCTTCCAGACTGGGCAACTCTCCTTCCCTGATGATTCTGTCTTTTTTGAGCCATTTGAAGAATAGGTAGATGAATAAAATGAAATTAAAATGAAGAAATGAAATAAATTAAAATGAAATCTAGATATTACCTATTAGAGAAGATACCTGGATTGGTTGTAGTCTTCAGCAAAGGTAGAAAATAATCCGTCTGTCTCGACGCGTTTCGCTTGGTTTGGCTTTTTCGAAGAGACTTTGAGGAAAATGATTCCAACTTTGGGAGGGCATGCATGGTATATATCCATATGTGGGCTGGGGGTGTTTTTCACAGCTCAGTACATAATTAAACTCGGTAACAAGCTGACAAATGTCACTCATCTAATTAATTCTTTTCAATCTGAGATGACCCAAGTTTGTTTTTCACAACTCAGTTTGTGTCGTCCAAACAAGTTAGATGAAGCCCTATTGATTGGCTTCCATTGAATTTTAATCAGTCAGTGAGTGGTTTACTTTACTGACCCCATGAAGCCCTATTGGTTGGCTTTGATTTAAGTAAAACCAATCGGGAGCGGTTTGCTTTACTGGCTTCAGAAGTATGTTAAAATAATATGAAAAAATGGTTTGATAAAATATATTGTGACTAAAGAAATAAATGAAAAAATAACGCCAAAGATCATGATGCCTCACGAATGTTATCAGTTGGAATGAATATCCCCCGACGGAGGTTTATGACGGAAAATATTTTACACCACGTAGAAATTGTGTGGTTTACCTTCTGAACCTCTACATTGTGTGAAAGGTATGAAAAATTAAAAAAAAATAATAATTTAAATAAATGAATCAAATAAATGAATCAAATAAATAAATAAATAAATAAATAAATAAATAAATAAATAAATAAATAAATAAATAAATAAATAAATAAATAAATAAATAAAAATTAATAAAAAATTAAAAATAATCAATAAATAAATATATAAAGAAATAAATAATAATTTTATTTAGGAAATACATACACATGATTGAAATTAGAACCTATTTTGTTTTTGGGCATAATGAACTCTGGCACTCGCCTGTGTGTGTTTGAGGTTAAAAAATCGCACTGGCACAGACATTTCATACTGAAACGTTTTTTTCTTTTAATATGCCGCCGAAAAATTGTTTTCATTTACTGAACCCAGATGGGTTTCAAACCTGACAAAAAATTACACCAAATTTGATTTAAACTAAGTGATGAGCTTAGGAACTGGTTAAACTGACTGGCAATAATTGATGTTATTCATTGATGGGCTCTAATTTAGTCCTTACAAGGATGTTACGTAAGCTTTTGTTTTTCTTATAGGCGATGACAGGTCGAAGATTCAAAGGTTCATTTAATTTAGCATTGGTAAAATTGAATTCATCTTTTAACATTTTTGCTATTTCGATATTCATTCTGTTGTACGTTAAAGTGAAAGGAATGATGGACCTCCTTTCGCATTCGCCCTCTGATATGTTCATACCAAATGGCCAGAGGGTTTGAAGCGTATTGATCCAAAAAGCTTCACGTTTTTTTCTAAATTCATCCGTTTCTTCTAATGTGTCTTTAATTGGTGGTTGCTCAATTGGGTGGATTTCGAAATCGTCCAAAGAATGGCCAGGAAGGTTAAAATGTTGTGCTACTGGGGCATCAGCATTATGTTTTATATCCTGTTTGTGTCTAGTAGCACGTTCTCGAAAAGGATTTTGACTTTGACCAACATACTGTTTCCGACATCGCTTACAAGTGATAAGGTAAATAATGTTTGGTGAATGACAATGGAGGGGGTTACGGATCTGATAATGATTTTTCGTTTGTTCGGAGGAAAATTCCTCTTTCTGATCAGGCATAAAAGTATGCAGTCTACAACGAGGCTTTTTGCAATTAAATACCGCGCCACTACTATTTTGCAACGGTCTGTTGTGTTCAATCTTCAGTGGTTCGAAATCGGTAGTTTCAGCTGGACTTTCGAGCTTTTTCAAGGTTTGGGATTTCAGGCTACGCAAAAGGCGCAGCGAGTACCCTCTCGATCTGAGGGCGCCAAATAGAGTAGAACAAGCCTCATTGAAATTTACCTTATCACTTGAATTGCGGTGGAAACGAATGAGCTGTGATTTGATGATACCTTTAAATGTATGTTGAGGATGAAATGATTTAGTGTGCAACAATTGATGTGAATCAGTTGGTTTAAAATATACTTTATAATCTAAATGACCGGACGCCTGAAATTGCTTGCCTTTATACACGGTTACATCGAGAAAATCAACAGAATTTTCACTGATAGTAGCTTTCAATTTAATATTTGGATCGTGATTATTCAAAATTTCTAAAAATTCATCAAAATCTTCTTTTGAATGTTCCCAAATAATAAAAATGTCATCTAAATATCTGAGATATACGAGAGGATGCTTTGCACATTTGCTTAAGGCATTTTCCTCCCATTCCGCTACATAAATGCTTGCAAAATTAGGACTGAATCTTTTACCCATAGGACAACCCATTATTTGTAGAAAATATTCTCCATTGAATTGAAAGTCATTACCTTTTAAGCTCAGCTCTAAAAGATCCAAAATTTGTTCATCCGGGCGTTTCGCATCCGGATATTTTTCAAATGCATTTTTAACTGATTTAACACCTTTATCAATATCAATGTTCGTATACATACTGCCGATATCCAAAGTAGCCAGAATTGCATTTTTTGATATTTTCAATTTCGAAATTTGTGACAGGAAATCCTGTGTGTTTTTTAGATAGCTCGGATGTCTATTTCCTATAGGTTTAAGATGATAATCAATTAATTCCGAGATCGCATAAGATTCCGAATTACAATCTGATACAATTGGCCTCCCGGGTGGAGTTAAGTCATCCGTCCATGAGGATGTGTGTATGTGCGTGTGTGTGTGTGTGTGTGTGTGTGTGTGTGTGTGTGTGTGTGTGTGTGTGTGTGTGTGTGTGTGTGTGTGTGTGTGTGTGTGTGTGTGTGTGTGTGTGTGTGTGTGTGTGTGTGTGTGTGTGTGTGTGTGTGTGTGTGTGCGTTTGTCTTACCAACTTGACGAGTTAACTAGACAAAAGAGTTTGCGTGTTTCGCCTTACCGAGGTACAAAAGACAAAAGAAACCCTTTACCTCGGTTGTTTTCCCAGAACTGTACCGGCAAAACGAGGTTGAAACCGTTAGTCCACACAAAGGACAGACAATGGGGTACCTCGGTATGTAGGGAAAACAAGACTGTGTGTGTGTGTGTGTGTGTGTGTGTGTGTGTGTGTGTGTGTGTGTGTGTGTGTGTGTGTGTGTGTGTGTGTGTGTGTGTGTGTGTGTGTGTGTGTGTGTGTGTGCCATTTTGCTCGAAGTCAAAAAGAAAAAGAAACAGAACAAGATACATCATAGTATGCCAGTGTGTAAATTGACTTATTTCCAAATGCAACAAAATACTGTATTTTGATTGGCTAAAAAAGTACCCATTTTTAATTATTAATTCATACCTTCTGCTCGGTTATGTTAGAACAAAAATAAAAATTCAGTAAATTTAATATTTATGTGTAATAAAATATTACAGATATGGATGCCATTGGAACTGGCTCATTGAGCCAGTTCCAATGACATCCATATTTGTCTGGTGTTATTAAGAAACTTACTAAGTACAAATTTTCTGTCAGTTTTTCCCATAATTTAGGTTAAAGTATTAAGTACACCAAAATTCTTGGAAATAAATCCGTTATCCTTGTGTTTTCCAGGGTGTATGGGAATTTACTCCGGTCTGGGAAGTCATACACCCTTCGGCTTTGCCTCAGGGTAGATGAGTTCCCAAACCGGTGTAAATTCCCAGACACCCTGGAAAATACAAGGATAACTAATATTAATGACTTGGAGAATAGAGAGAGAGCAGTCGTTAAGAAGGTAGTGGCGGTGAATGGTACAAAAAACGATAAAGTACCCCCCCCCCCTTCTCCTTCCCCATTCCTCGATCCACCATTACTACTCCGTGCTCGTTCGCGCCATCATTTTCTATTTATTTTTTTTTAGGAAATTTAATATTTGATTATTTCGTTAGAAATTATTACTATTATTTTTCGATAATAAAATGTATTAAAATGATTTCATTATTTCTAACATAATAAAATAAGTTAGAAATTATTTTGTTATTTCTAGAATAGAAAGGTTACGCATGCCAGTAAACCCCCTCCCTCCAATACATCACTATGTCGTCTAAATGGGTCATTTCTGTATTTCTTGTCATCAATTTTTGGTATCACGTTAACGTCCTTCACTTTCCGAATGGTTTCGTTGATGATGCTCAGGGTTCTCCTCTCAGTCTGAGGGAGTTTTTGCGAAAAGTTTAGTTCAGCGAAATAAATTTTTGCTGATCTAAACTTGACCCTGATATCGCTAAGCATATTCCGCAACTGCTTAACTACGAGATCAGAATTATCGTTTCGAGAATTCACGCCAATATTTAATAATATTTTTTGGGGACTGGACTGGCCCCTGTGCCCTTTAAACATAGAGCGCAGATGATTGAATTTGGCGCCGGGGTAACACTCCACCTGGATGTCCGGATGGGGATTTCGATCAATGCGTCCTAAATTTGAACTTCCAATCATAAGGATGTTTTTACAAACATCGGGGAGGCGCCAATTCCTTTTGTCAAAATTAACTCCGCTTTTATGCCGAAACTGGGAGAATTTAGAATCAAATGAGCGGCCCGAGTTGCGGCTCGGTTATTTGACTTTCTCTGAGTACGATATACCTGGTTGAACCACTTTAGAGGCGGGAGAAGAGGGAGAAGAAACAGAAGCAGGAGAGGAAATAGAAACAGGAGAAGAAACAGAAGGAGGAGGAGGAGTTCTAGTGAGAGCACTAGGAGAACCAGAGAAGAAAGGCTGAGGAGGAGTAGGAGGTAGAGGAGCAAGACGAGGCGAGACAGCGTTACTCAATTTGCGAGCATCTTCAGTCACAATATGGACCGGAGATGTTTGCAAATTGAGGCGCTTACTCTGAGAGAAAGAAGAAGTAAAAGGAAAAGAAGAGGGAGAAGTGCTTTGCCTTGATCTTTTCTTATTTTGCTTTTCGCGTTGGGGTAGAGGGACAACACGGGCCGGAGTTTGCTTGCTCCCTCCCGTATTGTTCCTTACTCCAGACGCTGGGCGAAGTTCCGAAATGTAAGACTCATAGGTCGAAATCGTCTTATCTGTCAACTTATTTTTAAAGTTCTTTTTAGCCCAGATCAAGGCACGCGCCGAAGCGCTGTTGAAGTCTATTTTTTCGAGTCCAGGAGGTGGTCGCATAGCCAAAGTTATCTTAGACTTCAACTGGTTTAAATTTACCTTATAATGCTCAACTAAAGCATTTAACGTTTGATTGGCCCATCCCACACTAATCTGTCGAAAAACAGAAAAAATGTGTGGGGTGGGAAGAGCTGGCTTTAGAAAGCCACCTAACTCATCTACTTTCTTCTCCAGCTGTTTCGGGAAATCCCGATTTGCCAAATGGTGCTCTAAAAGCCCAATGTGGTGCAAACATTGAAGCACCTGAAACAAAGCCTTGACCAGCGATAGTTCCTGGCCAGTTCCGGACTGGGCAACTCTCTGCCTCTGATGCCTCTGCCCTTTTCTTGCCATTGTTAAAGAAAGTAGCTGAATTAAGTATAAATAAAATATAAAAGTGATGAAATAAATAAAATTGGAAAATTAGATATTACCTATTAAAGAAGATACCTGGATTGGTTGCAGTCTTCAGCAAAGGTAGAAAATAATCCGTCTGTCTCGACGCGTTTCGCTTGGTTTGGCTTTTTCAAAGAGACTTTGAGGAAAATGAATCCAACTTGAATGAATGAATGAAAGGTTTTAGCGTGCCGAAGGCGCGCAGGGACGATGTGGGATTTACAAATCCCTTGCGACCCGGTTAACCTTATTTTTTTTCCCCTTGGATCACACAGGCCTAGCTTTCCTATTGCCCAAAATGGAGTCTGAGGGGTTATGCACGCGGTTAGAATACCCGGCAGTTTACGCTGGAGTGTTAGATGGTCAATACTCAATCCCTCAACGCCTTTAAAACTATTAGAGAGCGAGCTCTATTCGGTTCCAGTTCGGCGATGGTAGAGGTTTGAGTCCCACCATGGTGGCGAGCTAGAATGTAATGTTGTGCGATGGCAAGTTTAAGGGAAGAAGAGAAAAGAAAACCAAACAGCAACGCCGGTTTGGTAGCGGCCCCGGTATATGACCATAGCGGTTACAAAAAAGAAGTGGAGAAAGCTCCAACAGTTTAGTTTTAAGAAACCGGGAGTCATCCAGCAAGCCTTCTGGGAGATAGGATGCCGTATGTGATTTTGAGGTATCTGGTTATCCTTCGGGAATTCCAAATGACCTCCTCCACCCCACCCCCCCCCCAAAAAAAAAAAAAAAAAAAAAAAAAAAAACACTCACTGACACACACCCTCAAGCCCTTAAAAGGGCTGTTAAATCTTTATTCAAATGTTTATTTATATCAAATGTACACTCGTTCTCAGCCAGACAAGCTTGTTTCAATCCTTGCCTAGCGTTTGGTGGTTTCTTGTATATGTTGCAGAAAGGTAGGTTGCACCAATTCCTCCTACGCTTTGTCTACCATTTCCATGCGTCTTCCTGATAAGAGTGTTGCAAGAAAATTTGAGAATGTTCAGTTAGAAAAGTAAAAGGTAGAGAGAAAGATAGGTATCCGCTATTGTATATTGTGCCTGCTGTGTGATTGTTGCTATGGAAGGGGTGTGTTTCTTCGGAGCCCACTCCCCACATGCAGAGTTGCGAGGCAATCCTCACAGACTCAATCCTAAAGATCTCAATGAGTAGCGAGGCAATCCTCACTGACACCACGAAGTTTAATTCTATTGAGTAATTTTAATTTACTGTGGATTATTTTGTTTTTCTGTTTAGGGTTCGGTGTTCGTTCAGCTTCACCATTGATTCACTATCCTGTAGTATGTGGAGGGTTTTGTTATATAGATCTTATTAAACGCGTTTCAATCGCGCTTCAGCAGAGTTGCGAGGCAGTCCTCACAGACTCTATCCTAAAGTTCCCAATGAGTAGCGAGGCAATCCTCACTGACTCCACGCGATTTAGTTATATTGTATAATTTTTTTTTTTTTTTTTTTTTTTTTTTTTTATTTTCTGGAAACTTATTTTGTTTTTCTGTTAAGGGATCGGTGTTCGTTCAGCTCCACCATTAATTCACTATCTTGGAGTCTGTTGAGGGTTTTGTTTTGTAGGTCTTTTAATCGCGTATCAATAGTTTCTATTTTTGCTAGCTCGTGAAGTTCCTTTATCGGTGTCCATTTCGGTTTGCATAGTGCCACTCGCAGGGCATAATTTTGAACCCTCTGTAGCTTCTGAATGTTGGTTTTGCTTAGGTCGCTTGTTATTATGGCACCGTATTCTAGTACCGGACGTATAAATGTTTTGTAGAGCTTGAGAAGCACATCTTTGTTTGCTCCCCAATTTCTGCCTCTGATCATCTTCAGAAAATTGATACGTTTAGTAGCTCTAACCGTAATGGAGTTTACGTGACTGTTTAGACTGAGATTGCTATCTAGGATAAATCCCAAAAATTTGGCCTCTTTGTTTGCTTCAAGTTTGTGATCGTATAACTGGAGATCGATACTTGGGACTGGTTTTTTCCTTTGCTTTTTGAAGAACGTAACTTTTGGAGTTTTGGCGGCATTAAGTTTGATGCGCCACAGGGCACACCAGCTCTCAAGATCGCGAATGGTATCCTGTAGACGATTTTTAATTATGTTTCTGGACTTGCTGGCTGTCCAAATGCCTTTGTCGTCTGAGAACTGCGATAGTTCAACAAAGTTTTTCCCTACTTTTTCTATATCATTCACATATATTATGAAAAGAAGCGGACTTAGAACCGACCCTTGTGGTGTTCCCGCTTCGAGTATTACTTCCTCGGACACCTCGCGATTAACCCTCACCTTGATTTTTCGGTCAGTTAGAAATGATGATATGATCCTTAGAATTTTAGTGGGTAATCCCATTTTCGCTAGTTTATATCTCACGCCATTGTGCCATACCGAGTCGAACGCTTTTTCTACATCCAAGAAAAGCGCGGTTCCGATTTCGTTTTGACTAAATGCTGTTTTCATATAATCGACCAGTCTATATACGTGTTCGATTCCCTCTTTCTGACTCCTATACGCTCTTTGCCATTTGTTGAAAAAGTTGATTGATTCGAGATAGCTGCGAAGTCTCGTAGTGAGAATCCGCTCAAATATTTTCCCAACACAGCTAAGCAAGCTGATTGGGCGGTAGTTAGAAGGGTTGGTAAGGTCTTTGTCGGGTTTAGGTATCATGACTCCCGTGGCCACTTTCCAGCATTTTGGGAAGTACCCACAGGAGAGACAGCAGTTTAAGAGTTTGGTAAGTCTGCAGTAGAAGATGTTGGGGCACTGTTTCATTATTTTGTAAGAGACTTCGTCTTCTCCTGGGGACGAAGATGACCTGCATTTTCTGATTATACCCATGACCTCTTCTACGCTTATTGGTTCGGTTAATTCATGGTCGTCCCCGTCTTCATGCCTTTGGTCGAAGTTCGGTTCATTGAAGATTGAGTTGTTATCTTGGACAAATTTATTTACTCGTACCTTAAAATCGTTGTCATGTCTGTTCCCTTCTTGTGGACGATGTGCCTTCTTTAGAAGTTCGGCAAAAGCACTGGCCTTTGCCTTGTCGTCTATGGCCATAGATCCGTCGCTAGTCTTTAGCGCATTATTATTGGCAATTTTGCTCTTTTGGCCAGTACGAGTTTTAAATGTATCCCAGAACCTCTTAGGTTCTCTCAGCCCATTTAGGTTTTCGGTTGCTTTTTCCCATCTCACGCGATTGTCGTTAGCTATGGCCTTTTTTACTTCCCCATGAAGGCGATTATACGCGGTTTTAAGTTCTGCTCTTTTCATTTGATCATCCTCTGATTGGTAAGCCCGGAAGGCTTTTCTTTTTTGTTTGATTATTCGAAGAGTTGTTTGGGTTATTCTGTTTATCCGCGTCTTTACTGTTTGCTTGGGACAGATTTCATCTAGCGTACTGTTGATAACCTCGTTAAGGTGGGTGCAGGCTTTTTCTAGTTCATGAACATTTGAGGGGTCATTTGCCTTTATTTTTACTTCGATAATGTTTCTGAAGAGGTTCCAGTCAATTTTTGATAGGTTCCTCCTATTCACGGGAGGATACCTTGCGGGACCAGTATTACATTTCAGAGTGGCGTGAACCGGCAGGTGATCACTGCCTAGATCATCATCTCCTACAAATATGTCTTGCATTTGGCTGGTTAGTGATTTGCTGGTGATAATCAAGTCTAGGATATCTGATTGATGGAGTGGGTTGTTGCTTATGTATGTTACGTCTTGATCGTTATTTACCACGAATAGATCGAGTTCTTCAATGATATGGAAAAGGGCGTCACCATTAGGCTCAGTCTTATGACAACCGAATACCTGGTGTTTGGAATTGAAATCACCCAAGAATATGCAGTGCTTGTACTTGTTGGTAAAAAATTCAAATACTTTACTGTCTACTGTTGCTTGCGGCTTGTTATAATATGATATGATGGCCACGTGTTTGTGGTCAAGTTCAATTTCAGCTGCAATCACTTCAGCATTGAGGTGGTCGCATGGTATTGATTTGTATTTAATCTCCTGCCTTATTAACAGAGCGACACCGCCGCCTTTTTGGGCGGGGCGATCTCTTCTAATAATATCAAAACCACATAACGAGAATTGTTTGTTTGGTTTAAGCCAGGTTTCGCTAATTCCAATTACGTCCGTATTTTTTAAATAATGTGACATTTGCAAATTTTTCTGATTAACGCTTCGAGCGTTCCACTGGACTATTTTTAGTGTATCCATGAATGTTTTAGGAATAACTGTACTAAGTTTATTTAAGTTTAATTACTATTTGTAATATTGTTACATAATTATATTCTGTTGACGGCCGCTTCTAATAGCGTGTGAGATATTTGAGTATTATATAACTTAGAGGCTGTTTTACTAATCTCTTTGCAAACGTCCGAAAGACTGGTGTCCAAGTGTTTCTTCATTACGCTGAAAATAGAGCCAGCCATTAGAGTACACGTGGAATAAGGGGAAGATGAGTTCTCGACATTACTTACATTTAGAGCTTTAAGCTGGATGTTTGTTTTAACTTTTTTGAAGTGGCTACAACCCCGGTAGTTGCTGGGGTGTTGACCACCGCAGATCGGGCATTTCAGAGTTTTAGCACTACATGCCTTCGCGATGTGTTTGTCACCGCATTTCATACATCGTTGCTCCCCGTTGCATTTGTGTGACAAGTGCCCAAATTTCTGACACTTGTGACACTGAACGGGTTGCGGAAGAACACGATATTCCTCGGTTTCGTATTTTTTGCCATTAATAATTACCCCTTTGCTTATCAGATTTAATTTCGTTGCTCTATTAGGGCATTTTACTTTTATTTTCCAAGTATGGTTACCCGTGGCTTTGGAGATTAGTCTCTCCCACGAGCATCCTGGAAGGGCTTTATCAATCGAGTTTTTTTCCGTTTTGGGGTGGACGCGTGTGATTACGACACAGGGGTTTGGTTGCGGGTGGCCCTGTGTCTTGTTGGTTTTATTGGTCTCCTTAGGGGGCGTTTTGGCTTTTACTTTATCGGCGTACGTCGCTCTATCGGTTGGGCTAGCTGTCGCATTCACTATTTCCGGTGATGTAGACTCTGTTGCGTTAACAGAGTGCCCATTTCTTGGTGTGATCACCGAGTCCTTTCCAGTAGCGGTGCTCTGTGAATTTTTCTTGATGATTTTTGGCTTCTTGACATGCCGATCAATAGTCATACAGAAACCATTTTCGTCTTCGACGTCCACGGTTTCATCATTTTCACGGAACTCATTGGAGAGTTTCCTTTTCGATCGATTTTGGTTTGGTGATTTTTTCTGTCGCTGCGATTTGGGGACTTTAGCTGAATTTTTATCCAATTGAATTTCAACCGCCACGGCCGGGGAAACTGCGACCGTGTTGGTAGCTTCTTCTACTATGGAACGCAGCCAGTTATCCTGGCTGGGGGTAATTAGATCTGAATCTATTTCAGATATCCCCGGCAGTGAGCCGGCGGACGCAGGTCTTCTCATTTCTGTAGCAGCGTCAATACATGGTAAGTCAGGAACTGGAGGAGCATGGTCCTCCTTACCTGGTTTGGCTTTCAGAATTGCCTTTTCCAGTTCCCTTCTCAATTCAGCCTTTTCTTTATCTGCCTGCCGCTTCTGGGCTTGAAGCTCTGACCGCAAACCCTCTATGGTGTCATTTAATCTGGCTATTTCTTTCTGGAAGCCAGACATCATCAACATCATCGATGTCATATCAGTATTAGTGGAATTTCCACTGTTGCTCAGACTACCAGAATTAAAGGCAGAACTGTTTAACTGAGCTTGACTTTGTTTATCCATTATTTTTATTTGTAAATAATTCTAAAATTCTAAATTTTATTTTTTAAGTTATTAAAGATTTTAATTTAATTGTATTGACTTAAATTGTATTGACTTAAATATTAGTTTTTAGTTTTAACAGAGAAAAGCAGACAGAAAATAGATAGAGTTAAAGATAAACACTTACAAAATTACACTAGAGTGCACAGAAGTGGTACAGAGAACAATAGGCTTTGTTAATATCCAAGCTGTGAGATGTGTTCAGTCAGGAGCTTTCACAGACACGTCCGATCAGTACGACTGTCAATCGCTGAATCTGACTCCAACTTTGGGAGGGCATGCATGGTATATATCCATATGTGGGCTGGGGGTGTTTTTCACAGCTCAGTACATAATTAAACTCGGTAACAAGCTGACAAATGTCACTCATCTAATTAATTCTTTTGAATCTGAGATGTCCCAAGTTTGTTTTTTCACAACTCAGTTTGTGTCGTCCAAACAAATAAGATGAAACCCTATTGATTGGCTTCCATTGAATTTTAATCAGTCAGTGAGTCGTTTGCTTTACTGACCCCATGAAGCCCTATTGGTTGGCTTTGGTTTAAGTAAAACCAATCGGGAGCGGTTTGCTTTACTGGCTTCAGAAGTATGTGAAAATAATATGAAAAAATGGTTTGATAATATATTGAGACTAAAGAAATAAATGAAAAAATAACGCCAAAGATCAAGATGCCTCACGAATGGTATAAGTTGGAATGAATATCACCCGACGGAGGTTTATGACGGAAAATATTTTACACCACGTAGAAATTGTGTGTTTTACCTTCTGAACCTCTACATTGTGTGAAAGGTATGAAAAATTAAAATAAAAATAATAAAAAAATAAAAAAATAATAAATAAATAAATAAATAAATAAATAAATAAATAAAAAATAAAAAATAAAAAAATAAAAATAATAAATATAATAAATAAATAAATATATAAATAAATGATAATTTTATTTAAGAAATACATACACATGATTGAAATTGGAACCTATTTTGTTTTTGGGGCATATATGAACTCTGGCACTCGCCTGTGTGTGTTTGAGGCTAAAAAATCGCACTGGCACAGACATTTCCTACTGAAACGTTTTTTTCTTTTAATATGCCGCCGAAAAATTGTTTTCATTTACTGAACCCTGATTGGTTTCAAACATGACAAAAAAGTACATAAAATTGATTTAAACTAAGTGATGAGCTTAGGAACTGGTTAAACTGACTGGCAAAAATTGATGTTATTCATCGATGGGCTCTAATTTAGTCCTTACAAGGATGTTACGCAAGCTTTTGTTTTTCTTATAGGCGATGAAAAAATGGTTTGATAATATATTGAGACTAAAGAAATAAATGAAAAAATAACGCCAAAGATCAAGATGCCTCACGAATGGTATAAGTTGGAATGAATATCTCCCGACGGAGGTTTATGACGGAAAATATTTTACACCACGTAGAAATTGTGTGTTTTACCTTCTGAACCTCTACATTGTGTGAAAGGTATGAAAAATTAAAAATAAAAATAATAAAAAAATATTAAAAAAATAAAAAAATAATAAATAAATAAATAAATAAATAAATAAATAAATAAATAAAAAATAAAAAAATAAAAATAATAAATATAATAAATAAATAAATATATAAATAAATGATAATTTTATTTAAGAAATACATACACATGATTGAAATTGGAACCTATTTTGTTTTGGGGCATATATGAACTCTGGCACTCGCCTGTGTGTGTTTGAGGTTAAAAAATCGCACTGGCACAGACATTTCCTACTGAAACGTTTTTTTCTTTTAATATGCCGCCGAAAAATTGTTTTCATTTACTGAACCACACCACATCATGTAACACATCAAATGAAAGGTCTCGATGCGTTGAGTCCGAAAAGGAAATGATCAACCCTCCCCGAGGGGTGGGGAGGGGCAAGGGCGTTAAAAACGTCAATTTTCGAAAGCTAAGCATGTAAGCTGTCAAATGAAAGTTCTCAACGCGTAGAGTTCGAAGATGGGGTGACTGAGACTCCCCGGGTGTGGGGTGGGGAGGGGCTAGGTATCAAAACGTAAGTTTCCAAAGTTCGAAAATGAAGTGACCGAGCCTCCTCGGGGGATGTGGGCAAGGTGTCAAAAAACGTAAGTTTCGAAACTTCGACAAGTAATACATTAAATGAAAAATAGATGCGTAGAGTTCGAAAATGAAGACACGGTCCCTACTTGAGAAGTGGGTCGGGGCAAGGACGTCAAAACGTACGTTTTCGAAAACTAGGCATGTAATACATCAGTGAAAGGCCTTGGCGTGTACAGTTCGAAAATGAAGTGAATGCCCCTCTCCCCTCCGAAGGCTGGGGTGGGCCTGAAGGTGCAGAAAAATAGTAAGTTGTTTTTGTGAAAAGGTAAGTACTCTGGCATTTTAATCTGACTTTATCTTCATTTTTTATGTGATTTCATCATCAGTCATTACACTAATTCAATTATTCGTGCAGGCTGATAAATCTGATGCATACTCATTCACCTACCTTGATATAAATGTTCATGTGTTTCGTCACGAATCATTATGAATTGAATTATTGCGCAGTGGTAGAGAGGGAAGTTCGCGAATGATTGTTTTCTTTTTTATGTGGTTTTTAAACGCGTACCCCCATACAGTGGCTATACAATAATGAAGAACATTACAGGAGAATATATGATGTCGTTGTGTGGTGTTCTCTCTCTCTGTTAACGAAAAACCATTCTATTGTTTTGTGTGGAGGAAAAACACTGATGTTTTCATGTTTTCTTCACATCCAGTGGAGCAAAAAAGACAACAACAGGTGGATCAATAGTGTGTCATCATGCCATTCCATCGAGTATGTTAAGAGTTATCATCGAAAAACACAAATTTTGGCAAAAAAATACTAAGTCCATGAAAGGACAAATAACTCTGACAAAAATACGGTGAATAACACCGAGATCCAGGGGTGTTTTGCTAGGGAAAAATCGGGGGCGGGGGATCGGTAACACCATCTAAGGGGAGCGCCACTATCGGTTGGCGCGTAGCGTGCCCAAATATTCTGGCAAAAAATGCCTCCCAGAATGGCGCAAATGGCACTTCCCGGGCCTTTACCGAAAATATTGGGGGGGGGGGGGGGCGCTCCCCCCCCCCCCCGTGCACCGTTGGCATGACGCCACTGCCGAGATCGAAAGCTAGGGATGGGGTCAGACATCTATGAGATACACATTGGCATACTGAAGATGATATGTCATTTCAATGAGTATTTTTTTAAAAAAAAACAAAAACAGTATTATTACGTACCTTGAGTTCCAATGTGTTCTATGTGCCTACTGGCACATAGAACACATTGGAACTCAGAGGACGATTAGTCTTTCCCCAAATACCCCAGTCGAGAAATAATTCTATTTTTTGTTATCAGATTCACCTCTGACTCTTTTTCTGTTAGCGTAACGCCAAAAACTCTTGAGGCTAAACACATTAGTGTCAGTCCTCCGTGGGAAACGACGCGTAATCAAAGTTGTTGTTGTTGTTGTGTGTGTGTGTGTGTGTGTGTGTGTGTGTGTGTGTGTGTGTGTGTGTGTGTGTGTGTGTGTGTGTGTGTGTGTGTGTGTGTGTGTGTGTGTGTGTGTGTGGGTTTGTCTTACCAACTTGACGAGGTAACTAGACAAAAGAGTTTGCGTGTTTCGCCTTACCGAGGTACAAAAGACAAAAGAAACCCTTTACCTCGGTTGTTTTCCCAGAACTGTACCGGCAAAACGAGGTTGAAACCGTTAGTCCACACAAAGGACAAACAATGGGGTACCTCGGTATGTAGGGAAGACAAGACTCTGTGTGTGTTTGAGGTTAAAAAATCGCACTGGCACAGACATTTCATACTGAAACGTTTTTTTCTTTTAATATGCCGCCGAAAAATTGTTTTCATTTACTGAACCCAGATGGGTTTCAAACATGACAAAAAATTACACCAAATTTGATTTAAACTAAGTGATGAGCTTAGGAACTGGTTAAACTGACTGGCAATAATTGATGTTATTCATTGATGGGCTCTAATTTAGTCCTTACAAGGATGTTACGTAAGCTTTTGTTTTTCTTATAGGCGATGACAGGTCGAAGATTCAAAGGTTCATTTAATTTAGCATTGGTAAAATTGAATTCATCTTTTAACATTTTTGCTATTTCGATATTCATTCTGTTGTACGTTAAAGTGAAAGGAATGATGGACCTCCTTTCGCATTCGCCCTCTGATATGTTCATACCAAATGGCCAGAGGGTTTGAAGCGTATTGATCCAAAAAGCTTCACGTTTTTTTCTAAATTCATCCGTTTCTTCTAATGTGTCTTTAATTGGTGGTTGCTCAATTGGGTGGATTTCGAAATCGTCCAAAGAATGGCCAGGAAGGTTAAAATGTTGTGCTACTGGGGCATCAGCATTATGTTTTATATCCTGTTTGTGTCTAGTAGCACGTTCTCGAAAAGGATTTTGACTTTGACCAACATACTGTTTCCGACATCGCTTACAAGTGATAAGGTAAATAATGTTTGGTGAATGACAATGGAGGGGGTTACGGATCTGATAATGATTTTTCGTTTGTTCGGAGGAAAATTCCTCTTTCTGATCAGGCATAAAAGTATGCAGTCTACAACGAGGCTTTTTGCAATTAAATACCGCGCCACTACTATTTTGCAACGGTCTGTTGTGTTCAATCTTCAGTGGTTCGAAATCGGTAGTTTCAGCTGGACTTTCGAGCTTTTTCAAGGTTTGGGATTTCAGGCTACGCAAAAGGCGCAGCGAGTACCCTCTCGATCTGAGGGCGCCAAATAGAGTAGAACAAGCCTCATTGAAATTTACCTTATCACTTGAATTGCGGTGGAAACGAATGAGCTGTGATTTGATGATACCTTTAAATGTATGTTGAGGATGAAATGATTTAGTGTGCAACAATTGATGTGAATCAGTTGGTTTAAAATATACTTTATAATCTAAATGACCGGACGCCTGAAATTGCTTGCCTTTATACACGGTTACATCGAGAAAATCAACAGAATTTTCACTGATAGTAGCTTTCAATTTAATATTTGGATCGTGATTATTCAAAATTTCTAAAAATTCATCAAAATCTTCTTTTGAATGTTCCCAAATAATAAAAATGTCATCTAAATATCTGAGATATACGAGAGGATGCTTTGCACATTTGCTTAAGGCATTTTCCTCCCATTCCGCTACATAAATGCTTGCAAAATTAGGACTGAATCTTTTACCCATAGGACAACCCATTATTTGTAGAAAATATTCTCCATTGAATTGAAAGTCATTACCTTTTAAGCTCAGCTCTAAAAGATCCAAAATTTGTTCATCCGGGCGTTTCGCATCCGGATATTTTTCAAATGCATTTTTAACTGATTTAACACCTTTATCAATATCAATGTTCGTATACATACTGTCGATATCCAAAGTAGCCAGAATTGCATTTTTTGATATTTTCAATTTCGAAATTTGTGACAGGAAATCCTGTGTGTTTTTTAGATAGCTCGGATGTCTATTTCCTATAGGTTTAAGATGATAATCAATTAATTCCGAGATCGCATAAGATTCCGAATTACAATCTGATACAATTGGCTTCCCGGGTGGAGTTAAGTCATCCGTCCATGAGGAACGGTCCTTGTGGATCTTTGGTAGGATATAAAATTGTCTTGTTTGAGCACTGAGCTTAGCTGTTAAATATTTCAATTGTTTTTTGGTAATGTGACCTTCGTCGAGGAGAAATTTTAAGATCTTATTGAATTTTTCGATATTACTAGGCCAAATAAGTGAATCTATTTTCTTATAATGTTTAGTATTGCTGAGTTGTCTCATGGCTTCCTTTATATAATTATCCTGAGATAGAACAACTACCGACCCACCTTTGTCGGCTGGTTTAATTACTAATTTCTTATTTTTTCGAAGTTTCGTGAGGGCTCTCCGTTCACCAGCTGTTAAATTGTCTTTATCGGAGAGTATGTTCATGCTGAACACCTTTTTGATGATTCGTTTGCTAGCCTCAATAATTTCGGGATCTACTTCACTATCTGGAGGTGACCAACCAGATGATTCTGTAAAAGGAAGTTTCCGACCGCTGGAGTTTCTAAAGCGGTCGGCTAATTTCATTTGCCTAAGAAAATTACAGTTGTATGATGGTAAATTTGTTTGGTTATCAGTTTTAGGCTTTGGTGCTGGTACAAAAGTTAAACCGCGATCTAAAAGAGATTTCTCTTGGGTTGTTAGGTCATTGGTGCCAGACAGGTTAACCACATTAGTTCCTAATCCCACATCTGTTAGGCGGCTGTTACCTTTGCCTTTACTTAGTTTAAATTTAGGTGGTTCAACCAGTGATCGTACATAATATTGGCGGTTCTCGTGGTCCAATGGATTAAATCCTGAGCAACATCAAACTTTGCGTCATCAATTTTTGGTATCACGTTAACGTCCTTCACTTTCCGAATGGTTTCGTTGATGATGCTCAGGGTTCTCCTCTCAGCCTGAGGGAGTTTTTGCGAAAAGTTTAGTTCAGCGAAATAAATTTTTGCTGATCTAAACTTGACCCTGATATCGCTAAGCATATTCCGCAACTGCTTAACTACGAGATCAGAATTATCGTTTCGAGAATTCACGCCAATATTTAATAATATTTTTTGGGGACTGGACTGGCCCCTGTGCCCTTTAAACATAGAGCGCAGATGATTGAATTTGGCGCCGGGGTAACACTCCACCTGGATGTCCGGATGGGGATTTCGATCAATGCGTCCTAAATTTGAACTTCCAATCATAAGGATGTTTTTACAAACATCGGGGAGGCGCCAATTCCTTTTGTCAAAATTAACTCCGCTTTTATGCCGAAACTGGGAGAATTTAGAATCAAATGAGCGGCCCGAGTTGCGGCTCGGTGATTTGACTTTCTCTGAGTACGATATACCTGGTTGAACCACACTAGATGCAGGGGAAGGGGGAGAAGAAACAGAAGCAGGAGAGGAAACAGAAACAGGAGAAGAAACAGAAGGAGGAGGAGGAGTTCTAGTGAGAGCACTAGGAGAACTAGAGAAGAAAGGCTGAGGAGGAGTAGGAGGTAGAGGAACAAGACGAGGCGAGACAGCGTTACTCAATTTGCGAGCATCTTCAGTCACAATATGGACCGGAGATGTTTGCAAATTGAGGCGCTTACTCTGAGAGAAAGAAGAAGTAGAAGGAAAAGAAGAGGGAGAAGTGCTTTGCCTTGATCTTTTCTTATTTTGCTTTTCGCGTTGGGGTAGAGGGACAACACGGGCCGGAGTTTGCTTGCTCCCTCCCGTATTGTTCCTTACTCCAGACGCTGGGCGAAGTTCCGAAATGTAAGACTGATAGGCCGAAATCGTCTTATCTGTCAACTTATTTTTAAAGTTTTTTTGAGCCCAGATCAAGGCACGCGCCGAAGCGCTGTTGAAGTCTATTTTTTCGAGTCCAGGAGGTGGTCGCATAGCCAAAGTTATCTTAGACTTCAACTGATTTAAATTTATCTTGTAATGCTCAACTAAAGCATTTAACGTTTGGTTGGCCCATCCCACACTAATCTGTCGAAAAACAGAAAAAATGTGTGGGGTGGGAAGAGCCGGCTTTAGAAAGCCACCTAACTCATCTACTTTCTTCTCCAACTGCTTCGGGAAATCCCGTTTGGCCAAATGCTGCTCTAGGAGCCCAATATGGTGCATACACTGAATCACCTGGAAAAGGGCCTTGACCAATCTAGAATAGGCCTGGAACGATTGTTCCTGGCCTCTTCCAGACTGGGCAACTCTCCTTCCCTGATGATTCTGTCTTTTTTGAGCCATTTGAAGAATAGGTAGATGAATAAAATGAAATTAAAATGAAGAAATGAAATAAATTAAAATGAAATCTAGATATTACCTATTAGAGAAGATACCTGGATTGGTTGTAGTCTTCAGCAAAGGTAGAAAATAATCCGTCTGTCTCGACGCGTTTCGCTTGGTTTGGCTTTTTCAAAGAGACTTTGAGGAAAATGATTCCAACTTTGGGAGGGCATGCATGGTATATATCCATATGTGGGCTGGGGTGTTTTTCACAGCTCAGTACATAATTAAACTCGGTAACAAGCTGACAAATGTCACTCATCTAATTAATTCTTTTCAATCTGAGATGACCCAAGTTTGTTTTTCACAACTCAGTTTGTGTCGTCCAAACAAGTTAGATCAAGCCCTATTGATTGGCTTCCATTGAATTTTAATCAGTCAGTGAGTGGTTTACTTTACTGACCCCATGAAGCCCTATTGGTTGGCTTTGATTTAAGTAAAACCAATCGGGAGCGGTTTGCTTTACTGGCTTCAGAAGTATGTTAAAATAATATGAAAAAAATGGTTTGATAAAATATATTGTGACTAAAGAAATAAATGAAAAAATAACGCCAAAGATCATGATGCCTCACGAATGTTATCAGTTGGAATGAATATCCCCCGACGGAGGTTTATGACGGAAAATATTTTACACCACGTAGAAATTGTGTGGTTTACCTTCTGAACCTCTACATTGTGTGAAAGGTATGAAAAATTAAAAAAAAATAATAATTTAAATAAATGAATCAAATAAATGAATCAAATAAATAAATAAATAAATAAATAAATAAATAAATAAATAAATAAATAAATAAAAATTAATAAAAAATTAAAAATAATCAATAAATAATTATATAAAGAAATAAATAATAATTTTATTTAGGAAATACATACACATGATTGAAATTAGAACCTATTTTGTTTTTGGGCATAATGAACTCTGGCACTCGCCTGTGTGTGTTTGAGGTTAAAAAATCGCACTGGCACAGACATTTCATACTGAAACGTTTTTTTCTTTTAATATGCCGCCGAAAAATTGTTTTCATTTACTGAACCCAGATGGGTTTCAAACATGACAAAAAATTACACCAAATTTGATTTAAACTAAGTGATGAGCTTAGGAACTGGTTAAACTGACTGGCAATAATTGATGTTATTCATTGATGGGCTCTAATTTAGTCCTTACAAGGATGTTACGTAAGCTTTTGTTTTTCTTATAGGCGATGACAGGTCGAAGATTCAAAGGTTCATTTAATTTAGCATTGGTAAAATTGAATTCATCTTTTAACATTTTTGCTATTTCGATATTCATTCTGTTGTACGTTAAAGTGAAAGGAATGATGGACCTCCTTTCGCATTCGCCCTCTGATATGTTCATACCAAATGGCCAGAGGGTTTGAAGCGTATTGATCCAAAAAGCTTCACGTTTTTTTCTAAATTCATCCGTTTCTTCTAATGTGTCTTTAATTGGTGGTTGCTCAATTGGGTGGATTTCGAAATCGTCCAAAGAATGGCCAGGAAGGTTAAAATGTTGTGCTACTGGGGCATCAGCATTATGTTTTATATCCTGTTTGTGTCTAGTAGCACGTTCTCGAAAAGGATTTTGACTTTGACCAACATACTGTTTCCGACATCGCTTACAAGTGATAAGGTAAATAATGTTTGGTGAATGACAATGGAGGGGGTTACGGATCTGATAATGATTTTTCGTTTGTTCGGAGGAAAATTCCTCTTTCTGATCAGGCATAAAAGTATGCAGTCTACAACGAGGCTTTTTGCAATTAAATACCGCGCCACTACTATTTTGCAACGGTCTGTTGTGTTCAATCTTCAGTGGTTCGAAATCGGTAGTTTCAGCTGGACTTTCGAGCTTTTTCAAGGTTTGGGATTTCAGGCTACGCAAAAGGCGCAGCGAGTACCCTCTCGATCTGAGGGCGCCAAATAGAGTAGAACAAGCCTCATTGAAATTTACCTTATCACTTGAATTGCGGTGGAAACGAATGAGCTGTGATTTGATGATACCTTTAAATGTATGTTGAGGATGAAATGATTTAGTGTGCAACAATTGATGTGAATCAGTTGGTTTAAAATATACTTTATAATCTAAATGACCGGACGCCTGAAATTGCTTGCCTTTATACACGGTTACATCGAGAAAATCAACAGAATTTTCACTGATAGTAGCTTTCAATTTAATATTTGGATCGTGATTATTCAAAATTTCTAAAAATTCATCAAAATCTTCTTTTGAATGTTCCCAAATAATAAAAATGTCATCTAAATATCTGAGATATACGAGAGGATGCTTTGCACATTTGCTTAAGGCATTTTCCTCCCATTCCGCTACATAAATGCTTGCAAAATTAGGACTGAATCTTTTACCCATAGGACAACCCATTATTTGTAGAAAATATTCTCCATTGAATTGAAAGTCATTACCTTTTAAGCTCAGCTCTAAAAGATCCAAAATTTGTTCATCCGGGCGTTTCGCATCCGGATATTTTTCAAATGCATTTTTAACTGATTTAACACCTTTATCAATATCAATGTTCGTATACATACTGTCGATATCCAAAGTAGCCAGAATTGCATTTTTTGATATTTTCAATTTCGAAATTTGTGACAGGAAATCCTGTGTGTTTTTTAGATAGCTCGGATGTCTATTTCCTATAGGTTTAAGATGATAATCAATTAATTCCGAGATCGCATAAGATTCCGAATTACAATCTGATACAATTGGCCTCCCGGGTGGAGTTAAGTCATCCGTCCATGAGGATGTGTGTGTGTGTGTGTGTGTGTGTGTGTGTGTGTGTGTGTGTGTGTGTGTGTGTGTGTGTGTGTGTGTGTGTGTGTGTGTGTGTGTGTGTGTGTGTGTGTGTGTGTGTGTGTGTGTGTGTGTGTGTGTGTGTGTGTGTGTGTGTGTGTGTGTGTGTGTGTGTGTGCGTTTGTCTTACCAACTTGACGAGTTAACTAGACAAAAGAGTTTGCGTGTTTCGCCTTACCGAGGTACAAAAGACAAAAGAAACCCTTTACCTCGGTTGTTTTCCCAGAACTGTACCGGCAAAACGAGGTTGAAACCGTTAGTCCACACAAAGGACAGACAATGGGGTACCTCGGTATGTAGGGAAAACAAGACTGTGTGTGTGTGTGTGTGTGTGTGTGTGTGTGTGTGTGTGTGTGTGTGTGTGTGTGTGTGTGTGTGTGTGTGTGTGTGTGTGTGTGTGCCATTTTGCTCGAAGTCAAAAAGAAAAAGAAACAGAACAAGATACATCATAGTATGCCAGTGTGTAAATTGACTTATTTCCAAATGCAACAAAATACTGTATTTTGATTGGCTAAAAAAGTACCCATTTTTAATTATTAATTCATACCTTCTGCTCGGTTATGTTAGAACAAAAATAAAAATTCAGTAAATTTAATATTTATGTGTAATAAAATATTACAGATATGGATGCCATTGGAACTGGCTCATTGAGCCAGTTCCAATGACATCCATATTTGTCTGGTGTTATTAAGAAACTTACTAAGTACAAATTTTCTGTCAGTTTTTCCCATAATTTAGGTTAAAGTATTAAGTACACCAAAATTCTTGGAAATAAATCCGTTATCCTTGTGTTTTCCAGGGTGTATGGGAATTTACTCCGGTCTGGGAAGTCATACACCCTTCGGCTTTGCCTCAGGGTAGATGAGTTCCCAAACCGGTGTAAATTCCCAGACACCCTGGAAAATACAAGGATAACTAATATTAATGACTTGGAGAATAGAGAGAGAGCAGTCGTTAAGAAGGTAGTGGCGGTGAATGGTACAAAAAACGATAAAGTACCCCCCCCCCCCCCCCTTCTCCTTCCCCATTCCTCGATCCACCATTACTACTCCGTGCTCGTTCGCGCCATCATTTTCTATTTATTTTTTTTTAGGAAATTTAATATTTGATTATTTCGTTAGAAATTATTACTATTATTTTTCGATAATAAAATGTATTAAAATGATTTCATTATTTCTAAAATAATAAAATAAGTTAGAAATTATTTTGTTATTTCTAGAATAGAAAGGTTACGCATGCCAGTAAACCCCCTCCCTCCAATACATCACTATGTCGTCTAAATGGGTCATTTCTGTATTTCTTGTTTATTCATTGTGTTACTGTCTGCCCAAATCCACATTTTTATCCTTCATTGTAGTTTTAAAGTTTCTCCCGAAAAGAGTATGCAGTGCCCCCCCCCCCCCCTCCCAGAAACAGGGGCCCAGAAGTTACGGTATAGTCACGTGATCCACTTATGTCATGACTGGTTGTAATGGTAGCTCTCGTGAACGGCCATGTTGTGATGTTCTTACCATAGTCAGGCGTTGTCTCAAAGCGTATGTGCCGCGCGTATTGTTAGGGGATAAGCGTTTCTGTCGTTCATTTTGTTTCCTGGAGGCTGCCCTCCTGGTTTCTATGGTGGCACGTGGTTTCCATATACAAAAAAACCCTAAAAGGTCGGGGTGTGTTCGAAGGGTATTTTCTACTGAATAGGAGTACTTTTGCTGGAACAGATTTTTTTTTTTAAATCATAGGTTCTTCCTAGAATTACCACAAAAACCCCGATATCTATTTTACTAGTTCGGATTTCTTCCGAATCCTCTGATTCTGTCTGCTATGCATCTGTGTTATTGTTTATGTCTACCCAGCCCTATTCGATTAATTCGGAGTATGCTGTAGTAGAGTGGAAGATGCTATCGAAGATCCTATTGGAACAGTTTTAACTTATTGTTACTATTTTTAGCTTTCCTGGTGTGTTCTGACTTGTTTTAACCCTATTTCCCCTATTTCAGTTACTCCTGCTTGATCACCTCTCTGCAAATAACTAACCAGTCATAGTGCTCTATTTACCTTAGCCCTCCACCCATTGTTTCTACACGGGTACATAGACGAGATGTTCGTCTTTCGCCATATGAGGCCGTGAGAGCCATGTGAAAATCCCTCAGTGAGGTATTATCTTTCTTAGCCCATATCCATATCTGGGTGTTGTAAGGCCATGTCCCATGGCATGCCACTTCTAGCACCCCAACCTAACAACCGCTGGCCTTTGGTACCCAAATTTGATCGTATGAAGTCACGAGAAAATCCCTTAATGAGATGGAATGCATCATTGCTCATATCCTCATCTAGGTTTTAAACTATCACGTCCGGTTGCACCCCACTTCCAGCACCCCTAATTAACAAACGACTGGCCATCGGCACTCCTTTTAATCGTAGGAGGCCATGAGGGCCATTGTGTATTGGATCATTGCAAATGCTTTAATGTGCACAAGGGCATCAATGTAGTTCGCCCCAATGGCATGTCTGACAGTTGTTTAAAGTCCTATGCCAGCTGCTTCAACTCCATCTTCTTTATCCTTATCATCCTCGATATACTTGATCATAAGTTTGTCAAAATTGTCTTCGTATTCGCCGTATCCACATATTGAGTATCCACCATTGGACCAGTAGAATCTTTCACGGGTTCCTTTTCTTCATATTCCATATTTTCTTGGATTTCAGATTGTTCGGATTCATATATCTTCCATCGGTGAATAGTGTCTTGAGGAACCAGAACGACAGGATTGCATTGCATCCACTATCTTCGTAGGTTAGAATGCAAATGAGAATGGCGTTATTGGCACGTGCTTTTTCTTGACCGGGGATATCTGATAATATATTGATGACGGATCTGAGTAACTCCCCTGAAAACTTGCTTTCTGTGTGATCGCTCTTTTTCCGATAAGATGGTTAATCTTTTGGTAAGGGTAGACTCTTTATTTGATGTTTGTATATGATCAGCTGAGCTCTCTCGGATTTGGTCATTGGCACATTATTTTTATATTAGAACATTTCTTTTCATGTTCTGTCGGTCGATAGTACCTGAGTTTGTGTGATTTCTGAAATAAAACCTCCAGCAGCGAATAGGGACGGACTTGTTGACCTTTGGCCTCAACCACATTTGTCAAGCATAATTAATAGTTCATTGTTGATTTCTTTAAATCTTTTTGAAGCTATTACACAATGCCAGTTGAAAACACCACACACTGCTCATATAATAAAAGTATTTTTGCAAGTTAAGCTCAAGTTTGTAGTGGAATTATTTTTAGACAAAATGTATAACTGCGCCATGTTTATTTTTCCCAATTTTGCGGGTCGATCGAATTGGACCTATGTGCTCCTCACTTCTCGCTGTGTTTTGTATCGAATTATAGCACGATTTTGCCGCGACTGCCCTGTAGAAGATTTATGGGATAAACAAAATAAACGTATAGTGTTTTCAAGTAAAAATTTTATTCTACTCGCAGAATTAAGAATAAAACTGACTCGCCAGAGGCTCGTCGGTTTCATTCTTAATCCTACTCGTAGAATAAATTTTTTACTTGAAAACACTATACGTTTATTCTATATAAATTATAAATGTACCAATTCGAGTGATTATCCCCCAGACATGGGTCCAAATGTTTTGCTTTTATTGTCTGCATTGCATTTAGTGATCATAAGAGACCAATACCCTCATTCCAATAAGTTTTGTCGGATAATCCACGACGATGGCGGTTGACTTGTCAACATACCGTATTCGTATTGGTCTTTTCAAAGGTGGAACAATCAGGTCGCATTCCGCTGGAGATTTAGTATACTTGTTTGCTTTATAATTTTAACTTTCTGCGTCTTCGGCTAGTAGTTTTTTCTTACTGCTTATACTATGTGGAGATAGTGAACTCACCCCTGGACAGAATGGTGACGTCTCTATCGTCCATATTAATGTTTATGGTCTCCGTCAAAAAGTTAATATAATAAATGCGGAACAGAATCTAAACTTAATAATGACATTGATGACTCAAGTATTCATATTTCTGGATTTCACTTCCCCCAATTAGGAAAGATCGTTCCCAAGATCAGGGTGGAGGTATTGTTATTTATAAAAAATGTAGCCTTTATTTCAAAAACCTCTCTGATTTAGACGTTCCAGGTCTGGAAGCCGTATGGATGGAAAACCGGCATACCAATAAAAAAAACTTTTGCTAGGCATGTTTTATCGGCAGCCTTCTGCGCTCTCTCTCTCTTTTTGGGGATCTCATTAATGAATCACTCTCGTTAGCGAGAAACGGCTTATGAATGAAATGTGTAGTAATGGGCGACTTTAACGCATTGCTTAAACAATACACACTCCAAAATTGCACACCAGCAAAATACCTATGGTTTAACACAACTAATAACTTCCCCCACTCGTGTCACAGAATCGACAAAATCACCTCTTGAATTGGTATTAGTTCCTTATCCATTGTCAGTAACACAGTGTGATGTTATACCACCCATCTGCAGTGATCACCACGCTACATACGTACACATAAAGTCCATGAGGTGGATCCTTAAATCGTATCAGCGACAGATTTATAATTACACAGAAACTAATTTTAACTCTTAACCCAACGTAGACGATATCAAAATTGATTATTTTAAATATCATTTTTAAAACTTTTTTAAAAAATTTCAGCAAAACCATATCATGTGACCCCTCATTGGAACGAGCTCGACGAGCCCGTTCCAAAGAGGGGTCACATGATATGGTTTTGTTAAAACTTTTTAAAAAATATTTTTTCTGCTGCTGAATTTGGATATTACGCGGGCGGATGTGGCCGATTCGTTGGGTAAAGGGTTAATGCGATGAATGGCGTCTTTGCAAACAATGACTGGGAATCTGGCGATGTGGATACTGTAGTGTTAAAGGTCTCTACCCATATTACAGTAACTTCTCAGAGGTTTACACCTTCAAAACTTGTTAGAATACGGCTTAACGACAAACCCTGGAAGAACAGTGAGATACGTAGGCTAATGATAAAACCTAATAGAATTCATAGAGTAGCAAAGATCAACAATCGCCCCCATGACTGGGAAGTTTTCTGGAAAATTAGAAATGAAACGTTCAACTCCATTAGAGCTGGGAAGAAGGAATATGATATCAAACTTGAAAGCTATGTGTCAACTAACGGTAGTAGGTAATAAATGCGAATTCCAGACCACCTTGTACATGTACCGTACACGTACATGTACGTGTACCATCGTAGGATTCAGTGTTAAATCGCGTGCACGTATACAAAAATGTCATTTTTTCATGGTGGTCTGGAATCCGCAATTGTTTTTGAGGCTCACATATCGCACTTTTCGCGTTCAAAACACCCGTTGGCGAACGCGTAGATTCGACACGTCGCTCAAAAAGTGAAAAATGTACGAAATTGTACATGTACATTTCTTAAAAAAATTTTGTCGACGTTCCCATCGCGGATTAGACCATCGATCCATCGTTGGCGAACGCGAGCAAAAAACGCTTTGCGGATTCTAGACCAGCATCAAAAAACGGTTTGCGGATTCTGGACCAGGAAAAATCCACTATGGGTATCCCCACTTCTGGCGTAAGTGGGGATACCCATAGTGGATTTTTCCAAACTTAACAGAAAAAAGCTAAGTTTTTTGGGGAAAATCCCACTATGGGTATTCCCATTTCTGACGTAAGTGGGCATACCCAGAGTGGATTTTTCCAAACTCAACAGAAAAAACCCGAGTTTTTTGGAAAAATCCACTATGGGTATCCCCACTTCGGACGTAAGTGGGGATACCCATAGTGGATTTTTCCAAACTTAACAGAAAAAAACTAAGTTTTTTTGGAAAATCCCACTATGGGTATTCCCATTTCTGACGTAAGTGGGGATACACATAGTGGATTTTTCCAAACTCAACAGAAAAAACTAAGTTTTTTTGGAAAATCCCACGATGGGTATCTCCACTTGTACAGTATAAATAGAGCTCCTGCGCGCTACAATCATCATTGGCGAAGTTCCTCCAGGATCGGCCACACGAAAAAATTCTGAGAAGAAATCTACGTGAATCAAAATGTAAAATAATAATAAATTTTATCAAAATAATGTGTATCATTACACCGAGTTACTCTGCGATGAAGCTCGTTCTGACACGTGAATATAATTATTCACGAAGGAAGCGCTGTGGATTTTATTGTCCAGTCACTGAGGGTTGAAAGGGGCTTGTTCCCCATACCGTTCCTGCGCGCCGTCGGCGCGTTAAACCATTCCATTCGGGTGTCAGTTTGCAATCATCAGTCTGTTTTTATCAAGCTGACAAGCAGGTCGCATGTCAAAGTGACATTTACTGTATAAACTTACTGAGAACGTCATTTGTCACGCTCGAAATGTATTACGGGTTTTCATTCAAATGAGTCAATTGTCAGTTAAATGGTTTAACTGAAAAACTATTCTATGGATGAAAGCGGAAACAGTTCAAAAGATTAATTGATGTTATTTTTTTTTTTTTGAAAAGCGTTCCATTTACTGACATGTTTTTATTCGAGATTTTAATTATTCATGTTCTTTCTGATTTTTAACACGTTTGAAACGGATGCTATTTTAATATTTTTTAACTATTTATCGAGGTTTCATTTTGTAAAATGTTTTTCCTCAACTGGTTTTAGTTATTATATTAAAGACAGAAGATTTTTATTTACTTAAAACATAAAACATAAAAATAATTATACATTTGATTTTGAAAATAATAAATAACTCAAGTTAGCATACTCTAAAGGAAATATTAATAATTCAGAAAACGAAAAAATGTTTTAACACATCACAGATTCCAAACGTCGAGATCAACTTTTAAGCGAATATGAACGTGCCAATAAGAGCATTCAATCGGCTGATAGAAGCAGACGTCTTGGAGAGATGGAACTGAAACGCGAGGCCACAAAAATATTTAAACCCGTGACGGAGGTTCAAGAATGAAGCAAGAAGGAGATAGTTGAAGAATTGAGACCCATAAAAGAGAGTTCTTTGAGAATGGGTTCATTGCCCGGTAGTTTTACAAAACAGTATTCCTTTCAATCTACACCGGATTACGTTCCCATGAGAATTGAAACCGACGTGAGCGAGAGCGACGATACAGCTTCGACTATCACCACTGATAGCGTCGCGTCGTCCGAGGATGGTGGTAAGAGAGATCTGTTGTATGGAATTTATAAGGATTCTGACGGTAGAACTTTTGTGGGCGACACAGAATTGCAAGAGGATGACGATAATTTAATCGTCGGTTCGAATCGGTACGAATTAACTCCTGGACTGCGCAAATTGCTCCTTTTCGACAAGTCTGGAGATTACACGGAACAGGACTTCGGCAATTACGGCGACATTCTGGTTCAGACCCACGCCATGAAGAGAAATAACGATGCCAGAGAGACGAAACCCAAAGCCAACAGAGGTTACAAGTGGACGAAAGTGGTGAAACCCATATGGGATATGAATAAGAAGTTCGTCGAATCGGTGACTGGCAAAGGGGTGAAAACAACTTTTCTTCCGAGCGATTCTGACGCTCTGTCTCAGAGATTGAGTTTGTTGATGGCAAGTAGACGCGCTGGTAACACAGGATTAGATAATGAGATAGTTAGCATATGCGACGAATTGTTAAGACAGAAGGTTTTGAATAAAAACCATTATAAAAGGCTGATGAACGAATTGAAGGATTGATGTATATAATAAGTAGAGAGAAACAAACAAACAAAAATATATAAAATTAAAACAGTAAATTTTATACTAGAATAATAAAGTATTAAAACAACAAACGATTTACCAGTGAAAAAAACAAAATATATTATAAAATAAAAATATGTTGGTGATAAAGAACAGGGGATACGCTAGAACTTATGTTCAAGGCGGTTCTGGCATTATCGATTCTATAATGCGAGCGTTCACGAGCGATGCAGGTAGAAAACTCGCATCGACCACGTTTGAGGTTGGTAAGAAGACGGCTTTGGATGCTGGTAAGAAAGCCGCTTCCGAAGCCAGTGGTAGGATAGCTTCTGTGGCTGGCAAGAGGGCAGCTGACGCGTTGATCGACAAGTTGATCAGTCCACCGGCGAAGCGAGCTACGTTAGAGCGAACGCCGAAAAGTTGGGAAGAGTTTAAGGATGCTGTGGTACCCATACAAGATTTTGCAAAAATGACGAGTGGATCTGGATTGAAGAGAACTCGCGACGGTGTAATATAAATAAATAATAATATTAAAAACTGAGTTTGAAAAAACATAAAAAATTGTGTTTGAAAAAATCTAAAATAACAAAAAAAAATAAACAAAGATGAACATTAAAGATATGTCTTGGAACGATGCCGCGACCAAGAAGTCGAATAACGAGTTCTTTCCCAAAAGCATAAGAGGCTTGATAGTGGAAAAATCGAATTGTGGAAAGACCAATCTGTTGATGAATCTGTTGTCGCGACCCGACTGGTTGGATTACGACAGATTGTTCGTGTTTGGCAAGAGCTTCTTTCAACCCGAATACAGATTGCTTCGAGAGTGCATGGATCGTAGATTGCCCAAGGACGTCATAGCCAGAATCTTTGACAGTAGGGAGGAATTCGACAAAAGTGAACCTTCTCTTTCGACCATTTTGGACGGTGCGGCGATGGAATTGATGAAGAGAAATGCGTCTTCGAACGTCGAGTGTCGATTTTATGAGAACGCTAGTGACGTTCCGGATCCTAGAGAATTTAAATCGGAAGATAAGAATCTCATGATTTTCGATGATCTGCTTTTGGAGAGACAGAACCGATGCGAATCGTATTACGTTAGAGGTCGTCACAGCAACGTGGACTGTTTCTACCTGTCGCAGAATTATTTTCGATTGCCCAGACAGACGATAAGGGAGAACGCTAATTTACTGTGTCTCTTTCGCCAGGATCTCAAGAATCTCAATCACATCTACGGCGATCACGTCGCAAATAACATGAGCGCGGCGGAATTCAGGAGATTCTGCAAGAGGGTTTGGGATGGAGGACTTTACAATTTCGTTGTGATCGATTTGACTAGCGATTTTAATCGCAGAAAATATCGGTGTGGATTCGACAAGTTTTATGTTTCTGCTGATAATAAGACAGAGAGCGAAAATAAAATTAGAAAAATAATAAATCATCAAATAATTTAGTTTTGAAAAAATAAAATAAAAAATTAAAATATAATGTTCGAACAAAGAGAATTGTTAGAACGGATAGCCGAGAATACGGCTGCTAAACAATCCATTCAAATCGTGGTGAGTGACGATTCGACTCGATTCGCAACGAAATTCGAACCTTCCATCGAATTGAATAGAGAGAAAAGATACGAGATGGCGTTGGTGAATCTGGAGACTTATTATTCCTTTCCCAACGTCACCGAAAAGAATAACTCATTCAAGTATTCCGACAGAGTGGATTGGTTGGAGATTCGAATTCCCAAAGGAAGTTACAACATAGACGATTTGAACAATTACATTCAGACGCGAATGAAGATGGATGGAAAGGGAAGCAACAAGATCAGACTCGCTCCCAATCCTAATACCTTACAGACGATGTTGGATTTGGAAGATAATTTTCGAGTGGATTTCAACACGGACGATTCTATAGGCAAGATGCTGGGATTCGATCGAAAGATGTAAGGCCATGCGGCATCTGAAAATACGGTCGACATTCTCGCAGTCAATAGCATTCTGGTGAACGTGGACGTGATTGCTGGAAGGTACATGAATGGTAGCGCTCATCCGACGATCTATTCCTTCTTTCCAAACGTGTCGCCGGGTTATAAGATCGTGAAACGACCTCGAAATTTAGTTTATCTACCAGTGATTTTAGACATGTTTTATAGTCTCAAAACCACGTTGACAGATCAAAATGGTGAACTGTTAGATCTTCGCGGAGAGAGGGTGATGATATGATTTCACATAAGAGAAATATAAAAGCAAAAAAAAAATATTGTGTATATATAAATAACAAATAAAATAAACGCAATATTAATTTACAAAAATTATTTAATATATATAATTATCATTAAAACAAAAAAAAAATTGAAGAAAATATATTTTAAAAAAAGAATTATGACACAATACGTGGTTAAAAACGTAAACATATCCGCAGGACAGAGGAAGAAACTTAAGAGAGCATTAACAACTTGAGGCGAGGCGGTGACATTCAATTTCACTCACGAAGATCTGACGAGTGGCGGTCAGGATTCGATCGTCTGGACCAGAAGTCAAATCAAAAGGATGGAGAAAGCGATTCGTGATGGAAGAGGGTTGACGGTGAGATTGAGTCCTGCTCAATTGAGATACAATTTGAGAATGAAAGGAGGTTTCCTACCGCTATTGGCAGGAATCGCTGCAAAAGCATTACCCATTGCCGCAAAAGCATTACCCTTTCTTGGAAAGACTCTCGGCGTGGGAGCTCTCTCGGGACTCGCGAGTTCGACAGTTGAGAAATTAATGGGTGGCAGCAGACTGTTTTTGAAGAAGGGAGGAGCCGTGAGGCACGTAGACGACACCGGTGAAGGATTGTATCTAGAACCCGTTAGAGGTGGCAACTCTTTGAGTGGAAACGGTTTCTATCTAAAGAGTGGAAGGAACGTTGAACGACTCAGCAAGGGTTTGTTGTTTGGTGAGAATTCACCATTTAAGAATATACCGATTTTGAGAATGTTATTATAATGTAAAAATTATATAATTATATAAAATATAAATCATAGAAAGTATAAAATAATATAAAATGGATAAAAAGGAGGAAAACCAATTAGACGATAATGATGAATATCGTGAGATAGAGTGTGAAAAAGATGTGGAAAAATGATTAGACGCTAATGATGGATATCTTAGGAAAGAACTGATAAAAGAGTTAAATAAAGATCGGGATAGATGGTTGAAATTTAAAAGAATGAGACGTTTTCCACCGTCACCACTACCTTCTGAAGAGAATGGTAATGATGCGAGTGTTATCGAGAGATGCACAACATTCGTTCATAATTATGATTCAGATAAACAAATGTGTTCTTATAAAAAAAAACGTAACATATCACAAAAAAAAGAAAAGAAGAATCGATGCTGAAATTTGAGAAAAAAGGAAACGTTATTATAATATATGGGCGATAGTGAACAAGGAAAACAAAAAAAAAAAAAAACAAAAGAAAGTAATGAGATCTAGAGATGATCAACTTCTCTAGATCTCATTACTTTTTTTTTCCTTCTTCTTCACTAAAAAATCAATCTCTCTATTGTTTTTATTTCCAAGTCCGTTATTAGCATGTTGACGCTCGTGTCTTCTTCTTTTTTCGAAAATGTGTTGAATGTTTATCTTTACTTTTTTGAGTTTTTTACATTGGTGAACGCGCTCTCACCACCCGATTTGTCCACGAGTTCGAGTGAGATTTTTGGATATATGTAACTTCCATAGAGCAACGACAAATCGTCCTTGTCAAATTCTCTATCTTTGGCGATGACAATTTTCTGTAGATCACTTTGGTACTCGTAAAACAAATCAAGCATGGCTTCATCCAATTTCAAAGGCATGTTATATTTGTCGTATTTGCGCTCTAAGCCCTTCGTCTCGACCTCATTCAATTCGATGGAATCGTGTCGTTGTAATCTATAGATTTTAAAACCGAATTTCTAACACATTTCGACTCGTTTCAATTTCAATTCGCATTTTTAGGTGTTGTTGTTATGATCGATTATTTGTTTTTTTTTGTTTTATGAATTCTTGCAAATAATGTATATTTTAAATTTTGTATTTAATAATTTGTTAAAAAAGTTTTTTTTTTTTTACTCTTTATATATATAAAAAAAAATTTTTAATTTTTAATTTTCTTTAATGTAAAAATTTTTTTTTTGTAAAAGTTTTTTTCTCTTTATATATATAAATAAAAAGTTTAAATTTAACGTCCTTTTTTTTCTCGTATTAATTCAATTTTTTTCACGTTAAGGAAAATAAAAAATTGATTAATTTCATTAAAAAATTTATTTTTTTGAAGAAATTAAAACATATATATATAAAAACAATTTTAAAACTTTTTAACAAATTATTTAAAAACAAAATTCGAAAAAAAATATTCTTACAAATGGAGCAAACAAATAAAAAATGGAAAATTTAAATGAGAAAACCATATCTCAGTTAAACGAGATTTGTAAAATATTAAAAATTCCACATTTCAGAAATCATAGAACCACATCAAAAAAAATTGAAGTCATACAGGAATATCATTTGCGAAACGATGGAAAGAAAAAAATCAAAAGATCGGAAGTGGATAAACTTAAACAGTCAAAAAATGCATCGATTGTGAAAAATGAGAAGACGACTAAACGAAAAGCCGTTGAAGAACTTCAAGTTTCAAAAAAAAAAAAAAACGAAAACGAGTGATGCACTTCAGAATCTAGACAAACGAGATATATCGAGCGAAATTCGATGAGCAATTGATGAAGGGAAAGGAGAAGAATATATAGCATGACTCATCGCAGAAGTATTCCAATTGAAGCCTGTAGAACGGGAGAGTGCAATCAAAGACGTTTTTAAAACTTTCGATGTGGTTCCCTCGTTCAAGAAAGTCGATCCAAAATTGTTCAAGGAACGGGTGAAGAAAGAAGTATTGGATTTGTTTTGCAAACACATGAACGTGGGACTAAAAATTAAGATGATACTCTATTGTGTGATGAATAAAATTGACATGAAGTCCGGCGAGAGCATCGTGAAAAATGCATATTTCAGATTTAACATCGAACCCGTACTTCGAGGTTCAGATTTATCAGACGTTTTTGAAAAGATGAAAGACAAGATGTTGACGTCTCCCACGAATTATCAACATGAAGGTAGTAATTGGACGTTTGATGAGGTGTTGAAACTCGAAATTCATATAACTATAAACAATTCGTTGAACGGGTCTTCCTACGTGGAATTACCGTATTTCTTAGCTAAAAAAATGCTGTGATTAACGTGAGAAATAAAGATGATCAGTGTTTTAAATGGGCAGTAACCTCCACTTTATACCCTGTCAAAATGCACTCCGATAGAGTTTCTCATTACGAGGAGACTTCTAAAAATCTTGATTGGACCAGAGTGACTTTTCCAACGCAGTTAAAACATATTGAACGTTTTGAGGCTCAAAATCCCACCGTAGCAGTGAACGTCTTGGGATACGATGATGAAAAATGAACGATCTATCCTCTCAGAAAGACTTCGTATCTCGAAAGAGAAAAGACGATTATTTTATTATTGATTTCGAATGGTGACAATCGTCATTATTGTTGGGTTAAAAATTTGAGCTGATTACTGTCGGGACAAAATAATAAACATAAAGGAAAGATATGTTTATCTTGCAACTGCATGAACGTGTTTCACAGCAAAAAATCGTTAGCGAAACATCAGGAATATTGCAAAGAAAATCAAGGTGTCACCGTCGAAATGCCCAAACCCAACACCATCGTGAAGTTTGAAAATTGCAATAGAAGGTTAAAAGTACCATTCGTCGTGTATGCCGATTTCGAATGCTTCACCGTGAAAATGAGTTCCTGCCAACCCGACGCTCTTCAAAGTTACGTCGAAAGATATCAAAAACACACGCCTTCAGGCTATTGCATTTACGTGAAATGCGCTTTCGACTCGCAACACGACATGGGTCCCTTCACCTACATGAAACAGTGCGAAGATGACGACGTGGCTCAAAGGTTCATGGAAGAGTTAGAATCGAAAATTCAAATGTTATACGACACATTCAAAACTCCGGCGAAAATGATCATCACGCGAGAGCAGCAGAACGAAAATAACAGAGCCACCGAATGTCACATATGCAGACAATCGTTCGACGAGAATTCGGAGGAAAATAAGAAGGTCAGAGACCACGATCATTACATGGGTCTGTATCGCGGTCCAGCTCACAGCAAGTGTAATTTAAAATATCGAGACGCCATTTTCTATCCGGTGATATTTCACAATCTCTCGGGTTATGACAGTCATCTCTTTGTGAAAAATCTCGGCACCTCCCACGAAGAATTAAATTGCATCGCGAACATCAAAGAAAGATACATTTCATTCACAAAATGGAAGGTCATGGAGAAGAAAAGAGTAATCGACGGAGAGACGCTGGAAGAAAAAATGAAATTAATTTGTAGAAGCATACATTTCATCGACAGTTTTAAATTCATGTCGACCACTCTGGAAAAATTAGTCAATAACATGAGCAAGGATAAATTTAAAATCACAAGCGGACATTTTGGAGAACGAGTAGACGTTATGTTGAGGAAAGGAGTCTATCCTTATGATTACATGAACGATCTAAAGAGATTTAACGACACCACACTACCTTCGAAAGAAGATTTTTATTCAAAATTATACGAATCCGACATTTCTGACGAGAATTACGAACACGCCAAAAACGTGTGGAAATCATTCGATATGAAAACCATCAGAGGTTATAATGATCTCTATCTGAAGACTGACGTTCTGCTCTTGGCAGACGTGTTCGAAAATTTTCGAGATGTCTGTCGTCGCAATTACGATCTGGATCCCACTTGGTATTTCACCACACCCGATCTGGCGTGGGACGCTCTGTTGAAGACCACCGAAGTCCAATTGGAATTATTATCTGATGTGGACATGTTACTCATGTTCGAAAGGGCTGCAAGAGGTGGCGTCTCGATGATCTCCCATAGATATTCTGAAGCTAACAATCAATACTTGAAAGAAGGTTTCGATTCGAAATGGTCGAATAAATACATACAGTATTGGGACGCTAATAATCTGTACGGTTGGGCTATGAGTCATCCTTTACCAATTGGAAATTTCGAATGGGTAACGGAACCAGAAGAGATGCAAAAATGGAGAGACTATCCTTGCATTTTAGAAGTCGATTTGAACTATCCAGAAGAATTACACGATCTACACAATGATTATCCGCTGGCTCCTGAACGAATGGAGCCGATCGAAGGAGACGAGGAAAAACTCATTCCCAATTTATTTAACAAACGTCATCTACAGTGAGAATTTGAAACAATACATCACTTACGGGATGAAATTAGTCAACATACATCGCGTCATTTGATTCGACAAAGAGCCTTGGATGAAAAAATACATCGATCTCAACACGAATCTCAGAATTCGAGCCGAGAACGATTTTGAAAAAGATTTCTTCAAACTCATGAGCAACTGTGTGTACAGTAAATCGATGGAAAACATCAGGAAGAGAACCGACGTTCGACTCGTCACGTCTGAGAAAAGAGCTAAAAAATTAGTGGCAAAACCCAATTACAAACACCGAACCATATTCAACGAAAATCTAGAGGCCATTCACATGCAAAAGACGCACCTGAAGTTCGACAAACCGTATTATCTCGGACCGATCATCTTAGATATCAGCAAGCGATTGATGTATGAGTTTCACTACGATTAAGTCAAACGAAAATTTGGTGATAAAGCCAAACTACTGTTCACCAACATGGACAGTTTAGTTTACGAGATAGAGATGAAAGATGTCTACCGAGATATATCTCCGGACGTGGCCACGTGGTTTGACACAAGCAATTATCCCATCGATCACCCGTCCAACATTCAATCGAATGACAACAAGAAGGTGTTAGGTAAATTTAAGGACGAGAGCGGTGGTAAACAAATCGTCGAATTCGTGGGCTTGAGACCCAAACTGTATGCTTATCATCTAGAAGATGAAGAGATCAAGAAGTGCAAAGGAGTTAAAGCGTGCGTGGTGAAGAAAAACATCTCTTTCCGAGAGTATAAAGATTGTCTGTTAGGAAATGGTCCGGTGTATAAGACTATGAAATCGATTCGAAGCGAAAATCACGACTTGTATACCGAAATAGTCAACAAGATTTCGTTGACGGCTGATGACGATAAGAGATTCATGTTAGACTATAAAATAAGCACTTTAGCACTCGGACATTGGACTTTGGATCTAATTTTAGACGATAGGATTTCAGATATGATTGAGGATGATAGGATTCCAGATATGATTAAGGATGATAGGATTCCAGAAAATCAAGAGGAATTAAGACGGATTCAAGATTGTGGAAGTCGACAGAGACATCGAGAGAGTTAGTTTAAAAAGAAAAAGAAAAAAATAACATCATTTTAGTGAATTATAATAAAATAAATAAATTTAAAAAGAAAAATATATGCATTTATGAATAAGAAAATAGAGATATCCGTAGAAGGTGTCATCTTACTTAATGAACCCCTATCCAACATCGATCTGTCGAATGCGGTGAAGGATTTGAAAATCAAAGATTTTCTAGGTGTGTTTTCCAGAGATGCCTTGCCGAAGAGAAGACCTCGACAATCGGAATGCAGAATTTTAAATCTAGATGATTTATCGGGTGAAGGCACTCACTGGGTGGCGTGGTTCAAGAACGGGAAGAAGAAGAATTATTATTTCGACAGCTACGGAATCTCACCGCCGAAACAAATAAAGAACTATTTCAACAAATCGATGGTTCGTTACAACACGGAATGAGTGCAATCGCCAGATCAAGTGTTTTGCGGTCACCTGTGTCTCTACGTTCTCAAGAGATGGTCTGAAGGAGATCGGTTTCAAGACATTCGCAATGATTTACATTAGAGAGATTTTTTTTTTATTGTGTATATAAAGGTAAAAATTATTAAAAAAATTTTAATCAAATAAAAACGAAAAATAAAAAATAAGTGAAATAATTCATTTTTAATAAACTGCATTTGAAATATATTTTAAAACAAAAACCTCAAAACAACATGCCAGTCGATAAATTTGGTAGAAGTGGCGACGAAAGTCAACCCAAAAAGAAGAGGAAGACGCTCAAGGTCGGCGATGGTTACGACGTTGCCAACTTGGACGAATGTTACGTTCAGAGATACGAACCTCGAGAGGAACCTTTGAACATGAACGATAAGAAGCTCTACAATCTTCCCAAGCCGATAGATCTCGCAGATGCTGCGACTAAAAAATACGTCGACAGGGGGAACGTGGATTTCGAACGAATCATGCTAGATAATTACGTGGATAAAGCCATGACCGACGATCTCGATCTGAAATCTAAACGTTTGGTGAATGTCGTGAATCCCATAGATCCCACCGATGCCGCGACCAAGAAATACACGGATGACTCTCACGTGAGATTCAGCAAACACCTGAGAAATAGATACGTTCAGAAAACGATGCACTCAGAACTGAATGCCAATTCTAAGAAGATAACGAACGTGGCCACTCCCACGAATCCCAAGGACGTGGCGACCAAACACTACATAGATCTGGAACAGAGAAAGTCTGACAGACGAGAAATGAAAAACGCGGGATTCAACAAGATATTGAATCTGTCGAAGGTCGACGACACGGATGTGGACTCAACCGCAGTCAACAAGGGTTATGTATATTCTGCCATGATACGATCACAAGAATACGTAGAATCACAAGTCGACGATCTCTACCTGAACAAACAATCTGGCGGAACCATGGAGGGTGGCATCAATATGAATGGTGAGAATTTATTCGGTCTTGATCACGATTCCAAATTCGATTCCAGCGCAGTCAGCAGGAAGTACGTGGATGACAACTCGGTCTGGAGAAAGGGCGACATCGTGGAAGATAAACTAGACATGGGTGGACACGCGCTCACAAATCTACCGGATCCCATGAACATGACGGACGCCTGCATCCTGATTTCGGTGGTGGAGAAAGTCAAATATGCTAGACAATTGATCACCGTGTGTGCCGAGGAGAGCGGCACGTTAGAGGAGGGAAAAGCTGAGTGGTCTTTCGGAAATGGAGGTAGTAGATCGCAACATGGTCAGGTGGGATATCCCATGCCGTTGGGAGGTGAAATCATTCGAATGAGTCTGGCTTCCTCGGATTTGAATAACAGAGCAGTCGTCAATCTCATGGCGAATGGAGTAGAGAGCGATAAGAGATACAGCGTCGAAAAGACTGAGAATCAACATGCGAATGTTAGCACGTTCGGCACGCCTCTCAAAGTGAATGCCGGAGACAGGATTAATTTTGTTACGAAAACCAATAATCCCGAAGCCGCCACTTCCGTGGTGAGTCTACTGATCGAACTAGATCCTTTGAACAAACAGTGAACGCATGGAAATAATTAATTAAATAAAAAATGTGTGATTATTAAAAACAAAAAAAAAAGTAATGAGATTTAGAAAGATGTTCAATCTCTCTAGATCTCATTACTTTCATTTTTTTTTTGTTTTTTTTTTGTTCTTTAATAATTACTCATTACTTTTTTATTTGTTTTTAATTTTTTTTTTTTCACACCTGTCTCTCATCGAATGATCGACATCTTATTTCCATCCGATTCGAATTGTAATTCTCTGTCCGACAGGACTGGGGGAAGGCTTCGGTTTTTCTCGGCACGTTCCTATTGAATTGCATCTTGATCTGAATGTCTAAGACGCTACTCTTGAGTCGTTCACTCTGTTTACTGACGTCGAATACGAACATGGGATACATCGACTTGTATTCACCGGGAGATATGTTAGGATTGCTCATCAATTCGTCTAGACCGTGATACTTCTTTCTAAAATCAGCGGCATCGCCGTACAGTCTGCAGAAATCGTTCTTGTTGAACGATGCATTGTAATCGATTGCTGGATATCTCGTGGCGTTCAGAAACACTTGCATGTTTCTCAAATGGCAGTGATCGAACAGCGACGTATTCTTTTCCTGAGACCCGTCCCTATCGGTCTGAAACGCAACCACGATGAAACGCGGTCTCTCGGAAGCGGATTTCACCGTCAATCTCCAATCGAAGTGATTCGTGGAGGGTGGAATGCTAGCCGTGTCGCACTATCTCATTCTAAATCCCACAGGTAATTTACTCTTGGATTCTATGATCTTATAGAGACGCGTTTTTTTCCACGATCGAAGGCTCCACATGCGGAACGAACCACGATATCTTGTGTAGAGTTATCTTACCCGCATTGGTCGCGGGGAATCTCACTATCGCATCATCGTTTCCTTTTCGAATCAACGTCAGATTGTGTTTGAATCCGTACATGATCTTGTTGTAATCATCTGCGAATCCGAAGATGTGTTTCAAAGGTATCCTGAACGAAAACGTTACTTTAGGTCTGGAGGTCTTGACGACGTAGTCGAATATCGCGCCGGCGCAGGTACTAGCAGGGCCGACGGTGTCTTTCACCCACAACTGATTAAGTCCTCTGGATTTCGAAAAATCATCCGGATACGTCAAGAGTCCGAACATCATGGTGGCCTGACTGGAATGAAACACAGATTCTATCTCTTGTCCGGATAGCAAGTATTTTATATTACTGAATAGATGCATGATGCCATTATTGGCTAGAGTAACCGTGTCGTCGTCGGCGTAGTCGCTCCCATCTTCCTTGGCGAGACGTCCCTGCACCACTATGTAACTCTCGCTAGGATGGACGAATAGATATTGGGTTTCGACGTTGATTCTTATCTCTCCTGCATTGTTCAAACTCGTTCCAGTTACCGGTTCGTATTCGTGAACCTCATATTCTTGAATACTTTCATCTTTCACTATGCTTTGTGCAAAATCTAGTATATTTGCCATTTTTGAAGGGTTTTTGTTTTTTTTGTTTATTAATTAGCTTGCTTTTTTACCTAAAAATAGTTTTAATTATTTTTATTATTACTTTTCTCTCCTATATATATGTAAACAAGAAATGTTAAAGAGAGTAAATAAAAAAAAAAATTATTTTCTTTATCAAAAACTTCGTCTTCTGCAATTGTTGTTCGTAAAACTTTCCGATGATCTGTTCTCCATCCAAAGCTTCAATTTCGTAAGTCACCAGATCGGTGTGAAATATTTTGATTATCACGAAGATTTCCGAGGTCCATCGAGGAGTATAACCCTTTTCGAAGTGCTTCTTATAAGCGAAGATTCTCACTCGATCACCGACCGCAAATTTCGGCGTTCTAGACTTCTTCCTGATCTTAGATCTCTCAGGATATAGATTCGCGTAGACCCGTTTTTCTTTTCGAGGATCGCTAGCTTCCGCGGGAGTCATCTTGATCGATCTGTGTCGCGTGTTGTTGTAATCTTTGACCAGACCATTCAGAGGGTATATGTATTTCTTAGTCGAATTCGCCATGAAGTATCTATGCATCTTTTCCTTCATCGTTCGATTCCAATGTTCCACCACGCTGGCTTTCTCTTCGTTGTCGATCGAGTAGAGGTCGACTAATCGATGAACGTGCTAGTTGTAGAATTCCTTTCCCTTATCCACCCACAATTTATTCGGTTTTCGAGAAGACGAGTCGAACACGCTCTTCAGAGCCTCGGCGACGCAAGGTCCCGATTTATTCTTCAAAGCTCTGATCCAACCGTATTTGGAAAACACGTCAATGGCCGTCAATAGATATTTGACACCCTCGTTCCACCTCGAAAACGATCTCATGTCAACCAAGTCGGCAGACCAAATATCATCCAAACCCTTCACGAACACCCTTCTCTTTCGAAATTTACGCACGATGGGTTTGTGTAACTCCTCGACCAATTCGCTCGTCAATAATCGTTTCTTCTTCTTTTCAGATGCGCTTTTTTTTTGAATGCCCCATCCGAATCGACGTTTCGCACCGATCAAATTGCCGACTAGCGAACATTCTATCTTCTCTCTCCTGGTCGGATTCGATATACCTCTCAATTTCGCCAACATGTTTTTATCGCAGACATCGTTGCAAGTCTTGGTGTCGGGATGTCCGGCGTAGCATAGATCATGATCATACGCGGCCGCGTCCACCCTATTCACCGGTTTTCCCCAAGATTTAGGAGTCAGATCGGCGTTGAGTCTCTTGTTCAATTTCGTTCCAGGTCCCGTGAAACTGTGACCAGGCAGATGCATTTCGAAAGGTAGATTATTGATCATTTTATTCACGATGCCTTTACCTTTGCTCGCGTTCTTTTTTTTTTGACGAATCGAGTCTTGATAGAACCACACACGTCGCAAATTCCGCGAAGCATCTGTCTGTCGTTTTTAGTTCGTACTTCTTGAGAATTACTCGTCTCCGTAACTCTCTTACACTTTACGCAATACATTTTTTGAGAGTTATTTAAATTAATTTCGTTTTTATTTTATATACAAATTTAATATTTCTTTTTTAAAAATTCTGTTCTTATTATATATATTTTTTTTCAGTCGCTGCTCTTGAGTTCTATCATCTTACTGAACTCCTCCCTAGCCTCTTTCCTCCCCTTTTCCATGAGAGAATCCTTCATCTCTTCCTTCATGATCAGAAGAGTCTTGATTCTCACAGCTTCTTTCATGGCATCGTATTTCATTTTCTCGCTCAATATCGTGAAGTATTCTCCGTCCGATATCCTACCGTCTTTCAATGCCATTGAGATCATTTCGGATATCGTGTCGATCTTGGAGTCGGCCAAGATGCGAATCTTTTCATGTTTCCTTGCCTTCAGATATAATTTCCTACTCAAAAACTTTCCGAGCGTGCTAAACAATCCGGCGGCGAGAGCCACTCCTTCTACGGTCAACACGATCGGAATGCCGATCGCGGTCGACAACAATCCGATGCCGGCTGCGTGTGAACCCATGGAAATCGTGATGAGTGTCGTTGACGAATTTCAGGAAACGCGAATACTTCTTCTTGAGAGAACGGCGAGAATCTCTCTCTTGAGTCAGATACAATTGGATTCTACTGATTTGATCGATGCGATACCTCTCTCCTCTTTCTTTCTCTTCTAGCGACAGTGCCGTTGGCAAAAGGCCGTTTGGCTTCTCATCCTCGTCGTCATCTAACGTCGGATACAATTTATTTCTGGTTCTCATTTTTTGTGTTTTTTTCTTTCTAATATTAGATAAAAAATTTATGTGTATTTATTTTTTATTTTCTATTCTCCCTTATTTATATCAACGAGAAAACTTAGACGTATGCTTCATTCAGCAATAATTTCATGATGCATCCCTTGTCTTCTAAAGTCAGACTTCTACGCGCCAATTTCAGTTCTTCCGAAACTGTGGGCTTGTCTCGATTCTTACAGAAGACTAATCTCTTCCAAAACGTGATCACTTCGTCGAATCGAACGCGTTCGAACGCCGGTTCGAAATACTTGATGACCATATCTTCCCTTTCCATCATCAGACACGAATGATTCTCGTGATCGAAGTCTAGATGATCCCGACATCCGACACATCGTTCTAACAAGAGGCGACCTAGTTGTTCGTTCACACAGAATGCGTAGGCTCTCATCAGCATTTTTAAAAGAAACCTTGCTCTAATAGTCTGGGAAGCGTTCATGATTTACGTATTTTTTATTATCTATTCGATTTGATATTTATTTTTTTAAATAACTATTTTTTTTTTCTCTCTCTCCAATATATATCAATCACTTTTTATTTCCTCGCCTCAAAACCGATTCCAGTTGAGAAAAAAACATTTGCAAAATAAACCTCTCTAAATGAGTTTTGCTCTCGAACGTGTTAAATCGCAACCGCGCTTATTCTCACCATAAGGAAAACTCGAATAATCAAAATCACAAGTAAACATATCAGTAATGTAACGCTTTCAAAAAACGCGTTTAAATCATATCAGTTAATCTTTTGAACTGTTTTCGCTTCATCCATAGAATAGTTTTTCAGTTAAACCATTTAACTGACAATTGACTCCTTTGAATGAAAACACGTATACATTTCGAGTGTGACAAATGGCGTTCGCAGTAAGTTTATACAGTAAATGTCACTTTGACATGCGACCTGCTTGTCAGCTCGATAAAAGCAGACTGATGATTGTAGACTGACACCCGAATGGAATGGTTTAACGCGCGCCGAAGGCGCGCAGGGACGGTGTGGGAAACCCTCAGTGACTGGACAATAAAATCCACAGCGCTTCCTTCATGAATAATTATATTCACGTGTCAGAACGAGCTTCATCGCAGAGTAACTCGGTGTAATGATACACATTATTTTGATAAAATTTATTATTATTTTACATTTGGATGCACGTAGATTTCTTCTCACCTTTTTTTCGTGTGGCTGATCCTGGAGGATCTTCGCCAATGGTGATTGTAGCGCGCAGCAGCTCTATTTATACTGTACAAGTGGTGATACCCATCGTGGGATTTTCCAAAAAAACTTAGTTTTTTCTGTTGAGTTTGGAAAATTCCACTATGGGTATCCCCACTTACGTCAGAAGTGGGGATACCCATAGTGGATTTTAAAAAAAAACTCAGTTTTTCTGTTGAGTTTGGAAAAATCCGCTATGGATATCCCCACTTACGTCAGAAGTGGGGATACCCATAGTGGATTTTTCCAAAAAACTCGGGTTTTTTCTGTTGAGTTTGGAAAAATCCACTATGGGTATCCCCACTTACGTCAGAAATGGGAATACCCATAGTGGGATTTTCCCAAAAACTTTGTTCCAAAAAAACTTAGTTTTTTCTGTTGAGTTTGGAAAAAAATCCACTATGGGTATCCCCACATACGTCAGAAGTGGGGATACCCATAGTGGATTTTCAAAAAAAACTCAGTTTTTCTGTTAAGTTTGGAAAAATCCACTATGGGTATCCCCACTTACGTCAGAAGTGGGGATACCCATAGTGGATTTTTCCTGGTCTAGAATCCGCAAATGGGTTTCCCCGATCGGATCGCACTTTTGACGTTCGAACAGCCGTTGGCGAACGTAGATGGCCCAGAATCCGCAAACCGTTTTTTGATACTGGTCTGGAATCCGCAAAGCGTTTTTTGCTCACGTTCGCCAACGATGGGTCGATGGTCTAATCCGCGATGGGAACGTCGACAAAAAAATTTTAAGAAAATGTACATGTACAATTTCGTACATTTTTCACTTTTTGAGCGACGTGTCGAATCTACGCGTTCGCCAACGGGTGTTTTGAACGTGAAAAGTGCGATCTGTGAGCCTCAAAATCAATTGCGGATTCCAGAACACCATGAAAAAATGACATTTTTGTATACGTGTACGCGATTTAACACTGAATCCTACGATGGTACACGTACATGTACGTGTACGTGTACGGTACATGTACAAGGTGGTCTGGAATCCGCATTTATTACCTACTAACGGTTGTGCTTCCAGACAGTGGTGGAAAACTGTTCAAACTTTTACTAAGCAGCAGTGCAATTCGGATGTATTATTTCCACCACTGTTTGAGGATGAAGCCGTGACTGATGATCCACAGGAAACAGCAGATCTTCTAAATGATCTTTTTATAAGTCAGTGTGATACAGTCAAAGATGATGTATTGCTCCCCCACCCCCCACCCCCCACCCCCCATACCATGCACTGACCTATCTATTGAACAGTTAGAAATTACTTTTGAGAATGTCAAAACCATATTATTTAATTTAGACACGAATAAGGCTAGTGGTCCAGACTTAATAAATAATATTGTACTGAAAAAAATGTTTCTCACAACTAGCCTACCCATTAACTTGTATTTTAACCTATATTTGACAAGGAAGTACTTCCCTGCTGCATGGAAACATGCTCATGTGCAGCCGATTCACAAAAAGGAATCCATAAATAATAAAAGAAATTATAGCCCTGTCTCATTGACAAGTAGTCTTAGCAAGGTTTTTGAAAAAGCAGTTTTTAACCACATGTTTACTTACCTGAAAAGTAATAATCTTTTGATAGGTTTACAGTCAGGGTTTATTCCTGGCGAATCAACAATATATCAGTTACTTCATATTGACAGTTTTATAGGCAGAGCATTGGATCAAGGTAAGAATGTTAGGTTGGTTTTCTGTGATATAAGTAAGGCATTTGACAGGGTCTGACACAAAGGCTTGGTGCATAAGTTATATGGTATTGGTGTCGTGGTTTGAAATTACCTTGAGAATAGGACCCAGCAAGTAGTAGTTAATGGAAAAAAGTCCGGCATTAAATACATCCTTCCTGGTGTACTACAGGGATCTGTTTTAGGACCGCTGCTTTTTAATATATATATTAATGATATTGTAAATGATATTACTTCAAATATCCGTCTGTACGCAGATGACACATCACTGTACCTTATTGTTGGGGATCCTACATTGGCATCTGATATATTGGATCAAGACTTGAATAAGATAGGTTTATGGTAAAAAAAACATGGCAAGTTTTATTCAGTCCTGAGAAAACAGTGAGCATGTGCATTAGCCGTAGACACACCTCTCAAGTGTATCCGACACTTTCTCTCTTCGGTACGCCTATATCTGAAACAAGTACCCATAAACACCTGGGACTTTATTTCCATAGTTCTGGTACGTGGGATGCTCACGCAGACTGCATAGTACTTAAAGTAAGCCCAATAATAAACTGCCTAAGCAGCCTCAAGTGTCGCATATCTAGAACAGCGTTAGTGACACTATACAAGTCTTTCATTTTACCACTTTTTGATTATTTGGGATAACTGTTCGGCAAGACAACTAGATCAGCTTGAAAACCTGCAACTATATGCGTTACGCACTATTTGTGGGGCAACAAAAGGGACTAGTCACCGACTTTTGTACAAGGAAACGGGCTTTATAACATTGAGTGAGCGCAGAACACGTCACAAACTTTCAGTGTTTTATAAAATGAAAAATGGAGTTACACCGATGTATTTATCTCTATTGGTGCCAAACCAAGTCGCAAATGTTATGTCATACTCATTGAGATCAAACGACTCCCTTCGTGAGATACTCTGTCGCACAGTGAGTTACTATAGCTCTTTTTTGCCAACGACGGTATGATTATGGAACTTTTTGACCCTCTACTCGCAACTGTTTGACGCTATATTCTTTCAAAAAAGGTTTGACAAGTGGGGACATTTGCGTTCCATGGTACTATGGAGTTGGCAAGAGGGCAAACCAAATCCTATGCTGTAGACTCCGGTTGGGGTGTAGTAATTGAAAGGCACATAAATTCGAAAGATTTCTCATAGATAAAGATGTATCTGTGGTTACGTATATGAACCCCCAGAACACTACTTCTTGCAATGTCCGCTTTACGCAAATAGGCGGATTATCGTGGTGCAGAGCCAGATTGATTTAAACGTATCATTTTCGGACCTACTCTTTAGGAACGCCCAATTTAGTCCAGATGAAAATGTAATTATTGTGAATATTGTGCATACGTTTCGACGAGTCATAGCATGTATATGTATGCATATGTATGTGTTTATATATGCATATATGTGAGCGTACGTATGCATATGTGTATATATGTTTATATATATACATATATGCGTATGCATGTGCTGGCTAACTCCGTGGTCCTGCGAGAACTGTTCACTAGCCGTGCTCACAAAATTCAACACAACTTCAAACTTACTATTGTTCTACCAAATGAGATAGAGAAATGTTTACTGCACAAAATTTAGCCGTCCGTGTCCAGATTATATTAAATAACCTATACTTTTTAAGTATACATATCCTTATCTCCATTTGCACCTGCATCATTCTATTAATGTATTGTTTATTGATATAGTGTGAGGCTATTTATAGGCATAGCCTGTTTGCCAAACCCATTTCCGTTCAAGAGATAAAACATTGTTTAAAAGAATAAATAATGTCTGACAACACACATACCGGAATATTAATTTGCTTCAAATCTCTTTACAGATTCTCTGCAAGACGGAGCCAAGAACTAGAGTCGCTTTATAGATAGTGAACACACTGCCTTGTTTCAAGATGACTTTCTCAGACGTTGTAAATTCGTTTGCCGGCGAGAAACAAGATCTGCCCGATGGAATCAGTAAGAATGTAAGAATCATCGCGGTTGTATTTCTGGTAGTGATATCTATCTCTGGGACCATCGGCAATGGTCTGCTTTTTCTCGGAGTTATGCTTGAATCCAAACTAAAGGTTGCATACAGCCTCTTTCTTGCCAACATTAGTGTTGCTGGCGTTCTGTACTCAGCTCTTTGCATTCCCTTGCACATTTACCTTTTAATGAACGGTGTTGATGATCAGTTTACAGACACGATAGTCTGCAAACTATCTGGATTTCTTAAAGCCTCTCTTTTCCTCACGACATTATCCAGCTTGTGTGCGATAGCGATCAATAGATACGTTGTCATAACAAGATCTAAGAACGACTACTTAGAACAATACACATTAAGCAGAAAGATTATATGGATAATATTGTTATGGGTATCGCCATCTGCCCTAGCGACTTGTAGTATACCATACTTCGGTTATCGTGATAATGTTATGACATGCACCGTGTTGACTGCAAACGAGGCATACTGGTTCATTTGTGTTCTAATATCAGGTCCAACATTAATTACATTAATTCTTACATTCGCCCTGTATTATTCAGTTTTGAAGATAGTACGTAGAAGCAAGCGTTACGTTGGTGTTTTCACCACACCACAACACACTAGAGATCAAGTGTTTCATATTGGTAAGTCTGGAGCCTCATCGGATAATACAGTTGGCGGGCCCATAACTATGCAGCTCAACAACGGTGAAGCACAAATGTCTTGTGAAAATAGGGCTCGACGTTCGTCGACAGATAAAAGCAAATCAAAGACATTTGCTGATTCCAAGATGAATACCGACTATCTTAACATGACCGACGGCACACAGTGTCACCTTTCAGACAGCTCAAACGAGAGCACCGATGAAAACATAAATACGAGTCACATTGAATACAGAAAGTCTGACGGCTTCGTACGCGTTACTTCTAGGGGGCGAAAGACACACAGCCACAGCCACACACCCTCGTCAACTCCTCACAGGACATCAAAAAAGAAAACGGGAATTGACAGTTGCGACATCGAAATAGTCTACATGGATGAAAGGTCACAAACTCCGATGGAAATATTTTACACCGACGAAAAATCACAGATTTCAACTGATCGTCAGGTAAACAACGATAAGATCTCCCACATTCGAGCATCTCTACCCATGAATTTTGACAAGGAGAGATCCATAAAAATACGTTCTGACGATAACAATAGAATTATTGAGATTACACACTGTAATTCTCCTACTGAGGAGGACGAGAAACAGATACTCGACACTTCGTCTCTAGAAATACAGTACACAATCAAACTGACATATCAACTTTTTATTTTGTTTGCCTTGTACTGCGCACTTTTTCTCCCAATGTGTCTCACCTATGTAGTGAGCAAATGGTATCCATTCAGTCCCGATGTGTGGATAATAGTTGAGATTATGGCCTCCTCCTACTTTGGTCTTGCTTGGATACTCTGTGGTTTCTTGCGTCTTGAGTTTCGTAAGGCGTACCTGGGCGTCTTGAAATGCGAGCTCTGTTTGAAAAAGTCGGTTTGTAACAGGCCCAAAATGCAGGCGTTACCCGGTCCTGTAACTTCCGGCGAGTCACAGTGATTAGTGCCCATTCAACCCTTTACCTAACCCGAATGGCAGACGACACATGCAAACAAAATTCGTGGAAAACTGCACATTTTCAATGTTTTTACCTAAGAATCAAACCTTATGGACCCTCATTGGGTCGAGCTCGTTCATTGTGGGGCCATAAGCTTTGTTTTTGAGGCAAAAATACAAAAATAATAACATTTGAATGAAGATTTTTCTGTGTGGCTCTGGTCGAGGTTTTTTGTGTGTGTGTTAGGATGGTAAAAGAGATAACTCGATCAGGACGATGTGTATAGAGCTTTGTCTAATTTAAATAAAGTGGTGGCCGAATAACAGTGACGTAGTGATTTTTCAACCCGCAATTGTACGGTCGCAGATTAAATATATTAATCGATTTACTCCACAAGTTTATCGGTCGGAAAAGGTATGGAATTATTCGTTGATTTTCAAAACATTAACGATTTGAAAAATGTTAATAGTATGGCTTTATTGTAAATCTCCCAAACAGTAGATGGTGTAAAACGACGTTCAGTGTATGGAACTCTAACATTCGGACAGGGCAGTTAAGGCAAGCAAAGGAGCTAATGGAGAATTACTCTATAGTGACTGAAGATCAAGAAGGGGGACTGAAGCAGCGGAGTAGCTTTATTAGGGAAAGGGTGCTCGATGATTGTTATATACTGGCGAGATGGAAGGAATTATGAACAAGAGCTCTTTAGGCGGTTTAGAAATAAAAAAAAAGATGCGCCAGCGTTTGAGGAGTACCTAGATGGGATGTTTTGGGTCTGTTTTTTTTTTTTTTTTTTTTTTTTTGTTTTTTTTGGGGGGGGGGTAATTGTTGTTCAAAGTGATATCCAAGTCACTGGAGTTGAAGGAGCGAATCGGGAAAGTCGAAGGAAGGGTGTGCCAAATATGTAACTTGGGAGTAACGGAGATCCTGGAACATTTCATTCTAGAATGCCCCAAACATTTGCCTAGTAGAACAAGACTCCTTGGGAAAATAATGGAAAAATGGGATGAAAATATGAAGGATAAGTGGATGAGAAATGACATGAGGGAAAGGGTCAATTTGATAGCTGGGGAGATCGTGAAAGTGCCAATGGATGGAATTATGGAACGGTTTTTGAATGAATGTAGGGAGATTAGGAGGGAGAGTTGGAGATGAATAACCCGGTGGGGGACTAAGTCCATGTAGGCCTCCTCTTAAGAGGACCGCGCCAAATCAGTGGAAGGCCAAAGAATTATTATTATTGTAACAGTGTCGGCTATTAGCTACATTATCTGTAATATTAGTGGTTGATGTAATACAAACGGTCGGTGTAAAATCATCGGCTGTTTTTACATTGTCGGTTGTAACAGGCCTGGAGCACGGTGGCTCGCTGGTTACGACGTTGGCGTTGAACTTCTATCCGAGAGGTCCACGGTTTGATCCCCACCGGGAGTAACTGCTTTGTGTCCTTGTGCAAGCACTTAACCCTTTATCAAATGCAGACGACATCAAAATTTATTATTTTTAATTTTTTAATAACAGTTTTTTTAATTTTTCAAAAAATTTAAACAAAACCATATGATGTGACCTCTCGTTGGAACGAGCTATGGTTTTGTTGAAATTTTTTTAAATATATTTTTTCAACTGCTGAATTTGCATATTACGCGGACGGATACGGCCGATTCGTTGGGTATTGGGTTAATCCCGACCGCCCACGTAGGGGCACGGTGGCGCGGTGTACTAATGCCTACAACACATCGATGGTGCACCTGACTTCAAACAATGCTAAACCTGCTTGTTGGGGGAGTCTGTGACAGTTTCTGGCTGTTGCTCGGTGGTTCTCTCCGGACACACCGGAATCCAACTCCAGTAAAACTGTCCGGCGCGAGATCGTCAAACTCCAATAAATAAATAAATAAATGTAACAGGCCTATCTCATAATATTAAGATGTTTTTGTTATGTTTTATCCACAGAAAACGAATAATTTTCACTAAAACTTTGTTTGGATACAGTAATTCATGTTTTGCAACTATACTCTCATGTAACTTCGAATTTGAAAAGTCACAAATCTGTCCAGTATTCGCATGCCGAGAGGACCCTGGTTCGAATCCCACCTGCGGCAACCGCGTTGTGTCCTTGGGCAAGACACCCCCCCCCCCCCCCCATTGCCCACGTGGGGGCACGGTGACGCTGTGTACTAAGGCGTACTGCACGTCGATGGTGCACCTGTCTTCAACCAATGCTAACCCTGCTTGCTGACCGTTGCTCGCCGTTGCTCGGTGGTTCTCTCCGGGTACTCCGGCTTCCTCCACCCGTAAAAACTGTCACGGTCATGGTTAGCCATTGTGCAGAAATATGTGATTTTTTGCGTATTTATATCATTACAGTCACAAATAAGTCATTTTTTAAAAAACATTGAGCCGGAATTGTAAAAAAAAACCCTGATGTTTGGTGTTCGGACTGACGGACACACAGAAATTTTCAAGTTCAAAAGGTCATATTTGGCAAACTTGCCCTTTTTGTCGGAAAAATTGACGTCCATTCGGGTGTTGATTTGTCTGAGAAATGTTTCGAATTTTAGCCTCACTACATCTCTGTGTCGTGAATGGAAACAAAAAGTACCTCTAAAATGCAACTGCAATGGCCACCGTAGAGCCATCTTGCTTTTTTGTCCAAACAAAGTAATTTAATCGTCGGGGATGGAATTAGCAAACAAGCAAGACATCCAATGGATAGATCAGAAACTATATTCTGCAAAGAAAAGAAAATGAATTATAAATGTTCAACTCACAAATATCTCCAAGTCGTGACAAAACACAAACACGATTCATTTACCCCTTTGCTGATGTAACGTCACAAATTCTCAAAAATCACCATTCAAATTAATTCTTCTTTTCAATTTTTTTTTCTCAAAAACATAGCTTATGGCGCCTCATTGGAACGAGCTCATTGAGCTCGTTCCAATGAGGGGTCATAAGCTATGTTTTTTGAGGCAAAAATGAAAAAATGGTTATTGAGTGATTGTTTTACAAATGTCGTCTGCTGTTCAGGTCGGATAAGGCGGTAATATGCGATCGCCGTGAAAAAAAGTGATTCAGCCGAAATAGATCAAAATGTGTGCGTACGTATCAGATACAGTTTATATACATTTACAAAGAAATATGAAGCGCTGTTAACAGCATTCTCAAAAATATAATATAAACAATGTTCAAGAATGAATGGAAAAAACATGTAATAAGTGCAGACAGTTAATCATGCACATGAGGGAGTACAGTCCGTTCATCTGTCATTAGTCACTTTAAGGCGCGCGGGGATTCATTGGTCAGAGCATTTGATTTGAGATCGGTGGCTCGATCCTGACCTGCGTCACCGGCATTGTGTCCTTTGGCAAGATACTTCATCCCGATCGCCTATATTAGTGCAGGGTGCCACTGCACACTGTGGTGTAGAGCACGACGATGCCACACTTGCCTCCCACCGCTGCTTATCCTATTTCCGCCGGACTAATAAGTTGGAGAGTCCGACAGAAACTTGCGTTGTTTGATGGGTCTCTCCGAGTACTTCGGCTTCCTCCACTCGAAAAACTATTCAACACGATGTGATGCTGGTTGGTGAAAGTCTCGTTGAACTCCAGCAAACAAAGTAACAAATATCGATCATATAATTGCATCATTTAATTCTTCAGACTGCACTACCTTTGGAAATCAGCGATAACGTCTCTTTTTCAAATTTCCGGAATGTCGTGGATCAAGAGAGGACGTTTTATAATGGCATAGCGGGGGTTCGAACCCACTCGGTGAGAGTTTCCTTCAGCATCAACCGTCTAGCGAAACCGCTAAACTAAACCAGGTAGTGCAGTATGCAGAATTAAGTGATGCAATTATATGATGAATAAAAAATGAGTATTCCGTGTGTTCTGCACTGGCTTCGTATACCCTTGTTTAACTAGCATTACCTTTTTGGGGTCTGTCGGTGGCCGAGTAGGGTGGCTTAGTCTAGTTTCGCTAGGCGGTTGGTGCCGAAGGAAACTCTCTCCGCGTGAGTCCGAACACCCGCTATGCCACTACAGACCTAAATAACAACTATCGGCCCGGTTATCAGTCAGTGTGTGGACATTAACAACCACTACGACCTGTGATGGTGATAGATTAAACAAAATCACAAGTGGAAACATATGAACTCGATGACAGTACGGGACTGGTCGTAATCCATTCCGTGGGTAGTGATGTCCACTCATGCGTTCACCGGGTAATAAAAATCATTAGCAGCAAAATTTTAATTAATGAAGCGCCGGGTTGTATCCGGTGCTTCATTAATTAAATTTTTGACGATTATTCCTATAATGTGCTTGGAATCCAAGATTACTGCATCCGTGGAAATATTGCCCACTGTTGGAAAGTGACCAGTCCACGGCGACCATACAGTACATTGACATACATCATCGTCTTCTTATATTTGAGAAATGTGCCAAGTTCTAAAGTTCGGCATCATCGTATCTCTGAACACAACTTTTGAAATTAAAGTAGCAACAAAATTGTCGCTATTCGGCCATATTTAATTTTCGATCCTCAGAGTTTACTTGTATCATCCTCTTGTTATGGCGGAGTAATTATCTTAATTCTACAGTTTAATCTCAATCAGACATTGGTTTATGCGACATAAAGTACCTCTGAAGTACGACTGAAATAACTGCTATTAAGTCATCGTGAATTTTTTGTCACAGACTTTATAAGTATCATGTTCTTGTTATAATGAATAACGTCCAAATTCTAAAATGTAGTACCAAACCAAAGCATCTCTGTACCACAAGATTTAAGGTGGAATTACTTCTAGAAGAAAACAAAAGTCACCGCCGCCAAGCGGACATCTTGAATTTTCAGTCCGAACAATTGATTTGTCTCATTTCTTGGTATACATGAACAGAGTACCCAATTTTCGAAGTGCAGTCTCAAAGCATCTCTGAGCCACGACTTTATGGCAAAGTACCTCATACAAAATACAAAGGTTGCTCAAAATTGACCATCTTGATTTTTTCGTCTAAATCATAGACATGCACCATACTTTTTTTTATCTATGAACAATGTGCTAAACTGAATGATTCGCTCGCAAAGCATTCTTGAACCACGATTTTTTTTAACTTTTTTTGCGGATTATCCACAAAATGCTAGAAAAGCGACTGCCAATCTGCCATCTTGAATCTTCTGTAAAAAGAAATGACAGACGTCATCCTCCTTTTTGTCTGAACAAAAAACGAAATATGAAAGTTCAGTCTGAAAACGTCTGTGAGCCACAGGAAAAGACTACAGACGTCTGTTAAAACCCACTTTGTAATAAAAATTGCAAAATGTAATAATTATTACAAAATGCAACTACTTGGACGGGAAAAACGTTGCAATATGTAATAATTATTACAAAATGCAACTACTTGGACGGGAAAACGTTGCAATATGTAATAATTATTACAAAATGCAACTACTTGGACGGGAAAAACGTTGCAAAGTGTAATAAACTTTTTTTTTCAAAGGGGCGCTTTTTTTTCAAAGTGTAAATCAAAAACTAATTCATGTTGTTATTAAAATAAATTTGTGTCTCTGTGATTCTCCGACTGTCTTCGGGTATGTTATACGCATTTCTACGTGTATTAGGCGAGTTTCGTATATGTCCGAAATTTTATTACAAAGTGCAACTACTTGGACTGGAAAAACGTTGCAATATGTAATAATTATTACAAACTGCAACTACATGGACTGGAAAAACGTTGCAAAATGTAATAAATGTTACAAGCTGCAACTACATCGACTGGAAAAACGTTGCAAAATGTAATAAAATATTTTCAAGCAGAGCAATCAAACTAATTCATTATATTATACAATTATTAATAGCAAATTGTATCTGAATGTCTTAACCAAAGCTGTCAATGTGCGTTGTTTGTAGAGATGTCCAGTGATGATCAGTATAGTGTCGATGACAAGAAATGGCTAGTGATCGTCTATGGTGATGATCTCTAGTGATCGTTGGGAGCAAGATAAGGATTAGAGGGCTATGAGTACTAGCCGCACTGATGCCTCTCCTCACCCCCCCCCCCCCCCCTCACTCACATCCTCATACGAGGAGATGATCAGTGGTGGTCGCCACTGCCGATCACCAGGGATGCCTAGTGATCGTTTATGGCGATCTCTAGTGATCGTTACTAGCAACCATTAGTGATCATATTCCTGTATGAGGATGAGAGGGCTGTGAGGAGAGGCCTCATTGAGTCCACACCTCATTCCCCTCACATCCACACCGCGCTCCCAACGATCACTAAAGATCACTGGCATCCATACTGATTGGCAATAGCGATATCAAGTTATTGTTGGAGCAAGATGAGAATGTGAGGGCTATGAGGCGAGGCCTCATTGGGGCATCTCCTCACAACCCTCTCATTCCCATTGGGAAGATGATCATTGATGATCGCCAGTGGCGTTCACTATGGATGCCTAGTGATTGCTAATGCTACTCTCTAGTGATTGTTGGGGGGGGGGGCGATGTGAGGGCTATGAGAATATTAACTCATTGAGACATCACCTCATAGACCTCATTGGTCTCCGAGTATTCCGTCGGAGAGTGCCACTGTTGCTGCTCCGCCCAGAAATCCTGGCCTACTTTACAAGGACCTAGTGAACTAGTGACCTGGCGACACAGAGACCTCTAACCAGTAGCCCGATCGACAGCGACAAAGTCCCATCTCTCTTCTCCCATCGGTGAACCTATCTCAGAAGCCCTCCAACCAGTGGCCCGACCTAGCGACACAGTAGTCTCACCCCTGCTCCCAACGTTGACACTATCTCAGAAGCCCTCCATGCTGTCGCCCGACCGATAGTGACACAGTCGTACTTCCCTCTGCTCCCAACAGTGACCCTATACCAGAAACCCTCCAACCAGTGACTCGACCGAAAGGGACACAATCACTCGGCGATCCTACCATGGTGTGGGATATAGCGACAGTCAAATTCTACTGGGGGAAATGACACCACTGACACAAGTTCTGTGCGGAATGGCATAGGGTAAGGCAGACTTGGTCTGACGCGACTGCGGTGAAAGGCTATCACTGTGCGGACAGTGTTACGAGGGTATAGACATAGGCAAGGGGCGGTGTTGCTGGGCCCAATCAACGTTCACTCAATATCTGTGGACATCGACAGCGGTCAACCCCGTCATGACCTTGCGCTCTCTCCATGACGTCACTGATGTCATTGCTACTCTAGCTATTTTTCTCTGTCGATTCCCGACTTTCCTGCATCTTCACAAGCTTTGCAGTAGGCATCCACACCAAGCCTGCGATGCAAAGGATGCGAAATGTACATAGATAGTCGACCAGAGTAGGCAAATGAGCTTATAGAGGTTGTGTCAGCGATAGGGATTTGGAGGTGGGGGTGGTCTGGGGTCCGGATGCGGATGGGGGTCATAAGTAACATACTACTCGTGCAGGATGATATGGAAACAAAAATACTTCACTTTGTTTTCCTTGGGTTTTATGGATTTCATTATATTACCTTAGCCATGCATACACAAGACATCTTTCCAGGCAAGCATTTTCATGATGAAAATGTTGTTCAGCTTTAGTGGTTTTAGGAGAGGCGCAGGGTCAGGATAATGGGAGGCATTGGTACTCCTTTTCATAGGAACTATTCGGCTACTCATTCGAAAGAATTACAAAGGATAACATAGAATAAAAGTACAACCCTTATTATTTATTGGAAATTAGAAAAACAGAATATAATTAGTTTCACAAATATAAAAAGTACAGGTAGAAACTGGTTATAACTGAACAGATGTAGTATTCATGCACAATTGTGAAATGGTTCGGCATCATTATTCCAAGTGAGAGTGCTAAACATTTTTTTAAATGCTTTCTTGTACGGAGAGGAAATCAGTCAGTGGTGTAATGTCACACCTTCTGAGGTATGATACACATGAGGAAAAGAAAATCTCGTGATTTGTGAGCGTATACCAGAAATAGCACACGCTTCCCCACTGCAAATAGTGTATTTTAGCTCCTGAAAATAGCTCGCAAAAATAATGTTTCCCATGCGTCTCGCTGCCACTCGTGAGATATCCCTTGTATCCACTCGGATATTGTTCTTCGGGTTTTCGGATTTTCGAATTCAATTCGTAAATTTAAAATAAGAAATGATTACAAGTAGTCTTTTTACCAGTTGTAGTATATGTAGTGCTCCCCTGATTCTGAGGTCTCGAGAAATAATACTAATAAAAAGAAAACGTGTGAAAGCTTAAATTAATATTGCTATTTGTACCTCATATGCCCGAAACAACTGAAATCTGATCCGAAAAAATAACCATCACCTGTGCTGCTTGCGTTATCGTCCACTTGGTGTTAAAATGATATTGAAAAGTATCTGAAATTATCAGTTCACTAGTTTCATGAAACTTCAATTATTCTGCGCATACTGTTGTCCTTCTAGCCATCCCAAAATTGCTGTCGCAACTATACTTTACAAAAATAACATATTTAAATTTTGTCTGGAACAGTTTAAAATTTTCAACATTTTTGCCTACTCATCAGACACTTTACTCTGAATAAATGATGACAACCTTGTCGACTTAACAGTTTTAAAAATCAAAACCTTTTAAATCCATTCAATGAAACTGTTCTTCTTTCACTAAATTTGGAAGACTTGGCACCTCGTGATAACAAAAGCGCACAAGCCATTTCTGTTGGAAAACGTCAATCCAGTCTGCTGCTACCCATTTCTTTGCTAGGCGCACGTTGCCGTAAATTGCAGTCATTCCATAGCCCTCAGTTTAAAAGATCGAAACCCCACAGAAGACGCTCCTCCAATTACCGCAACGGTTGAAATCGTTGGGAAGAGGATAAATCACTGTTAGGAAGCCTGTTTTCTGGGCATCGTCATTAACAAGAACCTGACCCTCAAGACGTCTTGTGATAAAATAACCAGCAGAGCAATAGGCAGCATGTGCCTTCTCTAAGGCCTCGATGGTTCTAATAGAAAAGATGGGGGGGGGGTAGAGTCTCTATTCCGAGGCTCTTCATGAACTTTGTCAGGCCTTTTACGACTATGCTGATGTAGTCACACACACATACCGTGTTAGGTGGACTAAAGCGTACCAAGTCAACGGGGTACGAGCCCCCAACCTGGCTCTATCGGTGCTCGGCACACCCGCACCACTCAACTAAGAAGAATCAGGTCTTGAAACACTCAACGAGCGCCCCACCAACCTTGGGGGAAAAGACCCCCTCACCTCTAATCGCGAACGATCTCATAAAAGGGTACCAAAAGCTTGATAGAATCCACCCCGGGTGGAGTGGTGTCTGGGAATGGGCTTGTCATGTGCACCTAGGACTTCGGGTCCGGCTGTAAACTAAAAATCACCCTTCTGGTTGTCGCCAGAAGCGTTAAGGTGTCTGACTTACGGCCCAAAGTTATTCATTCTCCTGCCTCATTGCTTGCCGGACATGCTAGTGGTGTGTTAAGTAACCAACTTATCCTCACCCACATCCGAATCACCGCTCCTCCGGGACCCCGGCACCCCAATGTTTTGTCGCTAACTCTACAACTATAGTTTCAATGGCCAACTCTAGTTACATGGCTTTGTACAGTGCACACCGCTTGCATCGCTGGCTGGTGTGGATGCTCAATGCATGGTGTATGTTAATGGAAAAAAAACAGGTATCAAGAGTGGGAAACTGTTAGAGGAGCTATGACGCCGGCGACGTCTTAGTGGGCGCACATTCGTTGTCCGCGAAGCTGAGTTTCAGAGCGTTGTTCGGGCCCAGCGGTAGAGCTGTGCCGTTGAGTAGTCCCGATCCTAGATTAGTACGACTGCTTTTGGGACGGGATAGCTGCGTATGCTGGCTCACTCGACCAGGCTCAGTGATTCAAGACGCTCAATATCAACGGAATTAGTACACAAAAGTCTAGTGACCGACTTCCATGATGACAATGTCAATTTCCTTCAGCACTCGGCGTGATGTCGCATGAGCGGTCTAGGTCTTGACGCCGCAGCCCGAATCGCGAGTAACGGGCGCCTGTGGTTCGCTTCGGTGACTCCAAATGGTGTATGAGTATTGTGGTCTCCTCCCTCTTTTTTCTCTGTCTCATGGTCGGGTGGCTCTTTGTGTCTTGGCGGCCTTCTCAGTTCTCTTGTTCCCGGTCTTGGTTTACGATTTTGCATGAAAAATATTATATATGTAATTTTGGATGTAAGTGGAGCTCGCGCCCATATAGACGGCCACGTGCGTCTTCATTGCCCGTAACCACCCCCCCCCCCCCCACCTACTCCCCACACACACTCAAACAAAATTAAAAACACGTTGTTCACTCAAAATGTTCAGCTGCTTCACTCAAAATTTCTTTATTCATTTCAACGAGGCAAAGCGGAGCGCGGTGGCACATTGACTATATTGTCGAACTTTAGACCGAGGGTTCAAAAGTTCGATCCGGGTTCGTGTCACTCATCCTGTGTCTTTGGGCAAGACACTTAATCCGGACTGCTTATGTGGGAACACGGTGGCAAAGTGTGCTAAGACGTATGACACGCCGATGGTGCACATGCCTTCAACCAATGCTAACTCAGGTTAGTGCATTGGAGAGTCTAGCAGTTACTTGCCGCAGTTCGACGGTTCTATCCTAGTATTTCGGCTTCCTCCACCGACACGATATGAACCTAGCTGTTGAAAGTGTCGTAAAACCTCAATAAATAACAGTGCGTCAAAGCCTAGTAAAATCAGTACACAAATAGCAAACCACTACCTCCACCAGACGTTTACATGTTGGTCCTCGATTTATAACCCAAAATCTTAAAGAGTGACATTTCTTTCAATCGCAGCGCTACTGTGTCTGGTGGTGATTTGCTGTTAACCCTTTACCCAACGTAACGGCCAAAACCGGCCAGCGCTATTCTCAAAAATCGTCAGTTAATTTTGATTATTTTTTCATTTTTTGTCACAAAAACATAGGTTATGACCCCTCATTGGAACGAGCTCGTCGAGGGTCATAACCTATGTTTTTGAGACAAAAAATGAAAAAAAGTAGTTGTTCAAGAATTTTTTTTGCAAGTGTCGTCTGCTTTTCATGTTAGGTAAAGGGTTAATCTGGTTCTGATCCGGTCAAATCTGGGATATATATGATATTCGGTGATCATTGGGAGCGAGATACGGATGTGAGGGGTATGAGGTGAAGACTCCATGGGGTCTCTCCTCACAGCCCTCTCATCCTCATACAGGGAGGTGATCACTGATGATCACTAGTAACGATTACTTGCGATCGCCATAAGCGATCACTAGGCATGATCGCCAATGGCTATCACCAATGAACATCTCTCCGTATGAGGATGTGAGGGGGGGGGGTGAGGAGAGACCACAGTGCGGCTAGTACTCATAGCCCTCTATCACATCTCGCTCCCAACAATCACTAGAGATCGCCATAGACGATCACTAGCCATTAATTTTCCTGTCATCGCCACTATAGGTCTCACAGAAATAAATATTTTCCCAAAGGCGACCATTATAACACTTATGTGGAAAAAAATATGATCGCATCACTTTAAATTAAATATTTAAATACCTACATAAAGTACAGACCTTCACACAACTTTCTCTGGCCAGAAAACATGGGGTCATGCAACAAATAAGAGAGAAAATGCACCAGGAAGTGAAGTACCGTCCTTGAACTCAGTTTTTTCTGGGAATTCTCAACAAAAATACACAAATAGTTAACTGAATTTTATAGACCCAGAAAACCTTCGAAAATCTCTTTTTTCTTGGGAAATATTCAGTATTGTTGTAAAAATCTAATAAAATGCTTTAACAGTTTTCTCAAGCAATAAGTTTTTTTCTAGGAGTCTTTTTTTAGACTATGATGCAATATCCGAGTGCAACATTTCAAGGCAGATCACTCTAAACTAAATATTTAGTTCCGTGATACCTATACTGATCACCAGTGGTCATCTCTGCACACAACACACATTGACAGCATTTGGTTGAGACATTCAGATACAATTTGCTATTAATAATTGTATAATACAATGAATTAGTTTGATTGCTCTGTTTGAAAATTTTTTATTACATATTGCAACGTTTTTCCAGTCGATGTAGTTGCAGTTTGTAACATTTATTACATTCTGAAACGTTTTTCCAGTCCATGTAGTTGCATTTTGTAATAATTATTAAATTTTGCAACGTTTTTCCGGTCCAAGTAGTTGCATTTTGTAATGAAATTTCGAACATATACGAAACTTGAAAAAAAAGTTTATTACATTTTTACATTTTGCAACGTTTTTCCCGTCCAAGTAGTTGCATTTTGTAATAATTATTACATATTGCAACGTTTTTCCCGTCCAAGTAGTTGCATTTTGTAATAATTATTACATTTTGCAACTTTTTTACAAAGTGGGTTGTAACAGACGTCCCCAAAATGCAGCAAAAATGACCACCATTCGGCCGTCCTGATTATATGTATGGGAAAAAATGATATATCATCCTCTTGACTGAACATTGTACCAAATTTTAATGTTCAGTGTAAATGCATCTCTTAGTCAGAGGTGTTAACCCTTTACCTAACGAATTGACCGCATCCGCCCGCGTAATATACAAATTCAGAAGTAGAAATGAAATATATTTCACAAACGTTCAAAGAAACCATGTCATGTGACCCCCTCATTGAAACGAGCTCGTTCCAGTGAGGGGTCACGTGGTATGGTTTTGGTTGAGTGTTTTGAAAAATTTGAAAAAATAATATTTAAAATAATAAATTTTGATATCGTCTTCGTTGGGTAGAGGGGTAACGAAAAAGAATGTATCTAAAATACAACAACAGTTGCTACTAATCGACTATCTTGAATTTATTTATTTATTTATTTATTTATTTATTTATTTATTTATTTATTTATTGGGGTTTAACGACACTTTCGACAGCCAGGGTCACTTCGTGTCGGACAGTTTTATGGGTGGAGGAAGCCGGAGAACGCGGAGAGATCCACCGATCAACGGCGAGTAACTGCCAGACTCCTCAACGTACCAACTCCGCACAAGCAGGGTTAGCATTGGTTGAAGACCAGTGCACCAACGAACCATGGACCTTTCGGTTTGAAGTCCAAGCCGTAACCACTGAGCCACCGTGCCCCTCGAATTTTCCATAAAACGAAAAGTGATTGCCCTCCTCGTCACGGCCCCCTTCAGTCATTTACAGTGTCAAACTTGCATTTGACTTACCATTTGGTGTACAAAGCGTACAATGAAACTTTCATTAGATATATATTGTGAACAAAAAGCACCAGCAAGCTTTCAACTTGTGTACCGTCCGGTGTACCACCGGTGTGTCGAAAATTATTTACCAAATCCGAGGATAAGCACAAAATTCCACCAATATACGACCGGTTGCATAATACAGCTAGAAGCTCTAACTAACATTTAGCTCATAAAACATCCGATACAACCCGCGGCCGTGAGTGGAAAGTTTCGCGAGTGTGTTTCTCGTGATTTTTCTCAGAAACAGTAATTAAATGCCCTGTAGAAAAGGAACTCTCCTCCCAATCGACTCCTCGCCGAATTATCAGTGACGGATTCGGGTGGGCGCGCTGTATGCCAGGGCCGTATTATTCATAAGGCTGACTAGGGCGAAGCATAGGGGCCCACGGGGACAGGGCGCTCGCCTATTGTTTTTTGTTTTTTTTTTCTTCTCTTTTTTTGCTGAGGCACTGTTACCACCGCCTTAGGGCTCTAATGGTTTAAGGTACTTTGCACTCTGCGCCGTAGCGACACATGTACATATGTATTTATCCATATATATAATCTCATAAGTATACTATATATATATTTATATACAATACATTATTTTAATGCTTATTTGAATAATATGTCAAGTTGTGAGTAGAATTCTTCAGGAGACCCACAAAATGGATATAGGGCTATGTACTGCGGCATAGTGCCTACCGCACCAGGGTCAGGCTGTCAGCTCTGTAGTGGGGTGAGAGATTGAAGTGCCGGAGGGGCCCCGTTAGGAGTGTTAGGAGTGCCTAAAAGCCCAAGGGACCCGGCCATGGGTTAATACGGCACTGGCGCATGCACTCTCTAAAATATTTAGAACAATACAGTCGTCGAAACGCTAAAATCGGTCAGGCCCATTCGCAAAAAAACGCAATTAAAATTTTATTATTTTTCTTAGTTCAAGCAATATTGTATTGAAATTTTTTTCGTTGTTTGTATACAAAATGGAATACATAACAGATAACAAAATACGATAAAATAATACGCAACATAACAATATTCAGAAATACATGTCATGGAAGTGATTAGATAAAAAACTTAGAGCTTATTTTGACGATCGTGACAACCGTTACTTATTCTCAGTTCCTTATTCGACATTCCTTATCCGATTGCCGAATGAGGAACTGGGGATAACTAACGGTTGTCACGTCCCCGCTGATTTGGATCGTCGCCCTTGTTTTTTTTCATCATTTGCCTACAAACATTGTTTATATGACCTCTCTTTGGAATGAGGAGGAGCCATGAGCTATGTACTTAAGGCAAAAATGCAAATATTCAGTCATTCAGAATTTTTTCTTTTTGGCAAATGTGGTGTTGGGTAAAATGCTGATTTATTTGTAAGTGAATACATATGGATAGAGTCAAGTATTTTGTTTATGTTTATGTTTCTTTGTCCATAGACTAAGTAATCACATTGTCGAACTCAAATTGATAAGGGAAAGAAATATACGCATAAATCACACCATACCTTCCCCAACAAAAAGAAATTTGCTGCATGATTGTCCAGACCCAATAAAAAGGAACCGTTTGACTTATCGTAATTTATAAATGTTAATAAAAGAAAAAAAGTAACAAATAGACTGAACAAAAAGGAGGTTAATCACTGAGTATAGACTAAAGATATATCCCCCGCCACATGATTTCTCCTTTAAATCCTTTTCTGTTCTGTGTGCAGGACACGTTAATAATCCATGGGAAATGGTTCTATCATGGTAGACGCGGCGTGTGTTCTGTGTCTCCAGTTAGAAATTGGACTTAATAATTAAAGGTTATGACTTAGTTAGTTTCATATCGACCGAGTTATCATCCCCAGGTAACTTCATATCAGCTTGAGACCGAGATTATTACTTTATTAATTTCATATCGGCCAGGAAATCAGCCCGAGGTAACTTCATATCAGACTGAGGCCGAAGGTCGACGGCTTATGTGAAGTTACCTATGGTTGATATCTCAGCTGATATGAAACTAGCCAAGTAACAACCTCTTTTATTTATTAAACCAACTCAAATAATTATAAAATATTCTCAGATCTGTTACAGTTTTCTAACAGTGGTATGTTGTTTCTCATTTTTTTTTACAAAGTCTGAAGTTTCCTCTTTCCAAGTTTAGTCATACTGACGTCTCGGCTTCCCCACGACGTTCCAGATAACTGAACTATCTTTTCTTCTATTTTTTCTTTTGTAATCGCCGCTTACGACTCTGACTCTTAGTTTGTATTGAGTTTTCTGTACAACTCTCTTCTTTCTTCTCTACATCCACCTTATCTTTACTCATTGCCATCTTTAATTCTTTGCATGGTGTTGGGGGATATTCCTGTCCAGCACAGGGTTTCTCTTGACTCTGAAATAAGTTTAATTGTGGATATTTAATCATATTGTCTCTCTGTAAATGGAATTATTTTTTTCACTAGTCATCTCTTGTGTTACATTTAGCTTAATTTTTCATCAAATCTAGTCATGGCTGCTTTAAAGCAGCCATGACTAGATTTGATGAAAAATATCTAGAAAATACTCAGCGGGTTGAGAGTTAATTCCTCATCATACAAACACTCACCTTCAATTTTTATGATTGCATTTGGCGAAAACGGGTGAAAGGTTTCGGTGTAAAAACACTAGTTACGTCAAGGAACACATCAAGTGGGACAACTCTAGCTTGGTGAATATCGACCAAGATCGGCGTCATATTAGTCCAGTTTGAACTCCTGTCTACCGAGTTTGATACTGGGCTTTTCTGGGGGAAACAATCATATCTAATAAATCATTGTGCGTAAATTTTAATAACGGTGGCGTTAGTTGCGCACCAACTTGAAGTGCACGAGCGTTGATCTGGTTAGAAAAAGGTGGCTATCAAACTACAAAGCTACACAGCCGTGTTGAAGGTGGAGGTGAAGGGTCAGTCATATCATTCCTGGGAGCCCACTTTTTAATTTCCGTCGGTCACTGATGGGCAGTATTTAATAATAACCGGTCTTATTTGGGTAAATCTTCGCACCCAACCAAGACTGGATTCCCAGGTAAATGCTAGGCAGCCATCCTCTTTCGGTTGTATTTGAATGGACATTATTTCATGGTGAACCCACGAAAAACACACACCATCAATTACAACGACAGGAAAGGGATAAAGCTCCTTTTTATACCATGCTCACCTTATGTTACTACCTGTGAAAAGCCCTATGTTAAATTTTAGCTTTTAACCCCACTACCGGTGTACAGCTTCTACTGCGGTTAAAATGTTTTCAATTTGAATTGCATTAAATAAAAATTTACACCTATAGCAGAAACAACATCCAATATGACCTTTGACATTACCCAATTTGCCAACTTTGATACATACATACTTCCCGACGTTTCATTCAAGCATACAACGTTTTGCGATATTATCTACTACGTGCAATGACTTATTATGTTTAAAATACACACAATTAAATATTAAAAATAAAATTAAAGAATTGTTAATAATAATTTGACTGAAAAAAGCAAGGTAAATTCAAGCAACTTCGACCATGTGTCTTGTTGTCAATCAAGCATTCACTTGCAGCCGGAAATACTGCACACCGGCGGAGATGTTAGCAAAACAAACCCATGTTTTTGCGATAGAAAGTATCGTTTTTTTTCTCCATTTTAAGTGACAAGGTCGATTATTTATTAAGAGAATGGTATAAATAAAACAAATAGGTACAAAGGCCGGTATTCATATTTAAACCGCTCGTACAATAAAGGTTTTAACCACTCAGCAGAGCCTCGTGGTTAAAACCCTTATCCTTCTCTAGATTTAAATCTGATTACCGGACCTAGTGCCTATTTATTCTATATGTATCTCGCAATGTTTTTGGACCAGTTTATCTGTTGCCCTCGTCCTTCTTTTATGTTATCGTTTGATGTACATCATGTATCAAGAAATGATTTGAATTTAATAAATCAATGCCCTATAATGATGCTAGTAAATGCCTTATAGAAAATTCACTCTTCTATTCTCCCTTTTATTGGATACTAATTACCTGTATTATAGTTATGTATTCTCTCTGTGTAAATGAATTCATTGTATAAAAATAATTATTTACCCATTCCCTTTCCTCCTTGGCTTTTGGCCACCCGCAGTGGAAATGCTATTATTTATTTATTTGTTGGGGTTTAACGACACTTTCGACAGACAGGGTCACTTTGTGTCAGACAGTTTTACGGGTAGAGGAAGCCAGAGTACCCGGAGAGAACCCCCGATCAACAGCGAGCAACTGTCAGGCTCCCCAACGTACCGACGCCACACAAGCAAGGTTAGCATTGATTGAAGACAAATGCACCATCGATGTGCCCCCACATGGGCAATCGGGATTAAGTGCTTTGCCGAAGAACACAACGCAGTTGCCCCTGGCGGGGATCGAATCGTGGACCTTTCGGTTTGAACTCCATTGTCGTAACCACTGAGCTCCATCAAGCAAATGTTAGAATGTTAGAATGTTAGAGTGTTCCTGATGACAACTTGAACGATAAGGAGCTCAGAAGATTAAACGAAAAATTAAATACAGACTACGAACGGGGACGTGACAACCGTTACTTATTCCCAGTTCCTTATTCGACATTCGTTATCAACCGATAATATCGGTTGATAACGAATGTCGAATAAGGAATTGGGAATAAGTAACGGATGTCACGTCCGCACTACGAACAGTATTTTATGAGGCGATTCATGGCGACGATAAAAAGCATGGCAAGAATAAACTTCGAACTTATCGCACACTTAAACAGAACCATACACTTGAGTCAGGCCGTGGGGTCGCGGTGGCTTTGCGGTAACCGGTTCTCGTCAGATCACCGAAGTTAAGCAACGTCGAGCCCGGTTAATCCTCGGATGGGTGACCGTCTGAGCGATCGATTCGGACTCCCGCGTTGTGTCCTTGGGCAAGGCACTTAACCCCGATTGTCCACATGGGGGCACGATGACGCCGTGTACTAAGGCGTACTGCACGTCGATGGTGCGCATGTCTTCAACCAAGCTAACCCTGTCTGTGCTGCAATGCGGAGTTCCGGTGTTGGGGAGCTGACAGCTGCTCGTCGTTGCTCGGTGGTTCTCTCCGGGTACTCCGGCTTCCTCCACCCGTAAAACTGTCACGGTCATGATTGGCCTTGTGCTCTCAAATGTGTATTGAGCGGGGAAGACATTTTCAACCAAAATCCCTATAGAAAATAGGCTTTACGGTGAATATTGTGCTTGCGGAGCATTCGACGAAGTGGAAACTGAGACGCACTTCATTACGGATTGTCTGGCTCACTAAAACGTAAGAACGAAGTTGGTCGACATTATTAACAAAGAGGTACTGGACTTAAAAAATACCAGTGAACGCCAGAAATTTGACTTCATCATGAAGAATGAAAACTGGCGGACATGACAACCGTTACTTAATCCCGATTTTATCGGTTGATAACTAATGTCGAATACGGAAATGGGAATAAGTAACGGTTGGCAAGTCTCCAAAAATCGTATATTAACCATCTATTACACAATCCTGCTGTTCTTCGGGGAGAGAGGAGCGTGAATTGCCAAAAAGAAAAGCGGGAAGGGGGTGCGCGGGAGGGGGGTGATCGTGACAACTATTACTTATTCCCAGTTCCTTATTCGTTATCAACCAATTCCATCGGTTGATAAAGAATGTCGAATAGGGAACTGGGAATAAGTAACAGTTGTCTCCTCCCCAAGAGCGGGAAAGATTACTCGATTACTCGATTGCCTTTTTTCTTCAAATTGTTTTGCAAATACTTTCAGCACTATTGTACATATCATCAAATTTATATTTTGTCATATGTAAGCAACCCACCTCACTGTATGTGTTATATTGTTTCAATAAACGATCTATTTATCTTTAAATGTTGATTTCATGTAAAGTAGGTTTTAACCCGTTAAGCACTGATGGTATCAGCCACGTCGCTTCAGTAAAAGCCTCTGGAGGAGTCCATATTTATTATTTAGGGGTACACCATTCATTTTTTTTCAGTTTTCAACGTGCAGCCTTGAGCGACTGCACGTTGAAGATATTGATTGGTCATCTCCACATATTCACTGATCAGCTATCCTACTTAATAACATTATGACGTATTCAAGTCCTGGGCCGGAAAAACGCCATCTCGGGTCAAAGGGTTAAATGTATATAATTTTGAAGTGGTGAAAGCACTCAACTGCCAGTGGCAAGTAACTGTCGGATTCTTCAACCTTCTAGCCAGCCATTCATCAAGGTTAGCATTGGATCACGACAAGTGTGCCAAAAGTACTCTACTCTCATGAGCATTTTTTAACCAGGCGCACTACACACACGACGTCGGGTAGGATCGAAAACACGTGAGTAGTATGTCTCGCACGTTTCAGGGGCCAGTTGGGGGACCTCGGTGTGGGACCTCGGAAGTGACGTCATGTCACGTGACGTAGTGGCGCCATGTTGTGTTGTCATGGTAACCCGCGTGAGCGGCTATGTTGTGACGTCATCCCCATAGTGATACGTGGTGTTAGTGCGCATGCGCAGCACGTGTTGTTAGGGTGATACGTGTTTCCGTCGTCCATTTTGTATACTGGAAGCCGCCATCTTGGTTTCTATGGTAGCACGTGATTGCTATATTACCAATGGCTTCTAACAAGACAGGGGTATGTTTTGGGGGTATGTTCGATTGAATCAGAGTATTTTCTGGAACGACTTCCCTGAATAATTACCACAAACAACCCGACAACTTGTATTATTTCGAATTCTTTCAGAATTCTCTGCTTCTATCTACATATGCAATAGTTTACGTCTACATGTTCCTTTATTCTAGAGTATACTCCAGTAGCGTAGAAGAGCCTATTAATTGGAACAGCTTTACTTATTATTACTATATTTAGCAATTTCTGGTCTATTCTTGTTAGTTCTGACCCTATTCCGTGTTCTCTTGTTGTTTTATTTATCTAGATTATAACTAACCAATCCGATTGCTTGATTTCCCATAATCTGTATTCAGGGTTATCTCCCTTCTGTATAACAAAAGACTATATCCAATGGCCATATCCCATGGAATCCCATTTTTGCAAAACACCTGTGGCTATGGAATCCCTTTTTTGTCGTATGAGGCCATGAGGGCTATGTAAAAGCCCTCAATGAGTCCTCATTTATTATCCCTCATACCCTCATTGAATTTTGAGGTTATGAGGACCTTGAAAAATCCCTCAATGAGGTATAATTTACTACGACTCTTATCCTCAGTTCAGTATTTAACAGGTATATCCTATGGAATCCAATTTTGGAAAACGCCTGTGACTGTGGAATCCCTTTTTGTCGTATGAGGCCATGAGGGCTATGTAAAAGCCCTCAAATAGTCCTCATTTACTATCCCTCATAGCCTCATTGAATTTTGAGGTTATGAGGACCATTAAAAATCCCTCAATGAGGCATAATTTACTACGACTCTTAGCCTCATCTCGGTATTTGATGATACCCATGGCCTGGTATTGTATTATTCGAGGATACCTATCGAGGATACCTTTTATAGGATACTTATCTGAGGATACTATATAGGCTGTACATATCCCTATAGGTCTCTTGCTGGTCCTTAGTACTATTAATCCACCTGATGCCTTATGTTATCCTATGACTGGTATAGGTAGTATGCAATGCTAGGCAAAGGGGTATTGTGGATAGGGGTACTGCCTGGTAGTTTAGAACGGTACTATAGTATGGCGGTATATACACCTATAGGCCCCTGTTAGTGCTTGGTACCATTAACCAACCGATTGCTTTGTTTTATCATATGGCTGGTATATGTAGTACGTTATGGTAGACCCAGTGATTTTGTGGGGGTGGTGGTAATGCTTGGTAGATTAGAACGGTAGAATAGCATACGCTGTACATATACCTGTAGGTCTCTTGCTGGCCCTTGGTACTACTGATCCACCAGATGCTTCATATTATTGTGTGGTATTCTGGGGTGGGGTCAATACCTGGTAATACAGAACGGCAGCAGAGTATGGTTGGTATATTCCCCTGTAGGTCCCACCCTAACCGTTCATAGTATTAACCTACCAAATGCTTTGTATCATCCTGTTACTGGTAAGGTGGTACGTAATACCAGTAGTTCCTACCTTATTCCGAGTACTCTTGTTGTTTCATTTATCTAGATCATTTATATAAATTATAATTAACCAATTAGATTGCTTGATTTCCCATGACCTGTACTTAATCGTACAGAGTTATCTCCCTTCTGTATAATAAAAACCTATATCAATGGCAATATCCCCGGCACCCCAATTTCGGCACCCCTTTTTTGGAAAAGCATATGGCCTTCGGCACCCCTTTTTCTGAAATGAGGATAAGAGTCGTATTAAAAATCCCTCATTGAGGGATTTTTAATACGACTCTTATCCTCATTTCAGAAAATAGGGGTGCCGAAGGCCATATATTTTTCAAAAAGGGGTGCCCAAATTGGGGTGCCTTCTGGAGAATCCCTTTTTTGTCAAATAAGGATAAGAGTCGTAGTAAATTAGACCTCATTGAGGGATTTTTAATACGACTCTTATCCTCATTTCAGAAAAAAGGGGTGCCGAAGGCCATATGCTTTTCCAAAAATGGGGTGCCGAAATTGGGGTGCCGGGGATATTGCCATTGATATAGGTTTTTATTATACAGAAGGGAGATAACTCTGTACGATTAAGTACAGGTTATGGGAAATCAAGCAGTCTAATTGGTTAATTATAATTTATATAAATGATCTAGATAAATGAAACAACAAGAGTACTCGGAATAAGGTAGGAACTACTGGTATTACGTATCACCTTACCAGTAACAGGATGATACAAAGCAATTGGTAGGTTAATACTATGAACGGTTAGGATGGGACCTATAGGGGAATATACTAACCATACTCTGCTGCCGTTCTGTATTACCAGGTATTGACCCCACCCCCAGAATACCACTCAATAATATGAAGCATCTGGTGGATCAGTAGTACCAAGGGCCAGCAAGAGACCTACAGGTATATGTACAGCGTATGCTATTCTACCGTTCTAATCTACCAAGCATTACCACCACCCCCACAAAATCACTGGGTCTACCATAACGTACTACATATACCAGCCATATGATAAAACAAAGCAATCGGTTGGTTAATAGTACCAAGCACTGACAGGGGCCTATAGGTGTATATATCGCCATACTATAGTACCGTTCTAAACTACCAGGCAGTACCCCTACCCACAATACCCCTTTGCCTAGCATTGCATACTACCTATACCAGTCATAGGATAACATAAAGCATCAGGTGGATTAATAGTACTAAGGACCAGCAAGAGACCTACAGGGATATGTACAGCCTATATAGTATCCTCAGATAAGTATCCTATAAAAGGTATCCTCGATAGGTATCCTCGAATAATACAATACCAGGCCATGGGTATCCTCAAATACCGAGATGCGGCTAAGAGTCGTAGTAAATTATGCCTCATTGAGGGATTTTTAATGGTCCTCATAACCTCAAAATTCAATGAGGCTATGAGGGATAGTAAATGAGGACTCATTGAGGGCTTTTACATAGCCCTCATGGCCTCATACGACAAAAAGGGATTCCACAGTCACAGGCGTTTTCCAAAATTGGTTTCCATAGGATATACCTGTTAAATACTGAAATGAGGATAAGAGTCGTAGTAAATTATACCTCATTGAGGGATTTTTCAAGGTCCTCATAACCTCAAAATTCAATGAGGGTATGAGGGATAATAAATGAGGACTCATTGAGGGCTTTTACATAGCCCTCATGGCCTCATACGACAAAAAGGGATTCCATAGCCACAGGTGTTTTGCAAAAATGGGATTCCATGGGATATGGCCATTGGATATAGTCTTTTGTTATACAGAAGGGAGATAACCCTGCATACAGGTTATGGGAAATCAAGCAATCGGATTGGTTAGTTATAATCTATATAAATAAAACAACAAGAGAACACGGAATAGGGTCAGAACTAACAAGAATAGACCAGAAATTGCTAAATATAGTAATAATAAGTAAAGCTGTCCCAATTAATAGGCTCTTCTACGCTACTGGAGTATACTCTAGAATAAAGGAACATGTCTAGGGAGACGTAAACTATTGCATATATAGATAGAAGCAGAGAATTCTGAAAGAATTCGAAATAATACAAGTTGTCGGGTTGTTTGTGGTAATTATCCAGGGAAGTCGTTCCAGAAAATACTCTGATTCAATCGAACATACCCCCAAAACATACCCCTGTCTTGTTAGAAGCCATTGGTAACATAGCAATCACGTGCTACCATAGAAACCAAGATGGCGGCTTCCAGTATACAAAATGGACGACGGAAACACGTATCACCCTAACAACACGTGCTGCGCATGCGCACTAGCACCACGTATCACTATGGGGATGACGTCACAACATGGCCGCTCACGCGGGTTACCATGACAATACAACATGGCGCCACTACGTCACGTGACATGACGTCACTTCCGAGGTCCCCCACCGAGGTCCCCCAACTGGCCCCTGAAACGTGCGAGACATACTACTCACGTGCTCTCTATTAGAAGACAATGGAGTTGCAGAGACCCCTGCCTTGAGACCTCCTGAAAAGTAAACCCCGAATTCTGCAAGTTCAGCATCATATGTTGTTTTTGTATGAATGCTTTCACTGCGTAATTTAATTGAATGAATTAAGTAAAAATGTGTACTGAAGAAAAGATCGCACTCATCCTCCGATTTCAGACAGAAAAAAACTCCCAATGTTTCCTTAATTCAAGAAAGGATCATTTCCAGAACACATGTAAAACCAATTCCGTAGGAGGCACGAATGAGGTATGTATTTTCGATAGTCAATGGCCCCGGAAGCCTCCGGAAATAGTGGCACCGGTACCGAAAAGGGAACTCGAATTTGGGTTTGAGTTTAGACTGGGAGTTTACACTGTATTATAAATTGTAATTTAACACTCAGTGGTTTTGACATTATATGTTGTACTCATGTGACTATATAAAACGTTAAATAGAACTCACCCCTCCGATTGTAAACCTTCTTTGTTTGATGATTATCAACAAGCCTTCGTCATTATGCCTGATACCCCCGTCCCTTTCTCATTGCCATTGGCACACATAATATACGGTAGATACGAATAGTCGAGAATTTCTCAGTTATGGTACAAGGAAAGTGAAGTTTTTTCCACTAGTGCAATTCTGGCGAAAAGAGACATACGCTGCCCACTTTCCCGGGGGGAGCAGCTGACTCCCCCCCCCCCCCGACCACCACCACCCCCACCCCCACCCCTTATTCGACATTCGTTATCAAACCGATTTTATCTGTTGATAACGAATGTCGAATAAGGAAGTGGGAATTAGTAACGGTTCTCGCGTCTCCTTTTTGATTTGGTATCAGAAAGAGGGTATAATATATTCCCGGTTTTCTATAGTACCGGGAACGGGAATAAAATTACACTGAGAACCGGGAACCGGGAAATGTCCCGGATAATATCAAGTACATTTACGAGAGTGGCAAGACGCATTTTATTTTCGTGAAAAAGAACATATTTTATAATTGTCAACCTGCCATCTCCATACGGAAAAGGTCTTTTCCTGAGAGAACTATGAAAACACAAAACCACTTCAAACTCGCATTTTCATAACTGCTAGTTTTATCACCACTTCCTCCTGGCTTCAACTCCCTTTTCACTGCCGTCACCAGTCGAGCAGAGGAGACAGGCGACGGCAGTGAAGAAGGTGTTGATGCTGAAGTAGGCAGTGAGTAGAGATTGAGACTAATGATTCTGAAAATGAGGAAGAATTTGAACTTTGGGGCGATTGAAGATCTTGCTGTTGAAGATGGGAGTCTTTCGGAACTGATTGAGAGCTTCAGTAATTTTGTGAAAAGGGTTCTTCAGAAAGCAGGATTGTAAAATGTTCAGGCGTGGAAGGGCTGGTGAAATCTTTCAAAGTTACGATGGGGCAATTTTCCATTTTTTTTTAAAATTTTTTTTAAAAATTTCAGTTCTACACATCCAGTGCCATGCATGATTCCCGTTTCCATGCTATACCTTTCCCGGGTATCCAGACCGGCTTTCGCAACCGGGAACCCGAGAATTCCGTTTCCGTGATTCAACCCTAATCAGAAATATCGCATGAGTGAATGTAAGGCAATCTAATGGTTATAAAGAGAAAATTCTGGTACATACTTAAAAACGGTTGGCATCGTTTTTACTTTGTACGTCGGGCTTTTTAATAGCAACTGAAACATGTTTTAATTGCAATCAAAACACCCTGAACACGAAAACGCGCAAGGATATTGCCCTCCAAAATCATGTTATTGTTAAATTCATCTTTTGATAATGAGTGCAGGCTGACCTTAGAAATACTCCAGTTTAACCAGAAGACTGTTGGCAAAATATCAGCTAGTATTTTAAACCTGCAGCCTAATGACCACAGGTTGTAAATATTAATTGATCTTGTACCCCATAAATTCATGCCAGTGAGTCTTATAAAAAATGAAGTAAATGTTTACAAAGAAAAAAAGCCATCACTGATGCGAAATAAATAATCACCCAACAAATTACACTAAATCTCATTGTAAAATATGCTGTTTCATTTCTATATCAGTTGTGTTTCTTATTATATAAAGTAATAAAAAAGAATAAGTATGTTTTGTTATAGACCTGTAATTAGAACGTAAGAGATATTTTTTTCTAATACACCTGTTGGACTTTTGTCCAGTTTTATCTTCTTTGAATGGGCTTTTGTCTGGAGGTTTTTTGTCTTCTGATTGTTTTACTGTCTGTCATCGGGGCCTTTTTCTTATGCACTTGCCAAAAAAGACAAGGGTATAATTCATGGCAGTTTCGCTTTCTTTGCAGTACATTTAGATAAAATGCATTTATTCATATTCACTGTTGCAATTGTAAAGTGCAATGAATTGCATAAATGAAATCAAGAACAAAAAGGGGAACGTGATAACTGTTACTTATTCCCAATTCCTTATTCGACATTAAAGTCGGTTGATAACTAATGTCAAATAAGGAATCGGGAATAAGTAACGGCTGTCGCGTCCATAACAAACAGCAAAATTACCAATTGCTTGCACATGAAGGTGTTGAGGATGCAGTACAACCTCACTGAAACCAAAATTATTGCAATTAAATTATGTTTGTAAGAACCCTGAAATCTGTCTGCCAAGCTTTAATCGGTGAAACTCTTGATTTTACATCTTCCTTCCCATCAGATAGGATCTGTCCAGCAGGGGCAATATCTCAAAGAATGCATCAATGTTGAATGTTCGGTGAGGAATTGTTGAAGAGTTTACTTTTAGATAAGAGGAGATCGGCATCTACTATGTCATGACGTAAGCCCTCCCTCACCCACCACACCACATCCACGTGACATTTGTTATGCCCCGATGTTTTGAGTGTATATAGTCCGTTCGTCCGTACTTCCGGATAAACATTTTGCATTATAATTCATGCATCGTTTGTCGCTGCAGGCCGAGAGGTCCTCGGTTGGAATTCCACCTTGCGGCAACCGCGTTATGTCCTTGGGCAAGACACTTAATGCCAACTGCCCACTGCCCACGTGGGTCCACGGTGGCCTTGTGTACTAAGGCGTACTACACGTCGATGGTGCACTTGTCTTCAACCAATGCTAAATCTACTTGTGTGGAGTTAGTACGTTGGGGTTTGACAGTTGCTCGCCGTTGCTCGGTGGTTCTCTCCGCGTACTCCGGCTTCCCTCACACGTAAAACTGTCCGACACGAGCTGACCTGGCTATCAAAAGTGTCGTTAAACTCCAATAAATAAATATCTGTTGGCCGATTTTGGTGTCCTTTCGTATGATGGGAGACCAGCATTCGGAAAAGGATGTCCACATATTGCGGGGTTCGACTATGTATATGTGCCAGAATTGTGGCACTTGTCACACTTAGAAAACCTTCCCTACGAACGTTTTGCTTTATACCTCGGTAGTTTGCGGGCGGATTTTGATGTCATTTGGTATGGCAAGAGACCAGCATAGGGGAAAAACACCCATATGTTGCAGGTTTCCCCCATATCACATTTATGGCCCTTGTTACACATAGTAAACTTACCGTACGAACGTAAGTCCAGCATCGGTTGTTTTATTTGATGTTCTTTGTGTATGGTGATAGGCCAGTTTGGGGAAAAGGATATCCACATATTGGTTTCGTCCATGCATACAGACCAGCGTTAAGATCCTTGTTACATTTAGAAAACTTTCCGTGCCAACGTTTTGCATTATAGTTGCAGCACTGATTGGCTGTTGGATTTTGACGTTCTTTGGAATGGCGATAAACCAGTCTGGGAGAAAGTTTACGTCCACCCATAGTTATCAGAGTTATGTCTTGTTGTTAAGGTGATACGTGTTTCCGTCGTCCATTTTGTATACTGGAGGCCGCCATCTTGGTTTCTATGGTATCACGTGGTTGCTAAGTTACCCAAAAGCTTACAACAAGACGGGGTTATGTTCGGAGGGTATGTTCGATTGAATAAGAGTAATTTCCCGATTCGCAGAATTACCACAAACAACCCAACAATCCCTCCAAACCACCAAAATGCACTTTTATTTGATATAAAACCCCATTTAGGGCATATAAGAGTAGCACGTAATGCTATAGTATAGAGATATCTCCGGGGAGTACGTTCTATTTAATAGGAGTACTTTTTCCTGGAATCCCATTATTGTGTCTATTACAGATGCTACTCTAACACTAAGAGGCTATCTCGTCCCAACTATCTCCGGTTCCCTCGTCCAAGTCTTGCAATGACCAGTGCTTGATTTCCCATAATCTGTATGCAGAGTTATCTCCCTTTAGTATAATAAAAGCCTATATCACTCCCAAAGCCAAGAATCTATCGAGCAGTTACTAGTAAGTCGTTGCTCGAACGACTCGAAGCCCATCGAGCAAATGAGCTTTAGAGCAATTGCTCGATCGAGTGACTCCACATACTGCCCCAACGACCCGAAATCTATCGAGCAATGTGCTGTAGAGCAATTGCTCGAACGAGTGACTCGCACATACGACTCTTAGCCTCATTTCGGTATTTGCGGATACCTATGGCCTGGTATAGTATTATTTGAGGATACCTTTCGAGGATACTTTTTATATAGGATACTTATCTAAGGATACTATTACCTATTTGGCCCAAACATCTAGGCCACCCCAAGACATACCTATCCCAAATTCCCCTTATAAGCTATCGAGCAGTTACTGAAGTCATGCTAACGAGCAGTTACTTAAGTCATTGCTCGAACGACTCGAAGCCCATCGAGCAAATGAGCTTAAGAGCAATTGCTCGATCAAGAGACTCCACATTCTGCTCGAACGACTCGATTCTCATCGAGCAAATGAGCTATAGAGGAATTGCTCGTTCGAGTGACTCGCACATACTGCTCTTCGACTCATTTCTGTATTTGAGGATATCTATGGCCTGGTATTGTATTATTTGAGGATATTTTTTATAGGATACATATCTAAGGATACTATTACCTATTCGGCACAGCCTTCTAAGCCACCCCAAGACATACCTATCCCAGATTCCCCTTATAAGCTATCGAGCAGTTACTGAAAAGTCATTGCGCGAACGACTCGAAGCCCATCGAGCAAATGAGCTTTAGAGCAGTATGTGGAGTCACTCGATCTAGCAATTGCTCTAAAGCTCATTTGCTCAAAAATCGTCATTTGGAATTCATTATATTTTCAATTTAATTTCTGCCTCCAAAACAAAGGTTACGACCTCCCATAGGAAAGAGCTCATCGAGTTCGTTCCCATGAGGGGTCATAAGCTATGTTTTGGAGCCGGAAATATGTTTAGTTCAAGTCATTTTTGGATATTCGCTTTATTTCTACTAGGTAAAAGGTGAAATTTATTTATTTATTTATTTATTTATTTATTTATTTATTTATTTATTTATTTATTTATTTTATTCAGGTTGACATAGTCGATGTAATTTGCTTATATTTTAGATTTTTTGTTGTATTGTATATAAGTGTATTCCAATAAATTGCATTGATGTAAGTAGTTTCTGTCTCAACTGTTTTGTTTATTGATAGAGATTTCACACCGTACTACACATCCCCAAACACACACCCTCGTACGCATCTGCATCTTGATTTTGACAATACAGTGGAGCCCACTTAATTAGATATAGATATCTCTTAACTGAATAACCCTGTCAATTGAGTATAATTTCCCAACACAAAACCATTTACCATACCTCAAATACCAATTTGATCTGTTAATTGAATATAGGTTCGAGAGTAAACTCCTGTTAATTGAATAAAAAAAATCGTGTAACCTGTCGAGAAATTACCCTGACCCTCCCCATTTTTCCTTTGTTTATAGACTTATTTGATCTCAGTGTAGATCCAGTACATTCATTTAATCTATTATATCTTGTTTGACAGAGCTCATGGAGCTCTGTCAAACAAGATATAATAGAATAAATGCTATGTTTATCTTTAGAATACAGGAAAGTGACACAATCCCTGTTAACTGAACACTCCTGTTAACTGAATAATTTTCGTTGGCACAGTGGCTATTCAATTAACAAGGTTTCACTGTATCATACACAGTCACAAACCGACTTGTTCGATGAGACGAACTAAGGTACTCTATTGTTCTCTTAGTTGTAACCAACACGAATTATCACTTAAATTCGGCTAAAATAGGGAGCGAGGTGGCTCAGTGGTCACGGCATAGGACTTCAAACCGAAAGGTCCACGGTCCGATCCCCGCCATAGGTAACTGCGTAGTGTCCTTTGGTCATGGCACTTAATCTCTATTGCCTACATGGGGACACAGCTACGCTGTGTACTAAGGCGACTGCACGTCGATGGTACACTTGTCTTCAGTCAATGTTAACTCCGCTTGTGCGGAGTTAGTGCGTTGGGGAGTCTGGCATTTGCTCGCCTTTGCTCAGTGGTTCTTTCCAAGTACTCCGGCGTCCTCCACCCGTACAATTGTCCGATACGAGGTGACTCTGGCTTTCGAAAGTGTCGTTAAAACCTAATACATTAAATAATTAATTAATTAACTAACGGTGAAAATAGCCACGGAAAGAAACTTTTATTTAGGGCATCCACCCCCGCTTCCGCCACCAATGACAATAGCTAATTTGAAGGGTAATTCTGAAAAGTTACGCGATATTATCGAATAAGCTGTTATTTTTTCTTTGGGGAAATTGTATAGAGGACACCACTTTTTTAGACGGATGTTACAGTTGTTACTTATTCCCAGTTCCTTATTCGACATTCGTTATCAACCGATTTTATCGGTTGATAACGAATGTCGAATAAGGAAGTGGGAATTAGTAACGGTTCTCGCGTCTCCTTTTTTGAATTGGTATCAGAAATAGGGTTTAATATATTCCCAGTTTTCTATAGAACGGGAATAAAATTACACCGGGAACCGGGAAATGTCCCGGATAATATCATGTAAATTTACGAGAGTGGCAAGACGCATTTTATTTTCGTGAAAAAGAACATATTTTATTGTCAACCTGCCATCTCCATACGGAAAAGGTCTTTTCCTGAGAGAACTATGAAAACACAAAACCACTTCAAACTCGCATTTTCATAATTGCTAGTTTTATCACCACTTCCTCCTGGCTTCAACTCCCTTTTCACTGCCGTCATCAGTCGAGCAGAGGAGACAGGCGACGGCAGTGAAGAAGGTGTTGATGCTGAAGTAGGCAGTGAGTAGAGAGTGAGACTAATGATTCTGAAAATGAGGAAGAGTTTGAACTTTGGGGCGACTGAAGATCTTGCTGTTGAAGATGGGAGTCTTCCGGAACTGATTGAGAGCTTCAGTAATTTTGTGAAAAAGGTTCTTCAGAAAGCAGGATTGTAAAATGTTCAGGCGTGGAAGGGCTGGTGAAATCTTTCAAAGTTACGATGGGGCAATTTTCCATTTTTTTTTTAAATTTTTTTTAAAAATTTCAGTTCTACACATCCAGTGCCATGCATGATTCCCGTTTCCATGCTATACCTTTCCCGGGTATCCAGACCGGCTTTCGCAACCGGGAACCCGGGAATTCCGTTTCCGTGATTCAACCCTAATCAGAAATATCGCATGAGTGAATGTAAGGCAATCTAATGGTTATAAAGAGAAAATTCTGGTACATACTTAAAAACGGTTGGCATCGTTTTTACTTTGTACGTCGGGCTTTTTAATAGCAACTGAAACATGTTTTAATGGCAATCAAAACACCCTGAACGCGAAAACGCGCAAGGATATCGCCCTCCAAAATCATGTTATTGTTAAATTCATCTTTTGATAATGAGTGCAGGCTGACCTTAGAAATTCTCCAGTTTAACCAGAAGACTGTTGGCAAAATATCAGCTAGTATTTTAAACCTGCAGCCTAATGGCCACAGGTTGTAAATATTAATTGATCTTGTACCCCATAAATTCATGCCAGTGAATCTTATAAAAAATGAAGTAAATGTTTACAAAGAAAAAAAGCCATCACTGATGCGAAATAAATAATCGCCCAACAAATTACACTAAATCTCATTGTAAAATATGCTGTTTCATTTCTATATCAGTTGTGTTTCTTATTATATAAAGTAATAAAAAAGAATAAGTATGTTTTGTTATAGACCTGTAATTAGAACGTAAGAGATATTTTTTTCTAATACACCTGTTGGACTTTTGTCCAGTTTTATCTTCTTTGAAGGGGCTTTTGTCTGGAGGTTTTTTGTCTTCTGATTGTTTTACTGTCTGTCATCGGGGCCTTTTTCTTATGCACTTGCCAAAAAAGACAAGGGTATAATTCATGGCAGTTTCGCTTTCTTTGCAGTACATTTAGATAAAATGCATTTATTCATATTCATTGTTGCAATTGTAAAGTGCAATGAATTGCAAAAATGAAATCAAGAACAAAAAGGGGAACGTGATAACTGTTACTTATTCCCAATTCCTTATTCGACATTAAAGTCGGTTGATAACTAATGTCAAATAAGGAACCGGGAATAAGTAACGGTTGTCGCGTCCATAACAAACAGCAAAATTACCAATTGCTTGCACATGAAGGTGTTGAGGATGCAGTACAACCTCACTGAAACCAAAATTATTGCACTTAAATTATGTTTGTAAGAACCCTGAAATCTGTCTGCCAAGCTTTAATCGGTGAAACTCTTGATTTTACATCTTCCTTCCCATCAGATAGGGTCTGTCCAGTAGGGGCAATATCTCAAAGAATGCATCAATGTTGAATGTTCGGTGAGGAATTGTTGAAGAGTTTACTTTTAGATAAGAGGAGATCGGCATCTACTATGTCATGACGTAAGCCCTCCCTCACCCACCACACCACATCCACGTGACATTTGTTATGCCCCGATGTTTTGAGTGTATATAGTCCGTTCGTCCGTACTTCCGGATAAACATTTTGCATTATAATTCATGCATCGTTTGTCGCTGCAGGCCGAGAGGCCCTCGGTTCGAATTCCACCTTACGGCAACCGCGTTGTGTCCTTGGGCAAGACACTTAATCCCAACTGCCCACTGCCCACGTGGGTCCACGGTGGCCTTGTGCACTAAGGCGTACTGCACGCCGACGGTGCACTTGTCTTCAATCAATGCTAAATCTACTTGTGTGGAGTTAGTACGTTGGGGTTTGACAGTTGCTCGCCGTTGCTCTGTGGTTCTCTCCGCGTACTCCGGCTTCCCTCACACGTAAAACTGTCCGACACGAGCTGACCTGGCTATCAAAAGTGTCGTTAAACTCCAATAAATAAATAAATAAATAAATATCTGTTGGCCGATTTTGGTGTCCTTTCGTATGATGGGAGACCAGCATTGGGAAAAGGATGTCCAAATATTGCGGGGTTCGACTATGTATATGTGCCAGAATTGTGGCACATGTCACACTTAGAAAACCTTCCCTACGAACGTTTTGCTTTATACCTCGGTAGTTTGCGGGCGGATTTGGTATTGCAAGAGACCAGCATAGGGGAAAAACACCCATATGTTGCAGGTTTCCCCCATATCAGATTTATGGCCCTTGTTACACATAGTAAACTTACCGTACGAACGTAAGTCCAGCATCGGTTGTTTTATTTGATGTTCTTTGGTATGGTGATAGGCCAGTATGGGAAAAAGGATATCCACATATTGGTTTCGTCCATGCATACAGACCAGCGTTAAGATCCTTGTTACATTTAGAAAACTTTCCGTGCGAACGTTTTGCATTATAGCTGCAGCACTGATTGGCTGTTAGATTTTGACGTTCTTTGGAATGGCGATAAACCAGTCTGGGAGAAAGTTTACGTCCACCCACAGTTATCAGAGTTATGTCTTGTTGTTAAGGTGATACGTGTTTCCTTCGTCCCTTTTGTATACTGGAGGCCGCCATCTTGGTTTCTATGGTATCACGTGGTTGCTAAGTTACCCAAAAGCCTACAACAAGACGGGGTTATGTTCGGAGGGTATGTTCGATTGAATAAGAGTAATTTCCCGATTCGCAGAATTACCACAAACAACCCGACAATCCCTCCAAACCACCAAAATGCACTTTTATTTGATACGAAACCCTATTTAGGGCATATAAGAGTAGCACGTAATGCTCTAGTATAGAGATATCTCCGGGGAGTACGTTCTATTTAATAGGAGTACTTTTTGCTGGAATCCCATTATTGTGTCTATTACAGATGCTACTCTAACACTAAGAGGCTATCTCGTCCCAACTATCTCCGGTTCCCTTGTCCAAGTCTTACAATGACCAGTGCTTGATTTCCCATAACCTGTATGCAGAGTTATCTCCCTTTAGTATAATAAAAGCCTATATCACTCCCAAAGCCAAGAATCTATCGAGCAGTTACTGGTAAGTCGTTGCTCGAACGACTCGAAGCCCATCGAGCAAATGAGCTTTAGAGCAATTGCTCGATCGAGTGACTCCACATACTGCCCCAACGACCCGAAGTCTATCGAGCAATGTGCTGTAGAGCAATTGCTCGAACGAGTGACTCGCACATACGACTCTTAGCCTCATTTCGGTATTTGCGGATACCTATGGCCTGGTATAGTATTATTTGAGGATACCTTTCGAGGATACTTTTTATATAGGATACTTATCTAAGGATACTATTACCTATTTGGCCCAAACATCTAGGCCACCCCAAGACATACCTATATCAAATTCCCCTTATAAGCTATCGAGCAGTTACTGAAGTCATGCTAACGAGCAGTTACTGAAGTCATTGCTCGAACGACTCGAAGCCCATCGAGCAAATGAGCTTAAGAGCAATTGCTCGAGCAAGAGACTCCACATTCTGCTCGAACGACTCGAGCCTCATCGAGCAAATGAGCTATAGAGGAATTGCTCGTTCGAGTGACTCGCACATACTGCTCTCCGACACATTTCGGTATTTGAGGATATCTATGGCCTGGTATTGTATTATTTGAGGATATTTTTTATAGGATACATATCTAAGGATACTATTACCTATTCGGCACAGCCTTCTAAGCCACCCCAAGACATACCTATCCCAGATTCCCCTTATAAGCTATCGAGCAGTTACTGAAAAGTCATTGCGCGAACGACTCGAAGCCCATCGAGCAAATGAGCTTTAGAGCAGTATGTGGAGTCACTCGATCTAGCAATTGCTCTAAAGCTCATTTGCTCAAAAATCGTCATTTGGAATTCATTATATTTTCAATTTAATTTCTGCCTCCAAAACAAAGGTTACGACCTCCCATAGGAAAGAGCTCATCGAGTACGTTCCCATGAGGGGTCATAAGCTATGTTTTGGAGCCGGAAATATGTTTAGTTCAAGTCATTTTTGGATATTCGCTTTATTTCTGCTAGGTAAAAGGTGAAATTTATTTATTTATTTATTTATTTATTTATTTATTTATTTATTTATTTATTTATTTATTTTATTCATGTTGACATAGTCGATGTAATTTGCTTATATTTTAGATTTTTTGTTGTATTGTATATAAGTGTATTCCAATAAATTGCATTGATGTAAGTAGTTTCTGTCTCAACTGTTTTGTTTATTGATAGAGATTTCCCACCGTACTACACATCCCCATACACACACCCTCGTACGCATCTGCATCTTGATTTTGACAATACAGTGGAGCCCACTTAATTAGATATAGATATCTCTTAACTGAATAACCCTGTCAATTGAGTATAATTTCCCAACACAAAACCATTTACCATACCTCAAATACTAAATTGATCTGTTAATTGAATATAGGTTCGCGAGTAAACTCCTGTTAATTGAATTAAAAAAATCGTGTAACTTGTCGAGAAATTACCCTGACCCTCCCCATTTTTCCTTTGTTTATAGAAAGTGGATTATCTACAACTTAAGGAGCGTTTTGAATTGAACCGAGATTCGATTCGAGGCGAAAATGTCTGCTTGATTCGATTTGAGGGTTACTAGTTGCGATACGGACGTTTCGGGTGTTAAGATAAAGTATTTGAGAACATTTTGTTTCTTATTTTGTAATTTCGACACTATGTTTTGGCTCTGATTTTTTAACTGAGTCTGCAGTTACCTGAATGTAGTCAATGTCAGAATATAAAATACATAAGAAGTGGATTTAACCCTTTGAACCCTAGTGGTAGTCTCCTTATCAGTTCAAAGGCAGCAATTAGAAGAGTCCATATTCATTATTTGGGGTACACCAAACGATATTTTCAACGTGCAGACTCGATTGATCTACCCCACACATTTACTGAACAGCCATCCTATTTAATGACGTTACGACGTATCATATTCCTGGCCGGAAAAGCCGCCGCTCATATGCAAAGAGTTAAATTTGACACAACGATTCGTTACGTACAAAGTATACTGGTGTTCACAGCCTGGTGGTCAGTGCTTTTCAGTCAGTATACAATGGCTTCTCTGTTGTTACTATTTAGAGGTTTTTATTTGGTAAGTTTCATATCGGCCGAGATATCAGCCAGAGGGTTGAAGGCTGATGTGAGGTTAACTGTTATTGAACCAAAACAGATAATGACAAAATGTTCTCAGATGTTACAGTTTTCTGACAGTGTTATTGTTTTTCATTGTTTCCATAAAGTCCGACGTTTTCTCTTCCAGTTCAGCTGTCCGAAGGATTCGCGCGACGTTCGGATAGCTGAACTATCTCTTCTTTCACTTCGATTAACCTCCGCTTTCGGTTGTGAATATCTTACTTTGCATGAATTTTGTGTTCAACTCTCTTTTTCCTCTTCATCCAGCGGATCCTTATATATTGCCATCATTAATTCTGCGCAATAGTGAATTTATTAATTTTACTGATTGATTGCGTTCGACGAATAACGACTAAAGATTTCGCTGTAAACAAAATGTCTGCGCCTAGTAACGCATCAAGGTGGAGGCAACTCTAGCTTGGATCATATCGGCCGAGATCTGCATCATATCAGCCGAGTTTGCAGTCGCATCAGCCGAGCCCAATAATTGACAATTCTGGGAAAGAAAATCACATCTAACAGATAACTGTGATTTGATTATTGTACATCGAGGATCACATCAGAGGTATCAACAAGGCAGAAAATGCAAAATGGGATCAAAATGTGATGCTTTTTAAAGGGCGATGGAGCCGAAGGCTCCCGACTGAGACGTCGGCAATCAATAGCTGACGTCGAGCGAAATCGTCCTTTATATCGTTTTCACATTTTTTATAGTCGGAAATTTTTCGCGAGACGTGATTCGCCGAGACTTCAGAGTGAATAAAGGATTACTCAAAGAATGTCAGGTCCGAAATGTAGCCTTTAAACGATTTCTTGGAAACTATGATTTCGAAATGTTAATAACGGAATGGGGGTGTCTTGTGGTTCAGGCAAAAATAAAACGAGGGTTAACATCGCGCACCCAACAAGTTGGAATTATTCACTTGATTGACCCAAAATATAGCAAGAATCCGATCGATCGAACCACTGATCATGCCACTTAACTTCCATAGCAACACTGGACTCCATAGAAACGGACAGACTACTGCGCCGATTTGAACCGAATTTGGAACGTGGACCCATCATGCATTACGCAGTCGATCTATTAGGTCATTAACCATGTAACATAACTCCCATAGCAACCAACGCGACTCCATAGCAACGGGCAAACTACCCGACAGATTTCAACCAAACTTGGTGTATGAAACCACAATACCCAGGGAATTCGATTTATTGGGCCACTGACCATGTCACGTAAAACCCACAGCAACCGGCGCGACTCCTTAGCAACGGGCATACTACCGGGCCTATTTTAACCAAATTTGGTATCTTAGCCCATAATGCTTTGGGAAATCTACCCATTGGGCCATTTATCATGTCACATGACATCCTAGTAACCAAAGCGACTCCCTAGCAACGGGCAGCCTACTGCGTCGACTTTAACGGAATTTGGTATGTGGACCCCCAATGCATTACGAATTCGACATATTGGGTCATTGACCATGTTACTTAACTCCCATAGCAATCAACACGATTCCATAGCAACGAACAAGCTACTGGGCCGATTCCAACCAAACTTGGTGTATGAAACCATATGGCCTCGGGAATTCGACCTATTGGGCCATTGACCATATCACGAAACACCCATAGCAACCGGTACGACTCCCTAGCAACGGGCAGACTACTGGGCCTATTTTAACCAAATTTGGCATCTGAACCCATAATGCTTTGGGAAATCGACCCTTTGGGCCATTTGTCATTTCATGTGACATCCATAGTAACCAAAGAGACTCCCTAGCAACGGGGAACCTACTGGGTCGGTTTTGACCGAATTTAGTATGAGCACCCACAATGCATTACAATTCGACCTGTTGGATCAGTGGCCATGTTACATAACTCCCATTGCAACCAACGCGTCTCTATAGCAACGGGCAAACTACTTGGCCCATTTCAACCGAACTTGGTGTATGAAACCATAATGCCTCGGGAATTTGATCTATTCATCTATTGGGCCATTGACCATATCACGTAACACCTATAGCAACCGGCGCTACCCTCTAGCAACGGGCAAACTACTGGGCGTATTTTAACCAAATTTTGTATCTTAAATCTGATGCATAGGGGGATCGACGCATTGGGCCATTTATCATGTCACGTGACATCTATAATAACCAGAGCGACTCACTAGCAACGGGCAGCCTACTGCGCCGACTTTAACCGAATTTGGTATGTGGATCCCCAATGCATCACGAATTCGACATATTGGGTCATTGACCATGTTACTTAACTCCCATGACAACCAACGCGACTCCATAGCAACGAGCAAACTGCTGGGCCCGTTTCAACCAGCCTTGGTGTATGAAACCATAATGCCTGGGGAATTCGATCTATTGGGCCATTGGCCATGTCAGCACCCATAGCAACCGGCGCGACTCCATAGCAACGAGCAAACTACAGTGTTTATTTTAAGCAAATTTGGTATCTGTGCCCATGATACATTTGTAATTCGACCTATTAGGGCACGGGAGATCGATCCATTTGGCCTCTATCATGTCAGGTTACATCCATAGTAACCAAAGCGACTCCCCAGCAACGGGGAAAGTACTAGGCCGACTTTGACACAGTTCGGTATATGGACCCATGATACATTTGTAATTCGACCTATTAGGGTACTGAGAAGGCCACGTGATTCTCATGGCAAATCAACGCGACTCCTTAGAAAAGGACAAACTATTGAACCGATTTTAACCAAATTTGGTACGTGAACCAATAATACATTTAGGAAATCGACCTACTGGGTCATCGACCATGTGATGTGACATCCATAGCAACCAACGCGAGTCCCTAGCAACAGGAAAGGTACTATGTAAAATTTAGTCAAAATTTGATATATGGACCCATAATAAATTTGGAATTCGACCTATTAGATCACCGACTATGTCACGTGACTTCAATAACAACTAACGCGACTCTCTAGCAACGGGCTCTACTGCATTTGGCTAGGAAGTCACGTTGTCTCCATAGCTACCGCTGTGCTTCCCTAGCAACGGTTAACTAATTGGTAGCGTTTGATGTTATTTCATAGCTGGACCAAAATTAATCTACCAGCGCAACCATAATGTCAAGTGAGTACCTTACCAACATAATTCTGCCCTTAGCAATGGTCTACCCACGGGTTTAATTGAAATGAAATTTTATATTTATGCACACAACTTATTTAGAGACTGAACAAACCACTCGATGATCAAATCACGTAGCCCCGTAGCAATCGTATGCTCCGTTACATGTTAGCCTAACTAATGGTGGATTTGTGTCCTATTTCAAAGTTAGGACTGTGAGCGGGCCTGAAAAAACTAACAGTTATAATCACCGATACATCTGTTCTGGAGATTCTGGTGTATAATCTTACCAAAGGGAATTTCCTCGTGCTTATGTTTTCGTACCCGCTTTGCTGTGTCCTTGGTAGTAATTAGATAATAACGAGGTTAATTGCGCAAAATAACCTCATCTTTACACCACTGAAATATACACGATACCAGATTTGTATCTGCATGGCGGGGTGGAGAATCACTGCCATTTTCCCATCGCCCTTTTTTGCACAGTATAGGTATAATTTTCTTGTTTTCTTTATCGTAACGAACGGAACGCTCGCATCACATTCAGAGTGAACATTTGAGTTTAATCCCGTGAACGAAAATTCTCGGTTTCCCGGTTCCTACAGCCGGTCGCGATAATTGGAAATCTATTGCACGGAACGAGAATCATGCATGACACTGTTTGTGTTGAAGTAAAGTTTTCAAAATTGAAAAACTGCCCCAACGTAACTTTGTAAGATTTCGTCAGCCCTTCCACGGCTGAACTTTGTACAATCCTTCTTTTTGAAGAACCCTTTTCTCCAAATCACTGTAGCTCTCAATCAATTCCGGAGGATTCCTCCTTCAACAGCAAAATCTTCACTCGCTTCAAAGTTCAAACTTGTCTTCATTTTCAGAATCACTAGTATCACTCACTATTCATTACCTCCTTCAACATAAGCTCCTTCGTCACTGCCGTCACCAGCCTCATCTGCTTTAAGCGGGGGAGACTGGTGACGGCAGTGAAGAGGGAGTTGAAGCCAGGACGAAGTAGTGATAAAACTAGTGATTCTGAAAATGGAGACGATCTGCAATCGGGTTTGGATTTTCACATTTGTCGTAGTAAAAGAACTTTACCGTATGGCGTTGGCATATTGCCAATAAAATATGTCCATTTTCACGAACATAAATGCGTCTTGTTACCCACGAAAATCTACTTGATCTTATGCGCGACATTTCTCGGTTCCCGGTTCTGAGTGTAATTTCATTCCCATTCCCGTTACTACAGAAAACCGGGAATATATTAAACCCGCAAATGCCTTAAAATTCTACCATATCTCAGAAGGAGAGGCATGGAGGCACCTGCAACCACTCTATTGCCCCCAGACACCTGCATGCCTTTGAATCTTGTTATATGACTATTATCGATGTCATCTCCTGTCTTATTTCTTCAGAAATTGGACCCGAACGTCGGTCTTTTACCAGCGAGAAGTCTGCAGTCTGAAAAAGGTTTGTGGTTCTGTAAACCTTCAGAAACACCAATTTTCAGTCCCCGTTCGTATTTCGGTGAAACAATTGATTTGGAAATGAACAAAAATAATAGCTGCAGTAACATTATGCTGTAGTGGTTAAACTGACAGCAACAACAGTGGCAGAAGTGGTAGAACAGTGCACACACAGAGGATCTCTAACGAGTCGCGATTCCATGCGAAATTTCTGTACCGAGTTCATTAACCCTTTACCCAACGTAACGGCCAAAACCGGCCAGCGCTATTCTCAAAAATCCAGGGGGGGGTGGAAAAAATTTGCAAAACACTGATGCCGGGGTGGGTGGGTGGACAAGGAGGACAAAAAAAAGTTTTTTTCCGGTGCTTGCAAATTTTTTCCTCAGACGCTTTTGGGCAAAATTGTATACCATAATCAGTGAAGTATCATTCAAGAGCCAATAAAAAGACACTCAAGTTATCTGGGGGTACCTACCATGGGTTATATACGATTATAAAACTGTTATTGCGGCTGAGCTATGATTCGGTTTATAGTGATACAGTGTATGACATATTGAATAATGCAAGTTAAAATGCATCACTGATTGCAATTATCAAACACTGCACTCTAAGGATAAGTTATCTTGAGGGTGTTCCGTTAGATTAAATTTCTAATATGTTCATCCTGGTGAGATTGGCTGGCTTAGATGAGGAGCAAAGACAATTATGTGAAGTCAGGAACAGTTACAGATTTCAGCTGCAGGAACAATTCTGTACAACGATGTATCTAGACCTATTACGAAAACACCAATGACTCTTATTGCCATTGTAGGAAGTATGTAACACAAAAACTACTAAACATTGAACCTGATTGAACTGCTAATTTATTTCAAACACATCTGAGAACACAGGTGTCAACAAACTCATGTACCAGACCTTCTAGGGCTGGACTTAAAATAAGTCATAAATCCCCTCCCCCAACCCAGCCATGCCCCACCCAAACCTTCGTCAAAAAAATAAACAAATACATAAATGACTAAACTCATTGCTTTTTGCATACACATACCGTGGAACCTCTCTTGAGAGACCAACATTTTTGCCAGACAAAAGGGGTGTTTCAGACAGATGGTCTGTTAAGACCACCTGTCTTGAAAGATCACTTTTGTCTGGCCGAAATGGTATGTTGTTCTGTGTTGTCCACATAAAACACACTCTAGCTCAAAAGAGGTGGTTCCTCAAAAAGGTGGTCTCTCAAGAGAAGTTCCACTGTATTTATGAATGGAGAACGCAATGGGTTCTGATGGGTTGAGTAATTTATGATATTTAACCCTTTACCTAACATTCTTTTCAAAAATACAAAAAAAAAATAAAAATTCTCATATAACTATTACTGTTCAATAAGGTTACTTGAAATAAACACATGTATGGCTAACATTAGAATTGGCTTTATTGTGGGATATATTTGGATATATAATCCACTTTGAATGTTGCTGGTTTACATTTATTGTGGCCACTATGTTAGGACATACCAGCTTTACTCTATATTTGATTTGTTATGGGAGACCACCTGCCTTAAGAGACCACTTTGGTCTGATAAAACGGATGTTCTTCCAAGACCTGTCCTACTGTACAAGGTCAATCCCTCAATACTGTACGATAAAATTGGTTATGGTGCAGTATGGTGGGAAGGAAGATGCAGAAGCATGTATTTAGTGGGGGTGGGTGGTCCAGATAACCCCGGAAAAAAATTGTAAAACTGGAAAAAAATTACATGGGGTGGGTGGGTGGGTCCTCCAACCGGTCAAAAACAAAAAATCGGCATCGGTGTCTGCAAATTTTTGCCTATCCCCCTCCCCCTGAAAAATCGCCAATTAATTTTCATTATTTTTCAATTTTTTGTCTCAAAAACATAGGTTGTGTCCCCTAATTGGAACGAGCTCGTCGAGCTCGTTCCAATGAGGGGTAAGAACCTATGTTTTTAAGACAAAAAATTAAAAACATTAGTTATTCAAGAATATTTTTTGCAAGTGTCGTCTGCTTTTCATGTTAGGTAAAGGGTTAAAATCGATCTGATTCAAGGTTTACCGAAACTCAGATCGATTTTAGTGATTAATATTCGGACATTTCATATCAAATCGTGACGAATTTGAGATTCTTTTTTACATGATGTGTAATTAATCTGTTAGCAAGGGTAACGACTAAAGCTGACCAACGCTGTTCACAAAAATCGCCATCCAAATTTTAGTATTTTTTTTTAAATTTTGCCTCAAAAACATAGGTTATGACGCCTCATTGGAACGAGCTCATCCCAATGGGGGTCATAAGCTATGTTTTCGAAACAAGAAATGAAAATATTTAATTATTCAAGAAATGTTTTCTGCAAATATCGTCTGTTATTTGTATTGGGGAGACAGTTAAGGAAAAACTGGAGAACATTAATTCAATTCTATTTCCGAAACCAACTCACTCACGTCGACGTTGACCTCTGTGAATGATATTTAACGTAAAGAGCTATTTGATAGTGATTATGTGATAAAAAGATATTCGGCCACTGAATGTGTGGCCGTGTCTATAGCAGAAGCTTTGAACGTCGGTCGACAGGTTGTACTGACAGTACGCAATTTCAAATATTGACATGAATGTTTTTCTCCAGTGTTGCTATACTAGTAGTAATATTCAAAAGAAGTTATCAGTAGTATGCCATGTACCCGGACAGGTCTAGGATGCCGGACCTCGGTGTCGCACTTCATGTCACGTGACCTAGTGGCGCCATGTTTGGTTGTCATGGTAACCCCCATGAGCGGCCATTTTGTGACGTCATCCTCATAGGGATACGTGGTGTTAGTGCGCATACACAGTGCGTGTTGTTAGGGTGATACGTGTTTCCGTCGTCCATTTTGTATACTGGAGGCCGCCATCTTGGTTTCTATGGTAGCACGTGGCACGTGGTTGCTATGTTACCTGAAGACCTACAATAGGATAGGGGTATGTTCGGAGGAGATGTTCGATTGGAATAAGAGTAAATATAATTACCTTAAACAACCCGACAATCTCTCCAAATCACCAAAGGAAAGGGCGTTAACGGGGTATGATATTTGAATAAGCTTTTTGAATAGGTACGTTTTCAAAAAGGATTTAAATTGCATGTAGCTCTATGGTGCTTGGAGGTGATTGGGCAACTGATTGCAAAGTAAGGATCTGACGACTGAAAACACCCAACTACCTGATGTATTTAGTTCACTGGGAACATGACTAAGTCTCTATAAGAGGAAGACGCATTTTCTAACATATGGAGTGAGAGATTATTATGATCCCCGATGAATCTGGAGATGGGATGGAGAAATCTCACCCGAGGGGCAAGATTTTTGAACCAGACCCGAGGCTTGCCGAGGGTCTGGTTCAAATATCTTGCCCCGAGGGTGGGATTTCCCCATTCCCACCTTCAGACTCATCGAGGATGATTTTTCTCCCCCCACACGAAGATTACGTCATTATAGATAATTGGCAGTCACGTGCTGACATACCCAATTTATCAAGTCGTAGTCCTTTCGAAAAACGAACAATTTCATCGGAAAGATCGTACAAAAGTTAGGTATATACCATAGGTATATACTAAAAAAATGATTTGTTACACTGCCCGTTAAGGGGTTAATGAATTTGTGCGTGTCAAACTCTAATGTAAAGGGCATTGTGAGATTAATGATTGATCGATCGATAAATTCGCGCAGTGATATTATTAAATCTGCAGAGAATCATGGGATTGAAACAAATCAACATTGTTGATTTTGAATGGCACGTGGATAACATGCGGGAAATCGTGAAGCCATTTTGTTTATTTACAATTGTGCAGACGATGATGAAATAGTTCCGGCGACCTTATAAAATATGCAAATGAGTATGTCACGTGGGGTGGGTGGCATAGAAATATCCCACCCTGCTGTCTCACCCGGGACAGGCGTATGTTTCACGTATAGTGGGGGGGGGGCGGGGGGGGGGGCGCGGGGGGGGGGGGGAGAAAAAGTGTCCTACAACGTGCCCCATTCAATGATCGTCGGTGCGAACTTGAAACCTTGCTAAATATATTTCTTTAAAATATTAACCCTTTACCGAACGAATCGCCCGCATCCCCCAGTAATATGCAAATTCAGAAGCTGAAAAAAAATATTTTTCGAAAATTTCAACAAAACCATATCATGTGACCCCTCTTTGGAACGAGCTAGTCGTTCCAAAGAGGGGTCACGTGATATGGTTTTGTTGAAATTTTTTGAAAAAATTTAAAAAATGATATTTAAAATAATAAATTTTGAAATCGTCTGCGTTGGGTAAAGGGTTAATAGAAGAAACAGATACTTTATATCATGCTGATTTCGTAATAAATGTTTAACTTAATTTAAACGAAACAGGCCGTAAACGTTCGTTTATTATTATTATTATTATTATTATTATTATTATTATTATTATTATTATTATTATTATTATTATTATTATTATTGTTATTATTAATTTAAAAAGTTACTGTCGTTTAGGCCTAAAAAAATAAATAATAATAAAAAAACAATGCAAACTTAAAAAAATTAAAATTAATTGGCTTATGTCTGATATTTTACACAAGTTAATAAATTTGATCATCGCCCCTCCCACACCAAACCCCCCCCCCCCCCCCCCCCACACACACACAAAATCCTGGCCAAAATTTCCTATAGTTGTTAATTCGGAGGGCAAGTCACGCATAGTTGGAAATTCCATCTATCTGGATTTTAGAGCTTCTTTGGTGATACTGATGTTTATTTTTCTTCCCAAAATTCCAGCTCGGTTTCCAATCGGAAAAAATTCTAACTGTTACTATTTGCAACTACAGTGTACGCAATATCGACCTTAATAAGTATACATGATGTCAATCGGTACGAGTTTTCTATAGTACGTTTACTTATCGTAATAAAAAAAATCCTCGAAATGCACTTCAAGAAAATCACATCATGTAAAATCGTTATCCTGAGTTAATTTCATCATTCACTGTTACAAAATGATGAAACGTCGAAAATTAATCATTCCTGCATGAGATCTGATTTAATGTTAGCACAGTGTTAATTGTTCAAAGTTCTAAGCTTGAAAATGTGTTTAGCACATATTCAATTCCCAGAAGAATAACAAATAATAATAACCTGATAATTCTATCATAAATTTGTTGGCATTTCAGTTATTAGAATCAATTTTATGCCACCTTTCGTGGCTTCATTTTCAATATCTTTCTCGGTAGTGTATTTCCAACTGCGGGGAGGGACCGGGCGGTTCCCCCTCGGTCCTTCCCCCAGTTGGAAATTCACTACCCTACACCCCCACCCCACCCCCAATCGGAAACCTGTAGCTACGTCCCTATGTAGATTATGAGACCAAAGACAAAAAATAAGCCAAGAGCATGAATTTTGATGGTACAGAAATAATAACAAATATAAAAAATAAAATAAAAAAACGCCCGCCAACATGCAATGTTACAAAAATGGCCCGAGAAATAGAAGATCTACTTTGTGGAGTCTTAATGAAAGTAATTCTTTTAAAATATTAATAATTCACGACATACTTTCGTGTACATTGGCTACCAGATAGTCATATACTTTTAACGAGCACATTCATACAAAAGAGATTTGAAACATTAAGGGTATTTTGCACAATGAAAATTGTGGTTTCGCTAAATGGTCAGAATGTTTTTCAAATTAGCGGTTTTTAGAGAAAATGTCGGCATTCGAGCAACCAACAATTTTTCCGAAGGACAACAAATTTGTCTGACAGACATATAGTCATGGGGGCGAATCGCTCCCTCCCCGAGGCACCTCCACTAACTTCGGTCAAATTTCATATTTAGCATGCTTTTAGTAATGATTCGAAGCATGGTCTTGTCGTCGTGATAGGTTACACCAGACCATGCCATAAATCCCGGCGCTAGAGCATCACACTAAATAGAATTTAACATAAGTGTCATGGTAACTGTTTTTGGGGTAATATGCATGTTAGTTCGTTTACGCACTGTAAAAATGTCGTTGAAATACAGTAAAAGCAATGGCTATCCAACCTTCTGCCATAAAGTATTACGGTGAAAACACCATATTTAACTACCAATTTCAATGCCGACCTTTTGTTGTTCGATTCTCATCCCTGACTTATATCTTCATGAAAATCGACGTTCAATAAGTAATCTCTCTTGAAATTATTAGACGCGCGAGGAAGGTGCAATTAAGCAGCAGGTAATTGTTGAGAAAACACCTATGTCCTCTATTTATTTATTTATTTATTGGTGTTTAAGGTCACATATTTCTGCATAATGGCTAATCATGACCGTGACAGTTTTACGGGTGGAGGAAGCCGGAGTACCTGGAGAGAACCACCGAGCAACGGCGAGCAACTGTCAGCTCTCCAACATACTAACTCCACACAAGCAGGGTTAGCATTGGTTGAAGACAAGTGCACCATCGACGTGCAGAACGCCTTAGTACACAACGCCACCGTGCCCCCACGCGGGCAGTGGAGATGAAGTGTCTTGCCCAAGGACACAACGCGGTTGCCGCAGGTGGGATTCGAACCGAGGACCTCTCGGCTTGCAGCCTGCACCTCTACCTACTGAGCCGCCGCGCTCCCACCTATGTCCTCTGACATTAATCAAAAATAAAGCTAAGTCCCTTTTTGTCACTTTTAATAAACGAAAACAGGCACCCACGGAACTGTTTGTTGTTTTCGTGTATTAAAGGTAATAAAAGGAAAATTGGCTTTTATGACAAGCAATTAGTTCACAGATAATCCGTCATTAAGAATAAAGGTTTTATTCTTCCTAGGAATAAAATCTCACCTCCTAGACCTTTATAATAATGGAAAGGACAGTGTATGTATTATGTCAAGATGCGCACACAATGTTGGTATGATGAACAGGAAAACGTTACAGAACATCAAATGATGGTGAAAATGCAGTTTTTTAATTTTTAAAAGGGGTTTTAACTGAGAGTAATTGTCAAACATTCAAACTAAATAGGAAAAATGTAAAAAGCCAGCTTCGCTAACCGTTCAAAAATTCAATCTTTATCGGAAATCCACATACTTTTAGTGTTAAATTTACTGTATGCTTTATGAAATTAAGTGGAGGCTAACTTCCCCTTAAATCTCTTCTAGTGACGAAAATTGTCGACCATGGAACAAAATTCGCTGATATTTCGTTTAACTTCATTACACGGAAGGGTGTTTATTGGTTTGTCATACAGTGTAGACCAGTTAATATCTGTAGATATTAATTTGTCTAATTTAAACACTGAGTCCCCCGAAACAAGGCATCCTTCGCCATGAACGACGCCAGAAGATTGTTTCGAACCTTTCGTTGAACATTGGGGGAGGGACCTCGGCGCCGGACCTCGGAAGTGACGTCATGACACGTGACCCAGCAACATTTTGGTTGTCATGGACACCTGCGTGAACGGCCATGTTGTGAAGCCATTATCATAGTGACACGTGGTGGTATTGCGCATGCGCAGCGCTGTCGTTAGTGTGACACTTGTTTCCGTAGTCCATTTTGTATACTGGAGGCCGCCATCTTAGTTTCTATGGTAGCACGTGGTTGCTATGTAACCCAATGGGCTACAACAAGACAGGTGTATGTTTAGAGGGTGTGTTGGATTGAATAGGAGAGTTTTCTGACTTATTTATTTCGTATATTACGACAAACAGTCCGACAAGTTGCACTGGTTCGAATTCTTTCAGAATTCTCTGCTTCCATCTATAAGCTATGCTATAGTTTCTGCCTACCTGACCCTGTTCGTTTGTTCTGGAGTATACTCCATAAGAGCCTATCAGTTACAACAGTTTTGTTACTATATTTAGCTTTTTCTGGCCTGTTCAAGCTGGTTCTAACCATATTCCAAGTACCCCTGTCCTTGTTTCGAACAGTATGTTTCATTTATCTAGATCATCCAGTCATTTCACTTTACTGGCGCTAACTAACCAATCATATTGCTTGATTTCCCATAATATGTACCTACTCCATTGTGTACAGCATTGTGTATGATTCTCAAACCCAAGAGACAATCGAGCAGAGATATGTATTGCTTGAACGATTCGAATCCCATCGAGCAAATGAGCTATAGAGCAATTGCTTAAAAGCGTGACTCCGCATACTCTCTACAACTCATTTCGAAAAAAATGGGATTCCATAACCACAGTCGTTTTCAAAAAGGGATTCCGTAAGTGGGATACCTAGAAACAGGATTAATGGTTTCCCCCAATAAACTATCGAGCAATTACTGAGAAGTCATTGCTCGAACGACTCGAATCCTATCAAGCAAATGAGCTTTAGAGCAATTGCTCGATCGAGTGACTCCACACACGACTCTTGTCCTCATCTCGGTATTTAGCTAACACGTTCTGTGGAATCCTTTCTTGTGGTCCGTGTTCTATAGAATGTTTTTTTATCGTATGAGGCCATGAGGGTCGTGAGGAACTTCCTCAATAAGATATAATTTATCATCCCTCATGGACTCATGCGGTAAAAAAGGGATTCCATAGCCACAGACGTTTCCCAAAAAGGGATTCTATAGGGCTTCCAAAACAGGGACTCCATAACTGGGATTCCAAGCTCCTATACAGCTCTTATATAGATCTTATAAGGTAGTCTTACCATCGGCTTCCACCATGTCCTATGCTGTCTGTCCTTTGATTAGCTTCCACTGTTTTCACCTAATGCTATAGTCGTCTGCACCCCTTACAGCCTTGTACAATTATAACTGACTTGGATCATTACTAGTAACTATCTTCGATTGTCCAACCAATTCGAATCCCAACGAGCACATCGGCTTTAGAGCAATTGTTCGATCAAGTGACTCCACATGCTGCTCTAAGACTCATCTCGAAAAAAAGGGATTCTGTAACCATAGATGTTTCCCAAAAAATGATTCCGTAAGTGGGATTATTATCAGACTCCGTGAAATTGTTTCCGAGATTTGATATAAAAACTCGAGGGTATTCCCCTTCCCCAATAAGAAAACAAGAACTTTTGTTATAGATTAAAATTTTATTGAATTTAGTTAGCGCCAGTGAAGTGAAATGATTGGATGATCTGGATAAATAAAACATGCTGTTCGAAACACAAGGACGGGAGTACTAGAAATAGGGTTAGAACTAGCTTGAACAAACCAGAAAAGCTAAAAAATAGTAACAAAAACTGTTCCAACTGATAGTCTCTTCCGGACTATACTCCAGAACAAATGAACAGGGTCGGGTAGACAGAAACTGTCATTCGCTGATAATACAACTGCATTCACCTCTGGCAACAACCTGGACACCTTAATTGACACAACGAATAATGAAGTGTCAAAATAAGTGATTGGTGTGTCGCTAATAAACTCCTTCTGAACGCCAGCAAAACTAAATGCATCTTGCTCCATCCACAAGGCTCAGCTAATGTTGCGGATAGGCATGTTACTGTAAATAGCACAAGCATACCTTTGGTTAGTAACAATCATGACGATAAATTCATAAAATTTCTTGCCATCAATATGGATGAATATTTGAGTTTCAAACACCACGTCTCAGCCGTTTGTTCTAAAATATCCAGGGCCATATATGCAATAAATAGAGCGAAAAAATACTTCCCCCGATGCCATGAAAAACATGTATTATACCCTGATACATAGCCACTTATTATACGGGATTCGGGTCTGGAATCATTTTCCGGCCACTAAGAGGATCTTCAAACTCCAAAAAGGGGCAGTTCGTATCATAGGAAATAAAACTTGTATAATACACACACCGACCCACTATTTAAAGAACTTCAAATTCTAAAATTTGAAGATCTGTATAAACTGCAAGTTCTCCTCTTTATGCATGATTGGTACAACAGCAAATTACCGGATTGTTTCAATGAGACCTCCAAAATATATGCAAATCCATCGGGTATGGATACAAGGCAATCAGGGAAACTACAAACTTCTAAACCAAGAACACAATTTTCTGCTAAACTCCCGCCACACACATTTCGAAACTTGTGGAATCAAAGTCACGCCCCAAAAGCAAAATCTTTCCAGGCCTCAATTTAAGAGAACTTTTGTTGAAGAGTTTTTTTTAATTCGTACCAGTCAACAGTAAACTGTAATAACCCATGGTGTCCTGATTGCTAATAGTACCAAAAAAACCCCAAAACAAACAACCATTAACATATTTCTATAACAGCAAACGTCTATAATAGATCCTTTGCCTACGTGAGAATGAGAGAAACTATAGCCCTCACCGAATTGTTGCTTAGTGTACTACTTATTGTATTAATTATTGTACTAATTAACAAGTCGTAGTATCCCTTGTCTACCTCGTTGTGTAGTGTTTGGGACGCTACAGAGTCATCAGTGGTGAATTCTTCACCCGACAAGTTCCTATAACATAACTCGCGAATATGGGCCGCAGGAACTGGCGATGGGTTTTCGGCCCGTGGGGGTTGGTCTTATCCAACTGTTCACGGACTGGCGGCTCATCGGCGCTTTTTGTATTCTATGTTCGGGGGTTGATATGCCCTCTCGTGCATTGGTAGCGTTTCTCTCACAAACCGTTTACTATCCACAATAGTATTATCCCAAAAGAGGTTCTATCACTAAACCTAATGTGCCAATGATAGAAACTACACCCTCACCGAATTATTGCTTAGTGTATTACTTATTGTATTAATTATTGTATTAATAAACAAGTCGTATCCCTTGTCTACATCCTTGTATAGTGGTGAGGACGCTACAGGTACCAGTGGTGAATTCTCCACCCGACAAGTTTCTAATAACTCGCGAATATAGGCCACATGAACTGGCGATGGGTTTTCGGCCCGTGGGGGTTGATCTTATCCTTCATCTGTAACCTGTCTTGTTGTTATCTTGTATTTTTATGCTGCAAATAAATCAATCAATCAATCGAAACTATAGCACAGCTTATAGATAGAAGCAGAGAATTCTGAAAGAATTCGAACTACTACAGCTTGTCGGGTTGTTTGTGGTAATTCTACGAAGTAAGCGAGCCAGAAAACTACTTTATTCAATCGAATATACTCTCTGAACAAATCCCTGTCATGTTATAGCCGCCACATAGCAACCACGCGCTACTATAGAAACTAAGATGGCAGCCTGCAGTATACAAAACGGACGACAGAAACAAGTATCACCCTAACAACACGCGCTGCACATGCGCACTAAAACCACGTATCGCTATGTAATGACGTCACAATATGGCCGCTCATGCAGACTATCATGACAACCCAAAATCCAAAATGGCGCCACTGGGTCACGTGACACTACGTCACTTGCGGGGTCCTTCTGATGAGGCACGAAACGTGTGAACTATACTACTTCCATGTTCCAATATTCTACCACCCCCCCCCCCCCCATCCCCACAGGCCCGTGCACAAGAGCGGGATCCTGTACTCGCCACACCCTCGCCCCAACGATCGTCAGGTAATGCTTCGCATCATGCTTGAAATGTGGCGCCCCCTCAAACCATGAATCCTTGGCCCGCCATTGCTCGTGCAAGACACAATCTCACGATTTTTATGGAGTCTGCTTTATACGCACATTTGAAAGTCCATTAGCGTCCCTTGGGTTGTTAATCATTCCGCTGTGGTTGTGAAACCCTAACACTCTTCCAAAATCATGTTATTGTATCATCGGCGGCCCTCCAGAAATGGATAAAAGAACACTTTGCCTTATGTCTCGGGCCGCCCATAAGACCGCGGACTGTTAATCATTTGTGTTGTGCCGCTAATGAATCGTGACGCTAATTAATCTGGTTATTGTTTTACTAACAGTAGGAAAGGCTGACGCTATAGGGCAAAGCATTTATCACCGAATTCCCCCATACCCCAATGCTGACACTATAGGGACAAAATTAACATAGGATTCTCCATAGGGTTTTGTCCCTATAGTGTCATTTTTGTCCCTATAGTGTCAACATTGGAGGCAGGAAAAAAATTTTAAAATCTTTTTACATCGACATTTTTGTGTGATACCACTTTATTTCAAGATTCCATTTTGCTGAGAAAATATGTGTAGCCAGAGTTGTGTCTTGAAATAAAGCATTATCGCTTAAGATTTTTGGAAAAAATGCTAAAATATCCTATCTGTGATACATAATAAATTTATACAATAGAAAAAATGTTTTTATAAAAAACTCTGTGGGTTGTTTTGACACCTGATTATGATTACATAAAATAATGTCTATAAGTTTGTGCAAACCATCGACGGACATCTCTGTCATTCTGTTGGAAATTTCTTGGATCGAATTTGATAGTAAGAACTGTCTTCAAATCATATCCTCTTGCAAGATGATCTAAAACAAATATACAGTTCATACCACACACCACAGTACGCGCACTTTGTACCCTCATTGTGTTTATAGTCCACAAATCTGTGTTTTTCACTATGAAATTGTATATGTCTTTATGTAATGGTGGTAAGCCATAAGAATCAAAGTAGATGGCTGAATGATTGTCTTTGAAATATATCACCACCCAATGTTCTCCTGGTTCTTTTGATGAAGCTGTGTTCACAATATAAGCTTTTCTGTGTTTATGCTTTTGTTTTGGTAATAAGTCTCTTGAACACACTTTTCCATTCAATGATGATAACCTTAGCGAATTATCAAGAACATATTGTAGTTGAGTTGTGTCCATCTCTTCTTACCCCTAAAAAGGGCTGTTGTACTTTTTTTAATCAACTTCTTCTTCTTCTTTAACAAGTGGTGTGTAATATCCCCACTCTTTTTCTACTAAATCTGCCCAATTGTGAATGTCTTCTTGTGTGTTAATTTTAAAGTTCACATTCATATATGTAAAACATCCTTCAATGTTCCATTTTTTTGCTTGTTCGAGCAGTTTATATAGTACACTTGATATACATACTTTTTCCATACAGTCTTTCAAATACATTTCAATCCATATTCTTACATCCTTTCTTATACAAAAGTCATGTTTTGCTCCAGGTATTCCTTGACATCCATAACACAGTTTATTCACTTCTTCCTGTATCAAAGGTGTCACTTCATTTACAACAATTTCTTTAAATAATCCAAGGAACAGTTTTTCATTTTTTGTCTTCACTCGCCTCATTATTTGTATTCTTCTTCTCATTTCTCTGTGCATCTTGCAATGTTCACATTTACTCATTGTTAATAGTCAAATATCACTTCTCTGAACTTATTGATTTGTATTTCACTATCAAATTCTGCATATACAACAACGTTGGTCACCTGTGCCAGAGCTTCAGCAAACTGAAGATCTATTCGAAGGTTGCCAGACTTTATAGGGTGAGCTAATGGTCCACTGCTTGATTGATCAGGTGTCAAATCAATTCCCCAGATGGTATATCCTTTTGCATAATCCTGCATTGATATATTAAATGTTTCATTTTGTCCAAAATACCCCATTGCTTCAAACAATGATAAATATGAATTTAGATAAAGTCCACCTTCCAAATTTGGTTCAAAGGGACGTGATTTAATGGAATGTCCATCCACTGTGATTTCCAACTTGTTCAAATTGAAATGTTGAAAATTAAATGGAGATGTACCAATATCTCCATTTAAATCTTTATTCAAAACTAAGCCAAGAATTATTCGTTTTGGCATCTGTTTATGAAACAGATGGTCTTCTATTTTTGATCGAAGACTGTTTCCAGTGGTAAATGTTTTAATTTCAGTACGTCTAATGGGGATTTTATAATTTGTTCGATCTATTTGTGCATTCAGATCATTTGCAAATTTAGGAATTAAATCCAAGGCCGGTATTCTGAATATGGCTTTTTGAATTTCTATTTTTCCATCTACTCCACCAATCAGACAAAATTTAGTCAGAGCACGATGAATTTTAACTCTCATTTCAACACCATTTGGTAAATATTTCTCTTGCACAAACAGATCTAAATGCAATTTTCCTCTTAGTTGTACAGATTTACTGTTTGCAATTAATTTGTGACGTTCAATCAATCCTTTGTCTGCAGAATCTTTAGCAATTGCAGTATGTTGACCAGGGGTATCTATATACCACATCTCACTAGCAGCTAGATGTTTTTTTTCACATCTTTTGAATAGCTTAACAGATTTTCAAAAAATGCTCGATAAGGATACATGTCTGTATTGGTGGTTATCAAATTACCGTTCAGTATCACATCAATTTTACTGAACATGCTGTGAAAGAAATTATTGATGGGAGTAATATTTGTATCATCTTCCATTTCACTCCCATCTAGCTTTGTAATTTTGAACTGAACCTCAAGTGTAGATGCTGCAAGATCTAACCACTTGGTTGTTTGTTTGGGGATTAAAAATTCTATCGGTGAAGAATTGTTTAAAGATGCAATGGGAAATTGCTCAATCTCACCAATATTTTCGACACCACTTGATGTTGGTGATACATTATCTGGATCAAATCCACTACAAAAATGTTCGCAAGATCCATGTAACATCATGATTTAATCGAATATATCAAGTGGCCTTGAATTTCGTTTTGAATTTCGTTTTGAATAAGATTGCCTTTTACGTGTCTTCCCTCTTTGATAACGAACAGCAGAGTGATGTTTTGGTTCTCGTTTCTGTCTTTTTATTCCCAATGCAGCTTTCCCCACAGATGTCATAAGATCTTTTGCATGAGTGAGCATTACTTCTTTAGATGGTTTACGATTGCTCAGCAATTCATTTGCTATTTCTAAACCATGTTTTAATCCTTCTTTTTTTAAACTTTGAAATGCATTTTTTGCAATTGGTTTTATTAATGGTACAGCTGATCTTATTGCTGAGCGAAAAATAGACCCTAATCCATATCCGTATTGCCACGCCACACCTCGATATACTGGAGGCATATTTTATAAATTGAGTTGATGTCTCTGTCTAAAACGCAACTTGACAACACTCTTACCACTTGAAAACTGAATGTTTTTACCAGTATTCCCAATTATATTTATAGTGATATGATCAAAAGAAGATTTGATACTGGTACATAATGTACATTATCAAATTCTTTATGAGTGTGCAGAGATTCGTCACGTGTTTCAAAGGGTATCACACGTAAAATAGGCGCTTCTATATCACCAAGAAATGTATAATCTGCAATATCTGAATAAATAAAGAGTTGATTAAAATCCATATTTAAATCCACATTATATTTAAAAGCATTCTTTTCTGTGTTAGGACAAATTACTGGAAAAATATCTTTACACCCTAATTTTTCTGACAAACTTTGTGATAATTCAATCCCAACTGTTCCAATACTATTACCTGAAATTTTTACACGTGAATTTCGAGATGAATAACCAAGATGAAATGACACACCAAATTCTTTAAAAATATCACCCAGTTTGTCTTGAATTTCTGATTCTATTGCTTCTACAACCTGTCCACCATTTGCATATGCCCCCAGCAAAACACTTAGCTCAACAGCAGCAACACCCTTATGTACTGTATGTTTGAAAAACGATTTATTAATATTATTAATGCGTGCTGATATTTTGGGATCTTTTACAATGATTTTAAAATTTATTTCATCATCTGTTATATTTCTTGCCTCAGATGGTAAAATTGCTTCAACTAATCCCACTTCCTAATGTTCTTTATTAATATGAATCGGTTTAGATAATTTTGTTTGAAAACAACATTGTGTGTTATTTGGAAACATATCCATAGAACTATCACTCAGTAGTGTTATGTAAAACGAATTCATTTTTCTTCTCGTGTGGTTTCAAATATTTTAAACCTGGGCTTGGAAGAATATATCCTAAAGAACTACTTAATAATACTAACCACAATTCTTTGTTTGGTGATTGTAAACTAAGGTGAATGATAGCCGTAATTATAATTGCATAAATGACAATTATTTGTGTGAAATAAGATACTTGATTTTTTGCAACAAGACTTCCACAACAATTAAATTGCGGTTGTTGATTTTGTACTTCAACACTTGCACTTTCACCACTCAATGTATTTTCATTTAGTGACATATTCTTTTTATACTAAATCTGTTTCTGCTATCCAACTATCAAATTTTGTGGGATAACCTTCCCAATGTACTTTAAGTTCCTTAACGAGTTTCTTACCAATACGTCTCAAATGTCTGGCAAGAACCGAATCAATGATATATTTTTTATCATCTTTTATATTTTTAATTTCTTGTGGGTAAAATGTTCCCTGTATACTTTCACCACCCATATCTTCAAGTTTATAAGTGGGTGGGTGTGTATGTTTTATATGAGTGATTTTGAATAATTCTTTTGTCCAATTTGGTAAATATCCTTTTTCAAATGTACGTTTGGTTTTGTTAATATGTACTATATCGCCAACTTTAAATTTTATTTTTTTCTTTGTAGATTTTTTTTTACCATACAAATTTTGAGTTACTTCTATTTCATTTTCTATTGACACAGATGCAGGAGTTCTCTGAATACTACGATGGAAACTGTGATTGTATCCATCAACTAAATTTTGTAACACGTCAATATATCTTAATGTACGTTTGTGAGTAAAATATTTCCACATTTGGGTTTTCAATGTGCGTTGGAAACGTTCTACAATACTAGCTTTTGTTACGGGGTTTTCTGTTGTGAAAAAATGATTTTTTTGTTTCTTTAAAAATTTCTGCATCTCTTTATTTTTAAATTCAGAACCTTTATCTGATTGTAAAGATAATGGTTTACATCCAGAAGTTTTCAAAAGTCTTTGGAAAGATTTTGTTAGTGTTTGTTCTGATTTATTGTGTATGGGTATAACCCATGCATATTTTGAAAAAACATCAATGACACAAACTAAATAACGAAATCGGTCATTGTAAGATTGTAAACTTTGTAAATCTGCTAAATCAATTTGCCATTGATGATCAATTCCACCCACTACAGTCTTTCATCTTGCAAATTTTTACGAATGGGTTTATGGAAAGTGTAAGTCCTCTCTCCTTTCAACCATTTTTTAACTTGATCAACTGTAACAGATTTATCTTTTGAAGTGGCTATTTCACGGGCACCCGTGAAATCGTCTACAGGCTATTTCACGGGCGCCCGCGGAATAGTCAATGTATACTGTTTTGGCTATTTCACGGGCCCTGATAAATTATTATTTTTAATTGAATTCAATACAAAACAGACTGCCAGTCGCTCTCCTATAAACACACCCATATGTGCTGGTTGGACGAGAAGCTGTCAGATTATAATTATCAAGTGAATGTTTTGTCGTGTGATCACGGCGTTATTGAGTCAGTGTCAATTACAGTGGTTTCAATGTTTTGATTTGATTAATTACAGTTACTATTCTTTTCTCACAGTAAATAGATTTGTAATAAAGAAAAATTATGCATCAGTTAGTTGTTGTTATTTTAACCACTCATGTTCCATCATTATCGTCAAACATCCGACTTTTTGATTGAAATATCATCACGTTGTTTTGACGAAACGTTAATTAAAGAATGGCGGTGCATTATGTATCAGATTTTCGGTGCCTTTTTTGTTGAAATGGAATCAGTTAGTTGTTTAATTACTTATTGAAGTCAACTCAACTTTATATTGATCACAAATTGTTTTTACTAACATTTTTTTCTATAAAACCCCGAATCTTCAGGTAAGTCGTCAGTTATCAATTTACATTACAACTAAAATACAAGATGAGTCGTTTAAAAGTCGGAGAATTGTTTGCAAATTTTTCGGAATTGCAAACTGAAATTAAGCGTTACCAAGATGAGAATTTTGTAAATCTTTGGAAAAAGGAAGCAAGAACTATAGAAGCTGGGAGACGGAAGGCACCCAACAAGAACTTTAATGTCGACCTGGTATATTCTGAGATTGTGTTTGCATGCTGTCACAATGGACAGTACAAACAAAGACTTAAAAATGGCCAAAGATCTAGCAAACAAAAGACTATTAAAACTGGCTGTGAATTTGCGATAAAATTTAGGGTTTCATCGGATGGCCAGTATTTATATGTGTCCAAAATGGTTGACCGACACAACCATATACTTTCAGAACTTGAATATACTTATCACCCAATGGAACGTCATGTCAACAATGAAACAGCACAAGAAATCGTGGAAGTTGTTCACCTTGGAGGAAAAATAAATTGATACAACAGCATTTTAAAGAAAAGACTGGGAAACAAATTACAGTGAAGGATATTGGAAATATTGCTAAACGGTCAAAAATAGTAGCAACCGCAGTGGGCGATTCTGACATCAAACAACTTGCAGACTTTATCCCTTCGAAATACCCTTCATTGGACAATGAATTTATATTGAATGAGAATGGTGTTGTTACGGTAATATATTTACAAGATGCAGAAATGAAAAGTACATTTCATCGTTTCCCTGAACTAATACTAGCTGATGCGACACATAAAACAAATTATAATGACATGCCATTTTATTCACTGCTAGCTGTTGATGGAAATGGAATAATAATAATAAATCTTTGGCCAGCCGCTGATTTGTCGCGGTCCTCATAAGAGAAGGCCATCATTCCCCCTGCACCCCACCCCCTCTTCCCCTCCTCTCCTCCCAGCATTCAGATATAAACTGCTTAATAGTGTCCCTCACTTCCTCTTTTTCAATTTCTTCAATAAGCATTCCTACCCTCTCCCTCGTGTCCCCCTTCAGCCATCTATCCTTTGTTTCTTCACCCCACTTCTGCATTATTCTTCCAGTAAATTTTATTCTATGAGGTATATACTGTGGGCATTCCAAGAGAAAATGTTCCAGGGTCTCCACTACTCCAGAGTGGCACATTTGGCATCCCTTTTCCCCATCTCTCCCAATTTTTCCCCGAAGCTCCAGTGATCTTGATCTCAGTTTGAACAGCAGTGACCCTCCAAAGGTGCCATCTAGGTACTTCTCAAAAGCTGGCTTTTCTTTATATTGTAACCCCTGCAGTGATCTTTTCACGCTAACCCCTGCTCGCCAGTTTCGATTGCAATCTTCCATGACTCTCTCTTTGACAAACCTTTTGCCTTCTTTCATTCCTACTTCTATGTTTGTGACCTCTATAGAGTAATTGTCCATTAGTTCCCTCACATGTTTTGACCACCCCGTTTCTATATTAGAATTCCAAATGGTATCGAGCATCAATTTGCACCACCGGTTGTCAGGCAGGTTTCTCAAGTAGTTAAAGTAACACAGTTTTCCCAAATCTACCCTGTCCTTGATTTTCATCCACCCAAGCTCCCCCCTTACTGCTTCCAAAGCTGCAGCATTACTCGACCCTGTTATCCATCTGCCGGCATCATTTTGAGTATTTTCCAACTTTTTAATAACGGTTTGGTTTAATGGAATCACGTCCGTGCCATACGTTATACTTGGTAAACCCACCCTCTCCCACAGTGTTTTCCCCACAAAGACCTTGTTGAAATTATTTTTCCCTAAAAGTTTTAGTTGGTTCAGAATTCTTTTCCCCTTCAGAATCAGTTTGGCTGAGTAATTTCTGTACACCCCTCTTCCCGTTATATTTATGCTTACCCCTAGATACTCATACTCTCCCGTTTCTCCTACAGTGATTTGTTTGCTTTCCCCTTCGGGGATTGAGAACTCCCCCACTCTCCATCTCTTCGTCATATCTACCTTGCGTCCAACGGATATTACCTTGCTTTTATTTTCATTTAGTTCGAGCCGCCAAGTGTTCCCATATCTACCAACAATTTCCAGCAGTTTCTCTAGCCCCTGTTCAGTTCTAGACATTAACACCATGTCGTCCGCAAAGAATAAGCCTGGTATCTTTATGTCTCCAACATTTACCCCCTCCGCACTCTGAATTAGTTCGTCCCCTAAATCTTTAACATACAATGCAAACAAAATCGGTGAAAAGATACACCCCTGCTTGAGGCCTATATCCATAGGGACTCGTTTTGTAGTGATACTCCCTAGACTGAGTTGGCTTTGCACATTTGTATACAGTGCTTTCATGATTCCCACAAAGTCACCCCCCAGTCCGATGCCCTCGAGCTTTCGCCACATACCTTCCCTCCACACTCGGTCGTACGCTTTTTTCACATCTAGAAATGCCAGAAACATCTTTTTCTTTTCAGCCTTTGTTGATTCTATCAGTTGGGTGAGTGTAAATAGGTGATCAGTGACTCTTCGTCCTTTCCTGAAACCATTTTGAATTTCTCCTAAAAAACCTTTCTCTTCAATAACTTCCTCTAGTCTACCGTATATGACCTTACAGAATACTTTTCCGATGTTACTACTAACTGATATCCCCCTATAGTTATCTAGAACTTCCTTATCCCCCTTTTTGTGTATGAACGACACCTTACTTTCCCTCCACTCTCTGGGGACCTCTTGCTTTCGCAGAGCCAGGTTGAAAAGGTTTGTCAGGACTTCAATAAGTGCCTCCCCTCCATTTTTGAGGAATTCGTTCGGAATTTCATCAGTCCCTCCCGCTTTACCATTTTTTAATTTCGAGACCACGTTCCGCACTTCTTCTGCCGTTATTTCGCTACATACACGATTAGATAGGTTCTCCTCCACCAGTGTATTTCTTTTTGGTGGGGACCCACTGCCCCATCGCCTATCGTTTATCTTTTCCCAGTGCTTGACTAACTCTGAAGCGATACGGCCTTTATCTTCTGTACTTTCCCCATCCACTTTGATACTCTGCACACTACTTTTCCCCCGTTTATTTACCCAGTTCCAAAATACGTTTGAGCTCGAACCCCCCGTTTTCTTTATTGTTCTGGCAAGACTGCAATTGCGCTCCTTCCTATTATTATTCTTTATCTCATTCACCTTTTTCCGTGCCAGTTCATATTCTCCTTTCATTAGTCTCGTGTCATTGTTATCCACCCCTTTAAGCTTCCTACTTCTTCTGTAAGCAGCGCATTTTACCTTCCTTTCTTTTATAGCCTTTTTCAGTCCCTCGTTAACCCTGTATCCAAGCTCTCTCGTTGGGACCCTCACCCTTCCTATACACTCCTTCCCTGCCTCTGTCAGGCTATTTACTATCCCATCTGAAATACTCTGGACATTTGCATCCCTAGGTATACATTCAAGATTTGGTTTTAGTTTTTCCCGAAACTGCTTCCAGTCGGCTCCTTGTTTTAGTCCCCAAACTTCCTTGAAGGTATTTCTGTCTCTATTCGTCTTTTTGCCCATAATCTTAACTGTTATCAGGTTGTGATCACTACCCAAGTCTTTTTTTCCCTCGTCATCTATTTCTACATCTATAACCTCCCTCCATACGCTAATGTCAGTGAGTATATAATCAATTATTGTTTTCTTATCGTTCCTCTCCCAGGTCCATTTACCCTTACATTTCGCATCCCTGTTCAGGATCTTTAAACCAAGCTCTTTTGATAGGTCCAACATCTTCCTCCCATTCGTGTTAATTTTCCTATCACCTCCCTGTATGCCCTCCTCCTTATCCCCGATGTGCCCATTGAAGTCCCCCATTAGGACAATACTGAACCCTCTGCTCCCAAGCTCTGTGATATTCGATCTAAGAGTTGTATATATTGAATCATTCCACTCGGGCTTACTTCCCTCCACTGCTAAGTATACAACACCAACGGCAACACTCCTGCTTCCTAACTTGATTTTTGCCCAGACTATTTCGTTGGATACTGGAATCTGAGTCCTTGCTTCTGTGAGATCTGTAATCAATGAGGGCTGTAATTCCTCTTTAGCGTAGATGCCAACACCCCCACCCCGTTTCTGACCCTCAGTTCGCCCAGCTCCTATCCACACGCAACCCTTCATCTGATCAACCCGCTCATCCCGTCGTATCCACGTCTCACTTAGACCCATTATATCGAAGTCTCCTTCGTCCATCATTGTTGATATTTCGCTTACTTTCTTGTGCAGACCCTGGATGTTGCAGTACCCAAACTTAATGAATCTTTGTTTTTTTGTCATCACTGGCACATTATTATAACCCTGGTATGTCCCTGTATTGTGCATGTTTGTTGTTCTTCCTATGTTCCCAGCATTTGTGCCACTCTGGGTTACCGGCTGTGGTCCCCTACCCCCCTTTTCTCCAAAAAAGGCCCAGCCACCTGTAAGATTTTTTGGCCCAACAGGTCTGTACCCATTCTACTTAAATGCAATCCGTCTCGCCCATACAACTCTCCTTGTCCCCAGAATGAATCCCAGTGGTCAATGAAATGCACTCCCAAGTCTTTGCAGTGCTCTTCCAGCTCCTCGTTTAGTGCCATAATCCGCGAGTTCCTCTCATTCCCACCACCCATAACGGGGAGCACCCCTGAAACGATGATCCGAGCATTCCTGCTAAGTAGCTTACTAATTAGGTCCTTGTATGTGTCCACCAAACGAACTGATTTCCTCTCCCTGATGTTATTGGACCCCACATGTAATACCACTACCGGATCAGGCCCCGACCCAGCTACAATACCGTCCACTCTATCCCTCAGGTCCTCCACTTTAGCCCCCGGAAAGCACAGAACTGTTCTATTTTTACTGTCCGGACCACAGACAACCTTGTCGATCCCCCGAACTATGCTACTTCCCGCAACCACCAACTTACTTTTGGACCTCGCCCTATTTATCTCCTCTAGTCTCCTATTGTTTACAGCGTCCTCTTCCTCTCCAACAGCCCCACTCGGAATCAATATCGGTATCGGTATCTTTGACCTAGGATTACTCCTATCCTTGTCCCTCCGTCTCTTTCCAGGTCCTGAGCTACCTGGACTACTCCCCTGGTCTTCCCCCGGATCCCTCGTCCTTTTTCCTGGCCTAGACCCCAAGCTACTATCTGTTGCAACTACCTCCATCTCCTCCTCTGTCTCTTCCGAATCGAGCACATCAAATCTGTTTCTGGTGCTGCACTCCCCACTGCCTTTGGACTTTACACCCCTATCTACCTGCTTCTCTGGCCCCCCTTTCCTACCACTTTTGGTAGTCCACGCCAAACGCTTTACAGCATTGCTCCGGCCTGGGCCCCCCTCATCTGTCCTACGTACTTTTCTAGCAGCCCCCACCTCATCACCTACCTCATTCACATCAAATGTTCTACCTCCATGTTTCCTCTTGGAACCACCGACAACCTTCCATCCTTCTCGGAAAGCCACTTTCACAGGCGTAACTCCAGACAGTCCCGCCCTACCAAGTTTTCCCTTCAGCTCAGCAATCTCCCCCTCAAACTTAACAATTGTCTCAAGTAGGCGGAGGATTTCCTGACAGTTTGCACATACCTCTCCATATCCCATCGAGCGACAGTCCCCATACATCATAGAACACTGTTTACAAACTTCAAGCCCAATATCGCCATCGGTGGCCCCACCAACCCGGCTCTGACCGACACCCCCAGTGACCTCTGTCTGCACACCAATACTTACTCCGTTGGCACCGTTGACCTGGACCGCGATATTACACGTATTTACCTCCATACTTACCTCCGTCTGAACAGACTTGCTCGCCATCATCAAGACAAAATTACGCGATCGGACAGGGAAAATTGTAAACACGCGACAAAAGGCAACACGACGAACCGTTCGACAACTTAGCGCTCACAGTTTTATTTAAGGCCTCCTAACTTTGTCCCAGTTACTATACTAAACTAACTCCCCACAAAGTTGAATAAAATAACCTGAAAATGAAATATATATGATTAGTAAACAATAAAAATACTTAATTTCGATTCGTAACCAAGGAGACTTCTTCTGTATACTTGCATTTAGGTTTTGATTGTACTGTAATGAGTCACATTGTATGTTCTTATGTGAACAATCAGACAAAACCTTACCTGATCTTACTAATTCTGGTGAGGAACAGCAACAAATAGACAATGGCTTACAACCGCAGGATAATCCTTTAGCTGAGGAAAATTTTTTAGCTACAGCATCATTTGCTCCCCAAGCAAAGAAACGTGGTAGACCCAAAGAAAGTGTCACATCAGCCATAGGTTTGCCCCGCAAGCATCAAAAGGCTGAATCAGACAAAAAACTACCTTTTCACAGAAAAGACACTAAAATGAGACAGAAAATCATGCTCAAATGGTTTTTAAATGATGATATTCCTTTTCGCTGTATACATTGCAATGGTGATTTGTCAGATGTTCGCTCTGTAGGTTGTGATAGTTGTTTAAATTGGTCGCACTATTCCTGTGCTGGGTTAAAAACAGAACCCAAGGTAAAATACTGGTATTGTAAAAAATGTAAATGAGATTTTATATCTAGTGTTGTAATTCAAGCCATGTCCCTTGCAGGGTAAAAATACATTTCTACTCCGGACTTCAAGAATTGAATTAGGGGGGAAATTTCCACATTATGCCCGAAAGACTGCAGACCGACAGGCCTAAGTCATGTCCTGTACATGGGTTAAATACATTTTTAGCCTCATTCTATACATTGACAATAGATGTTCTCGACTTCAAGAATTGAATTCGTTAAATTATCGAAGTCGGAAACAGGTATTGTAAATGTATAAAATTAGGGGGGAAATTTCTGCATTATGCCCGAAAGACTGCACAGAAATAAAAATTGCCCAAGAAAGTGGCCTGGCAGCCCTAAGTCATGTCCCGTACATGGGTTAAATACATTTCTAACCTAATTCTATATACATTTACAATAGATGTTCCCGACTTCAAGAATTGAATTCGTTCAATTCTCGAAGATGGAAACAGGTATTGTAAATGTATAAAATTAGGGGGGAAATTTCCACATTATGCCCGAAAGACTGCAAAGAAATAAAAATTGTCCAAGAAAGCGACCCGACAAGCCTAAGTCATGTCCCGTACATGGATTAAATACATTTCTAGCCTCATTCTACTTATTTACAATGCCGGTCTGTTTCCGTTATTTATTGTCGAGTATTTTGCTTACTGTAGTCCTAAATATCAGATGTAAATTTTATTTCATATTTTTAATAATAAAATCATTAAATTATTAGAGGAGTTTTTTTTTTATTCAAATAATACCAGTCACAATATATCCATAATCCAAGAGAGAGAGCCCGTGAAATAGCCAAAACAGTATACATTGACTATTTCACGGGCGCCCGTGAAATAGCCTGTTGACTATTTCACGGGCACCCGTGAAATAGTCAATCTATACTGCTTTGGCTATTTCATGGGCGCCCGTGAAATAGCCACTCCCTTTATCTTTACTGCAGGCTGCTTTTTATAATTTATGTATACCACTATAGCTTGCGGGGTGATTCGTATTGTAATATATTTCGGTTAATAAATTATTCAGTAGGCCTCCCATTTATTAGAAATTTTATTTTTTTGCCAATCTATGTCTAGGTGTTTTCTTTACTCGAAGAAGTTTACGTTTTGGAGATGTTAAAACAGAACTATCTAACCAACTATCTTGAGGAGAGCTTTGATATTCATTGGGTATGCCATCTTCTCTATTCATCCACACCAAACGTTCACGATTTCCAACAAAATCTTGAGGAATATTATATCTTTTAATCCACGATTGAATATTTCCCAGCCTCTTGGTTTAAAGTCTTTTCGATGTCTGAGAACATCATTGACTAAATCAATGATATTTGAACCTTTTATGGGTTCTCCATCATAGCTTAAAATACCCTGATCATCCCAACTCATGTGTGGGTGAGACGATAAAGCAGATAATAATGAAGTTGCTTTACGCCTCATTGTGACAGGAACACTTTCTATAATGCGATCTCGTAAAAACAATGACTTTCGGTCTACCTCAGGCATGATCAATGATGGATGTAATGCCTTCTTATATGACATTTGAAACTTTTGGAAATTTTCACCATATTTTTGTTTTCTCTCACTTTCTGATAATTCTGAATTCTCTAACACAGGTGATAATTCATTCTGCATCTGTGCTGTATTAGTAATTTGAGGGTCAGGTGGTAATCTTGGACGCTGTGATTTTTCACTTCTGTATTGTTGCATTTCTTCCATCATTTGATAAGGTACAATAGCCATTTTCTTCATATTTTACTCACCAATTTATTTGCAAGATTTGTTGCAAATCCTACAGCGGGTGCAAGTAACCCAAGTAATGGTAAAAACCCCCTTTTTGATTTAAAATTTGTTTTTTCTTTTTAAGTGATAACAATTTACTAGCACGCCATCTTAGTTGTTTACGTTTCGGGTGTAATTTTTGTTTCTGAGCAGGGGAAAGATGTATGTTCCCTTTTAAAAGATTATGACAACATTCTGCCACGCAATTAATTAATTCTTTAGGTGCATTTTTCATAGTTTGTTTTTGAAATGCTGGTGGAGTTTGACTTAGTGCCATTAGCACCCCACCATATTTTTTGACTAGCAGAATTTTACGAGATTGTTTTACCATCTTACCTCTACAAAGGACATTTATAAAATGATATAGTAGTCATATGTGTCATCCGTTTTTATTTTAACGAAAATAAGATCTTACCCCCTTAACAGTTTTGGGTGCATTCAAAGCTGTGAATCGTGCTGTCATTGGAATATTTTCTTTTAGCGGTACATGGCTCATACTCTGTCTAGACATCATAGGATCATGCGATACTCTAAATCCACCAGATGTTTCACGCATTAACTTTAATAGCGGTACTTTTTTCTGTTTTTGAAGTTTGCTAACTAAAACAGATTTTGTTTTTGTCTCCTTTTGAGGAGTGACTAAGACATTTGCATTCGTGTAATTTTTCTTAAACACTTTGTGTTTCTTTTTATGTGATTTTTGTTTTTTACCTTTGTTTTTTGTAAATGGTGAATAAAAATTTCTACTTGTCTTATGACCATCCCATCGAATTAAATTACGAATGATAACACCGCCAAAAAATCCACCACCACCTGGTTTTAAAATAATGTTTCGTTTGGTTGCAAGATCTACTCTTGGATTCGCAAGTTGTTGTAGATCCTGTCTATGCCTATCCATATATGTTAAAGTTTGTTTTGGCAATTTAATTTTTTTATTGAGTATGATTTTACTTGCTAATGTAAACCATTTTAAAATTTTCTTGAAACCTTTTTAAAGTAATTTTTCTCTTACAAATAGGTTCGACTGCTGACTCAATCGTTCTAATGATTGGATAAAAGTTGCCATTATGATGTGTATACGTCAGTAGGTAATAAATGTGGATTCAGTATCACTTGTACACGATTTCGAACATGTACACATACATCGATGTACACCTCCATAGGATTTAGTGTTAAAATCATGTACAGGTACACGATTTGTCGTTTTTTTATGGTGACACAGAATCCACTTGCAGATTCTATATCACTGGATTCTATATACACATTGCTCAAGAGTGAAAAAATGTACGAAATTTTAAGAAAAATAAGGTGTACTGTCTGATACAGAATCCGCAAATGGGTTTCCCCCATAGGATTCAGTGTTAAAATCGTGAGCAAAAAACGTGTTGCGGATTCTGTATCAGCATGAAAAAGGTGGTTTGCGGATTCTGTATCATCCGTATCTGTACACGATTTTAACACTGAATCCCTATGGAGGCGTACACGGAAACCCATTTGCGGATTCTACATCAGAAATCGACTTATGTACAGCACATGGAAAAGAGGTGATACTGAACCTGCAAAACCACGCTCCCATTTCTGATGTTAGTGGGGGGAATACCCATAGTGGATTTTTCCAAACTTAACAGACTACTATTGGGCACTCCCATTTCTGACGTAAGTGGGGGAATACCCATAGTGGAATTTTCCAAACTCAACAGAAAAAAAACTAAGTTTTTTCAAAATCCGGTTTTCGTTCAAAAGAGTCGACTATAAAATTGAATCTGTAAAAATAGACATTCATGTTTTGTTTTGGTGTGAATGAAGGTTTTTCGTTTACATTGAAAAAAAAAATTGAGTTTAGAAAATTAGAAAAAAAAAATTGAGTTTAGAAAATTAGAAAAAAATGAGAGGTAAAAACTGACACTCATGTTTTTGTTCTGGTGTGAATGAAGGTTTTCGTTCAAAAGAGTCAACTATAAAACATGAGTGTCAGTTTTTGTTCTGGTGTGAATGAAGGTTTTCGTTCAAAAGAGTCGACTATAAAATTGAATCTGTAAAAAAAATAGACATTCATGTTTTGTTTCAATGTAAACGAAAAAAAAACTGAGTTTAGAAAATTAGAAAAAAAAATTGAGTTTAGAAAATTAGAAAAAAAATGAGAGTAAAAACTGACACTCATGTTTTTGTTCTGGTGTGAATGAAGGTTTTCGTTCAAAAGAGACGACTATAAAACATGAGTGTCAGTTTTTGTTCTGGTGTGAATGAAGGTTTTCGTTCAAAAGAGTCGACTATAAAACATGAGTGTCAGTTTTTGTTCTGGTGTGAATGAAGGTTTTCGTTCAAAAGAGTCGACTATAAAATTGAATCTGTAAAACAAATAGACATTCATGTTTTGTTTCAATGTAAACGAAAAAAAAATTGAGTTTAGAAAAATTAGAAAAAATCGTTTGTTTACATTTTGTCACTGCGAATTTTGTGAAATAAATTATAATAAAACACTTTATAGAATGTTTCATTCAAATAAAAGTAGTTCATAGAATTGACACTCATGTTTTGTTGTGGTGTGAATGAAGGTTTTCATTTAATGGATCGTTTTAATAATAGATAATAAAACACATTTTTCCACTCAATTAGGTTTGAGTGGTAAATTTTTAATATATTCGTGATAATGTTCGGAGATGTGAATGAATCCTTTTAACAGACGTAATTATTCTCAAACGCATTAAATCAGAAACTGGTTTCTTATGTACTAAAACTTTCAAACTTTTTCAAAGTTCTCTCAGTTCGACATTGAGTGAATGATTTTGAGATATGAATGAAATCCTTTTAACAGATGTAATTATTCTAAAACGTGTTAAATCGGAAACCGGTTTCTTATGCGCTAAAACTTTCAAACTTTTCAAGTTCTCCCAGTTCGACACTGAGTGAATAATCGGTGATGTGATTTTTAACGCGTTCGGAGGCAAAACGCATTTATATAGGTTTTATCGTGTAAAATGTTTTTTCTCAACTGGTTTTTTTAGTTATTATATTAAAGACAGAAGATTTTTATTTACTTAAAACATAAAAAATAATTATACATTTAATTTTGAAAATAATAAAATAACTCACATTAGCATACTCAAAGGAATATTAATAATTTAAAAAAACGAAAAATGTTTTTACAGATGGATGCTAAACGTCGAGATCATATTTTAAACGAATATGAACGTGCCAAGCAGAGCATTCAATTGGCTGACAGAAGCAGACGTCTCGGAGAGATGGAATTGAGACGCGAAACCGCAAAAATATTTAAACCCATAACGGAGGTTCAAGAGCGAAGCAAGAAGGAGATAGTTGAAGAATTGAGACCCATAAAAGAGAGTTCTTTGAGAATGGGTTCGTTGCCCGGTAGTTTTGCAAATCAATATTCCTTTCAATCTACACCGGATTACGTTCCCACAGGGATTCAAACCGACGTGAGCGAGAACGACGATACAGCTTTGACTATCACCACTGATAGCGTCGCGTCGTCCGAGGATGGTGGTAAGAGAGATCTGTTGTATGGATTTTATAAGGATTCGGATGGTAGAACTTTTGTGGGCGACACAGAAGTGGAAATAAATGATGATGAATTAACCGTCGGCCCGAATAGGTACGAATTAACTTCCAGACTGCACAAATTGCTCCTTTACGACAAGCCTAGTGATTACACGGAACAGGATTACAACAATTACGGCAACATTCTGGTTCAGACCAACGCCATGAAGAGAAATAACGATGACAGAGAGACGAGACTCAAAGCCAACAGAGGTTACAAGTGGACGAAAGTGGTGAAACCTATATGGAATTCGCATAAGAAGTTCGTCGAATCGGTGACTGGCAAAGAGGTGGAAACCACTTTTCTTCCAAGCGATTCTGATGCCCTGTCTCAGAGACTGAGTTTGTTGATGGCAAGCAGGCGTGCTGGTAACACAGGATTTGATAATCAGATAGTTAGCATATGCGATGAATTGCTAAGACAGAAGGTTGTGAATAAAAACCATTATAAAAGGCTGATGTACGAATTGAAGGATTGATGTATATAATAAGTAGAGAGAAACAAACAAACAAAAATATATAAAATAAAAAACAGTAAATTTTACACTAGAATAATAAAAGTATTTAAACAACAAATGATTTACCAGTGAAAAACAAAATATATATTATAAAATAAAAAAATATGTTGGTGATAAAGAACAGGGGTTACGTCAGAACTTACGTTCAAGGCGGTTCTGGCATCATCGATTCTATAATGCGAGCGTTCACGAGTGATGCGTGTAGAAAACTCGCATCGACCGCATTTGAGGTCGGTAAGAAGACGGCTTTGGATGCTGGTAAGAAAGCCGCTTCCAAAGCCAGTGGTAGGATAGCTTCTGTGACTGACAAGAGGGCAGCCGACGTGTTGATCGACAAGTTGATCAGTCCACCGGTGAAGCGAGCTGCGTTAGAGCGAACGTCGAAAAGTTGGAAAGATTTTAAGGATGCTGTGGTACCCATACAAGATTTAGCCAAAATGATGAGTGGATCTGGATTGAAGAAGACTCGCGACGGTGTAATATAAATAAATAATAATATTAAAAACTGAGTTTGAAAAAACATAAAAAATTGTGTTTGAAAAAATCTAAAATAACAAACAAAAAAAAAAAACAAAGATGAACATTAAAGATATGTCTTGGAACGACACCGCGACCAAGAGGTCAAATAACGAGTTCTTTCCCAAAAGCATAAGAGGCTTGATAGTGGGAAAATCAAATTGTGGAAAGCCCAATCTGTTGATGAATCTGTTGTCCCGACCCGACTGGTTGGATTACGACAGATTGTTTGTGTTTGGCAAGAGCTTGTTTCAACCCGAATACAGATTGCTTCGAGAATGAATGGATCATAGATTGCCTAAGGACGTCATAGCCAGAATCTTTGACAGTAGGGAGGTATTCGACAAAAGTGAAGCTCCTCTTTCGCCTATTTTGGACGGTGCAGCGATGAAATTGATGAAGAGAAATGCATCTTCGAACGTCGAGTGTCGATTTTATGAGAACGCTAGCGACGTTCCGGATCCTAGAGAATTGAAATCGGAAGATAAGAATCTCATGATTTTCGACGATCTGCTTTTGGAGAGACAGAACTGATGCGAATCGTATTACGTTAGGGTCGACACAGCAACGTGGACTGTTTCTACCTATCGCAGAATTATTTTCGATTGGCCAGACAGACGATAAGGGAGAACGCTAATTTTCTATGTCTCTTTCGCCAAGATCTCAAGAATCTCAATCACATCTACGGCGATCACGTCACAAATGACATGAGTGTGGCAGATTTCAGGAGATTCTGCTTTGGGATGCAGGACTTTACAATTTCGTCATGATCGATTTGACTAGCAAATTTAATCGTGGAAAATATCGGTGCGGATTCGACAAGTTTTATGTTTCTGATGATAATAAGATAGAGCGTGAAAATAAAAAAAAATTAGAAAATAATAAATCTTCAAATAATTAGTTTTGAAAAAATAAACATAAAATTAAATATAATGTTCGAACAAGGAGAATTGTTAGAACGGATAGCTGAGAATACAGCTGCAAAACAATCCATTCAAATCGTGGTGAGAGGTGATTCGACTCGATTAGCGACGAAATTCGAACCTTCCATCGAATTGAATAGAGAGAAAAGATACGAGATGGCGTTGGTGAATCTGAAGACTTATTATTCCTTTCCCAACATCACCGAAAAGAATAACTCGTTCAAGTATTCCAACAGAGTGGATTGGTTGGAGATTCGAATTCCCAAAGGAAGTTACGACATAGATGATTTGAACAATTACATTCAGACGCGAATGAAGACAGATGGAAAGGGAAGCAACAAGATCAGACTCGCTCCCAATCCTAATACCTTACAGACGATGTTGGATTTGGAAGATAATTTTCGAGTGGATTTCAATACGGATGATTCTATAGGCAAGATGTTGGGATTCGATCGAAAGATGTATTGAGACCACGTGGCATCTGAAAATACGGTTGACATTCTCGCAGTCAATAGCATTCTGGTGAACGTGGATGTGATTGCTGGAAGCTACGTGAATGGTAGCGCTCAACCGACGATCTATTCCTTCTTTCCAAACGTGTCGCCGGGTTATAAGATCGTGGAGCGACCTCGAAATTTAGTTTATCTACCAGTGATTTTAGACACGTTGTATAGTCTCAAAACCACGTTGATGGATCAAAATTGTGAACTGTTAGATCTTCGCAGAGAGAGGGTGATGATACGATTTCACATAAGAGAAATATAAAAGCAAAAAAAAAAAAATATTGTGTATATATATAAATAACAAAAATAAAACAAACGCAATATTAATTTTACAAAAATTATTTAATATATATAATTATCATTAAAACAAAAAAAACAATTGAAGAAAATATATTTTAAAAAAAAGAATTATGACACAATACGTGGTTAAAAATGTGAACATATCCGAAGGACAGAGGAAGAAACTTAAGAGAGCGTTAACAACTCGAGGCGAGGTGGTGAGATTCAAATTCACTCACGAAGATCTGACGAGTGGCAGTCAGGATTCGATCGTCTGGACCAGAAGTCAAATCAAAAGGTTGGAGAAAGCGATCCGTGATGGAAGAGGGTTGATGGTGAGATTGAGTCCCGCTCAATTGAGATACAATTTGAGAATGAAAGGCAGTTTCCTACCGAATCGCCGCAAAAGCATTACCCTTCGCTGCAAAGGCATTACCCTTCCTCGGAAAGACTCTCGGTGTGGGAGCTCTCACGGGACTCGCGAGTTCGGCAGTTGAGAAATTAATGGGTGGCAGCGGACTGTTTTTGAAGAAGGGAGGAGCCGTGTGTCGCATCCACGTAGACGACAGCGGTAAAGGATTGTATCTAGAACCTGTTAGAGGTGACAACTCTTTGAGTGGAAACGGTCTCTATCTGAAGAGTCGACGGAACGTTGAGTGACTCGGCAAGGGTTTGTTGTTTGGTGAGAATTCACCATTTAAGAATATACTGATTTTGAATATGTTATTATAATGTAAAAAAAATTATATAAATATAAAATATAAATCATAGAAAGTATAAAATAATATATAAAATGGATAAAAAGCTGGAAAAACAATTAGCCGATAATGATGAATATCGCGAGATAGAGTGCGAAAAAGATGTGGAAAAACGATTAGACGCTAATGATGGATATCTTAGGAAAGAACTGATAAAAGAGTTAAATAAAGATCGGGATATGCGGTTGAAATTTAAAAGAATGAGACGTTTTCTACCGTTACCACTATTTTCTGAAGAGAATGGTAATGATGCGAGTGTTACCGAGAGATGCACAACATTCATTCATAATTATGATTCAGATAAACAAATGTGTTCTTATAAAAACATAGCATATCACAAAAAAAAAAAAAAGAAGAATCGATGCTGAAATTTAAGAAAAAAGGAAACGTTATTATAATATATGGGCAATAGTGAAGAAGGAAAAACAAAAAAAAAAGTAATGAGATCTCAAGATGATCTCATTACTTTTTTTTTTCCTTCTTCTTCGCTAAAAATCAATCTCTCTATTGTTTATATTTCCAAGTCCGTTATTAGCATGTTGACACTCGCCTTTTTTCCTTTGTCGCAAATATGTTGAATGTTTATCTTTACTTTTTTGAGTTTTTTTACTTCGGTCAATGCGCTCTCACCACCCGATTTGTTCACGAGTTCAAGTGAGATGTTTGGAAATATGTAACTTCCATGGGGCAACGACAAATCGTCCTTGTCGAATTCTCTATCTTTGGCGATGACGATATTCTGTAGATCGCTTTGGTAGTCATAAAACAAATCAAGCGTGGCTTCATCCAATTTTAAAGGCATGCTATATTTGTCGTATTTGTGCTCTAAGCCCTTCATCTCGACCTTGTTCAATTCGATGGGATCATGTCGTTGTAATCTATAGATTTTAGAACCAAATTTCTTATACGTTTCGACTCGTTTCAATTTCAATTCACATCTTTTAGGTGTTGTTGTCATGATCGATTATTTGGGTTTTTTTGTTTTATGAATTATTGCAAATACTATATATTTTTAAATGTTGTATTTAAATAATAATTTGTTAAAAGTTTGGGTTTTTTTTTTGCTCTTTATATATATATAAAAAAAAAGTTTTTTTTAATTTTTAATTTTCTTTAATGTAAAATTTTTTTTGTAAAAGTTTTTTTTCTCTTTATATTATAAAATAAAAAGTTTAAATTTTAACATCCTTTTTTTCTCATATTAATTCAATTTTTTTTTTACGTTAAGGAACATAAAAATAGATTAATTTCATCAAAAAAAAATTTTTTCTCATTAAAGAAAAAAATTAAAATTAAAAAAATCTTTTTTATATATATAAAGAGTAAAAAAAACAAAACTCTTTAACAAATTATTTAAATACAAAATTAAAAAAAAAATATTCTTACAAATGGAGCAAACAAATACAAACAAATAAAAAAATTGAAAATTTAAATGAGAAAACCATACATCAGTTAAACGAGATTTGTAAACTATTAAAATTCCACATTTCAGAAATCATAGAACTAAATCAAAAATAATTGAAGTCATACAGGAATATTTGCAAAACGCTAGAAAGGCAAACGAAATGTCGATAGCAACGACGTCAAAAAATGCATCGGTTGTGAAAAATGAGAAGAAGAAAAAGATAGTAAAAGGAATCGAAATGCCGTCGTCGAAAAAAACCAAAAACGTTTCGATTGTGAAAAATAAGAAGACGACTAAACGAAAAACCATTGAAGAACTTCAAGTTTCAAAAGAAAAGAAAAGAAAAACTAAAACGAAAACGAGTGATGCACTTCAGATTCTAGACAAACGAGATATATTGAGTGAAATTCAACGAGCAATCGATGAAGGGAAAGGAGAAGAATATGTAGCATGACTAATCATGGAACTATTCCAATTGAAGCCTGTAGAACGGGAGAGTGCGATCAAAGGCATTTTTAAAACTTTCGACATGGTTCCCTCATTCAAGAAAATTGATCCGAAATTGTTCATGGAATGGGTGAAGAAAAAAGTATTGAATTTGTTTCGCGAACACATGAACGTTGGACAAAAAATTAAGATGATACTCCATTGCGTGATGAATAAAATCGACGTGAAGTCTGGCGAGAGCATCGTGAAAAATGCATATTTCAGATCTAACGTCGAACCCATATTTCGAGGTTCAGATTTATCAGACGTTCTCGAAAAGATGAAAGACAAGATGTTGATGTCTCTCACGAATTATCAACATGAAGGTAGTAATTGGACGTTCGATGAGGTGTTGAAACTCGAAATTCATATAACTAAAAACGATTCATTGAAAGGATCTTCCTACGTGGAATTACCGTATTTCTTAGCTAAAAAACACTCCGTGGTCAATGTGAGAAATAAAGATGATCAGTGTTTTAAATGGGCAGTCACTTCTGCTTTATACCCTGTCAAAATGAACTCCGATAGAGTTTCTTGTTACGAGGAGACTTCTAAAAATCTCGATTGGACCGGAGTGAGTTTTCCAACAGAGTTAAAACACATCGAACGTTTCGAGGCTCAAAATCCCACCATAGCTGTGAATGTCTTGGGATACGACGATGAAAAACGAACGATCTATCCTCTCAGACAGACTTCGTATCTCGAAAGAGAAAAGACGATTATTTTATTACTGATTTCGAATGGTGACAATCGTCATTATTGTTGGGTTAAACATCCGAGCCGATTACTGTCAAGACAAAATAATAAACATAAAGGAAAGATATGTTTATGTTGCAACTGCATGAACGCGTTTCACAGCGAAAAATCATTACCGAAACATCAGGAATATTGCAATGAAAATCAAGGTGTCACCACTGAAATGCCCAAACCCAACACCATCGTGAAGTTTGAAATCGCAATAGAAGGTTAAAAGTACCATTCGTCGTGTACGCCGATTTCGAATGTTTCACCGTGAAAATGAGTTCCTGCCAACCTAATGCTCTTCAAAGTTACATCGAAAGATATCAAAAACACACGCCTTCGGATTATTGCATTTACGTGAAATGCGCTTTCGACTCGCAACATGACATGGGTCCCTTCACCTACACGAAACAGTGCGAAGACGACAGCGTGGCTCAAAGGTTCGTGGAAGAGTTAGAATCGAAAATTCAAATGTTATACGACAAATTCAAAACTCCAGCAAAAATGATCATCATGCGAGAGCAGCAGGACGAAAATAACAGAGCCACTGAATGTCACATATGCAGACAATCATTCGACGAGAATTCGGAGGAAAATAAGAAGGTCAGAGACCACGATCATTACACAGGTCTGTATCGCGGTCCGGCTCACAGCAAGTGTAATTTAAAATACGGAGACGCCGCTTTCTATCCGGTGATATTTCACAATCTCTCGGGTTATGACAGACATCTGTTCGTAAAAAATCTCGGCACCTCCCACGAAGAATTAAATTGCATCGCGAACAGCGAAGAAAGATACATTTCATTCACAAAATGGAAGCTCATGGGGAAGAAAAGAGTAATCGATGGACAGACGTTGGAAGAAAAAACGAAATCCATTCGTAGAAGCATACGTTTCATCGACAGTTTTAAATTCATGTCGAACGCTCTGGAAAAATTAGTCGATAACATGAGCAAGGATAAATTTAAAATCACGAGCGAACATTTCGGAGAACGAGCAGACATTATGTTGTGGAAAGGAGTCTATCCTTATGATTACATGAACGATCTAAAGAGATTCGACAACACCGCACTACCTTCGAAAGAAGATTTTTATTCAAAATTATACGAATCCGACATTTCCGACGAGAATTACGAACACGCTAAAAACGTGTGGAAATTATTTGATATGAAAACCATGAGAGATTATCATGATCTCTATCTGAAGACTGATGTTCTGCTCTTGGCAGACGTGTTCGAAAATTTTCGAGAGTCTGTCGTCGAAATTACGATCTGGATCCCGCTTGGTATTTCATCGCACCCGGTCTGGCGTGGGACGCTCTGTTGAAGACCACCGAAGTCCAATTGGAATTATTATCCAACGTGGACATGTTGCTCATGTTCAAGAGGGCTGCGAGAGATGGCGTCTCGATGATCTGCCACAGATATTCTGAAGCTAACAATCCCTACATGAAAGAAGGTTTCGATTCGAAACAGTCGATTAAATACATACAGTATTGGGACGCTAATAATATGTATGGTTGGGCTATGAGTCATCCTTTACCGATTGGAAATTTCGAATAGGTAACGGAACAGGAAGAGATACAAAAATGGAGAGACTATCCTTGCATTTTAGAAGTCGATTTGAACTATCCGGAAGAATTACACGATCTACACAACGATTATCCGCTGGCTCCCGAACGAATGGAACTGAATGAAAGAGACGAGGAAAAACTCATTCCCAATTTATTTAACAAACGTAACTACGTCATCTACAGTGAGAATTTGAAACAATACGTCGATTACGGGATGAAATTAGTCAACATACATTGCATCATTCGATTCAACGAAGAGCCTTGGATGAAAAAAATACATCAATCTCAACACGAATCTCAGAATTCGAGCCGAGAACGATTCCGAAAAAGATTTCTTCAAACTCATGAACAACTGCGTGTTCAGTAAATCGATGGAAAACATCAGGAAGAGAACCGACGTTCGACTCATCACGTCTGAGAAAAGAGCTAAAAAATTAGTGGCGAAACCCAATTATAAACACCGAACCATATTCAATGAAAATCTAGTGGCCGTTCACATGCAAAAGACGCACCTCAAGTTTGACAAACCGTATTATCTCAGACCGATCATCTTAGATATCAGCAAGCGATTGATGTATGAGTTTCACTACGATTACGTCAAACGAAAATTTGGTGATAAAGCCAAACTACTGTTCACCGACACAAACAGTTTAATTTATGAGATAGAGATGAAAGACGTCTACCGAGATATATCTCTGGACGTGGCCGCGTGGTTCGACACAAGCAATTATCCCATCGATCACCCGTCCAACATTCAATCGAACGACAACAAGAAGGTGTTGGGTAAATTTAAGGATGAGAGAGGTGGTAAACAAATCCTCGAATTCGTGGGCTTGAGACCCAAACTGTATGCTTATCATCTAGAAGTTGAAGAGATCAAGAAGTGCAAAGGGGTTAAAGCATGTGTGGTGAAGAAAAACATCTCTTTCCAAGAGTATAAAGATTGTCTGTTAGGAAGTGGTCCGGTGTATAAGACTATGAAATCGATTCGAAGCGAAAATCACGACTTCTATACCGAAATAGTCAACAAGATTTCGCTGACGGCCGACGACGATAAGAGATTCGTGTTAGACAATAAAATAAGCACTTTGGCATGCGGAAATTGGACTTTGGATCTAATTTTAGACGATAGGATTTCAGATATGATTGTGGATGATAGGATTCCAGATATGATTAAGGATGATAGGATTCCAGAAAATCAAGAGGAATTAAACTGATTCAAGATTATAGAAGTCGATAGAGACATCGAGAGAGTTGGTTTAAAAAGAAAAAGAAAAAAGAAAAAAAAAATAACGGCATTTTAGTGAATTGTAACAAAATAAATAAATAAAAAAAAATATATACACACATTTATGAATAAGAAAATAGAGATATCTGTAGAAGGTGTCGTCTTACCTAACGAACCCCTATCCAACATCGATCTGTCGAATGTGGCGAAGGATTTGAAAATCAAAGATTTTCTAGGCGTGTTTTCTAGAGATGCCTTGCCGAAGAGAAGACCTCGACAATTGGAATGCGGAATTTTAAATCTAGACGATTTATCGGGTGAAGGCACTCACTGGGTGGCGTGGTTCAAGAACGGGAAGAAGAATTATTATTTCGACAGCTACGGAATCTCAACACCGAAAGAAATAAAGAACTATTTCAACAAATCGATGGTTTGTTACAACACAGAATGAGTGCAATCACCAGATCAAGTGTTCTGCGGTCACCTGTGTCTTTACGTTCTCAAGAGATGGTCTGAAGGAGATTGGTTTCAAGACATTCTCAATGATTTACATTAGAGAGAGATTTTTTTTTTTTTAGCATATAAAGGTAAAAAAAAATTATTAAAAAAATTTTAATCAAATAAAACGAAAAATAAAAATAAGTGAAATAATTCATTTTTAATAACCTGCGTTTGAAATATATTTTTTAAAAACAAAAATCTCAAAACAACATGCCAGTCGATAAATTTGGTAGAAGTGACGACGAAAAAGTCAACCTAAAAAAGAAGAGGTCGACGATGGTTACGACGTTGCCAACTTGGATGAACATTACATTCGGAGATATGAACCTCGAGAGGAACCTTTGAACATGAACGATAAGAAGCTCTACAATCTTCCCGAGCCGATAGATCTCGCAGATGCTGCGACTAAAAAATACGTCGACAGGGGGAACGGCGATTTTGAACAAATCATGCTAGATAATTACGTGGATAAAGCCATGACCGACGATCTCGATCTGAAATCCAAACGTTTGGTGAATGTCGTGAATCCTCTAGATTCCACCGATGCTGCGACCAAGAAATACGCTGACGACTCTCACGCGAGATTCAGCGAACACCTGAGAAATAGATACGTTCAGAAAATGATGCAACTGGAATTGAACGCCAATTCTAACAAGATAACGAACGTGGCCACTCCCACGAATCCCAAGGACATGGCGACCAAACATTACGTAGATCTGGAACAGAGAAAGTCTGACAGACATGAAATGAAATCGGATCTGAATGTGGCATTCTACAAGATATTGAATCTGTTGAAGGTCGACGACAGGGATGCGGACTCAACAGCGGTCAACAAGGGCTACGTAGATTCTGCCATGATACGATCACAAGAATACATAGAATCGCAAGTGGATGATCTCTACCTGAACAAACAATCTGGCGGAACCATGGATGGTGGCATCAACATGAACGGTGAGAATTTATTCGGTCTCGGTCACGATCCCGAATTCGATTCCAGCGCAGTCAGCCGGAAGTATGTGGATGACAACTCAGTCTGGAGAAAGGGCGACATCATGGAAGGTAAATTAGACATGGGTGGACTTGCGCTCACGAATCTACCGGATCCCGTGAACATGACGGATGCCTGCACCCTGATTTTGGTGGTGGAGAAAATCAAATCTGCTAAACAATTGGTCATCGTGTGGGCCGAGGAGGCCGGCACGTTAGAGGAGGGAAAAGCTGAGTGGTCTTTCGGAAATGGAGGTAGCGGATCGAAACATGGTCAGGTGGGATATCCCATGCCGTTGGGAGGTAAAATCATTCTAATGAGTCTGGCTTCCACGGATTTGAATAACAGAGCGGTCGTCAATCTCGTGGTGAATGGAGTAGAGACCGATAAGAGATACAGCATCGAAAAGACTGAGAATCAACACTCGAATGTTAACAGGTTCGGCATGCCTCTCAAAGTGAACGCCGGAGACAGGATTAATTTCGTTACGAAAACCAATAATCCTGAAGCCGCCACTTCCGTGGTGAGCATACTGATCGAACTAGATTCTTTGAACAATAAAAAATTAATTAAAAATAATGAGTGATTATTAAAAAAAAAAAAAAAAAAAAAGTAATGAGATTTAGAAAGATGTTCAATCTCTTTAGATCTCATTATTTTATTTTTTTGGGGGGTTTTGTTTTAATACGTTATTTCTCATAATGTTTCATCTCGTGAAATTGAATCACCTATCTTGAAACACTAGTCGACATCTATTTTAGCATTTCAAAGAGCTTTTATAAATTCTCAAAAAGCAGTCAGTCCTCTATACATCAACGTGTCTAAAAGTTTTCTGGTCTTATCTTCTATCAAGATTTTACTTTCGATTTCATGTCTCATATAATCGGTCAATATCAAAGGTTCTGTTTCGACTAAAGTGTCTAGAATTATTGCTAACGAATCTTGCAAATATTTTTAATCAAAACACGTCTGTTTCTTCTTAAGTATTCTCTTTCTTTATCATTCATTTTTATAATAATTTTTTAATTTTTATTTATATATATTTTTTTTTCACACGCATCTCTCATCGAATGATCGACATCTTATTTCCATCCGATTCGAATTGTAATTCTCTGTCCGACAGGACCAGGGCGAAGGCTTTGGTTTTTCTTGGCACGTTCCTATCGAATTGCATCTTGATCTGAATATCTAAGATGCTACTCTTGAGTCGTTCACTCTGTTTACTGACGTCGAATACGAACATGGGATACATTGACTTGTATTCACCAGGAGATATATTAGGGTTGCTCATCAATTCGTCTAGATGTGATATTTCTTTCTAAAATCAGCGGCATCACCATACAGTCTGCAGAAATCGTTCTTGTCGAACGACGCATTGTAATCGATTGCTGGATATCTCGTGGCGTTCAGAAACACTTGCATCTTTCTCAAATGGCAATGATCGAACAGCGATGCATTCTTTTCCTGAGACCTGTCCCTATCGGTCTGAAATGCAACCATGATAAAACGCGGTCTCTCGGAAGCGGATTTCACCGTCAATCTCCAATCGAAGTGATTCATGGAAAGAGGAATGCTAGCCACGTCGCACTGTCTCATTCTAAATCCCACGGGTAATTTACTCTTGGATTCTATGATCTTGTAGAGACGCGCTTTTTCCACGATCGAAGGCTCCACGTGCGAAACGAACCACGATATCTTGTGTAGAGTTATCTTACCCGCATCGGTCGCAGTGAGTCTCACTATTGCATTATCGTTTCCGTTTTGAATCAACGTTAGATTGTGTTTGAATCCGTACATGATCTTGTTGTAATCATCCGCAAATCTGAAGATGTGTTTCAAAGGTATCCTGAATGAAAACGTTCCTTTAGGTCTGGATGTCTTGAAGACGTAGTCGAATATCGCGGCGGCGCCGGCGCTAGCAGGGCCGACGGTGTCTTTCACCCACAACTGATTAAGTCCTCTGGATTTCGAAAAATCATCAGGATACGTCAAGAGTCCGAACATCGTGGTGGCCTGACCGGGATGAAACACAGATTCTATCTCTTGTCTGGATAGCATGTATTTTATATTACTGAATAGATGCATGATGCCAATATTGGCTAGAGTAACCGTGTCGTCGTCGGCGTAGTCGCTCTCATCTTCCTTGGTGAGACGTCCCTGCACCACTATGTAACTCTCGCTAGGATGTATGAATAGATCTTGAGTTTCGACGTTGATTCTTATCTCTCCCGCATTGAAAAAAGAAACCTCATATTCTTGAATACTTTCATCTTTCACTATGCTTTGTGCTATATCTAGTATATTTGTCATTTTTAAAGGGTTTTTGTTTTTTTGTTTATTAATTAACTTGCTTTTTTTTATCTAAAAATAGTTTTAATTATTTTTATTATTATTTTTCTCTCCTATATATATATGTGTGTAAACAAGAAAATGTTAAAGAGAGTAAATAAAAGAAATTTGTTTTCTTTATCAAAACTTTGTCTTCTGTAATTGTTGGTCGTAAAACTTTCCGATGATCTCTTCTCCATCCAAAGCTTCGATTTCGTAAGTCACCGGATCAGTGTGAAATATTTTGATTATCATGAAGATTTCCCAGGTCCATCGAGGAGTATAACCCTTTTTGAAGTGCTTCTTATAAGCGTAGATTCTCACTCGATCACCGACCGCAAATTTCGACGTTCTAGACTTCTTCCTAATCTTAGATCTTTCAGGATATAGATTCACGTAGACCTGTTTTTCATTTCGAGGATCGCTAGCTTCCACGGAAGTCATCTTGATTGATCTGTGTCGCGTGTTGTTGTAATCTTTAACCAGACCGTTCAGAGCGTATATGTATTTCTTGGTCAAATTCGCCGTGAAGTATCTATGCATCTTTTCCTTCATCGTTCGATTCCAACGTTCCACCACGCTGGCTTTCTCTTCGTTTTCGATTGAGTAGAGGTCGACCAATCGATGAACATGCTTGTTGTAGAATTCCTTTCCCTTATCCACCCACAATTTATTTGGTTTTCGAGAAGACGAGTCGAACACGCTCTTCAGAGCCTCGGCGATGCAAGGTCCCGATTTATTCTTCAAAGCTCTGATCCAACAGTATTTGGAAAACACGTCGATGACCATCAATAGATATTTGACACCCTCGTTCCACCTCGAAAACGATCTCATGTCGACCAAGTCGGCAGACCAAATATCATCCAAACCCTTTATGAACACCCTTCTCTTTCGAAATTTATGCATGATGGGTTTGTGTAACTCCTCGGCCAATTCGCTCGTCAATAATCGTTTCTTCTTCTTTTCAGATGCACTTTTTTTTTTTAACGCCCCATCCGAATCGACATTTTGCACCGATCAGATTACCGACCAGCGAACGTTCTATCTTCTCTCTCCTGGTCGGATTCGATATGCCTCTCAATTTCGCCAACATGTTTTTATCGCAGACATCGTTGCGAGTCTTGGTGTCGGGATGTCCGGCGTAACACAGATCATGATCATACGCAGCTGCATCCACCCTATTCACAGGTTTGCTCCAAGATTTAGGAGTGAGATTGGCGTTGAGTCTCTTGTTCAATTTCGTTCCAGGTCCCGTGAAACTGTGACCAGGCAGATGCATTTCGAAAGGTAGATTATTGATCATTTTATTCACGATGCCTTTACCTTTGCTCGCGTTCTTTTTTTTTGACGAATCGAGTCTTGATAGAACCACACACGTCGCAAATTCCGCGAAGCATCTGTCTGTCGTTTTTAGTTCGTACTTCTCGAGAATTACTCGTCTTGGTAACTCTCTTACACTTTACGCAATACATTTTTAAGAGTTATTTAAATTAATTTCGTTTTTATTTTATATATAAATTTAATATTTTTTTTTTAAAAATTCTGTTCTTATTATATATATTTTTTTTTCAATCGCTGCTCTTGAGTTCTATCATCTTACTGAATTCCTCCCTAGCCTCTTTCCTCCCCTTTTCCACGAGAGAATCCTTCATCTCTTCTTTGATGATCTGACGAGTCTTGATTCTCACAGGTTCTTTCATGGCTTCGTATTTCATTTTCTCACCCAATATCGTGAAGTATTCTCCGTCCGATATCCTAATGCCATCAAGATCATTTCGGATATCGTGTCGATCTTGGAGTCGGCCAAGACGCGAATCTTGTGTTTCCTCGCCTTCAGATATAATTTCCTACTCAAAAAATTTCCGAGCGTGCTAAACAATCTGGCGGCGAGAGCCACTCCTTCTACAGTTAACACAATCAGAATACGGATTGCGGTCAACAACAATCCGATGCCGGCCGCGTGTAAACCCATGGAAATCGTGATGAGTGTCGTGTCGAGCGTGTTGACGAATTTCACGAAACGCGAATACTTCTTCTTGAGAGAACGGCGAGAATCTCTCTCTCGAGTTAGATACGCTTGGATTCTATTGATTTGATCGATGTGATACCTCTCTCCTCTTTCTTTTTCTTTTAGCGATGGTGCCGTCAGCAAAATGCCTTTCGGCTTCTCATCCTCGTTGTCATCTAACGTCGGATACAATTTATTTCTGGTTCTCATTTTTGTGTTTTTTTTTCTTTCTAATATTAGATAAAAAATTTTATGTGTGTGTTTATTTTATTTTCTACTCTCCCTTATTTTATATCAACGAGAAAAACTTAGACGTATGCTTCATTGAACAATAATTTCATGATGCATCCCTTGTCTTCTAAAGTCAGACTTCTACGTGCCAATTTCAGTTCTTTCGAAATCGTGGGCTTGTCTCAATCCTTACAGAAGACTAATCTCTTCCAAAGTGTGATCACATCGTCGAATCTAATGCGTTTGAATGCCGGTTCGAAATACTTGACGACCATATCTTCCCTTTCCATCATCAGACATGAATGATTCTCATGATCGAAGTCTAGATGATCCCAACATCCGACGCATCGTTCTAACAAGATGGGACGTAGTTCTTCATTCACGCAGATTGCGTATGCTCTCATCAGCATGTTTAAAAGAAACCTCTCTAATAGTCTGGGAAGTGCTCATGATTTACGTATTTTTTTTATTATCTATTCAATTTGATATATTTATTTTTTAAATAACTATTTTATTTATATTTTTTTTCTCTCCTATATATATCAATCACTTTTTTTATTTCCTCGGGAACGTGGCAGTGATTTTGCGGGTTCAGTATCACCTCTTTTCCATGTGCCGTACATAAGTCGATTTCTGATGTAGAATCCACAAATGGGTTTCCGTGTACGCCTCCATAGGGATTCAGTGTTTAAATCGTGTACAGATACGGATGATACAGAATCCGCAAACCACCTTTTTGATGCTGATACAGAATCCGCAACACGTTTTTTGCTCGCGATTTTAACACTGAATCCTATGGGGGAAACCCATTTGCAGATTCTGTATCAGACAGTACACCTTATTTTTCTTAAAATTTCATACATTTTTTTTCACTCTTGAGCGATGTGTATATTGAATCCAGTGATATAGAATCCGCAAGCGGATTCTGTATCACCATAAAAAACGACAAATCGTGTACATGTACACGATATTAACACTAAATCCTATGGAGGTGTACATTGATGTACGTGTACATGTACGAAATCGTGTACAAGTGATACTGAATCCGCATTTATTACCTACTTATGATTGGACCCTGTTCATTTTGTGTCACCCAAGGATGAAAAATATCAGTTCTTAATCTCAAAGAGTCAGGTGTTTTAGGATGAAAATCAATTAATAAATAACCATGATCAGTAGTCGTTGCCTCTTGTTAAGATGCATTTAAATGGGGTAATTGAAATTGATTTGCTAACGCTTTAATCTGTCCTTTATCTCTGGTATTTTGAAATAAAATCATGCAATGCATATTCAAACTTATGATGCGACTAGATTTAGATTGTTGAAACATATTTTGTGTGATGTATATGATACTGGCATTTTGATGATGGCATTTTCGCGTGAACCGTTATTTAATTTTTTCTTCATCTTTATCGCCTAACATATCATCAAAAACTACAAGATGTGGAATAGTGACATCACTGACAATTTCATATTCATCATCAGGAATACCTTCTATGAATTTGATATCCTCACTTTCTTTAAGTAAAGCATATGTAGTTTGCCATTCTTTATAGCACCAAAAGTTTTTTGTGGTGGGGTTTGAAATAAGTCATGTTTCATATCAATTAGCTTTTTGACAAATACTGTCTTCCCCGATTCACTAGGGCCTGCTATAAAGATATTACAGGGGTGTTGAAACAATCAACAGTCACTCATTGCCATGATTTTTATTTTCTACCAAAAGGAATATCAAAACATTGACTTATATACTTTCTATTTCCATAGCTTCTTCATTTCTATGAGTGTGTTTTCTTTTTAAGGGCACTTTTAATTCAAATAAAGTTTCTGAAGAACTCTGATCTATTTGTGGCATACATTGTCTATATAAATAATTCATGATTTGTTCATCATAAATAATAAAATCCCACATAACTCTTGTCCAAATATTTTCTACATTATCTTTGTAAAAAGCATTCATGATCTGTAATGCATTACAAAATTCCCCATACATTCCATCTTTTTCTAATTGATTTTGAATGACATCTTTTGTTATTGTTAGATAGCCAGGAGTGATCATTTGAAATGCATATAATAATGCCTTACGTGTGATCTTGTTTTCTAAGATGTGTCTTACTGGTTCCATGGTTGAAATCAAACTGATGATTCTTTTGTCTGTTCTGATGTACTTTGTGCATCAGATATTACATTACACCATGTGCTTTGTGTATCAGAAGAGTCAGGAAAATCATTTTCTGGACCATCAGTAAATAAATCACTTAACTTATTTCTGAAATGTACTGCAGCATGATTGCCAATTATTTTACTAAATGATGATGTACTTTGATCATCTATGACCATGAGTGCAAATAATGAATTTGAATCTGGAAAATCATCTAGAGTTTTATCATATTTTTTCATTGTTGAAAATATTTGTTTTAAAGTGAACCCATTATCCATGACTGCTAATATTTTATCGGGAGGTGTTTGCATACAAGTGGGTGGTTTATATAACTGACAGCCTCTAATAAGTTTCATGTAAGGACAATTTGGAGAATACTTGACATGTTCTTGCAAAGGAATATCCTTTTCTTCCCAATTATGTAAACCTTGTCCACATACAAAACACTTCACTTTACCACCCCCAACACAGAAAAATCCAGCTTTAGCTAATTCTTCTTTTTTCGATTGTAAGACTGGGTAGGAAGTCCAATGAAAACTTTCAAGTCTTTTAGCTCTGATAAATAATTAGGGAAAGCAGGCTCGAGTGGTAAAGACATCTTCTCTGTTCTCTGTTCAAAATTGAAATGAGATTTTGTGACGGATATTTATACCTTAAACCCATAGGGGAGTGTATCATATTTATCTACTACAAAACTACAAAACGTTTTGTGTATACAGATCTGAATGTTTTGGTTTGTGCTTCACTTGTGACTTGTCTGTTTTTATTACGTTTAATTTTATGTGTGTATTCAATGTTTATTTTGTAATTCTCTCTGTCTCGTGCGCACTCAACCATTCTCTCAAAATTAACTTTTTGTGATGTTTTGAAATCTAAAGTGATCCCCTTAAATTTACATGTGGTATGTATTTCTCCATCTTTAATGTATTTGCATCCATAATTCTTTGTGGCCCTAATCCTACAAACTCTGTGATTTTTGCCTTTGGATGTTCATCTGTCCACTGACCTAACCTGCTATTTACAATTTGTGGGTTCCAAAGTGTGTGATTATGGATGCAAATACAACTGTCTGTGTCAAAGTATAAAACTCGTGTTCCTAATTGTGAAAACATCTGCAGTGTCAATATAGTTTACTAAAACAAATTGATCATGCTAAAAAAATTCCACATTGTTCACAATTTTGTCTTTGCTCTGTATTATATCAAAATATTCTGAGCCTTCATTTAAATATTTAGTTTTACTTTTGACATTGTTTTGTGCATTCTTTCCATCTTGGAATCGGGCGTTACAGGTTCTGTGTCACTATCCTCTGATTCGTCTAATGCCCTCTTCATCTTTGAAAAGCGCGTCTTTCAGCCTGGTCAATTCAATCACAAGTATGTTTCACCCCACTGCCTCCCCTCACTTTTTATACTTTTTTCAACGACCAGCAATTTGTGTTTCAGTGAAAAAAACACAAAATTCTGGTCGTTGAAAAAAAGTAAAAAAAGTGAGGGGAGGCAGTGGGGTGGATCACACTTGTGATTGAGTTGACCAGGCTGAAAGACGTGCTTTTAGTCTCCTCCGAACTTTTTTTAAAAAATGAATAGAGATCCAAGAATGGACAAGACAAATGATGTTAAAAGAATATACTACAAGCCATCCAGATGGGGTGAAGTGAAAAGACTTGTCAATGAGTTATATAAGTTGACACAACCAAAAGATAGTTGTTCGATTTGTCAAGAAAAAGATCATTGGAGTTGGGCTTGCCCCAATAAAGGAGATATTGATATTGATATTTTATTTGCCAGTATACTAAAATATAACAATGTATACATATAGTCCATGGAGTTAACATATTGAAATTTCAACACAAAAATATATTTCTTATAGTACATATAAATACAAAATCCCAATAATTAAAGCATTGTATACTGGCAGGGGAAGGCATAGCCAGATTGGCTGTCTTCCTGCCTTTCCCTGAGAGATATAAAAGAAAAAGAGAAAGAAAGATCAGCAAAAGAAAGAGAAAGAAATTGGTATTACACAGCAACATTGTGGATTCCACTTATATGTCTTGATTTGGTCTCATTCCAGCATGCGTGCGTAGTGTCGCTGATGATCAACTGCGAAATGTCGCTCCCTTGAAGGAGAGTGTTTTTTTTTGCAATGAGCGAGGACATTACATGAATGAATGTAAGAAGCGGAAAATGTATTTATCAACAGCAAATAAAATGACTCCACAACAGATAGAGTGTCCACCTCCTTCAACAACTAGAGGGTACGGGTTTAATTCCATGCATCCTCTAAATAATATACCTGTTTTATCAACTGTGGGATTTGCCTTACATCCAAAAGCTGAGCAGACGGTGTTACAGGAATTCAACGATGATGATGATACTTTATTGTACAATGTGGACATACCTATTGAATCAAAGATGGAAGTTGATGAAGAAAATTTATTCCCGGAGACAGAACCACCCATGATGAAAGTGTCGAGAAAACGAAAAGCCAAAAAGGACATTCAACCTAAAATGGCAAAATTTGCCAAGAAGATGTGAACATTTTCAAAGTGACACTACACTTATGTAAAATTTCATGGAATAAAAATTCTAAAATGTGAAAATGGTGTTTTAGATATTTTTTTCTTTTCAGAGTTATTTTCCTCTGCCTTCCACCAACCATTGAATGGATGGTGTAGGCAAGGGAAAATACCGCTGATTACAATTTTCACAAGTCAACCATTCACCAATAACCCAATCCACAGAAGGCCAGTAGTGCATGATTATCCCATGTCTCTTCCTAGCAGCTCGTAGAACTTGTAATATTGTGATTTGGGTGTCCGACTCTGTCTGTGGCATAGCAGAAACTTTCTGTCACCAACCTTCTAAGAAATAGTTTGAGTGCTTTCCGAGCTTCATCCACCCCATGACTTGAAATCGACTCTGCACCACCTTTCTTCGCCAATTCTTGTAGATGTTTCCTTGGAATGACTGTCTGATCGATGATCTGTTCCCTACAGTCACTCTCCTGTGCTGCTGTCTCTATTTCAATGCTTAATTCGATTTTCATGGCTGACAATAACACAAATGTGGCTTTATGAGCTTCCCAGGTGTATTTATAGTAATTCAACAGAAGGAAAATGCGCCAGAAATGTTCATTGTGAAAAATGAGCAATTCTACAGCCATCTCTTGAGACTGGTTGATTTTAGGCGGGTTTTTTTTTACCATTGGTTATTTTTGGAGCTAAAACTTCCTGAATGAAAAAAAATGCGCCAGAAATGTTTATTGCGAAAAAGTGAGCAATTCAGCCACCTTCTCTTGAGATTGGTTGATTTTAGGCGGGTTTTTTACCATTGGTTATTTTTTTAAGCCAAAGCTCCCCCCAAATGAAAAGGAGGGAAAACAAGTCCTAATAGTATAAATTAGTGGCAAATTCTCTTGACTTTATCATTTCACGGAAAAAGATGTCTGAACTCGCCACCATCAATTTTGAAGATCTGTGAGCAATGGATGCAGGCCATTGGAAATATTTTGTTTTCCTTCCTACCGATCCACCGACGAAAGAAGTAGGCACACAAACAGATGAGCCGGAGCGGGGGAAAATTCTTTCCCTTTTAGACAAGATCATGGCCAGATTAGATGAATTGAAGAGCCAGAAACAGTCACCACTTTCAAAACTTCATTTCATGCCAGAGAAAATAACCATCCCTGTGGGGTTTCAGATGCTGGAACCCAAAGAAGAAAATAAGAAACGGGGAGAGCGAAAACGAAAAGCTGCCACCACACAGCAGAGGATAAAGGTGAAGAAATTAGAAGATGCGGAAGACGAGATTGTGCAAACCCCTCATCCTATATGGATGAGACAAGGGAAAATAGCAAGTGGTCAGGGACGATACAGAAAAGTACTGCCTGAGTAATTCACCACCCTGCCAGTGGATCAGAGAAAAAAACGGCCCTTTTAAGGGCCAACAACATCTTAAAAAGAGTAACTTTATGCACAAACCAACCAAAAAAAAACAGCACCCTACCCATGTTTTTTTCAAAATATTACCCAGTGTAAGCATAAGAGTTGAAATAAAACAACCTTTTTAGCTGTTGAATAGAAATATTTCGACCACAACACTCAATGATTGGAGAACCAATCATTGAGTGATGTGGCCGAAATATTTCCCCCCTACTACTGCAAATAACATAAACCCCCTTTTTACACTCTCAGAGTAAGCCTCTGTGGGGACGCAGGAAGTAAGTCAGTATTTGTTTTACTGTGGTAAATAAATTCTGTTTTCCTTGTAAAATGGCAAGTGAATCAAACATTTTTCGGTGGAAGGGGAAGAACTCTATCTTATTCAGCAGCAAGTCAGATTTTTAAAAAAAATCGATTTTTCTCTTTAGATCAAATACATCTGTTTTTTTTTCCAGCACACGCGTAAATTAATATTCCACTGATAGTAAAAGCGTGAAATTTTCGCCAGTCAGTGTGTATATTTAAATTGCATTATTGTCGCTGAACAGTGGAGAAAAAACATCTCCACTGTTGCGCCTGAAGCGATAATAATGCAATTTAAGAGTCACACTATTATTCATGTCAAGTGTTTTTTTCACACTGGCGATATTTTCCCTCCACAAATTAAATTTGGTATTTAATTTGTAATGGGTAAATACCGTCACTGTGAAAAACACTTGACATGTGTGAATGTTAGCTGGATCAGCTAGTGACAACATTGGAGGCAGGAAAAAAATTTTAAAATTTAAAAAATTTTTTCCTGCCTCCAATGTTGTCACTATAGGGACAAAAATGTCACTATAGGGACAAACCCTATGGAGAATCCTATGTTAATTTTGTCCCTATAGTGACAGTCCTGGGGTATGGGGGAATTCAGTGTTAAATGCTTTGCCCTATAGTGTCAGCCTTCACTACTACTAACTCCTTGCACACTGGTGTCAAGATACCAAAACTTCAAGCAGCAATTTTTTCCCTCAATGAATCTTGGAATTTAACCAATTAACAGTTTGATGCATTGAAACCCATGAACTCAGCAAACGACGTTAGCAAAAAACCCACCAATATTCACCCGAAATAGAAGCCCAAAAGTAAGCCCGAGTTCACCGGGGCCGCCGGGCAGGAATGAAAGACTCGATTCATTTTTGCCCGATCGCCCGGAACTGATTGGAAATATGTAAAATGGAACAACCTGTAATTTCCTTTATCTGTCAGGGAATGCCCGCTGAAGTGGTGTTAGAACGTATAGTGTAGAGAATGACGTAAAGTGTAGAAACGATGTAGTGTAGAAAAATAAACGTGTAGTGTAGAAACGATGTATAGAGTAGAAAAAATAAACGTATGGTCTAGAAATTGTCCCAACATATATGCAGACAAATTTAACGAATAGTGAAGAAAACAAATTAGACTTCGTGTGTGGTGATAAAGAAAACACGCTTTCTTACATGGAACTTTTTTAAGTCAAATCCACGCGTGTTTGTTACTACCAGGCGACCCACTCGTGTACGCAGATGGGTGTACACAATAGGTATAAGGATTGGGCCGACCCGGACAGGACTGGTTCGCGATCCAGGGTAGATCGGATCAGGGACTGAATCGCCGCCATTGAACCCTTTGGAGAGATTTTGAGACAGTTTAATCAGTCTGTATCTGCCTCAGCGGTTACTGGATGGATTCGTTCTACTTTTCCCGGGAGAAGCTGGGTACCCCCAGTTAGTTATACAGAAAGTGGCCCAGTGAAAGTTGAGTGTGCACAATATGTTAACAGTGTAATCTCCAAACAAGTCAATCAGAGATTATGTCAGTTAATAGTGTTAAAATCAGTATTAATCGTGCAAGGCTGGTGGAACACTACAGTATAGGGTGACTACAGTAGGACTTGATCCTAGATAAGATGGTAATGACGATGGATAAGTCAGTATTAGTGTCCTTGGAGCTTTGAAGGTGTAGGGTGGCATACAAGCCAGGAAGTAAACAGGTACTATGGGCCATAATTATCTTCAGGTAGGTATCCCCCAAAAGGCATCCTCCTAATGGTATCCTCAAAAGGTATCCACAAACACTATATCGCCATGTCATAAGTATCCGCCAATACCGAGACGAGGATAAGAGTCATAAGAGGAGTCACTCGTTCGAGCAATTACTCGATGGCTTATTTGCGCGAAGAAATTGTTCGAGGAATCTGAGATAGTTTGAACGCCTTCAGTGGTGCTACCTGTCAGGAGTAACGGTACAAGGTTGGATGAAGACTATAGGATTAAGGAACTACAGTAGAAGCTATCATAGGACAGACGGTGGCGATATTGGACAAGACAGCAGTAGTGGCCTTGGAGCTATGAAGGTTAACGGGTGGTTTATAATCCTGATGGTGATCAATTGGTAGGATCCATAACAATCTGCAGATAGATATCTTCCAAGTATCCTCTAAAAGGTACCCTCAAAAGGTACCAACCCCAGGGTATCCCCAGTACTACATCACCATGTTATAGGTATCCTCCAATACCCAGATGAGGATAAGAGTCGTAGGACGAGTCACCCGTTCGAGTAATTATTCTCTTGCTCATATACTCTACTAGGAACCAAGTATACACCACATGATCTGATACTACATGAACTGCCCATAGGACAGTACAATGCATTAGATGGTTCTGTACGGCTAATCGTAGACCACCGTATATTGCCGCAATTAACGACAAACATTACCCTCACGGCCCCACCCCACAATACTGCGTGACCTAGCGTTGCCCACTACCTATACATCTGTGGATCAGCGTAGCGCCTGAGATGGATAGTGTTATTGAGGGCTAACAGAAGAATGGGTACAGAGCGTACATCATTTTCTACCACACTAGACAACCATGGATTACCCCACCCTACCTCACAATATCGCTTGACCTAGCATAACGTACTACCTATACCGTTCATAGAATAATACAAAGCAATCGGAAAGTTAATACAGCAAGGATTAAGTTGAGACCCACATGGGAAAATACGGTACACACTAAACTATCGCACTAGACAACCATAAATTATCCCCACCCCAAAATATCGATTACCGTAGCATAACATACTACATATACCAGTTATAGAACAATATAAAGTAAAGGGTGGATTAATAGTACTAGGGAACTAAGAGTAGACCTAAAGGGGCACAGAGCGTACACCATATTCTATCACACTAGACAACCATATATAATTACCCCACCTGCATAGCATAACATATTACCGATACCAGACATAGAATAATACAAAGCAATCGGTAGGTAAATACGAGGATTAAGATGGGACTTGCAGGTGTATATAACGTTCTTACTATACTACCGTTCTAAACAGCCAAGGACTATCTCGCAATGCCGTCCTCGACGACCATGCATTGCCCTCACCCCCACAACACCGCTTGCTCTAGGGTTACGTACTACATATACCAGTCATAGGATAATATGAAGGTCGATAATTAGTAGTCCCAAGGCTTAATTGTATACATGAGCATATTCTGCTACTACCTTATCACTCCCTACGAAAAGCCTGACACACCTCACACGAATAACGTCATATCAGATTGTACAGTGGGCAACAAGTGCTGTCAACGTCTCTATGACGACGCGTGCACATCATGACGTCACAACGTCTTCGGCAACGTCTACTCTTTTCGGGAGAAAACTTTCAGGAAAAATCTCACGTTTCCCATCACTGACTTGTCCATTGGCTTTCCCCAAACGTTTCAGCGATGTCTTTAGCATTATTTGACATCATTGTTAAATCGAGCCATAGCTGCTAAATAATATTAATATCTAATACTTAAATGAGAAGTAATATCCATCCATATACTATGGATATACCTCATCCAAAATGTTTGGATCAGAGTTGCAGGGTATATATTTACATTTATATTTATTTTTGGAAGACTAATCTGTCCCAACGTTGGACTTGTAATAATAATGTCTTATAATAATGACTCTCCACAATCCCAATTCCAATCCGAACCACAATCCAAAGGCTAATCATAATATTAATCCCAATCTTAGGATGCCCCTCCAATCCCTTCCATGTTTTCCTTCCTCGTACCGCTTTTCTTCCTTCAGTCTAGACTTTTAGAGAAACTTTTAGCAAAATCAACAAAAAATTTCGATATTGTATTATACTGTTATATAAGAGAAATAGACACAAAAGTGGGCTACCCGAGTCGGTAAAATACCTTTCGTGTAAGATGTCGGCGCCCATGGGCTATTCTATGGGGTATCTCGCCAAATTCCGATATGGCTTAACAAAATCTGAAATTTCCAGAAGGTGACACTTTAGAATTATGTGCGCGCATGCGCACGAGACACCACGTATCACTACGATAATGACATCACAAGATGTCGAGTTAACATTGGTACGATGATGTATGGATACATGATATGAGATCCCCCATATTAGATCTCCCAGGCTGGGTTCACCACCGGGATCCATCCAATAGGGGGGCGAAAAACTTCTCATATACTGCTGGGGGCGAATACATAGTGGCCCACACTAAAACGTCTTTTCTACACTATACGTTAGTTTCTGCACATATACGTTCTGACACATGGCGAGCTTCTATACTACAGGCCCCTACGTTGATTTTTTCTACACTTTACGTTGTTTCTACACTATACGTTTTTTTTTCTACAATATACGTTCTAATAAGTGGTGATAATAAAACAGTAACGCTCGGTGTTAGTAATATTATTGCCACCAACTACAGAGAAACAATGAAGTTACGCCGTAATAGATTTGAAGCATGGGAGCGTCTTATTATAATTTGAATAATTCTGTTTGTCTTTTCTGTTTGTGGTGACGTGCCCTATCTACTCTACGGGGCCGATCTGCTTCAAACTCAGCAGGTGTGTGTATTTCTGTCGGATAAAATTAATTCGTCATGTTTGGTGGCAATATCAATTGTGTGTTATTTATCAAGAATCGGCATATGGGCGGTAATTCAAAATGCCACCTATCGAAAAACCATGCGTAGCATGGGCTCGTCAACTAGAATTAATAATAGGACTACTGGTAAAGTATTTTTTATGAACATTCCAACAGTTCGGTGCGTTGAAATTCACGAACTTGGTGGCAAAAATCAATATTTACCAGAGATATTTGGGGGATCGCCGGACCGCTAGAGTGTCAGACCATCGGGCAACGATGAAACATACGTTTCATTATTGCCCGGCGACCCGGAACTAACTGAAAACACGTAAGTTGGAACGCCCTGCAATGTTCTGGGTTTTTTGTTTAGAGAATGACCCATGTGGTCAAATAATATGATGGGAAGGTATATGGTCACTTACACGAACATATCGATACCGGAATCAGAAACCCCAATCCAGATTTATTTATTTATTTATTGGTGTTTAAGGTCACATACTTATGCACAATGGCTAATCGTGACAGTGACAGTTTTACGGGTGGAGGAAGTCGGAGTACCCGGAGAGAACCACCGAGCATCGACGGGCAACTGTCTGCTCATCAACATTCTGTTCAAGCTCCGCTCAAGCAGGGTTACAGCGGTTGAAGACATGTGCACCATCGACGTACAGTACGCCTTAGTACGTAATCGGCGTCATCGTGTACCCATGTAGGCAAGCGGGATAAAGTGCCTTGCCCAAGGATACAACGCGGGTCGTCCTGGAAGGGGATCGAACTCGGGACCTCTAGCATAGAAGTCCAACAGTCTACCACCGATGCACCGCCCTCCCCCACCCCACCCCACCCCACCTACCCACCACCCAATCCAGACAAAATAAAAAAAGTATTGGGAGGGAATGTCACACAGCTATTCCAGCCTTACTTGCGCCACTGTGTGAGGGGATACATATAAAGCTGTTCATTTGCGATACAGCGATGTAGAAAGAGTGCATACAGTACCGGCGTTCCACGACACATCCCCCTAGGATATCTTCCAAGTGAAACAAAACCATAAAGAGTTGGACATTTATCGGCTGAATTCTTATTAAGTTAACATTGAGGGAAACACAAACCATTTGGGAAAAAAAAGTAAAGTTGAGATGGAGGACATGTCCCGGTCTGGATATCTTCCCTCTCACTCACCCAAAACTCAAAGGAATGAAAAAAAATAAATAGCATTTATTATTATTTACTCAACAACAACTAGTGCAAGGAATGGTTGCAAATGCCTTATCAGTTTGTTTGGGAGTTTGACAAAGTTGGGGGGGGGGGATATCCCATATTCACCCACCCATATCAAAATATATATACTCGCTCAAAAAAAAAAGTGTGCATTGCAGAAATTGATCAAACTCCAAAAAAATAATTTCGTAGGTGTAAAGAGTGTTAACCTGTTCATGAAAAAGTTATATTGGACACAAAAACAGCTTTCCCCGTTAAAATTGCATAAACGTTAAATGACGTGCTGCACGTTTGTGAAAAGGCATGTTTTGCACGTGGAGAGTCTGAAAATTCATGCAGCAGTGTGAATCCTTGGGTATTTAAACACTAAAGTAAGGCCTTCCTATCGTTCACATTCAAACTTGCGCTGCTGTTAAAACGACTCCACATTAGCATGCCAAGATTGACAATGAATCAACGTCTCCTTGCCCTGGGTATGATTAGAGCTGGCAGAACACACAGAGAGGTTGTTCGGCATTTGAACTGCCACCGTAACACTGTAGACAGGCTAGTCCATCGACGTGCACAACATGGTGACGTTCGAGACCGACCCCGCTCCGGGAGACCCCGAGTTACCACCCCTGCACAGGATCGGTATAGCCGTGTCGTCCATCTCCGGAACCGGCAACAAACGGCAACGACGACAGCCAGGAACATCCCTAACCTGAGACGGATACATCCTCAAACAGTAATCAACCGGCTGAGAGAATACGGCTTACGTCCTCGAAGACCTGCAATTCGTCTGATTTTGACGTTACGTCATCGTCGTGCTCGACTGCAGTGGTGTAGACAACATCTCAGGCATCCCTTACACTGGTGGCGACGTGTTTTATTCACAGATGAATGTCGTTTCCATCTTTCATTATCAGATGGCCGCCAGAGAGTGTACAGACGTCGAAACGAACGTTACGCAGATCCATGTGTCGTGGAGCGAAACCGTTATGGGGGAGGGTCTCTCATGGTGTGGGGTGGCATCACTGCCCGTAACAGAACTGAGCTGGTCATTATTGATGGCAATCTCAATGCAGCCAAATATCGTGATGAAGTGCTTACACCTGTTGTTGTCCCATTTCTGCAACGTCACGGCCCCAGCGTCATTCTACAGCAGGACAACGCCCGACCCCACGCAGCTCGTGTTGTTCAACAGTATCTGCAGCAACAACAAGTGGATGTTCTTCCCTGGCCCGCAAATTCGCCCGATATCTCACCCATTGAGCACATATGGGACGAAATGAAACGTCAGCTACGCCGGCTTCCCCATGCACAGTCAACGCTTGTGGAACTCCAAAGACAGCTTATCAGAATATGGAAAAACATCCCACAACACTTCCATGCTAACTTGTTCGCTTCCACGAGGCGTAGATGTACTGCAGTAGTCGATGCAGACGGAGGTCATACCAGATATTGAGTGTGTGACTTTTGTGTTTGACCCTTAGTGTCTTTGACTCTCCATGGGACCAAGAGTATTCGTCGTAGCGTAATGAAATTTCTCGTGTTGATCACAAATTGATTCATCTGTGATTGAATAGAATTTCCATGAATGAAAATGATATATATCTTTTTTTAGTGTTATTTTTTAGCATGCACACTTTGTTTTTTTTTGGGAGAGTAGAGTTAACATGGGAGTTTTTTTCATCCGATGCTAAACTATTAAATAACGACCAGTTAATTCTAAATAGAGAATCTTAGAACCCTTCCAAAAATTTTCTTTTTTTTTTACTTTTTCAGACAAGTTGAGGTGGAGCAGATGTTCATGCCAGGATATCTTCAGGGACGTGGCTAGATGTTTCCGATTGCGGGGTGTATGATAGTGATCCCTCCCCGTAGTTGGAAATTCACTACCAAGAAAGATTTTGAAAATGAAGCCACGAAAGGAGGCATAAAATTGATTCTAGTAACTGAAATGCTGACACATTTATGATAGAATTATCAGGTTATTATTATTTGGTATTCTTCTGGGAATTGAATATGTGATAAACAAATGTTCAAGCTTAGAACTTAGAACAATTCACGCTGTGCTAACATTAAATCAGATCTTATGCAGGAATGATTAATTTTCGACGTTTCATCATTTTGTAACTGCGAATGATGGAATTAACTCGGGATAACGATTTCACATGATTGATCTTCTTGAGGTGCATTTCGAGGATTTTTTTTATTACGATAAGTAAACGTATTATAGATATCTCGTACCGATTGATATCATGTATACTTATTAAGCTCGATATTGCGTACACTGCAGTTGAAAATAGTAACAGTTAGAATTTTCCCCGATTGGAAACCGAGTTGGGATTTTGGGAAGTAAAGGAGACATCAGTATCACCAAAGAAGCTCTAAAATCAAGATAGATGGAATTTCCAACTACTCATGACTTGCCCTCCGAATTTCCAACTATAGGAAATATTGGCCATGATTGGGGGGGGGGGGCACCTCCAACCCCCACCCCTTGTCGCCACGTTCCACTTCAACAACTCAATAAACATAGCAACCATTTGGAAAAATATTTGTTTTATTTTCTTCTTTACCCATCCATCACAGGTTCAAACAATGGATGGACATGTCTTAGTAGTAGTATGTCTCGTATGTTTCAGGTACAGGTTGCAGGACCCCAGTCGGGGACCCCGGAAGTGACGTCACAAAATGGCGCTCACGCGGATTACCATGACAACACAAGATGGCGCCTCTGGGTCTTGTAAATGTCTATGGGGGTTGGGGAGGCCCATACCTGCACCCCCTACACATACACATATTAAAATATATAGAAAACGTGGAGGAGGTTTTTCACCCAGTGGTAAACCATTCAATAACGACTATTTAATTAGAACCATTCCAGCAATTTTGGGGACTTTTTTGGACACGTTCAGGTGGGGAGATACACATTCAAAAACATGGCAATCATTTGGAAAAAATAAATAGGTTTTATTTTCACATTTACCCAACCACAACAAGTCCAAACAATGGCTTAACAGAAAATATCTTATGAATGTCTGTGGGTTTTGACAACGTTGTGGGCTGAAGATGCCCATGCATGCCTGGTTATCTTCCGCCACCCCCACCCACACCTTCTCCTTGTGAAACTATAGGCTAGTGATAACATGGGGGGATTATTTTTGCATCCAATGTTGAACAATCAATTAACGACCAGTCAGTTGGAAATAGACTATCTCAGAAGCATTCCAGCAAATTTGGGAACCTTTCGGACAAGTTTAGGTTGAGATGTCTTGGCAAGCATGGATATCTTTCCCCTCACACACTCAAAAAAACATAGCAAGGATTTGGGAGAATTGGGAGGGATTCTGTGACGTGTCCAATCAGATGCTGACCTAACTTTTTCTGCCTGGCAAGCAAAATCCACGAGACCGTGTGCTGGTAGTCGGGTCAATCACTGAATTCGGGACTTATTACCAGTTTGCACATTTTTTATATTTTGTACTTCCGATTTGGCAATCATTGGGTGAATGGTTAACTTGATATATCACAAATAAAAAACAAATGTTGGCAGAGCCGAAAAGAATATATAATCTAGACTATTATGCTCATTTATACTACAAAGTGACAGAACTGATCAGTACCGTAACGTTATGACGTTTCGTGTAAAGTTATACTAAGACCGAAAACAAACATTTGTGACTTTCAGGGCTATGTTTGGGACTCTGTCTTGAAGTGAAATGGACAAAAACGGGGAATATGTTTTATGATGTTCGAAAAGAATGACCGCAAATGTGTTGCAGAAATAGAAAATGCGGGGTTGTATCAAGTTTCAAATGTTGTAGCCTTCAAATAAAGAAGTGCCCTGAGGTGCATTTTATTTTATTCCATTTGTGCCACGATCTGCTCGGTGTGGCAGGAAAGGCCCGACTGAAATACGCATACCTCTGGAGTTTTATTGGATAAATATTGTCTTGTGTGGTACTGACACCACCCGTTACGGAAATGACATACGGTGCGGTACTGATTTTTTTCAGTACCGTAATAGCCACAATAATTAACAATGAATAGGAATACTGGTGTGAAAACTTTGTTTGTTCGCAAATATACATCAGACATTTTCTTCCAAGACTGGAAATAAGCAATCTAGCATTCGGAGAATGATTCTCTTTAGGCCTGGGGTCATGGTTCAGATTGAGATTGAAAATGGGTAAATTTAGTGATGCTGCTATGTTGTGCAGGGTAACAACATCAAAGTCGCCCTCAAGATATCACACTATGCCAGTAAGCATCAACACAAATCACTGTTAAAGAACTTGTCACCCCTTGAACATTTCCAACTATGTTTTCTTGAATTGTATTTTCCAATGACGACTCGCTGTATATATGCGCTGAAATGAAGCATTGGCATTTTTGATGGATAAGGCAATCTGCGAGTTAGCAAATTGCCGAATCTATGAAAAGAGGCAATGGTTCATTTTAGCTACTTACATTAATAGGCATGAAATACAATTCTAGAAAATACAATAGTAAAGATTACCGTATTGACTCCTGGTACACTCGGATATGTTAGAAGTGAAAACCGAGTTGTGAGAAACACTCTCTTCAGTTGACCGAGGGTTTCAAATCAGTGTTGGTTTTAGCTTCAGTGTTTTGCGGGTTCAGAGTATTTCAACTTGGAAAGCGCTGTGGGTATCAAGGGTTTGCACAAAAAAAACCCAAAAAACAAAAAAAAACTGTTAAACTGAAATGAACTACCGGTTCGCGCCCATAACAACATTCAAAAGTAACAAACATGCAGTTATCTAATCTGCTTCTTCGTTCAACGTAAGATTGTTTTCTAATATATTTTTAGTCTGTTCTGTCAAAAAACACCTCAAAACAAAAGCTACCGTGCTTCGGTATATTCAAGGTACTGGAGAACCTTGCACATGACATGCAGCGCTTTCTTTGCGACAAAAATGCAATAATAACTCCATGCACGAAAACAAAATCTGATCACTAAATTTCGCCATGATGTTGGTGTATGATGAATATATTCTTTACATATTTTCATATTCTAACACATAGCTGAATTCCTCAATGAATATTCTATTAGCTGAAAATTGTAGAGACCCCAAATTAAACTGAAACTCTTTAGTGCACAAAGGCGTTTTAAAAAACTAAAATAGCCACACCGGGAGCAGGGTTTGCCCAAGGGGCATTATATTTTTAGCCTAGGCTATAAGCGAAAACCTTCCTTATGGTAACACTTTAACCTAAAACTTTGTTTTCGTGCGGGAACTTTCGACCCAAAACACGCGCGATGCGCAGTGTGCTTAAGTCTTCACAAACCAGTACCATCCAACTCTAAACAATCGATCAGTCAGTGTCCATTACCTTTGGTAGTTCTTCCCAAAATGCTCGGTTCGATTTGATGTCATTTTGTCACAGGAAGGGGTAAGGAATCAAGGTAACTATTTTGTCGTATTCATACCAAATAGAATCAACAAGCAATGGATAAAAAAAAATCGTTTTCTGCCAACTCTGCGCAATGCATTTACGCGTACCGACTATTCGTCTGCATCGTCAATTCGTTCAGGATATGGCTTCCCGTCGTATGAAACTACACACCACTACCCTATGAGGTCTGGGTTGAAGATCTGCACTGGCTTTAGCTTGGATGTAAGTGTCAACAAGGCAGTATTCTTTATGGAGGGATCAGACGTACCCGTTGATGGAGACACTTCATTGGACCCAGCATGAGAATCAACTTGTTCTTGATTAAAGTCTACGCTTTTGATTGGCCCGAAACAGTCACAATCGCCTGGAGTGCAAAAACAGCTGAGCTTGCGGCAACGAACTTTCTTCTGACTAGTGGATGTTATTTGATGGATGGATGGATGGATGGATGGATGGATGGATGGATGGATGGATGGATGGATGGATGGATGGATAGATAGATAGATAGATAGATAGATAGATAGATAGATAGATAGATAGATAGATAGATAGATAGATAGATAGATAGATATACAGAGTAATACGTTTTATATAAAGAAAAACATATAATATGTGCTGCTGGGAGATGGCATAGCCAGATTGGCTGTCTACCTGCCATCACCCTAAAAACAAGAACTAAGTTACATTAAATTTAATTCAATTCATACCAGGCTACGTCTTCCCTTTGAACCCTCAAAACTTAAGACTGAAGTACAGCAAATTGAAAATAAAGTAGGCGACTGTGAACTGGTAAGAGAAGTATTTTCAAAAAACCTGGCTTACCCTACCAACTAAACGAGAATTTCACAATAATAATAGGTCAATTTGACTGATATCTGCAGATAAGAGCTGAGTAACGAAGTAATTAATTTTGAGTACAACAATGATTTGAACGGCGCTATGTACCATAGGCCGACAGATTTTGACAAGCATGGCACCAGCTCCAGTTTATGAGGGGCAACTCAAGATGGAAGCCATTGTTGGTGTTCCTATTTCTCAAATTGGAAAGACATTCTCATTTGAGAAATCTGAAAGTTGGGTCACATGTCGTTAGCACAAATATGCACCGCCTTTATAGAAGGGTTAGTATAAAAGGAGTTCGCTACAAATAGAAATGGTTTATTATCTAATCACCTTCGAATTTACGAATATAAAAAGGGCAGGGAAGCAAGTTAGACGAGATACCAGACAAAGGCAAAAACGGCACTCAACTTAAGGTTCAGGTACGGCAGACATTAAATAGGCAACAATTATTTTTGACTAAGTCCCACAAGCGGTTTCCTTGATCAGGTATGTCAAAGAACCCGCCCATTGATTTATAATTTACAGAGAGCAGTCTGGACAGTAAGGGTTGCTACATTCAACGCAGTCAGAATATGAAACTAAGAGCTTGAAAGCCAAATTCTTTTTGAACAAATTTCTATTATCGAACTGACGAAGTTCCGTATCTAATTCGTTCCACAATTTTGGGTACGAGTACAATGGAAACATCTCTAGTGATCGAGATCTAGATCTACTTGCGTGTAGAGGCGTAGACTGTCTCGTATTTCTGTGCGTATGACTGTCAACGTACGTGAAGTAATCATCAAATGAGGCTGGAAGGTTTAATGTTTTCCAGTCGTAGATGAACAATGCAGCATGAAGTGTAAATAAATCACTAACCTTAAGGATACGGTCCCTAAAAACAGAGGGTCGGTGTGGTAATTGAATCTTTTATTATTAATTATTCGTATGGATCTTTTTTGCATTAAGAATAATTTATTGATGGCTTTTGAGTTACCCCAAACATGAATTCCGTAGATCAAGCGACTGTGAACAAGGGCAAAGTAAAGAGTTCTCAAGGCAGCATGTGGAAGAATGGATTTGACCTTACTTAGGGTATAATTTACTCGCGCGATCTTTGAGCATAGTTGAGAAATATGGACTTTATATGATAGCTTATCATCAATGTTGACCCCAAGAAATTTCACAGATTTTTCGATTTGTTCAACACCCACTCTTGTTATTTTCTCACTGTCAATACAGACGTTTTCTCGCAAAGTTTCTATTTTCTTCATAGTCGGGTTAAATACGATATATTTTGTTTTGTTAGCATTTATAATTAGACGATGGAAAGCCATTGTCCCCACGATTGTCTTGAACCACTTGGGAATGTCAGCATCAAGACACTCTACATCATCACTTGTAACGTAGAACAGCTTTACAGTTGATTACGGTACAAGTGCTGTGTACAGTGCTAATTTGTCTTGGGTGCGTTTCAGAACCCCACCAACCCCATCGGCAGCACCCTTCCCATGGCCTGCCTCCAACAGGGACCAATTTACAAATTGCATGCCCCATTCATGGTTTTGTAGAGAGTAAATAAAAGTTTGTTTTGTTTCTGTATTGAGTGGTAGAGCCATCGGACACGAAAAATACAGAATTAACGCTCGGATACTGCTGGCGTGCAAACAAGAAAATAGGCTTTAAATGAGCCCAAATTGCTGCTGGATCGTGTCGTTTACATTCAGAAATACTAGAGAATGGATTGATGTGCTCTCGGGTATAGAGTATACCTGTATGTGGGGTAGCTTGCATATAGGATGCGCCGAAGTGTACACTTTGTATTTCCTTATGATATTTACAACCATACCGGTTTTCACTGAAATCAATATGCAGAAGCATTTGATTTTCTTCCAATTGTTCTCGCATTTTTTTAATTTCTCGATACTGATGTCTTACTTTCTAGACGTGTTTTGAAAAATTTTGGCGACAACTCATTCTCAAACTTCTCCACAAGTTCTTCAGTTTTATTTACCTTCTGTGCGAACTTTAACTGTTACTGTACTTTTCTTTAGCTCTCCCGTTTTTGTTTTCTTTTCCTTTCCTACGATCTGCCATAAATGCCACCAAACAAACTTATTTTGATTAAACGGGCCGAAACAAACCCTTCTATCGTTACACTCATCACACCTATGTAAGTAATACCAGTCAGTGCCAGAACATGGTGTCAGTACCGCAACAGAAAAAAAGTGTTATGGCTCTGACGTTATGGTACTTAGCGACTTTTTAAACAGCGACCTCTGTAGTCCACACATTTGTTTATATAAATACAAGCATGGTTTTAGAACACTCTGTTACCTGTATAAAATATATCAGCATCATCAAAAACGTGAACCCATCATGCTCTTAAAATGTACTTCCCATACGGTATTGACACCGAGAAAACCTACGCTAAGGGTATTTTACTAAACTTACCTATATGAAGAATATTTTTTCTCGAAATCGCCTCATACAGCGTGCTTCTAAAACCAATGGTAGTCCTCTTGATGATGACGCAGTATCTGCGATGTCTTTCCAATTCCTTGCGTCACTGCGAAGCTCTAAATAATTTGTTACGGTACTGACGTGAGTCATTCTTCAATTGGGGTATCTTTTCAAATTACAAAAGCCAACTTTTTTTTAAGGACGAAGGCGCCGGAGGCGCCCGAGTTGAGACGGAGGCGAAGCCGACGTCGAAACTCATGAGTCCTTAAAACTAATTTCACACTTTTTTTAACGTAGGAAGTAGTTAACGAGATGAGACTTCACGAGAATGACTCTGGCTGATTAAACTTTTAGGGATTTTTCCCAAAGGAACCGAGGACAAATGAGGTTACATTTTTTCAAGGATACTCGGACGCTAGAACAAGTGATGGCTCTCCACCATTGCTTTCACCCTCATTGGGTCAAGGGACCCTTAATATATTGGGTGTGTGTGTGGGGGGGGGGGGGGTGAGGTTAATGGGCCACTGATTATGTCACGTGACGTCCATAGCAAGTAAAGCACGCCCCTAGCAACGGGCAAACTACTGGGCCAATTTTGACCAATTTTGACACATGGACCCAACATGCACTGCAAACGAAAATAGACAGGTCAGTGGTGTCGCCACGTGACTTCCCTAGCAACCAGAGCGTCCCCTTAGCAATGGACTAACTACTGGTCGGATTTTGACCAAATTCGGTATACGGACCCAAAATGCATTGCAAATATAAACAGATAGACCAATGTTGACGCCACGTGACTTTCCTAGCAACCAGAACGCCCCCTTAGCAACGGGCTAACTACTGGGCCGATTTTGACCAAATTCGGAATACGGACCCAAAATGCTTTGCAAATGAAAACAGACAGATCAATCATGACGTCACGTGACTTCCATAGCAACCAGAATACCCCCTTAACAACGGGCTAACTACTGGACCGATTTTGACCAAATTCGGTATACGGACCCAAAATGCATTGCAAATGAAAACAGAGAGATCAAAGTTTACGTCTCGTGACTTCCCTAGCAACCAGAGCGCCCCTTAGCAACAGGCTAACTACTGGGCCGATTTTGACAAAATTCGGTATACGGACCCAAAATGCATGGCAAATGAAAACAGACAGTCAATGTTGATGTCACGTGATTTCCCCAGCAACTAGAGCGCCCCTTAGCAACGGGCCAACAACTGGGCCGATTTTGACCAAATTCGGTATACGGACCCAAAATGCATTGCAAATAAAAACAGGCCGGTCAATGTTGACGTCACGTCTTTTTTTCCTCTTCCCTGACATGACCCTAAAGCACAGGATTAGTTGTTTCATAATTACTCGCAGAATTATCTGTTGTGATAACTACAAACAATACCGCTACGTCGGTATTTTTTCAGTGAAATTAATGAAAATGGGTCACTGAAATTAGCACATGAAGCTCTAGGCCTATTTAATTCAAAAGCCAAGTCTGTGCTGTCTTGTGAAGTGTGTATGTTTGTGCTGGCTTGTGTAGTTTGTGTGTCTGTTGGGCAAATCGCCCAGAAACCTGATCCGAATCGTCCACAAACATGATCCGAATCGACCAGAAATATGGTCCGATTAGTCAATAGATCTGGGCCGAAACGTCCTTTATAAAAATCCGATCCGAATCGTACACGGCCCGCATCGTCCAGACACCATATAACGAGTTAATTTTCTTACGTTGTGTACTCTGAGGTTATTGAAAGAAAACACCACTAGAACTGATCGTATTTACGGAAAATGCCGTAAATTCAGAACGTTCAGAGCTGTTGGAAAAGCGACGTGATTTGCATACAAAATAATCTTTATATTTGCTCTTCATGTCATGTTTTTTTCTATAATTTCAGATGCATTCTTTGAAAAAAAGGTTTATTCCCTTTCATTTTTGGCTTAACAATTGTCAGAAAAACTTTTGTTTCCAGAGCACTAGAATGTTCTATGTTCCTTATGAATAAGTTTCTGAAAACTGCATATTTACTGAAGAAAGATACTAACAAATTTTTTAAAAAAATAAATAAATAAAACCCTTCATCTTCATTGTTTTCCACAATATATTGACCGAGAATCAAATATATTTTGATTTGTTTTCAAATTGATCTGTTTATGTTTAAATGAATTATTCCTCAGATTTTTCCTCTATATAATATTTTATATGAAACTACACTTGTGATACTCAGTCTTATTATTTCAAAGATGGTCTTTTCAGTAAAACTGTATTGGCATATTATCATCGTTCTTTTTTGCACAGCACTGCTGTATTTTCTTGTTTTCTTCTCTTAAAAACATTTTTTTCCAATTTAAGAAGATATGGGAAATAACAAACGAGAAAATATACAAAGTAGAGCTTATCCGCCCATTGTTAACAAGAAAATACATTACTTTTGTGTGAGTGTGTACACAACTTGGTCCTGGTGTTGCAGACAATTCATTCATTCTTTGTGTAAGACGAAGACTTTTGACATATTTTCCTACTTTATGTAATGTGTTTCTTGTCCATCAAATGCGTGGAAGTAAAATTATTTGAAACTACATCCATCATGTTCATTATAATGGCATTCAAACCGGCTCTCTTTAAAAACGGAAGAGCAAGACTATACACTTCAGTGCGACAAATTCACAATAAACATTGCCTAATATTTTATTTCTCAGTAATCATTTTGGTCACTTTTAAAGAAATCAGAAATAAAACAGTGCATATTTCAGTTACAACTGACTTGTGCAAAATATGTTACTCGAAGACGGATAACACCAATGACACATAAATAACACCAATGACAGTGTGTAACACCAATGACAGCAAAAAGATAATAAAAACAAAACGGTGCCTCATAAAGCAGTCACTTGCCTTGCATTTGCTTTTTATAAAGATAAACAACTAATTAACTTTAATGCATCATACATTGTGTGGAAGATATGGTTCCTGCTGAATCTTTGTAGCAAGCTAAACACAAAACATAACTTTAAAAAATACCGTATTTTAACCATTTAATTTGCGAACAATAAAATTCAAATTTTGCCACAATGAACCTGATGATACACAATTATGCTCATGAAACTAATCATTATCAAACATTACTTAGCAAGTATTCAATTCTAGCTCAGTTTCAATCAATTTCCAAACAAGGGCCGAGATCATGTGTGTTCTACGGTTTGCTTTCTGGGGTTCAGGGATCAAACAGAGAATGTCACCTTCAGGGTACCATTGACATCATCTGTCAGACTCGGCCAGTACAATTTATTATGGCCTATGCTAGCCATACATTTAATCTTTACATCACCCTCCTCAACTGACAAGATTTTACCTGGATATGGTTGTTCATCATAAACAACAACACAGTAAAGACCAACGTGATGTGGTCGTATAAACTCTGGTCGGTCAAGGACTGAACCCAAGTTTCATTTTGTCCTACATTTGTATTGAGGTCTGTATTTGAAGACTGTGGTGTCTCTTGTTTGGATGGCTGGGGATAAACAAATGATTTCATACCATAGCACTGACAGTCAAATATTCCCTTATGCATTTTGCACACACAACTTATATTTCTGTATTGTAATTGCCCAGGCTTAGTGCAAACAATCTGGTGTATTTGCATTGTCCCTTTGATTGTTGGCAAGTTCAGACTCATAAGTTCATTTGATTTTTGCTCAATCATTGAAGAGTCAATGTAAAATAATAAAACTGAGGTCCCTTCGGTTTTAAGCATGTTGTATAAAGCTTGGGCGTGTGGGATATCTTTCCCCAATTTAATTAATCCGTCAGCTTTACGTTTAAGGGCCCCACCAATCCCATCAGCAGCACCTTTACTGTGGGAGGCTTAGAAAAAACTCCATGTTATCTGCAAAAATCCCATTTTGAAAGGATCCTTTGAAAGGGGGAAGAAACTGCCTTTTTGTTTGTATTGGGTGGTCGGTCCGTCTGTAAAGAAATGTAACACATTGACAAGTGGGTAGTTTTGTTTAACCATTTCCAACACTGGTTTTAAGTGGCACCATATGGCAGGGGGGTCATGCTGAAGTGACTGGGAAATTGATGCAAATGGTATTACTTCATCGACGACATACAGGACGCCCGTGTGAAGGGATGCCTGCTGATACGAACCCCCAAAATGCACTGACTGTACTTCATTGGTGTATTTACATGTATAATTTTCACTAAAATCAACAAGAATGATACAGGTGTTTGGTGTTAACTTTTGCCTAATTGGTCTGTATATTTTGAATTGCCAAAAAATATTGAAATGGTGTCTTTTAAATCTGTGCAGAAGGTTTTGAAAATCATCTATGAATTTATCTAAATTTGATGTAACCTCTTCTTTCCGCGTAACTGTGATTGTGTCTCTGCAGTTTTCGATACTTTTTGTATTTTTAGAAACTTTCTTGGTAACCCACTGATAGCATTGAACCTCAGTGTTCCCTGGCAGTGGTGGCTCAATGATTTCTATGGGGTACAAATTGGTTTTGCAAAGGTCACATTGGCCATAAGCACAGTCATTAGAATGAGGGTCACACATTATCTGTCTGACTAGATCGCCAAGATCTTTATTTTTAATTAAGTTCATTTTTTTCAATTTATTGGCCATGAACTGCAAATTTTCATGCAGTCTACACTGACATGTTTGTCTGTCCAGCTCTGTTGGTTGCACAACCCAGAAAGGACGCAATTTACGTTTAAAACGTTGAATAGTGAATTGCAGCAGGATATTCTGCACAGAATTTTGCATGTAAGTTACGCATTGTGTCAGTCAGAAGCCGACGCTGCCTTTTCTGTTTATGGCGAGTAATGGTGTTTTTCTTGCCTGTTGTAGGCCTACTTACATCATCTCGTAAGAACTCTTTACATTGACTATGGGTTGGATTTGTTTTCATATTTCTCTGAAAGCCAGAATGCATAGATAAATTTGACAATCGCCACCTTTTTGCACAAAATGGAAGTCGAGACTGGGCAATTTTTTTTAGTTTGTACTTCTTAATTATCTTCCAACACACAAATCGAGAGAATTGTTGTCTTTTTCTCTCACTTTTAGTTTGCCTATATTTTTCATTAATATCTGCAAGAAGAGAAAAATGAAAATTTAAAGTTCCTTTCAGTTCCTTAGGTTTTCTTTTCCAATTTTGAAGCAAAGTCCTTGTTCTTGTCCTTGGGCTTGCAGTTGCTTGTGTGGCGATATTTAGTTTTGCTGCCAATCTTTCATATCGTTTCCTAAACATTTCTGCTCTCTTGTGTATGTTTCTATTCTCTGTCAACAGTCTTTTATTTTCTTTATAACACAGCGCCCTATCCCTTGCTACTAGTTTGCGACCACAGGTTTTTTGTCGACTGAAATGAGAACAAGAAAAAATATTTGCCAATACTCTAAGGGGCATATGAATCCCAAAACTGAAGTTGTGGAGTGAGTGGGGTTGTGACGGGGGGGGGGGGGGGGGGGTTAGGGGTGAGTTGGGAAGGGGACACAACTTTGGACAGGGCATGTTCATCAGGTCAAATAGATATATAACCCAAACATGTAGTTTTTGCAGGATGTTTTCTCTGTCAGTGCATTTCAGAAATCTAGTTTTGATTCGGTCAGTGAGTCAACTGAATATTTCGTTGCACAGGATCACACAACCAGAAGATGAATTTCTCTCCGGACATTTTTCCCCAAGAAGAACCCTCCAGGATGAGATCCCTCCTTCTCTGAGTCCTTTTTTTTAAACTAAAAAAAAGACCTGAAAATAGAACACTAGGTATAATGGGGGTGAAGTGATAATATTAACCACTTCCAACATTCAAAAAAAGCTAGAGTGTGCGTATAGGGAAGTTTAATAAGAAAATACGGGTGTGGGTGACCCAGAGACCTCTGTAACTTCGGACCAAGTGACTTCTGTCCAATTTAGTGGTGACTTCGGACCACAAAAAGCGATCTCGAACTGAGGGAGCATGCTCGGACACAGTGAAAATGATTTCGTCCCAGACTTATTGAGCCCTTTGGGAACTCCCAAGTATTTTGGGCCTATGGAATTGCAATGGGGTTTAATTCCGAAATCTCCAAAATGGGCCACGTTACTTAGATCGATGTGGCAGAGGTTCGAGTCACTACAGCTTGAAAATAGGCATTCAGTTAACTGGATTGAGAGCCGCCCAATAACTCAGTTTGCACGAGAAAGCAAAATAGATTGTATTCGTCATGATCGTCACTTGACGCGGAGGCTCTCGAGTTCTAGCCAGATCATTTCCGTGATGATGACGGCACACTACTCTCGTCCGCCATTGCTGCCAAATAGAGATGATGGCTGATTAACGATGATGTTGGTGTAGATATTTAAATATAATTAATGACAGTGATGTCATATTTCGCTGTCTCGTTAGCAATTACATGTAAATGTGATGGAGATCTTTTCACCAAAGTTCAGAAGTGTCATCATTATTATTTGAAAAGTGAGAGTCGAGCGAATGCTGACCTCAAAGGGCTAGGCTTCAGTGGCGGCGCTACAAGAGGGGCCTAAATGTGAACTTTGCCCCCCCCCCCCCCCCCCCCAGTCCATCACACACATATTTTCAACGACCTAAAAACCTCCTTGGTTTCTACGTGCACTAAAAATATAATGATATGATACACAGACCACCCCCCCCCCCCCCCCCCCCCAACGCAACGTGCATTAAAAATGTATATAAGGATATGATACATCACGGACACCCCTCCCCCTCCATGGGGAGAATGCACCCCATTTCCGGAAGATCTTTTGGCGCCTCCACTGCCCGGCTTGCAATTGTGTATTCATGAAGATGTCATACCTGGTTTGTGGTTGTATTATATCAACAGGAGATGGTGGTGGTGTAAACCATTCTTGACGCAATTCCTGTCTTTTTGCTCGGAAAGCTTTTGGATTCTTCCTCCACATTTTTCTGCAATGACGTGCCTCTCTGTCACCAAGCTGACCAATGGTCTTTCGTTTTCCACATGCCAAATCTGATCTATATTTTTGTTTTTTCTGTTCAAGATAAGAATTTCGCCTGTTAGAATCGGCATCTCTCCTAAGCCTGTAAAGACGCTGCCTTTCTGCATTACTAACGCGTGCCATTTTACACCTACAATGAAAGATTAGAAAACTATCAAAATATAATATTGTATAGGCCCTATATTTATTTCTCGTTCATGGCATGCACACCTGGAACAGCCCAGTCAGGTGGCTTAGCCCCCTAAATTTCAAACTTGAGGATCAAATTCTAGTTTACCACCCCAGCCCCTTCCCATTTTAGTCGCCTTAAAAAACCGTATGATTTATCCAACATCACTGACCTTCCGGCAGCAAAATGATTACATACCCTGGCAATATCTTTTTTCTAGCCCAGTCATTTACCCATATGCCTGCGTGTCCCAGTTTGCTAACTAACTGCTTTCTTGTACAGTTTAATATTCCGTTTCAGCAAGTGTCATGATAATGATACACTATAAAAGTCACATTCTACACATCACTTTCCAGGACTCTAAATGGCCTATGGTATGACGCACTGCTGATTGATATCAGTTTTGCTATGACTGCAGAAGTATTTTGTACAGTACGTGGAGAGTGTATTATCACGAAATCACCTGCAGAGTGGAGATTCCACCCAAGTAATAATTGCAAATTTGTTGCAAAGCCTAACCAGCACAAGCAATGTTTCAGGCAGTGGACCTCCGGGTTAAACCTGGAGGTCCATTTGCTGAAACATTGCTTGTGTTTTTATGGCGATATGTACAAAATTTGAAAGTTATAGCTTGGGTGATAACTCCACTCTGCGGGTGATTTAGTTACAATCCACTCTCCACGTACTGTACATTGTATATAAACGAAGTATGTTAGTGAAAAAAAAATATCTCGTGTGCTTTGTAATTTAACACTTTTTACCTGATACTAAACATCTAAACGGAAATCCACTCTCCAAAGATCACTGATGCACCATGCTAACCACACACCCACTGACCCTCTCGCTCACATGTGCACACTGCACACGTTATTTACACTGCCTGCTGGATACACATGTTCACAAACATCCTCACACTACCCCAGATATGCAGGCCTACACTTTAGGTATCTCCACAACACACACACATACAAACCCCCACACCCTCCTAAACACACTATTGTAGGGATATTTACAAAAAAAATATCATTGGTGTTAAAGAGTGTCATTGGTGTAACAAACAAGAGATAACACCAATGACAGATAACACCAATGACAAAATACGACAATAATAATAATTTCTCCCTTTACCTATGCACAAGTTACAAATGGAGGGAAATACAATGTTTGAAAACTTGATTCCAAACCTTGTAATGTTTTTATAATTTGTTCAGTCAAATTTTTAATTTGTTACTGCAGTTACACCACTGACATTTAAAAAACCTAACTACTAAATATTGTCCAAGCAAGGCTGTTAATTTTTTTAAAAGTTACAAATACTCACCTCAAGTTTTTTTTGTTTCATCAAGTGGATAAGGTAGCGCCATCTAGCAGTCACAGAGCCAACAAATAGGGAGATGTAATTATTTTGCCCAGGTTTTCTTCTTCTGTTACTCCAATGACATAAAACATCTGGACCAAAATATCCAACGCGATATCTCTTACAAAATGTGTTACAAAGATTCAATACTGAACATAACATCTAATCCAGAATAGGGGGCCTAAGTATTGACAAAAAATAGCTACTATTTTATTAACACAGTGGCATTTATCAGAAACATAACATATCAAGTTTTGTTAACATTAACCAGGACATGTAACACCAATGACATTTTCCCACGACCATACACACAATCTCAGAAATGATACAGTAAACACTCTTAATTTATGTTGTGATCTCTTTTTAATATTAATTTCATTGTTACCACACTCTCCAAAATAATAATTTTGAAAAATATTTCAAGTTAATGACATAGGACAGAAAAGCTACCCCAATTGAAGAATGACTCACGTAACATTGGCGACCTTCTCCAAATAACCGATTTGGGTAAATTTCAGGACAGTTATCGGTTTAGTCGGTCTACGAATATTGACACCTACATTGAAATGTATTGGAGGGAGACGTCAGATGGTTGACAAAGAGAGATTAATGAAAATTTTAAGATTTGTATACGGTACTGACATAATGGCGACACATCCTCTGCACGCCACGGCATCTCCGAACGGCCGCTTAGAATGGTATATATCTTTTCCCCACTGGACCCGTGCGGTTCAAGTTATTGCCAAATGCACTAAAATCATAGAATGATTTGAAATTATTCCGTTGGAGTAATAAATTAATTTACACGAATGAAAACATTCAAGCGACAGCAATTGCGACCGAATTCAGTGATTGACCCAGGGAGCAGGAGAAGTCGGCCCATTGCGAACTCGGCCCCGGAGAAGTCGGGGAAAATGGGCTATATTGCAGGTCAGGGGAAGAGGGAGGTCACTTGCGTACTGTAAAAAACTGCATGGTTTGACAAACGACCCTGCCAGCGTGCTAGTTGATTCTATATCGGGCCGATGTCGGTGCAACAGAAATCCTGTCATACCGACATCGGTCCAATATGGAATTAAGTAGAATGCTATGTGAGGATATAGTTTATGTTCACATTGGACTCTTTTCGCCGATTTGTGAGTCGTTTCATCGGGTAACGCCATTTATACGCCCGGTTTTGTGTCGATTGGAAAGGATGAATGTTTAGAAACTCCAGACAATTATCCCTCCCAATTGACGCAAAACACAAAGCAGACTACATATAGGCATATGTTGCCCCGATGTGGGCCTTTTATTTCATAAAAACGCAATCCTGATATGTGTGCCTTCCGGCAATGCAACGTGCTTTCAGCACGACATCGATTGCCTGGACTGAATCAGGTGAGTTAAAGTCAGACGCTAAAAACAACATCGCTGCTAGAAAATCCTTCGTGGGTGGGGGGGGGGGGGATTGTCAATAAAGTGTCATATCTGACATAAATTGATACGTTCATCTGATAGGTGTGTAGAAATGGGGTGGTAAAATTCAGTGTCGTTGCAAGCGTCTAGAAAATTGGGGGGGGGGGAGGGTTGGGCCTTCGATATTGAAAACATTCGGTATTTATAGGAAAATGGCCCCTAGGGCATGAATTTTTTCATGTCGGAAAAAACGTGGGGGGGGGGGTGTCTTAGGGGCCCTAAGTTTTAGTAGCTGTGTGCCCTAAGTTAGGGCACATGACTACTAAAACGCATGGTTCTATTAATGCGTTGGGAATGGATTGAAAATTGTTTGACATCAAATGTAAGGAATGAATGTTAAACGTCGTCTGACAATCAGTCCAAACAGTTGAGGACAAACCGGGGGGGGGGGGTGGTCTTCAAACGTCAACATAAAATTCAATTGGGTTGGGCCGTGAAGTTTCTGCAGAGGATATCACATTCTTAAGTCACAGCAATCGCAAGGTTTGCAAGTTTTTTTCGGATGGAGAAGGAGCTAGAGTAAAGGGGTGCCCGCCTCGACTAGTGGAAATGGGCGAGAGTAGGATACTTCTTGGCAAATGTTTTTTTTTTTCTGTCAAACGACCAGTAGCAGTTGCCTGTGGATCAAGTCTGAACATCATTGACAAGAATTCGACATTTTTTTTATATCTGACAAGTGAACAAAAACAACCGTCACGCGTGATCTGAAAACGTAAGTTTCAAATTAAAGTTTTCATGGATGCGAACTGCAAAACCATAGAACTCAGAACAGAATTCGGCATTATCGTGACCATATAGCTTGTCTTTTAATTTATATATTAAAATGCTGTTCAAGGCTTGAATGGACGTTGGCACCCAGTGGTGTGTCCTTGTTCCAGACATTGGGGGCAAATAGGCAATACGGTTTTGTACTTCTTCTTGAGGTCGTTCAGTACCTCGGCGTTCGTAGCCCCGCAAATACAACACAAGTCGATGCGTCCGATTTTGGCACCATAGTATGGAACTTCGATGGCATTTTCACAAGTCATATTCAGTTTGACGCCTATTTTTTTCCGAAGCTGGTGATCTGGTGGACACACTGGCGAACCACAAGTATATTCATACTCTGACAAAAGGTATGCAAGCTGGATCTTCTGCTTCTCAGAAAGTGCTGACTGTGAGTATATAACTCGTGGCTTGCTGCACTCGACACATTCAACAATGCATCTCGCTGTCTGAACAGTCATTGTTATGTCACTGTTGTCACCATATACTTCTGTAACTTCATGCAATGGTTTTGCTGCAGCTCGCGACGCTTTTGGGCCTGCCTGCTTTTACTTTTACAGTTGTTTTTCTGAAAGGTGGGCGATCTTCATCGGTGGTCACTATTCCATTCATTTCGGTGTACTTTTTGAAGTGCATGTCAGTCTCGTCCAGAACTGGATCGGGAAGCCAATCAAGATCACCGTATGCCGGTTCCCCACAGCAATCGCGATCATCACATATCTTAATTGCAAACGTATACTTTCTTTCACGACAGTGTTTTTTAACCCAATTCACATACCACTCATTCTTGGAAGTTCCGGCTTTGGTCAGCTTGGATAGATCTAAGTCAGGGAAATGGGCAGTGAGTTGTGATTTGAGCTCATCTATCTCAGAACTTGAGACAGGGTCCAAGGAGACAACTGGGTCATTTTTCAATTTCAGTCGCGAAAACCTATCTGTGACTATCTTCTTTACAGGTTTAACTAATTCGGGCCACTCCCTTGATAATTCCTGATTTTTTGAAGCACGCTCTCGGATATCTGCCATGCTGTTGCACGTTTTAATCAGTCTTTCAATCTCGGGATTCGTTGACTGAGACCGACTCAGGGCGCAATTCTGTAGGGCCAAATTCAATATTGACATTACCCTTTCAACTGGGGTCGTCCAGCTGTGGCCAGGTGCTCATCCACCGAGGACAAGCATGTCCAAATCCAAAGATTTAAATAAACAAATTGAAGCACATTTCACGCTTTCGATGTTGTTGCGTTGGTCCGTGCCACCATCAGAGTATTTAAGTAACACCTTGGGTCCATTCTCTGGAAAAGGTTTATAAAGGACAGCCGCATGGCGGAAAGGGTTAGACTGTTCCATCACAGAGTCATTGACAACAGTAGTAACAACACCCCTTACAAATGAATCATCAGGCGAGTCGGGTATTTTGATCCGTAAATACACAGAAGGGGTTAAGCTGCATTTGGTCATATCATGGTCGCAGGCCACAAGTGTTGTGTCAGATGGGGCAAGTGTCTTTTTGCCTCGCACGCCGGTGGAAACAACAACGTCTGGAGATCCTATTGGAATTTTGGCTCTGTCGTCACAGGAGAACAGACAACACTTTTCACCGAGTTCAATGGCCATCTCCTTCATATAACGGAACTGGGCGGCACAATAATGGTCGTCCTGGTGAGCAACGCGAAGTTGTCTCTTCTGAATTTTTAATTGGACTTGAAATTTTGAGGTGAATCTGAGCGCTGCCCTTGTGTACGGGTTTGTGGGTGTGAATTGGAGTCTGACCAGAGTTTTTGAGGGTATAGGTGTGTCAGGGGGGCATTTTTCAATTGCTTGATCAATTAGGTCAGAAAGAGAAATCCAGGTAGAAAGATGGGCCTCATTGTGGGGCCTCTCATCTGCGGCCGTAACACTTTCAACAATTTTTGCCAAATTCTTCAAAGAACACATCATAGGTACCAGTTGGTCGGCCAGTATTGAAACGGCGTAGGTCTACAAGGAGCCCTTCTTCCCCCATATATATTGCGTGTAACCTCTGCTGTGTTTCCGGATGGGTCGCGGTAGCTTCGTCTAAAGTCAATTCTTTATAAATCATATCAATGACTGCAGGTTGGATAATGGCGACGTTTCGCAATTTATCTTTAAAATGCTTGCGCTGCGTCATCGTATGGTATTCAGGAAACTTCTTCTGCAACAAAGGAAGTATCCGAATGGGCTGTGTCATTATCTCTTCATCCGACCTACCAGGGTTAACTTTTACTAAACATGTAGATGTAATTATAGATCCACCGGGGGAATAACGGTACATGTCAATTGGGACAGATAGCTGTAACTCATCGAAAAATCGGTAGCGTTGCATGTTTGACTCAAATGGAGTGCCTATATGGATGTCCTCGTCAACAAATAATGGCTGCATCACATCAATTTCAGACATTACCCGATCAAGTATTTCATATTTCCTATGTACTGCAACCCCTCTTGAACTTCTTGTGCTACGGTGTTCAACGCAAACATCATTAGACACAGTTCGGATAGGGGCGTCTCGCTCTCGATTTCTCCGTGTAATAACAGCCTGTTTTTTCAGATGCTCGCACATAGAAATAAACGAGTTTGCCAGATCTTTGATTTGATCATGGAACGTTACCCAACTGGTATTACTCTTCATTTGCTGTTTCTGGCAAATCTGATAGAGCGTTTGTCCATGACTATACAGCTGTTCCGAGCTGAGCGGTTCGCATTTTTGTTTTTTTCGTTTATTCTCGTTGTAGCCCGAGAACTTAGAAAATATGTCGGGTATTGCAGATACCTCCTTCTGGTGACGTGCCGTTTCATCGAATGTCAAATGGTGGTTGGTGACATACCATAGCGCGTTTCTCAAGGCTTGGGTGACATAAACCCCATTGGAATCTGCATCAATGCTGGGAGAATCGACACCTATCGCCCGCATCAAGTCTACAATGTCATTGAATAGGTCATCTTTACGGTTTGTCCCAGACTTTGATCCGGAACTGCTCTTTTTTTTCTCTGGGAGTTTTCTCTTTTTGGAGGCACTCATCAGCAAAGCTAAAGCATTTTTTTGTATGGGGTTGTTTCCGTTTGTTCTGAAGTGGACTCTGCGAGTCTTGAAGAAGTACATTTAAACAACACCGTCTTTATTTCAAACTTATTTATGACCTCTCCGATCTGCATATTGGGTGAATCCACCTGGAAAATGTCGTCTGTCTTTGGATTTGCATCCTTTGAACATTTCACTTCAACGTCATGAAATTCTTCGGTATGTATGGCTTTAAAAATGTCTATAAATGAGGATGAGTTGGAAACTGTTCTTAAAAATTGCTGTTTCCCTCTGTGTTCGCACTTTTCTGTGTGAATTGCGACAACGCTTGCAGCCGACATTTTGATATAAACACGCGTTCTGAAACTTGTTGCTATGAGCGTCATCAGTCGACGTGCACGCACCCTTTAACATGAGAAACGTTCCAGGGACAGTCGTACCACGCAAAGTTGGTGCTATTATTTCGTTAGGCGATAGCGATTTCATTATTTTTTCTTTTTCTTAAAATTTTTTTTCTGTGCAAGGTAAAAAATATTTAGGGTCGGCGGCAAAAATAGGGTCGGTCGGGTTACCTGAACAAATTAATTATTTTTCCCCGGCCTTATATAAAATTCTGCAAAAGTATTCTTGATCATGATTTTCTTGTGTGTTGTCTTTTGTTCTTGTATTTGTGAGTTTGGATAAGAGAATTTATGGTGACAATTTCTTTTCCCCTTATAACAGTTTTTAGCTCAACTTGACAAAGTCAAGCTGAGCTATTGCCATCACTTCTCGTCCGTCGGCGTACGTACGTACGTTAGTACGTACGTCCACAATTTCCTTTGGCACACATCACAGGTCGCATTTATGATCAGATTACTTTGAAACTTGGTATGCTTGTTTGGGGTGACCTCTAGATGGGAGCTATTGATTTTCTTCAATTTCCGTCGAAAAATGTTGCCGCGGCCAACATTCTTAGAACTTAGTTTAGTCAAACCACAATATTTTCCTTTGGCACACCCTACAGGGCACATTTATGATTTGATTGCTTTGAAACCTGGTATGCTTGTTTGGGGTGACCTCTAGATGAGAGCTATCGATTTTCTTCAATTTCCGTCAAAAAATGTTGCCGCGGCCAACGTTCTTAGAACTTAGTTTAGTCAAACCACAATATTTCCCTTTGGCACACCCTACAGGGTACATTTCTGATCGGATTGCTTTGAAACCTGGCATGCTTGTTTGGGGTGACCTCTAGATGGGAGCTATCGTTTTTCTTCAATTTCCGTCAAAAAATGTTGCCGGGACCAACATTCTTAGAACTTAGTTTAGTCAAACCACAATATTTCCCTTTGGCACACCCTACAGGGCACATTTATGATTTGATTGCTTTGAAACCTGGTATGCTTATTTAGGGTGACCTCTAGATGGGAGCTATCGATTTTCTTCAATTTCTGTCAAAAAATGTTGCCGCGGCCAACATTCTTAGAACTTAGTTTAGTCAGAAGACTCAATATTTCCCTTTGGCACACCATACAGGGTACATTTATGATCGGATTGCTTTGAAACCTGGCATGCTTGTTTGGTGTGACCTCTAGATGGGAGCTATCGATTTTTCTCCAATTTCCGTCAAAAAATGTTGCCGCGGCCAACGTTTTTAGAACTCAGTTTAGTCAGACCACAATATTTCCCTTTGGCACACCCTACAGGGCACATTTATGATCGGATTGCTTTGAAACCTGGCATGCTTGTTTGGGGTGACCTCTAGATGGGAGCTATCGATTTTCTTCAATTTCCATCAAAAAATGTTGCCGCAGCCAACATTCTTAGAACTTAGTTTAGTCAGACCACAATATTTCCCTTTGGCTCACCCTACAGGGCACATTTATGATTAGATTGCTTTGAAACCTGGTATGCTTATTTACGGTGACTTCTAGATGGGAGCTATCAATTTTCTTCCATTTCCGTCAAAAAATGTTGCCACGGCCAACGTTCTTAGAATTTAGTTGAGTCAGACCACAATATTTCCCTTTTGTACACCCTACAGGGCACATTTATGATCGGATTGCTTTGAAACCTGGCATGCTTGTATGGGAAGGCCTCTAGATTGGAGCTATCGATTTTCTGCGGTTTCTGTCAAAAAATGTTGCCACTGGCAAAAAAAATGACATTGGTACCAATGATCTTCAATTTTGCCATTTCATTTATAACTTACCAAGTTCAAGTTTGTCAAGTTGAGCTACAGTGTCATTGATACTTTCATTTGATATTTCAGAGGCTGTAGATAGTGAAACTGAGTTTTCAGATAGTTCTGACCATGTTGAAAGTGATACATGTGTTACGGAGGAAGTGGGAAAAAATCCAAGAGCAGAGGAAGTGAAAAAAACGTCCAAGACTTCTACATCAGGTTTGTAATTTTTTTTATCTGAATGTTGACGTACCCATTGAAAGAAATAGTGTGGAATTATCTAAAGTATTAATAATGGTATGGGGATGATCCATGGCAAGGTCAGATAATGTATATGGTAGATAATGCTCTTGTCCAGATTCTAGTTTTTAAAGAATATTGATTTTAAGAGTTATTAGGCATTTAAGAATACAGCTTCAGTCTTAGAAACTAACTTTTGAGTCATTGTAGACCGAAATCTATTGTACGTAGAAAACATAATATATTGTAAGTAAAATTTTGTAAAATCTACTTCGACATCTACAAATTTACATAGACATTGTCTGTCGGTCTACTGCTAATTCTTTCACAGCAGCTTCTTCACAACAAAAGGGTGTATTTTTTTATACCCCTCTAGTTTGCAGGGATTATTTTCGAAGGGGGCCATGGGCCATTTGGCACATCACTTTGGAAAATGGCTCATTAAAATTATACTAAAGGGCCATTTGACACATCGAAAATCATGTTTGAGTAATGTTTCACTCAAGAAAAGGCAAAAGAATAAATGCAGGGCCCATAGTTTTAAAGAGTAGAGGGCCGTTTGTCCCTACCAATGTAGATTCCAAAATTATCTCTGGTTGGATAACATACTTGTACAGCATGTACAGTGTTTTTACCAGAGAATTTTGAATTTCAATTAACAAATCAATAGGTTCAGTGATTCATCTATAATTTAAAAAACTGTTTTACTTAAAATTGTGTAAGATATGCTTTGAAATGTAGAACATGTAGAATGTCACTTGTGTTGCACACAAAGATGAAGTACCTCTGACCTTGTCCCCGTGGGAACCCCGGGAAGTAAGCAGCACTTGTTTACTGTGGTAAACCAGTTCCGCTTTACTAGTAAAGTAGGACCCAGTCACCAATGCTTGGGGTGAAAGTCCTCTAAAATGGGCAACATGTAGATCAACGATTGACTACACTTTACTTCCATCTCCATGTTGTGTCACGATTAGCCATGGTGCATAAATATGTGACGTTAACCACCAACAAAAAACAAACAAACAAACCTCTGACCTTGACCTTTGATATCAGGTACATGATCAATGCAATTGTCGTGATATAAATTATTAGTATCCATACATTAGTAAATGTTTTATGCCCCGACCACAAAATGGAAGGGTCATATAGATTAACCCTTGTTTGTCCCTACGTACATATTTTTGTCCCGATCTTGGGTTAAAGTTTTCCATTCAGGTTTGGTTCCTAGGAACTATAGATGATAGAGCAATAATATTTGGTCATTAGATTGATTTTGGTTAGTAGAAGGTTCACTAGTATGAATTAGGTCATCTTGACCTATATTTTCCGCTTTACTGCTTTGGTTAAATTTTCACTGCAACTATAGATGGTAGAGCAATGATAATTGGTCAGAACATTGTTCATGGATTGTACAGCAAGGTTCACTATTTATAAGGTCACCTTGCCCTATATTTTCAGCTTGAGTGACTTGGTTAAAGTTTTGCATTTAGGTTCATTTCAATTTTCTCTGAAACTGTAGATGGAAGAGCAATGATATTTTGTCAGTACATTGATATTTTATACTGTACCAATGACCCAGACTTAGCCATCCCCGTCTGGGTCATTGGTAAGTATAAAAAATATATAAATTACTATAAATTTTTTAACATTTTTATACTGTACCAATGACCCAGACTTAGCTGGTGCTAACTCTTAAATTCTAGGGCCAAACACAAATTTTACCCCCAATTTGCATCTAAAACCGAAAATTACATGTCCTATATGGTCCTCCATACCCTTCCTCCACTGCGCATGCGCAGTGTCAAGGTCTCGAAATTGGCGCCAAAAGTCATTCTTTGTTTGTCCCTTCATCAGTTCATATCTGACTGATATTTGTGCTATGTAAATCTCAGTTTAAATGATGCCAGACACATAAATATGATAGAAATGGTGGATCTAAAGAGGAAATAGAAGGAAGAGAGGAAAATTCAGTGGCAGGAAATAATCAGGGCTGTAACTTAAAATTTTTTATGAAATTATGTTATATTCCCTAATTTCGAGGCATGAGCCTGTTGTTATCATTCTTGCTATGAAAGTTCCACTGCTTGATCAGTGTTGCCTCTCTCCCTTTCCTTTATTCCCCCCTTGCTATTCTCCCATGCTTTTGGCATATTTTCTGTAATAATTATTACTAAAATTTCTTGGGAGTTTTGGCTTCGTAACAGAATGAATTTCTGTTCTTTTCCCCCATGTTGACGTCCTCACCCTTAGGTGTTTAGGCGTTGTGATCTGCATCTACCATCTGATGTTCTGCAGTTTCTTCTATGGAAATCTCTGTTTTGCATCAGATAGTGTTTAAATTGGTAACTGATTTCGGGCCATGTTTATCAGTGCCTGGAGTCATGTTTCCGGTTTTTGTACAACTTATTGTTTACATTGACAACGGTTACTGCTGATAGTGATTTCTTGTCTTTACATTAGTTTAGACATAGCAAGATACATTAATATTGTATGTAAGCGTTGCATTAATTTTTTGAAATGTTTTAAAAAAATTTGTCCACACTTAGGCTTTTTTGGGATCCATTTGGGCTTGGTGTTCCCATTGGGAACTTGGGCTCTTCTGAACAAATTTTTCAAAAATTTTTTTTTTTGAAAATTATTTTCTTTCAAAGATTATAATGGATTATGTTATATTATGTATCTTTATTTCAAGGGATAGTGCGACTAATATGACTGTGTATTTTTTATTGATGAAAAAATATTTTTTATTTATAATGCGAGGATATCTTCCTCTAATTCTCAGGTTCAATGTATTCGCACTAATTCCTGCTCTGTGTGTGTTGATTGAAATGACAACGTTGGAGGCGTGTGTCACGATATTGTGTTTGCGGGGAGGGGTCCATTCCGGTTCTCTCTCCGTAGGGTCACTCTATATTATCATTTTATTTTTCAGAATTCAGAGTGATGTTTTCGTGATGTCTTCAACAAGTGTGTCTCCGTCGTTGCAGTGTTAGGGCTAGTGGCTAAGTGCTCAGGGTAATACGACAATTGCCGAAGAGGTCCCTAGTAGGATCGAAGGCATTGATCGCCCGGTGTAGTGACCATTCATCGAATGGCTTGGCAGCCAGGTTTGTCCATTACGGTTCTGGGAAGCAGTGTGGGTGATGCAAGCACTATAAACTTGGAACATGCACACCCAGCAACGACGGATCCGAGGATAGTACGGAGGAAGCCTGTCAGTCTAGTAGCTAGCTCGTCCAGGTCTATCCGGACCGTGAGCGAGAGAGGCCCCCTCTCTCTTACAACTACATTTGAGCCGCAATGTTGTTGTATATTTGTTTGTTAGTCGGAACATACTTCCAATCCTCCTGTTCGGGACGTTCCGTCACATACACAGTCCGAACTGGCTGTGTTATGGGCTTCCTCATCCTCATGTCAACACACACCACCGCACCTTGGCTTGTGACCACAGAGTTCCAGGGGACGTTCGCATATTATATAAATGCAGGAATGAACGTTCCTAGAGCTCCTGCTTTGCCGACCAGGGAATATTGTCGACCAGGTTACTTCATCTGTTAGTCAAGGATATGAGGTCTTTCCTGATGGGACGTTCGCATATTATATAAATGCAGGAATGAATGTCCCTGGAGCTGCCAGTGGATATTATGTAAGTCACGGCTCCACAGGCCTCATTCAGGAATAAGAATGCGGTGATTTTCTGTGATGTCTTCAAAAAGTGTGTTTCCATCATCACAGCCAAATGAAGAGCTAGCGGATAAGTGCTCATGATATTACGTCAATTGCCTAAGAGGTCCCAAGTAGGATCGACGGATTTGGCGTCCGCTAGCTCGCCCGGTGTAGCGTCCATTCATCGAATGGTTCGGTAACCGGGTTCGTCCATTGCGGTCCAGGAAGGAGATTTGGGTGATGCGACCACTATAAAATATACTACGTGCACACCCAGTGACGATGGATACGAGGAGGGTATGGAGGAAGCCTTTAAGTCCGTTTCCTAGCTCGTCCAGGTCCACCCGGGCTGCGAGTGAGAGAGGTCCCTCTCCCGTACAACAACATCTGAGAACAGATGTTGTGGTACAAATGTTTCTCATTTGGAGCATACGTCCACCGCTCGGGACGCTCCATTATATAGACAGTCCGGAGAGACTGCTCTAATGGCTTCCTCATCCTCATGGCTGCGCACACGACCGCACCTTGACTACGTGACCACTGTTATCTAGCCAGTCACGGCGACCAGGTCACGCCATCCGGTAGTCAGGAATACGAGGCCTATAGACTCAGGATGTTCGCATAAGAAATATGCAGGAGTTAACGTCCAGGGAGCTTTCAGCGGCTAAGTAACGTAAGACCGCTGCTCCACAGGTCTCCGTAACGGACGTGCTATTACAAATAGCACAAATTATTGCAGCATCCCAGCAGATGACAGAATCTCTGTCGGATCAGGATTTATCCGACGACGCTGGGTCGGTACGCTCCGCTGAAGCATCAGGTACCGACGACCGAGAATTTCAAGTGGTCCGACAGGATGGCAAAGGGATACCGAGGAATTGGTTTTTCCCCTTTCGGAACAACATAAAGTTGCCGTAGATATCATCCGGCATTATCTTTCAGAAGTTGTTCTGTCGGACCAAAAGAGTGCGATGCTGGATAAGAAACTGTTAGCGTCACTGGACACAGAATAATTTTATCGGTTTAGGGACATCGTCCCTGAGTTTCCGACACAGTCCAATAATGTCACAAGAACATTTGAACTATTGTAGGACGCTATATATAAGCTTGCTACCAAATGAGCAAGTCAGGTTTCTTATCGGCGAATGCTCTACATCTGCCTTTCATCAATTCAAGGAATAATTTCGAAACGGCAGGACAGGGCATACCGAGAGTTCCTCTGCATCTAGACGATCAGGCCAAAGATCTAGAATGATCTATACCATCGTCTATGTCAATTTCAACCGCGATGTTGGAAACTTCAATAATATCTAACAGAGTTATCTTAGACGCATTATCGTACGCAGATCACCTTACTAAAGCGTTTTCATTACGCCTTGAAGGGAAAGAATTCCAGGATGTACTATCTTCCTTAAGAGTTCTTTCAAGGGCAATATTCCACGTATAACTCCGCTCTTTCAGTGGCAAACCTGGAGTTGGTTAGACGTGACGCGGCCCTAGCTACATCCACGCGCGTGGATGGTAAGGTGAAAAACTCTCTGAGTCGCTTTGGTCTCCGGAGAGCTTCTCTTCGACGGCAAGCTTTCAGCAATCTATGATCAGATAACTAAGAAAGCTTTGGATTCTCTGCTATTCAAATCCGCTTTTAAAAAGTCGGATGCAGCAGAAAATAGTAAGACAGGCACTTCTGGGACAAATGTACGCCCAAGAGAAGTTCCTATAGAGGTTCCTATGCGTCCTCTAGGTCTTATTCTAGAGACCGTCAAGGCAGCGACTCGGGATAACCGGTCAGACGTCCCTAGGTTGACGGGGCGAGGTGCAGGTCGTGGAGGACGTAGTTTCTCCTTCCGCAAGCCTCGCAGGTCCAGGAGGTGATGGTATGAACCTCTATCGTGATCAGGTAGGCGGAAGATTGTAGAGTTTTATAAACAATTGGGCGTCAATTACGGACGACCCCTGGATTCGAGGGGTAATTTCGGAAGGACTAAGAATATCCTTCAAACGAAAGCCTCCATTAACTCGAAGTCCAAAATGGACTCAGCTTCCGTCAAATCCGCAGAAAAGAGACGCTCTTCTATCAGAAGTACAGTCTCTTCTGGAGAAGAATGTGGTAGAGGTCATAGAAGACCAGGAATCACCGGTTTTCTACAGCCATCTGTTTCTGGTTCCGAAACCAGATGGCTCGTTCCGTCCAGTCATAGATCTGAGCTGGATAAACAAGTTGATCGTCGCTCCGAAGTTCTATATGGAGACAATTTGATCAGTCAGAGCGAGTATTCGGGTGAACGCCTACAAGCATAGATCTCAAGGATGCGTACTTTCACGTCATGGTACATCCGACATTCAGAAAGTATCTACGCTTTGCAGTCCTAGGAGTTGTATTTCAGTTCCGAGCGATGTGCTTCGGTTTGAACCTAGCGCCCTGGGCTTTCACTCGAATAATGAACTCGGTAATGGTAACGTCGGCCTACCTGGACGACATTCTTCAGAGGTACGGCAACGAGTTAATGCTTCAGAACGATGTGCAGAATCTGCTTCTATTACTCCGATGTCTCGGTTTTATAATAAACGAGGAGAAGTCGGATCTGGTGCCGTCCAAGTCATTCACCCACTTGGGAATGAGCTTCGAGACGCACAACAATCTCGTTCGTCTGCCGTTAGAAAAAAAAACAGAGCGAAATTAATCAGTTGTTACGCTCGCTATTGTCATCACTCAGACAAAGTTACAGCAAGAGAATTCATCAGACTGATAGGGTTGTGTGGAGCTGCCGCGGATTTTATTCCATTGGGGCAGCTACGCACTTGTCCTCTCCAAATCTTTTTGACTCAAAAAGAACAGAGTTGGAGGGTGAAGATTCTTTCGCTCGTTACATACATCCTCTTGTAAGTCAAGTGAAACAGATTCAGACTTGGGCAGATATTCAGTGGTTCATTCAGGGAATAACTTCCACTGCAATTGCTGTATCCGAGTTTTACAGTTTTGACGGATGCCAGTTAAATAAATAGGTTGCGACCCAACATTGAGCCCAACGGTTTTTAAGTGCCAGGGTGTTTGGAATCCGTAGTTCCTAATCAAGCACATAAACATTAGGAATTCATGTTATTTTGGCTTGCGTTACGTCATTGCATGAATGTTATCCAGAATGCCCACAGGCAATTCTGTCCGACAATTCGATGATATAAGCGTATTTTCGGAACTAGGGAGGTACTCATTCCATTCTGTTATTCACTGTAACGGAATGAATCATTCTGTTGGTACTAGAACATCAAGTTCTCCTATCGTATTCCGGGTCGTCTGAACGTATTAGCGGACTCCCTTTCACGAAAGGGCCGCTTGTTGCAGTCTAATGGACTTTTTACAACGAGTATTTATATCAGATTTGCTACCTATGAGAGCGGCCAATGATGGACTTTTTTGCGACGCATCTCAACAATCAGTTGCAAGTGTATGTGTCAACATGTTCGGATCCTCGAGCGTTTGCAGTTGACGCTCTATCCATCTCGTGAGACGGGATAATAGGATATGGGTATCCTCCAGCGCCGTTGATTCAGCAGATATTGCTTAAGTTAAATAATCTCAATGCAATCCTGTTGGTAGCACCTCTGTCTCCACAAAGACCGTGCATTAATCTATTCAGGTGTCTGTGCTGTGGAAGCTTCGTCCACATTTCGACCCATTCTATAGCTAGATGGATTCTATTAGCTTTCAGTACTGCTTATGATAATATCTTCAACACAGCAGTCTGCGATTAAGATTTTAGCTCTTGAAGTAAGAGTTCTTTCTACTTCAGAGGCTTATGCTAATAGCGTTGCTATTACAGTTCTAATGACGACTGCATATTGGTTTTAGCCTTTCACTTGGACGAATTTATACCTCAGAAATATTGAGTCCATTTCTAGAGACCGGCATTGTTTAAGTTTGTTATCTGGTGCTCAGAATGTCGTCCACTAAACAGTTGCAACTATAGTTGTGTAGGCTTTTGGTTCCGGCAGTGACTCTGTGCTGCCGCCCTCTTCGCTCTGGGGTATTTGACCCAGGGCAAGGGGAGGGGGGGTTCCCTTAGGTCACCTGCTTTATAGTGAAAAGCAAGGGAATACCTCCCCTAGAGTCAGTAATTCTAGTCGGTACCGGGATGATTTTTAAAGTGTAAAGATCTTTTTTACATGTCCTACATGTACCTCGGTGTGTAGTATTTGTATATGTCACATATCATGCAGACGTTAATATACAATTATCGGTCACTTTTAATGAATATAAGAGTCTCATTTATCTGGACTACTTTATTTAGCAGCTTTCCTTTAAAAATAATTACCATAATGGATTATACTGGAGGTTAATAGACATCAGTGATGTTATTATGCTCAAGTACAGAATGGTGTTGTGTCTTTCTCGTTTTGATGCAGAATAGAAAGATACATGTAAAGCCTATTTCTCCTTTCTCCTGAGGGGATAATTCTGTACATATATAGTTGAGTTATTGGATTGCTTTATGTCCTAGGCCCTCCAACCTTTTTACTATTCAGCTAAGTCTGGGTCATTGGTACAGTATAAAAATGTTAAAAAATTTATAGTAATTTATATATTTTTTATACTTACCAATGACCCAGATGGGGATGGCCCTCCCATGAGTTGGGAACTCATACCTCCCCACTGAGTACATAACGCTTTTCCAGGCACTGCTTGTAAGAATGACCTTTGGCGCCAATTTCGAGACCTCCTTGACACTGCGCATGTGCAGTGGAGGAAAGGTATGGAGGACCATATAGGACATGTAATTTTCGGTTTTAGATGCAAATTTTGGGGATTGGGGGGGTAAAATTTGTGTTTGGCCCTAGAATTTAAGAGTTAGCTCCAGCTAAGTCTGGGTCTTTGGTACAGTATAAAAATATTAAAAATTTTAGAGTAATTTATATATTTTTTATACTTACCAATAACCCAGACGGGGATGGCTAAGTCTGGGTCATTGGTAAGTATAAAAAATATATAAATTACTATAAATTTTTTAACTTTGGTCAGTGAAACAAGGTTCACTACAAATTAGGTCACCTTGACCTATATTTTCCACTTCGTGACTTTATGGATAAACTAATGTTTTCTGTCGAGGCACAAGTTTTTTATACACACACTTTCTTTTTATTTAAAGGGCCATTTAAATTTAAATTTAAATTTTTGAGGTCGTATAATGTTATGGCGATGTCATAATAGTTTTCATAATAGTCTACATTTGGGGTTTGTGTCCATAGACATTTGGTTTCTGTGCGATAATTTTAGTTGTGGTTGGTCGATTGTTAAGAAATTTTAATATGATGTTTCTAACCACTAAAGGAAGCTTCCCTTTTTATTTAGGGTTTGTGGCCCCTACCGTTTCCAAAAAGGGTAAAACTGGTGTATCGACAAAAGTACTGTAGAATGTTTATTTTTTTATCCAATTTTGATGATTCTTTTTTCATTGTATTCCTTATTAAATTCTGTCAACCAAATATTTGAACAGATTTTATGCATTTTGTACCGTTTTGATGCTATAGGGAATCGAAATAGGGCCCACCCAAAAAACTCTTAAGCTCACCTGGCCCAGGACCATGTGAGCTATTGCCATCACTTGGCATCTGTCATTGTTGTCCGTCGTCTGTTAAACATTTTCTTCAAACATCTCTGAAACTTCTGAACAGAGTAGGTTGAAAAAAATCTGAAGGGTCTTTCAGAATTAAGTTCTACAAAAGTCTCCATTTGGTCAAAGTTGTCAGATGACCCCCTTATAGGAGTTATTGTCCTTTAAAGGTTAAAATGTGTTTTTGCTTTATAAAATGAAAACTATTGCAGATAGAGAAAACCTTTTGCTGGCGTACATGTTCAGCTTATTGTGCTCTACAAAAAACTCCATTGGGTTGCAGTTATTAGATGACCCCTTATAGAAGTTATGGCCCTTTAAATATCAAAAATGACTGTTTTGCCTTATAGAATGAAAACCATAGCAGATAGAGATAGACTTCTTGTTGTTGAAATGTTCAGTTGATTGAGCTCTACATAAAATTCTATTGGGTCAAGTACCCCTTATAGGAGTTATGGCCCCTTAAACATAAAAAATGACCGTTTTGCCTCATAGATTGAATACCATAGCAGATAGAGAAAAGCTTCTGTTTGCTGAAATGTTTAGCTGATTGAGCTCTACGAAAAAAATCCATTGGTTTTAAGTTGTCAGATGACCCCTAATAGGAGTAATGGCCCCTTAGATGTCAAAAATCATGGTTTTGCCGTATAGAATGAAAACATAGCCGAAAGAGAAAAGCTTTTGCTTGCTGAAATGTTCAGCTAATTAAGCTCTACAAAAGTGTCCATTGGGTCGAAGTTGTCAGTTGACCCCTTATCGAAGTTATTGCCCTTCAAAGGTCAAAAATTGTGTTTTTGCTTTATAAAATGAAAACTATTATGATGGGATAGTTTTTAATCTTCATTGATATTCAGGATATTTCTCATTATATGTATCAAAATAAGATCATTTTTACCTATGTGTTCCGCATGAATGTCAGGTGAGCGATTCAGGCTCCTGGGAGCCTCTTGTTTATTTGTGGTCCGATTTTGATTTTTTTTTTTTTTTTACATTGGATGCCTTGTGAAAATTCCTGCCTGTATTTTTCAATCAGATTTGCAGTATCTCTTACTGTTGAAGTGTTCTCAAGAAAATAGGGTTCGAAGGTGCCAAAAACGTCAATTTTTAAGAGTGTGGTAAATTTTTATTTATTATTCGATTTGAATGATTTTTTTTAACCAGAATGTAGATCAAAACTAGTGCTTTCAATAATTCAGTGTTGTGTTATCAGATTTGAACTAACTCTATCCATTATAAAAGGAAATAGGGGTCAAAGGGGCAAACAATGTATTATGAGAATGGGAAATTTTTTTATTTTTTGTCTTTTGACATAGGCATTTGAAATTTGCCCAGACAATGTGTCGGGAACCAGCATGGATGACTACAAAATTATATGTCCCTTTTCAGATTATAGTGTGTGATGTACAAAGATAAATGATTCAGATTACCTTTGACCCTTGCCCATCAAGATCATATTACCTATTTTATGTTGTAAGAAGACTTTGATATATGGGATCTTGATGGGTAACCTTAAAAGTTGTGTGCGACATATATATACTAAGGATGACCTTTGATGACTTTGACCTGAGGTTCATTTCTATAATTTTCCCTGTTGATTATATTATCTATAACCCGAAAAAATACTTAGGTTGATCAAGTAATGATATTTGTTATTGATGTGTTATACTATTTATGACGAGATTTTATTTTTGTCTTGCCTGCAACAAAAAATCGAAGACGAGACAGGTATTACTTTCCGGCGGCAGTGGCGTAAACTTTTTTGTAGAAGTTTTGTGGAAAAGGAATATCTTGAAAATTATAATACCTAGGTGTCTGATATTTGGTACATAGACACATTGGGTTATGGTCTTTGCATCTGTTACCATGCCATGTGACCATGACCTCATTTTCACACTTCAGTGATTCTGTAAATTTTGGTCAATTTTTAAAAGTGTTCAGTTTTTTCATGTACAAGTTTTTTGGAAAATGAATATCTTGAAAAGTATTATACCTTGGCATCTTAAGTTCAATATTCAGATACTTTGTGTTATGTTATATGCATCCTTTGCCGTGTCATGTGACTTTGACCTTTTTTTCACGCTTCAACGACTGTAAATATTGGTCTATTTTTGTGTTCAGTTTTTCTTGTTAGTCTGTTTCATAGTAAATATGTAATTGTAATAGTATTGGTACATTGGTATGTATGGCGCACCTTGGGATGCTAAGGATAATGCATGCTTCGGATGCTGGCTGTGACCTACTTTTTCTGCATGGATGACCACTTTAGGAAGAATGGTTAAAGTCCATTCCCGCTAACTGTTAAGTGCCACATCAACTATATTGGTATGTATGGTGTATCTAGGTATGCTAAGTACCTTGTATGCTTTGGATGCGGGCTGTGACCTACTTTTTCGCATTGGATGACCACTTTTAAGAGGAATGGTTAAGGGTGATGAGCCGATTATCGGTACGGGTTATCAGAATTGGCCGATAAATGGCCTATCGGCGAGGTATCAGTATCGGAGAAAATCCGCAACATTGCCGATATTGACCGCCGATATTTCAGTTTTTCCATGACGGCTTGGTCTGCTGTATTACAGAAAAATCATTGCAGCGGTAATCATAAAATGTTACCGCGGTATACCGAAATACCTATTAAAATTGAAGGGGGTCTTTACAACAATGCAAATCACAACCAAAACGGGCCGAAACAGTAAAATTTGCGTCTAAAACTTGGCACAAGACTGCCACTCATTTTCCAAGCCTTTTCAAATATTTACTCATGGTATTATTTTAGGTGAACGGAAGGTTCGGTTGGAACACATAACAAGGCACACTATATGTTTATTGAAGAAAATATAGAACAAAATTAGTTCTTGAGAAGAACATTCTTCAAATCAAGACCCGTGAGATTGAAATAGTTGTATTTTTCAACACAGTATGCAATTGCCAAAGTTCATCACGATCATTTTCATGTCCGATTAAAGTTAATAAGAGTATTACACATCGTCATTCAATTAAAAGGGAAAACATATGAGAAGGTGCTAACCACTTTGTATAAAATATAAAAAATTAGGTGTTTTATTTATTTGAAACAATTGCAATACTTGGTCTCCGTTCTGTTTTGAACAACCCTTCCAAGCACATTTGTGAAGTCCCGAGGGGGTAATGACGTAATGCATTCACCAGCAGGACGTATTATGTTATGGCGATGTCCGTCTGTCCATCTGTCTGTCTGTCCATCCGGGACACAATAACTTTGGTGTACATGCGTGGATTTTTTTTTAAAACTCGTACAGAATGCTCAGATCACTTCAAGGAAGAGCCCTTTCGATTCTGAAAGTAATCCACTTTGTCGTTCCAGAGTTATTGGACTTTGTTTTTGTTTTTTTTTTATAGAATAATGGCAATTTCTATGGGGCGCAATAACTTTAGTATACGTCTATAGATTTTTATGAAACTTATATAGAATATTGTGATGACTTCGGGGAAGAGCCCTTTCGATTTTGAAAATCATCAGCCTTGTTGTTACAGAGTTATGGGACTTTGTTTTTCCAGTGGTATGACTATGGGAATTTCTATGGGACACAATAACTTGAGCAAAGGTTGGTGGATTTTTATTAAACTTATACAGATTGTTGAGATGACTTCAAGGAAGAGCCCTTTCGATTCTGAAAAACATTCACCTTGTTGTTACATAGTTATGGGACTTCGTTTTTTTCAGTGGAAGGATTATGGCAATTTCTATGGGACACAATAACTTGAGTAAACATTGATGAATTTTCATTAAACTTATACAGTATGTTGAGATGACTTCAAGGAAGACCCCTTTCGATTTTAAAATTATTTGCCTCGTCGTTACTGAGTTATGGGACTTCAATTTTTATACGCCTGCTTTGAAAAATTATGTTATGGCGATGTCCGTCTGTCCCTCTGCTTTGAAACGTAATAAATTCAGGGAAGAATCCTTTCGACTTTATAGGACTTTGTTTTTTCACAATGATAGGATCATGACAATTTTTACGTTTTTTGAAACTCACACAGAATGCTCAGATCACTTCAAGGAAGAGCCCTTTCGATTCTGAAAGTAATCCACTTTGTCGTTCCAGAGTTATTGGACTTTGTTTTTTGGTTTTTTTTGATAGAATAATGGCAATTTCTATGGGGCGCAATAACTTTAGTATACGTTTATAGATTTTTATACAACTTATATAGAATATTGTGATGACTTCGAGGAAGAGCCCTTTCGATTTTGAAAATCATCAGCCTTGTTGTTACAGAGTTATGGGACTTTGTTTTTCCAGTGGTATGACTATGGGAATTTCTATGGGACACAATAACTTGAGCAAAGGTTGGTGGATTTTCATTAAACTTATACAGATTGTTGAGATGACTTCAAGGAAGAGCCCTTTCGATTCTGAAAAACATTCACCTTGTTGTTACATAGTTATGGGACTTCGTTTTTTTCAGTGGAAGGATTATGGCAATTTCTATGGGACACAATAACTTGAGTAAACATTGATGAATTTTCATTAAACTTATACAGTATGTTGAGATGACTTCAAGGAAGACCCCTTTCGATTTTAAAATTATTTGCCTCATCGTTACTGAGTTATGGGACTTCAATTTTTATACGCCTGCTTTGAAAAATTATGTTATGGCGATGTCCGTCTGTCCCTCTGCTTTGAAACGTAATAAATTCAGGGAAGAATCCTTTCGACTTTATAGGACTTTGTTTTTTCACAATGATAGGATCATGACAATTTTTACGTTTTTTGAAACTCACACAGAATGCTCAGATCACTTCAAGGAAGAGCCCTTTCGATTCTGAAAGTAATCCGCTTTGTCGTTCCAGAGTTATTGGACTTTATTTTTTTTTTATTCATAGAATAATGGCAATTTCTATGGGACGCAATAACTTTATTATACATTTATAGATTTTTATAAAACTTATATAGAATGTTGACTGCACAAAAATTCCCCCACCTTCAAAAAAGGAAACGGGCATATAATGCCCGCTTGGCGGTGCTCTTGTTATCAAATTTCTTCAGACGGTAGTGTCATTGGCAAAATGTGCCCACATGACTAACTATGCATGCTCAGTACATGCTATCCACTTTGCCTTGTTTCGGTTTCGAGGTAAACAAAAATGCTTCAAATCCAGCCGTCAGCTATTCATTAAATGCCCTCATGGAGTACATATGACTTAGAAAAAGAAAACACCCACAACAACCGTCACTTGAAATTTAATGTAACTCACATAGCAAAACGTAAATTGAATGCAATAAGTACCTAAGTTCATACAAGTGCGTGAAGCCTCATTGACATGAATGATGAAACTTGCTTATGTCAGGTTTTAACTTTTAATGAATCATTTTGACTTGGACAGTAATATCGGTACCGGTGTCTGTTCGATATCAGTTAAAAATATCGGATATCAGAAAAACCAGATACACCCATATCGGTTCATCACTAATGGTTAAAGTCCATTCCCACCTACTGACAAGTGCCACATCAACTATATTGGTAAGTATGGTACACCTAGGGATGCTACGCATGATGCATGCTTCGGATGCTGGCTGTGACCTACTTTTTCCACATGTATGACCACTTAAATTTTTGAATAGTATTGACCTTAAATGAGTTCTCTGCTGTCTGGTGGTGCCGGCAGGCAAGACATACTTTAGTGTACACTCTTGTTTGTTTTCAGGATGCTCGAAAAGACATGTGTGGACCCCTCAAGAAAAGGATGCAATTGAACGACAGTTGAAAGACTACATACGCCATGGAAAAACACCAGGCCAATTGCCTTGCCTCAATGCTATTCGAAAAGAGCCGATCCTGGCAAAATATACCTGGGACAGAATTAAACATGCGACAAGAAATATAATTGTTACAAGGAAAAGAAAAATGTCAAAACACTAGTCAGCTCATATTAACAAAGACTTTGTTTAAAATTTAAGACATTATTCCCTGTCAATCTGCCAGATGAGCTTGGCATCCATTGCCTGTCCATCTTTGTAAGTTATTTTGAAAATTTCATCTGAAAATATTGGAGAGACTCAGAAATTTATACCAATCTTGGCTCAAATGTTCATTAGGGTATCTGCTTTCAAAATTGTACTTTAATACTTAAAAAAACATGGCCACCCATTTAGAAATAGAGCATAGTGGTCTGATAAAGATTTTGGCAAAAAAACTTTCTAGTGTTTGGGTCAGTTCATCCATCCCAAATTAGGTTTACCTTCAGGTTTAAGTTAGTTTTCGATGAAGGAAGTAGCTATCATTATGAAACTTTATGCACATATGTATTCGGGTATGGACAAACAAATATCATCATAAAATTATACCACTCACATCAGCTTCATGGGTCAGTGATTGTGGAAGAAGGACATGTTGCAAGGCAGACATCATGTCTTTTGGACATTTTCTTGTTTACTGATGTTTTAGCATTGTCTTTTATCAATTACATGTATGTATGTTGTGTATCAGACAAACTTCTGGTTGAAAACTGGTGTTTACCGGGTATAATGTAATGGAAAATTGGTGTGTACCAGGTATAATGTAGTGGGAACTTGGTGTGTATCAGGTATAATATAGTGGGAACTTGGTGTGTGTCAGGTAAAATGTAGTGAGAACTTTGTGTGTATCAGTCATAATGTAGTGAACTTGGTGTGTACCAGGTAAAATGTAGTAGGATTTTTTTTTTGTGTATCAGTCATAATGTAGTGGGAACTTGGTGTGTACCAGGTAAAATGTAGTAGGAATTTTGTGTGTATCAGATATAATATAGTTGGTGTGTGTCAGGTAAAATGTAGTGAGAACTTTGTGTGTATCAGTCATAATGTAGTGAACTTGGTGTGTACCAGGTAAAATGTAGTAGGATTTTTTTTTGTGTATCAGTCATAATGTAGTGGGAACTTGGTGTGTACCAGGTAAAATGTAGTAGGAATTTTGTGTGTATCAGATATAATATAGTGGGAACTTGGTGTGTGTCAGGTAAAATGTAGTGAGAACTTTGTGTGTATCAGTCATAATGTAGTGAACTTGGTGTGTACCAGGTAAAATGTAGTAGGAATGTTTTGTGTATCAGTCATAATGTAGTGGGAACTTGGTGTGTACCAGGTAAAATGTAGTAGGAATTTTGTGTGTATCAAGTATAATATGGTGGGAACTTGGTGTGTGTCAGGTAAAATGTAGTGATAACATTGTGTGCATCAGTCATAATGTAGTGAATTTGGTGTGTACCAGGTAAAATGTAGTAGGATTTTTTTGTGTATCATTCATGATGTAGTGGGAACTTGGTGTGTCCCAGGTAAAATGTGGTAGGAATTTTGTATGTATCAGGTAAAATATAGTGAGAACCTGGTGCATATTAGTTGTAATGTAGTTGAACTTGCTTTCTATTGGTTACAGTGTTGTGGGAACCAGATGGGAAGCTGGTATAATGTAGTTGTATCCCTGCTTCAAAGAATAGGGGTGTAGTTTTACATGTGTCTGTCCTGTTATTATAACCCCACACAAATGCCCCCCCCCCCCCCCCCAGCAAACGAAGTTTGGGAGGTATATAGGTTTCAGCATGTATGTCTGTCTGTTCTTCTGTCTGTCCGTCCGCAGCTAAATCTCAATGGATTCCCTTGAAATTTGGTTTATTGTTAGATCATTATGTGGATACGTACACATTAACAGGAATTTCCATTCCGACAAAATTTCTTACAAATATGGGTTATTGGACCGTCACATTTTTCAATGCAATACAGTAGCATGTAGGATCCTCAACTTCTACATTTCTTGATGGATTTTCTTTAACCCTTTACCTAACATGAAAAGCAGACGACACTTACAAAAAAAATTCTTGAATGACTATTTTTTTCATTTTTCGTCTCAAAAACATAGGTTATGACCCCTCGTTGGAACGAGCTCGTTCCAATGAGGGGTCATAACCTATGTTTTTGTGACGAAAAATGAAAAAAATAATGAAAATTAATTGGCGATTTTTGAGAAAAGCGCTGGCCGGTTTTGGCCGTTACGTTGGGTAAAGGGTTAAACCTTGTATATTGTTAGAACACAATGTTGTCTTGTGCATATTGTCAGGAATTTCCATTCCGACAAATTTTCTCAAAATATGGGTTTTTGAACCGAGGTGGGCAGTGGCATTTCTGTCCTCCGAAAGGATGATAATAGTTCCATCTGCCCTTAATCATTCTACGACACTTTTACATCACCCTTTTCTGCAACTGTTTATCTCAGAATGTTGACATTTGGCAGGAAGCTTCACATGCTATGACATTGTATTGTGGGAGACATTTTCAAATCCCTTGACATCACATTTTTGTTTGCCAGAAAACTTTAGAAACTGCATATCAGTTGGATATTTGGTGGAAAGCTTCACATTAAGAGATGTATTTTCAGGTCTCCCTTTACTTTCTGTTTTCAAATCAAATACTTTCCTAACAATTTTTCATCATCTATAAAACCTGAGCTCTTGATATTTGGTATTCAGCTTCATGTAGGGGCCCAATAGAGTGGCATACAATTTCAGGTCTGCCACACCCCCACTTCTAGAAGCAGGGTATACTGTGTGAGAAGTAGCTCACAGATATCTTGTTGGAACATGGTGTGTGTCAGGCATAATATAGTGGGAACTTGGTGTGTATCAGGAATAATACAGTGGTAACTTGTTGTGTATCAGTTATAATGTAGTTGGAACGGGGTATTAATTGAACCTGCTGCACAGGGTTGTATCTTACACAAGGTGCTAAAATTAATGTGCAGGTAGATGCTATTTAGTGGCAATAAGTGACTTGCATTTGAGATTGGTGTCAACACATGAATGTTGGGAGCCTATGTACTAACTCTTCTTTGAAGGTTATTCTGTTATTATTGTAAATTCAAATTTTATTCTGTTGTTATAGTTAATTAGCTCACCTGACTGAAAGTCAGCGTGTGTATTCGTCCGCCGTCCTGCGTGAAAGTGGTGTTCGAGCCTATTTCTCCCAAACCACTGGCCACATTTTAAGTAAATTTTATGTATGTAGTGGTCATATAGAGGCATTTTGATTTGTATGCAAATTAGGTTTTGGCTCATTATGAGCAGAGGGTTGGGGGCCAACATGGCCAAATGTTTTGAAAATCTTCTAATGAACCACCATTAGCAGAGACTTGATTTATGGTATACAGCTTCCTTTTGAGGAGTAGATTCAAGTGTGTTCAAGAGAAGTTTGTGCGTCAAATTTTGCACTCGTGGGAGAGGCCAAATTTTTTGCCCCGCCCAAAATTTCTACTTTCTGAACCGTGAGGCTGATTTGAACCAAATTTTACATGAGTTAGTAATGGGTCATAAGTACTTGATTCATGCCGAAACAAACTTTCTGCTTGCCCTGTGGGAACCCTGGGAGCTAAAAATAGAAAAAAATCTTTAAACGGTTATATCTCAACTGCATGGCACAGAATATTTTTATTTTGCATAAAGCTTGCTTTTGACCAGTAGAATAGAATGGTGAAAAAAAAACCTATCGGTTTGATCACATGGTACTTTTTCGGGAAGACCTAGATGGCTGCCAGTGGCCATTTTGTACCGATGATGCAAAAATCAGTTTTTTGTACAGAACTTCTGTATGAAAGTTCTGATTTGAATAAAGTTTTGTATAAATGTTTAGTACCATGGGATACATCACATATAATACGGGTTTTTTTCTCGTGCGTAAATTATGCAAATTAGACTGACTTTGATTTATTTAGTGTTACTTTCAGAGCTGTAAGCTGTAAGAGCTGTAAGTGCCAAGCTGCTATGGCTCGGGCTAGAGGCCGTATTTATAAACCGATCTTTACGAAACTTCTTGGGTACCTTTGTTATGACCGTGGGACGAGAACGAGTGTTTTTGGGTGCGGTCCGAAATTCAAGATGGCTGCCAGCCGCCATTTTGTAACGACGATGCAGAAATCTGTTTTTTGTACAGAACTTCCATATGAAAGCTCTGATTTGAATAATTTTTTGTATGAATGTTTAGTACCATGGGATACATCACATATAATACGGGTTTTTTTCTCGTACGTAAATTGTGCAAATTAGAATAATTTTGATGTTTTTTGGGGTTACTTTCAGCACTGTAAGTGCAAATGCCAATACGGCTCGGGCTAGAGGCCGTATTTATGAACCGATCTTTACGAAACTTCTTGGGTACCTTTGGTATCACCGTGGGACGAGAACGAGTGTTTTGGGGTCCGGTCCGAAATTCAAGATGGCCGATGGCAGCCATTTTGTACAAAATTAGGTGCAATCAGATTTTTGCACAGAACTTCCATATGAAAGCCCTGATTTGAATAATTTTTTGTGTGAATGTTTAGTACCATGGGATGCATCACATATAATACGGGTTTTTTTCTCGTGCAGAAATTATGCAAATTAGATGAACTTTGATTTTTTCAGTGCGACTTACACACAGTAAGTACACATGTCAATACGGCTCAGACTAGAGTCTGTATTTATGAACTGATCTTCACGAAATGTCTTGGGTACCTTTGTTATCACCTTGGGACGAGAACGAGTGTTTCTGGGTGTGGTCTAAAATTCAAGATGGCTGCCAGTGGCCATTTTGTACCGAAATTAGGTCTAATCAGTTTTTTGTACACATCTTCTATACAGCTCAGACTAGAGGCCATATTTATGAACCAATCTTTACGAAACTTCTTGGGTACCTTTGTTATCACCGTGGGATGAGAGCGAGTGTTTTGGGTGTGGTCCGAAATTCAAGATGGCCACCAGCAGCCATTTTGTACCAAAATTAGTGCAATCAGTTTTTGTATAGAACTTCTGTATGAAAGTTCTGATTTGAATAAATTTTTGTATGAATGTTTAGTAACATGGAATACATCACATATTGTAAGGGTTTTTTTTTTCGTGCAGAAATTATGCAAATTAGATGAACTTAGATTTATTCAGTGCTACTTACACAATGTAAGCACACATGTCAATACGGCTCAGGGTAGAAGCTGTATTTATGAACCGATCTTCACAAAACTTCTTGGGTACCTTTGTTATCTCCTTGGGATGAGAATGAGTGTTTCTGGGTACGGTCCAAAATTCAAGATGGCTGCCAGTGGCCATTTTGTACCGAAATTAGGTGCAATCAGTTTTTTGTCACAAGTTCTATACAGCTCGTATTTATGAACTGATCTTCACAAAACTTCTTGAGTACTTTTGTTTTCACCTTGGGACAGGAACGAGTGTGTTTTGGGGTGCCTTTGTTATCACTGTGCTATGAGAACAAATATTTTGGGGTTCAGTCAGACCCACTCTGGGACTCAAAGATTTTTTCTAGTTCAGCATCTGACTGTCACCCACCTTTACAATACTTTACCTATACATTTGTTACAGGCAACAGTCAGTATTTATGTACAGACCGTTACAATACTTTATATGTACCTTTGTTATCAGGTCATTACCTAGATGTTTGTCATTGCTGTGTCACATACTATACATGTACATGTCTTTGTCTTGACAAGTTGAGCTACAGTGTCATTGACACTTTCATTAACTTCTTCCAAGCCACTAGACCATTTTTATTCAAATTTGGGATAAGTGTTTATCACCACATGTCCTTTCAGATTTGTTCAAATGGGGCTGCTCCTCCCTTGTGGTGTGGACTTAGCTCAAAATGAGCCAAAATCTTTAAAAATCTTCCTCTCATGAACCAGCAGTAGCAGAGACTTGATTTTTTGGTATACAGCTTCCTTTTGAGGAGTAGATTCAAGTTTGTTCAAGAGAAGTTTGTGTGTCAATATTTGCACTCGTTGTGGGAGGGGCCAAATTTCTATTTTCTGAACCGTGAGGCAGATTTGAACCAAATTTGGTATAAGATAGTAATGGGTCATAAGTTGTCAACTGATTGTGAAAACATTTTTCTGATCTCCCCATGAGAACCTCAGGAGCTAAAAATAAGAGAAATGTTCAAACAGTCATATCTCCAAAACTACATGGCATAAAGAATTCTTACTATGCAGAAAGCTTGCTTTTGGCTAGTAAAAAAGAATGGTTAAAAAAATCCATATCGGTTTGATCACATAAAACTTTTTTGGTGGACTTAGAAAAAGTGCCGAGTCATCACTTAACATTGAATTAAATTGAAAAAACAAATCTGGCATTAACGTTACATTATAAACTTCTGCACTCGAAACACTAAACTATTTAGGCTATAAAAAAAAGAACCTCTGTTTCTCAGGCCCGCGCGCATGGTCATTTTTGGTGCGCATGCAACCTTTTTATGACACCAAAAAATCTTCAAAAAAATTTGAGATATTGTGCTCATTTCGGTAAATTGATTTCGATGTGTTCGTAAATTTTAAATTAACACACTTAAGCTTTTTCTACATCATACCTTAATAAGTGGGTGGGTTTTAGCAATATTCACGACAGAAAGTGTTTTATTCTGCAAAAGGTAAGTCATAATGACAACAAGAAGGAAGGTGTCTTTCAGTCTGACAACAGTCACAAAGGGGAATGGTCGATTCGCACCACGTTTGATTCGCACCAACTCTCAGAAAGTCTGCAAAGTCAGGTGCTATGTTGAATGGAACACAGTCTCCTGGCATTTATTTTTAGTAACATTTGTATTGTAAATGGCCGTCATTGGAAATTTGTGTACTGTTATTTGAAACCGTTACGAGTTTCCCAGTTAATTTAAATAAATGCATTTGAGATGCAGGATAATTGGATAACTAATAGTAACCGTTGCTTGATATAAAAGTAACAGTCATAGTTGAAAATAAATTGCATATAGGCAGGTATGTGCGGTCGAATTGGTTAATAAAAACACGCAAACATTCGTTTTGTATTTCATTTTCAGATTTAAAAAAAATATGATTTATGGATGAACTGCCCGTTCAAATGGGTTGTGATAATTTTGAATATAATGGGGAAAAATTGCGATTCACGATTTTATTAGGCAAGTTGTGAAAGGATTTTTTTTTGGGGGGGGGGGTAAAATAAATCTCTGAAAGTTGGCACTTCGACATTTGATTTGTCCCAGAGACGTTTCAACCCGAGACGTTTCACCCACGAGGCGTTTCGTGACTTTCGTCCTGTATTATAATTTTCACGTTTCACTGAAAAAACAAACATTCAAACCCCACTTCATTTACGACTCAACACCCCTGTGGTGAATAACCAATATATTTGCGAAATTTTGCGTGGTCCACCAGGCGTTTCGGTGGGGGTCAAATTACCACAAACAACCTCTCGGGGAGAAAATAAAAAGAAAAAAAAAACCCGCCCGCCCGCATGCTTTTTTGGAAAAAATGGCCTGAGAAACAGACAATCAACTTTGTATGGCCTTATCTTCAAAGTTTTGGTGAATGCTTATTATCACACACAAATTCAGATTTGTTAAAATGAGGATGCTCCTCCCCTGGGGTGCGGGCAACAGCTCAAAATGAGCCAAAATCTTTAAAAATCTTTTCATGAACCAGTAGTTGCAGAGACTTTGTATGTAGTTTTCAGCTTTCTTTTGATGTGTAGATTCAGGATTGTTGAAGACAAATTTGTGAGACCATATTTATGCTTATTGTGGGAGGGGCAAGATTCTAGGTCCTGTCCAAAATTTCTATTTTCTGAACTATGAGTTAGATTTGAACTAAATTTGGTATAAGATAGCAATGGCTCATAAGTTCTTGATTGATGCAAAAAAAAAATTTTCTGGATGCAAAAAATTTTTTTCTGCTCCCCTCGTGGGAACCTTGGGTACTAAAAATAGAAAGAAATTTTAAACTGCTATATCTCCCAAACAACGCCGTGCAGGGAATTCTTATTTTCTATCTTGAACAGTAGAATAGAATGGTTAAAAAACTCCCTTATCAGTTTGATCACATCATGGTACTTTTTTCAAGGGACTTTGAAAAAGTGTCAATTCATGATTTGTTACTACTGAATTACAGAACCATTGAACCATTTTTGTTCAAGTCTGGGGTAAATGCATTTTACCACATGCAAATTCAGAAAGGTTCAAATGAAGTGCTTCTCAGCCTTTGGTTGGGCAACATCTGTAATGAGACAAAATCTTCTTGCAAACCAGAAGGAGCAGAGACAAGGTATTTGGTAAACAGCATTTTTATACCCCCGCTTCGAAGAAGTGGGGGCTATATAGGAATCGCCCCGTCCGTCCGTCCGTCCGTCCATACGTCTTTCCGTCCGAACAAATTCTTGTGTGCACAACTCCTCCTACATTAATGAACCGATTTTGATGAAACCTTCATCTCTACTAAGTGAACATGTGCATATTCCAAACTTTTTGATCTGCGACAATTTTAACCAGGTTATCTCTCTTGAACTTTGATTTAATATGGGTTTCTATATGAAATTCTTGTGTGTACAACTCCTCCTACATTTATCAATCAATTTGGACAAAACGTTTCAGACATCATCACTACTAAGTGAACATGCGCATATTCCAAGATTTTTGATCTGCGACAATTTTAACCAGGTTATCTCCCTTTGACTTAGATTTATTATGTCTTTCCGTTCGAACAAATTCTTGTGTGCGCAACTCCTCCTACATTAATGAACCGATTTTGATGAAACCTTTCAAACATCATCTCTACTAAGTGAACATGTGCATATTCCAAACTTTTTGATCTGCGACAATTTTAACCAGGTTATCTCTCTTGAACTTTGATTTAATATGGGTTTCTGCATGAAATTCTTGTGTGCGCAACTCCTCCTACATTTATCAATCAATTTGGACGAAAGTTTACAGACATCATCGCTACTAAGTGAACATGCGCATATTCCAAAATTTTTGAGCTGTGGCAATTTTAACTAGGTTATCTACCTTTAACTTAGATTTATTATGGGTTTCTACATGAAATTCTTGTGCATGCAACTCCTCCTACATTTATCAATCAATTTGGACAAAACTTTTCAGACATCATCACTACTAAGTGAACATGCGCATATTCCAAGATTTTTGATCTGCGACTATTTTAACCAGGTTATCTCCCTTTGACTTAGATTTATTATGTCTTTCCGTTCGAACAAATTCTTGTGTGCGCAACTCCTCCTACATTAATGAACCGATTTTTGATGAAACCTTTCAAACATCATCTCTTCTAAGTGAACATGTGCATATTCCAAACTTTTTGATCTGCGACAATTTTAACCAGGTTATCTCTCTTGAACTTTGATTTAATATGGGTTTCTGCATGAAATTCTTGTGTGCGCAACTCCTCCTACATTTATCAATCAATTTGGACGAAAGTTTACAGACATCATCACTACTAAGTGAACATGTGCATATTCCAAAATTTTTGAGCTGTGGCAATTTTAACTAGGTTATCTCCCTTTAACTTAGATTTATTATGGGTTTCTACATGAAATTCTTGTGCGTGCAACTCCTCCTACATTTATCAATAAATTTTGACGAAACCTTTCAAACATTATCACAACTAAGTGAACATACGCATATTCCCAAATTTTTTATCTGCGACAATTTTAACCAGGTTATCTCCCTTTAACTTGGATTTATTATGGGTTTTCAAATGGGATTCTTGTGTGTGCAACTCATGCTACATTATTGAACCGATTTTGAATACATGTTGCACATTGTAAATGTGTTTTTCCAAATGTAAACCATATATGTGTGGGCTCTTTAAGTATTCAGTGCTGTTCTGTGGAAGGCCACATGCAAATACAAATTTCAACAACAAAAAATGATCTTTATGTATACATTTCCTTATGGCCTTCACCTACATGATCAGAAGTGCATTCCCCTAAAAATTCAAAGTGGGGGTATTAATCACCTTCAGTGATAGTTCTAGTTTTGACATGTACATGTAGATTCAAAAAAGTTCAGGCAGCATTTTTTATCCTTGTAGGAGGTTTGACATTGAACTTGAATTGTATCATGCACCCTAAGACACAGATTCTTTGTTTTACACTGTGACTTTATATCATATACCAATAAAGATAAAACCTTATGTTGAGATTCAATTTTTAGCTCATCTGAGAAAAGCTCAGGTGAAGCTTTACTGATCACTTTCTGTCCGTCCGTCTGTCTGTCCATCTGTCATAAACTTTACATTATCAACTTTTTCTCACGAACTGCGGTGCCAAATTCAACAAAATTTTCTGTGCATGTTCCCTATCATATGTCAATTCAGGTTTGTTCAAATAAAGTTGCCACGCCCACAGGGGGCACAACAGGGCACATAACTCTGATAGCACCCATAAACTTCTTTCAAAAACACAAAAAAAATCTTCTTCAGATCCATTGGTCAGAATCTTTTCGTATTTGGTATGTAACATCTCTAGGGGGGTCTGATATAAGTTTGTTCAAATCAAGTCCCGGGGGTCAATATTTGGGCTCCCCATGGGAACCCAAATTTTAACTTCGTGCAATATGTGGAATTTTCTTTAAAAATCTTCTTCAGATCCACCAGTCAGAATCTTCTAATATTTGGTATGTAACATTTCTAGGAGGGGCAGATTCTAGTTTGTTAAAATCAAGACCCAGCATTCATATTTGGGCTCCCAGTGGGAGCCCACAATTTAACTCAGTGAAATATATGGGATATGCTTTAAAAATCTTCTTCTTCAGATCCACCAGTCAGAATCTTTTCATATTTGGTATACAATATCTCTAGGAGGTGGAGATTCAAATTTGTTCAAACCGAGTCCCTGTGTCGATATTTGGGCTCCCCATGGGAACCCAAATTTTAACTTAGTGCAATATGTGGAATTTTTTTTAAAAATCTTCTTCAGATCCAGCAGTCAGAATCTTTTGTTATTTGGTATATAACATCTCTAGGGGTGTCAGATTCTAGTTTGTTCAAATCGAGACCCTGTGTCCATATTTGTCTCCCTATGGGAGCCCCAATGTTAACTTGGTGCAATATGTGGAATTTTCTTTAAAAATCTTCTTCTTCAGATCCATCAGTCACAATCTTTTCATATTTGGTATATAATATCTCTACAATCTTTTCATATTTGGTGTATAATATCTCTAAGTGTGTCAGATGTTAGCTTGTTCAAATCGAGACCCTGCATTTATATTTGGGCTCCCTATGGGAGCCCGAATTTTAACTTAGTGCAATATGTGGAATTTTTTTTTAAAAATCTTCTTGTTCAGATCCACCAGTCAGATTCTTTTGATATTTAGTATATAACATCTCTAGGGGTGTCAGATTCTACTTTGTTTAAATCGAGACCCTGCGTCCATATTTGGGCTCACTATGGGAACCCTAATTTTAACTTAGTGCAATAAGTGGAATTTTGTTTAAAAATCTTCTTCTCCAGATCCACCAGTCAAAATCTTTTCATGTTTGGTATATAACATTTTGAGGGGTGTCAGATTCTACTTTGTTCAAATCGGGACCCTGGGGCCATATTTGGGCTCCCCGTGGTATTTGGTATGTAACATTTCTAGGAGTGTCAGATTCTAGTTTGTTAAAATCGAGACCCTGCATCAATATTTGGGCTCCCAGTGGGAGCCCAAATTTTAACTTAGTGCAATATGTGGAATATGCTTTAAAAATCTTCTTCTTCAGATCAACCAGTAAGAATCATTTCAACTTTGGTATACAACATCTCTGGGGGGAGGGGGGGAGTCAGATTCAAGTCTGTTCAAATTGAGACCTTGGTTTAATATTCGAGCTCCCCATGGGAACCCAAATTTTAACATGGACTTTTCTTTAAAAATCTTCTTCTTCAAATCCACCAGTCAGAATCTTTTCATAGTTGGTGTATAACATCTGTAGGGGTGTCAGATTCTAATTTGTTCAAATCAAGACCCTGCGCCCATTTTTGTGCTCCATATGGGAGCCCGAATTGTCACTTAGTGCAATATGTTGGATATGCTTTGAAAATCTTCTTCAGATCCACCAGTCAGAATCATTTCATATTTGGTATATAACATCTCTAGGGGAGTCAGATTCAAATTCTTCAAATCGAGACTCTGCACCAACATTTGGGCTCCCTTTGGGAGCCTGAACTTTTAATTTAGTGCAATATCTAGAATATGCTTTAAAAATCTTCTTCTTCAGCCCCAACCCTCGGAATCATTTCATATTTAGTATATAACATCTCAAGGGATGTCAGATTCAAGTTTGTTCAAATCAAGTCTCTGGGTTCATATTTGGGCCCCTATGGGAGTCAGATTTTTAACTTAGTGCAATACAGGGAATTTTCTTTAAAACTCTTCTTCTACTAAGACGTACTGCACGTCTTCAGCCAATCTAATCCTGCCTGTGCCGAAGTGCAGCTTTGAGTTACCAAGTTGGAGAGCTGACAGCTGCTCGTCTTAGCTCAGTGATTCCCTTCGGTTACTCCGGCTTCCTCCACCCATAAAACTGTCAGCGACATAATATGACCCTGGCTGTTAATATGTTGTCAGACCCTGATAAATAAACAATATTAGTGAGGCCCATGATAATAATCATTTGACATGGACACCTGAAGTATGATTAATTTCATGACTTCCTCTGTAATGTTGATAAGCTAAGACCAGCTGAAAGTGACCCAAACTACTTCTTTGAACTACTTGTCAGGTGAGCGACCTAAGGCCCTTTGGGGCCTCTTGTTTAATTAGTGCCTGTTACATTAGCGCTACTCTCAAATAGGCTTACCCTAAAAAGGCATTTTGTCAGCTATGCACGCAATTCACCAAATCAAGCATTTTGGTGTCTTTTGTGCCTTGCAATCTTAATGTTGACAGGTTGTGACAACTTGAAAGTGAATGAAAACACATATTTGAGCTACTTAGGTCAGGTGAGCAATTAAGGCCCCTTTGGGCCTCTTGTTCATATTTTATTCTGTCATAGTTAATTAAAATTTTATTCTGTTATAGTTTAATAAAATTTAATTCTGTTGTTACAGTTAATTAAAATTTTATCAAAACTATTAAAATGTATGAAAATGAAAGTAGTGTAATTAGTGGGGTCTCAATTTCTGTGTTCATATGGGCAGCGTACACGACATGCATGTAAATATAATACACAATGTACTTTAAACAATAAACGCTTGATACGATTTGTTATTTGTTAAACTTACTCCATATTCTTATAGATCTTGGGGAAACTTGGTTCAAAGAAAGATTACAATGTCTTGTGCAGTTTTACAAGTAGAATGTTTTCCAAAATATTTCACCTGGGTTATGAGCCTTTCTCAGACTAAGAAATTCTGGTGAAGAACATTTTGAGTCTAAAGTTTCACTGTTCTGTCAAGGATTTCTTTCTACAGCTGTTGGAACTTGATTTTAAGGAACTTCATATCAATATTTAAAATTTTTATGAAAATAAGTTTTTGGCAGAGCTAAAGCTGTGACACTTTCGTTTTTAGTCTGTTTTCTAGACTTTTTAGCTCTCCTGACCCGAAGGCATCATGTGAGCTTTTGCCATCACTTGTCGTCCGTCCGTCCGTCCAACTTTTCAAAAATATTCTTATCTGAAATATTCGTATCTTATTCCTATTTGTTTTAAATGCAATGAAATTGATATGTCAGTGCCGATGTTTGTTTTAAATGATTTTTTTTTAAATAAACACCGTGGACTATGTGACTTTTATAAAAAAGGACAGCTTCCACCCGGCATTTCCGCGAGTATCCAAAGTGGGTCGAGATCAACCCCCTGACCAGTACATCAGTTCTGAACGAGAAGAATAGTGGGTCGAGATCACCAAAAGTGGGTCGAAGTCACCAAATCGGGTCGATGTCACTTTGGGACGAGATCGTCATGGGTCGAGGTCACTGGACACCAAATAGAGAACAAGAACATGTCCATCCAAGTTTGTAATTGCATTGAAATATAAGTTAATCCTTGGCTGTTTATGTTTTTCCTTTGTTTTGGTGTACACTTTTAGTAATCTCTGTTGGTCGTAACCAAGTGGCTCCGAGTTAACTATCAGAAAACTAAATATTTACGCTCGGTAAAATCACTAAAAACCGCAAACAGCCCGCCTGGTGACTTGGAAATTTTGGTTTGCTGCTTCCTTGGTCATTGTGTCTGCCACGGCAACAGACCGAATCACTTTAATCTTGTGTGCCACCATATCTCCCTCAACCCGGATTATTTTTTCCTTCCCTGGGGAGAAATCTTTCCTCAGAAAGAGGAGGAGATATCCAAGGACATCCTATCTTTAGCCACCCCCGCAGGGGTCTGCAAAAGTCAACTTTGTGATTTATGGTGTGCATGTTTAAAAGAGAGCTTTTTAAACATTCATACTCTAAATCGCAGAATTTAAGTTTCCAGAACCCAGTAGCCACCGCCCCTCCCTAATATATATATTTATATAAAAGTTAAACAGTCGATTACGTTTTCATTCAACTTCAAGTTTACTTGTGTATAAACATCGCTAAAACGTTCATAGCCACTGAATGGAAAATAGGCAATCTGAAAATTATTCCAGTGGTAAATTTGACTGTTTTGAACACTTCCAAAAACATCTTTTCCAAACTATAAATATTTTTCACATTGTGAGGCCGTTCTAAGAAAATTTATAAATCAAGAGTTTGGTATGACGTTTCATGTGCTTGAAGAAACGGGGGTGGGTGGGGGGTATCCAGGTCCTGCTTTTTTTCTTTTTTTTTCTACCCCTTCCCATGCATGTCAAAATTATATACCGTAAAACAAATTAAAACAGCTTCAGTCATTCTTATACCATTGAATTTTATCAAATGAATTAAAAATAGGCAATCTTACAATTTTTTTCAAAGATTCTGTTCTCACTTTTCGGAACACGTGGATGAGGCGAGGGAGATCTCTAGGTTTGGTCATTCGCCTCGGACATCCAAACTATAGCAACTACTCACAAAAGTATAAAAAGGGTCTTCTTCTTTTTACATGTGACGCCAACCACAACAAGGTTCAAACACTGGCCGCGACAGTGGCGGATACAGGAATTCTTAAAGGGGGGGGGGGATACTGCAAATGGTGAAGGCATCTGCCGCGGGTGCCGAGGCACGAGCTGTATAGGCTCCCCACCCCCCCCCCGAAAATTTTGGAAAATGAACGATCAAATCATTCAAATGAAGCATTCTGGTGGCTTCTGGAGTGAACGTCCTCTTGGTTTTTTGAACGGCAACCTTACCTTTTTAAACAGCATACATGATTTCACAATTTCAAATCCTGTCATACGTTCAAGACCGAATTAGAGAATTTGAAGTATGCTCTTCAGAACCGTTCACTATAATGCCGCATTTTGGGCACAATGTTTACAATCATAACCAATTCAAACCCCAGGAGTACATAGCCATCTGCCAGCGTTTGAAAGTATTCTGCAGTCTGCCCTCTAGGTCCCATGGCTATTCCAGTTAAGATCCTGACTCAGTAGGGATCAAAATTGGCATAGCCATGGGGTACCTAAGGCTGGGGGGGGGGGGGGGGGGCATGTAGCACATCAAAATGATGCCGTGCCATTGACTCTGTAGGTATTTTTTACACATTAAATAATTTCAATTGTATATATGTTTTACATAGCGAATCGTGATGGAAAAAATATGTCGTTGAAAGTATTTACTACATAACACGAGCTAAAGGGTGGGACGGGTGACTGCCCCTCTGCACCCTCCCTGTATTCGCCAGTGGGCCGCAAAGATTCTTGAAAGTTTGATATGGGTGGATATCTGGATGATATCTAGCATGATTATTCCCTCCACCACCCACCCACCCCATCCATCCCTCCCGCTCATGTAAAAATATAGAAAAAATTAAAAGTAGTCTCCTTCTGTTTTGTTTTTCATGCTTGTTCTGAACATGTGGATAAGGCAGTTTTTATACATTTTTCATTATTTGAGAATGAAATCACGAAACTGGGCAGAAAATTGAATTTCCGAATTAGATACTCTCTCCCCTTCCCATCCCATCATTAATGATATCATGTTAACCCTTTACCCAACGAAACGGCCAAAACCGGCCAGCGCTATTCTCAAAAATCGTCAATTAATTTTCATTATTTTTTCATTTTTTGTCTCAAAAACATAGGTTATGACCCCTTGTTGGAACGAACTCGTTCCAACGAGGGGTCATAACCTATGTTTTTGAGACAAAAAATGAAAACAATTAGTTATTCAAGAATTTTATTTGCAAGTGTCGTCTGCTTTTCATGTTAGGTAAAGGGTTAAATCGGTGACAAAATAACCTTTGTGGTACTGGTGGAAGGGTGGGGTGGTGGGAGGGGAGGTTAGCCGAAGCCAGATAAGCGGCCCTGAAAAATTCGCTCAAGCCTGATCAGTGGGCCTGATCATGGCTGGTCGCCAGTATATGTATTATGAAGATTTTAGCATTGATTAGTACACACAAGGCCTGGTGGCCCAATTTTTCAGGCTTATCAATCAGCCTGGTCACGATTCTAAATTGCAAGCCTTGTATGCAGATCGAGATATTTCGCCACTTTCACCTTCCAATGCAACCAATGTTGACCAAGTGGTTATATATATATTTACGTGTCTTTTACACGACAATGTAAACCTGAATAAGTGAAAAATATTGGGGTTTTTTCTTTCTTTATCCTGGGTTGGTTACATGATGGGTAGAAGACATGTAGATTGGGTTTGAAAGGTATGCAAAAACAATTTTCTTGACACTTGATCAGACAGTGGCAAATCATCCAAAAACATTGTAAAGTGCAGGACAGATCTAGGGTGGATAGAGATTATTACTGGTGGCGGGGTTGCTAACGAAATCCTGCAACATTGATCGCAATGAATTTTGAAAAGACACGCCGGCATTAGGTGCCTTTATGTTTTCGCGAAGACAATTGGATTAATAATAACACTTTGGCCATCCGCTGATTTGTCGCAGTTCTCGAAAGAGAAGGCCTAGATTACCCTTTACTTTTACCATTTAACCCCTCCCCGCGTCTCTTCTCTTTTCCCGGCAAACTGACACTAACTCTTTAATGAGACCTCGAACCTCACTATTCCCAACCTCCATGATTAGCACATCAACTTTTTCTTCTTTCTTTTTCTTTATCACAAAAAACAACCCTTAGTATGTAAAGTATTTCAACCGAACACACCATTAGATCCATCAGTATGCCTTGGATGGTATGTCAGTTGCACCAGATGGTTTGGATGAATATATTGGACGAAGCTACATATACATAAAGAAGATGGTTTTCGGGGGAGGGGGGGGGTATGTGGTGAAGGGGTGGGGCATCACATCTTAAACAATTTCACCCTCACGAGATAATATTTATTTGTATATACTAGTTGGGGTACCTTTTCTTCGGTTAGAAATTATAGGGTTTCATACCAAAAAATTAAATAAATAAAAAAACAAACAAAAAATTCAGTGCTTTCCACACTGCGAATCCGACCTTTAGTCGGGCCCCTCGATGCCAACAGAAAAGAAACAAAAGGCTCCAAGGGGCCTTTAATCGCTCACCTATCAAAGTAGTTAAAGATGTATTTTGGGTCATCTTCAGCTACTGTGACTGAAGAGTATCCAGAGGAAAGAAGTCATGAAGTTATTCCTACCCCTGATGCCATGTCAAATGATTATTAGCTCACCTGACTGAAAGTCAGGGTGGGCTATTCTGTTTACTTTTTGTCTGTCATACGTCGTGAAAGCGATGTTTGGGTCTTCTTCTCCCAGAGCGTTGGCCATCTTCTGATGAAATCTCATGTGAAAAATAATTATTTAGGGGCATTTTGTTTTTTCTTCAAATTTTAAGTTTGTGGCGCATATAGGAGGACGAGGTGGGCTTAAAAACCTTCTTATGAACTAGTTGTGGAGGAAATTTGATATTTTGTATGCAGCCTCCTTCTGAAGTGTAGATGTAATTTGATAGAGAGAAGCCCAAGGAGGGGGAGCTATATTTGGCCTTGCTTTGGGAGGGACAAAACTTTTGGCCCCGCCCCAAATTTTTATTTTCTGAACAGAGAGGCCGGTTTTAACTAAATTTCATGTGAGGACGTATTGAGTCATCAGTGCCGGTACCTAATTTTGTGCTGAAAAAAATCCTTATGATCCCGCGGAAGCCGCGAAAAAAAAAATAAATAAATTAAAAAGCTAAAAAAGCCAAGATCTCCAAAACTGCACGGCACTGAAACTTTTATTTGGTATTAAGCTTGTTTAAACGAAGAGACAGTAATGGTTAAAAAAATCACTAACGGTTTTTCCTAAGGTACTTTCGGGTCTGGTTCTCGGTGGAGCGTCAAAATATGGGGCCTAAATCCAGGCTTTTTTTCTTTGGGTGTGTGTGTATATGTGGGGGGGGGGGGGGGGGTGTTCACGCGTTTTGGACAATTTTAAGACTATTTTTTTATACAAGAATTTCGGGTCCAGGTCGTGGTGTGACTTTTTGGGGGCGGGGTGGCATAAGAGGGTACGTTTTGGACTATTTTAAGACAATTTTTTTCTCGTCTAAAGTTGGACGTCTGAGTCCCGTCGTCTGTACTGTGACGGGAGAAATAACACAGCAAATTTCAAGTTGCTGATACGAGGGTTTATTTCATTACTCATTGTGTACATTACTGCATAAACACAAGGTATATTATGTTATGGTACAAACTAAGTGATGCAACACCTGCGAATATAGCAACTGATCTCTCCATCATAACCCTTTCCATCTTCAATACTACTCCCCATTTTTAACCGCCCCCCCCCCCCCCGCCCTCTTCTGAATAGGGTCAACCCGCTCATTCTGTTGTATCCATGTTTCACTTAGACCCATTATATTGAAGTCTTCTTCCTCAATCACTGTGGATATTTCAGTTACTTTTTATGGAGACCTTGGATGTTACAGTACTCTAATTTAGGGAGTCTTTCTTCTTTTGTCTTATTGTTGACATTATTATAATCACGATGTATCCCTGTGTTGTGCATGCTTACTGCCCTACTCATGTCCCGGCCCCCCATGCTCCTGTAGACAATTGACTCTGGTCCCCTGCCCCCCCCCCCCCCTTCTCAAAAAGGCCTAGACACCTATGTAGAATCTTCTGGCCCAACAACTCTGTGCCCATCCTACGTAAATTTAACCCCTCTCGCACATAAAGCCTGCACCCCCAAATAAGTCCCAGTAATCAATGAAAGGTATTCCCAAATTGCTGCAATGGGTTTCTAGCTCCTTGTTCAGCGCCATAATTCACGAGTTCCTTTCGCCCTTCCCGCCTATTACGGGGAGGACCCCTGAAACAATAAGTTTTTTTTTTATTATAACCCGGGCATTAATTCTTGCTGAGTACCTTATTAATTAGGTCCCTGTATGTGTCTACCAAAGTTTACCAAACAAACTGACTTCCTCTCCCTGATATTAGGCTATTAGCCCCAACATGTAGCACCATAACCTGGGTTAGGCCCATACCCAGCCAAAATACCGTCCACGCTTTCCCTCAGATCCTCTACTTTAGCCCCTGGAAAGCACAAGACTGTTCTGTTTACTCTGTTCGGATCGCAGACTACTTTGTCGACCCCCCGAACTATGCTACTCCCCTCAACCACCAGCTTTCTCTTGGCACTCCTGTTGTTTCCAACGTACTCACCCTGAGTCACAATCCTCCTTGGTATCTTTGACCAAGAATTACCCCCATTCTTGTCTTTCTGTCTATTTTCAACCCTTGCGCTACACCCCCCCCCCCCCCCTGGTCTGCTTGGTCTTCTCACAAATACCTCCTCTTTCCTGGCCTCGTCTTCACAGTACTGTCCATGCCAATTGCATCCATTGTCTCCTCTGCGTCGCCCGAATCGAGAACATCGAACCTGTTTCTGACACTGCACCCTCCACCCTTGGACGCTGAACACCTGCCCACCTCCTTCTCTGGCCCCTTCTTCCTATCAATCCTGACATCCCCAGGCATAGTTCCCACAGTCTTACCCTTACATGCCTCCCCTTCCTCCCTGTCTGTCCTACGTATTTTTCTAGTGGCCCCACCTCGTCACCTACTTCATTCACATCACAGGTTCTACTCTCATGTTTTCCCTCAGAGTCCCCGACAACCTTCCACCCATCCTGGAAAGGTACTCCTATGATGCATTAAGTTAAAATTCAGGCTCCCACAGGGAGTTCAAATATGATAATATTCTGACGGGTAGATCTAAAGCCAAAAAAAAAAAATAAATAAATAAAAGTATTCCCCATATTGCAGTCCGTTAATATTCCGGCGACCATAGGGAGCCTAACGATTAATCTAATGACTCGACTAGAACAAACTTGAAACTGCCCCACTCCTCCCTTTGCATATGTTGTAAACCAAATATGTGAGGATTTTAACTGTGGATATGAAAAGATTTCTTGAAGAATAATCTTCAAAATGAACTTCAGATTTCAGGCTTCCACGGGAAGCTTAAATTTGACCCCAAGAATTAGATTTGAAGAAACTTGAATCTTTCCTCCCCTGAGATGTCGTATATACCTGCTAGGAAAACGAAATTGGCTAATTGATCTGAAGATGCTTTTTAAATAAAAATAGTCCTCATATTGCACCAAATGGAAATTCGTGCCCCGATAGATTGCCCAAATGTGAATCCAGGGATGTAATTTGAACAAACTTGAATCTGAGTTGTATGCAAACGATGAAATAATTCTGGACGGTGTATCTTAAGAAGAGTTTTAAGAGTGTCCCCATATTGCACTAAGTTAAAAGTCAGGCTCCCATAGTAAACCCAAATATAAACCCAGGGTCTCGATTTGAAGAAACTTGAATCTGCTCTATCAATGATTGGCTAAACTTGAGTTTACATCTGTGTTGTCATGATTAGCCTTTTTGTGCAGAAATATATGACCTTAAACACCAATAAATAAATTGAATCCGCTCTGCCCCCCACGCCCCCCCCCCTCCCCCTCTTTTAGAGACGTATAAAAAAATGAAATGATTCTGACTGAAGGATTTGAAGAAGAGTTATTAAATCATTTTCCACATGAGGCCAGACCTCGGTTATGAACTTAAGAACTCTATTTAAACAAACTTGAATCTGGCTTTCTAGAACTTTATACCTTTATACCAAATAAGAAGGAGTTCTAACAGATGTATTTGAAAAAGAATATTTGAAATACTCGTAATGTACCAAGTTAAAGTTGGGGCTCGTATGGGCACCCCAAAAACGAAAGCGGGGGCTCGATTTGAAATAAATATATAATAACAAAGCGTACCATGTCATTTTGGCCTATATGTCACGGAATTACCAAGAGAAAAATATGTATAAACAGTAGAGCATGCTCTCTCTCCCTCTCTCTCTCTCTCTCTCTCTCTCTCTCTCTCTCTCATACTATTTTTCATCATCATCATGGGGCGTGCAGACAAAAAGTAAAATCATCTGAAAAATCACGGGTTTCAAGTCCAAGATTAAGACCGATGGATCGATCAGGGGACGGAGTATTGGAGAGCATATAAGCTTCGCCCCCATGTCCACTGTCACATTGTGACGCCCTCTTTTGTAGTAATTACCACTTTTGTGGTAGCTCACCACTTTTGTAGTAGAAAACGCCCACTTTTGTGGTAGCTCACCACTTTTGTAGTAACGTCGCCCACGTTTTAGGGCCCTGCGAATCGGGAAATTTATGTTCGAATCGAATCTCGAATCGAATCGGGACTGATGTCGACATCGAATCGAATCTCGAATCAAATCAGGATAAACTTGAGAAGTAACTATAACTGGCATTATTATGTGCAGAAAAGTCCGGAAAGCACTGTGAGAAGAGATCGTTGACATAACTTGACAACTTGGCGTTGTTTTAATTTTCTGTCTCGTTGAATGGCCATTCAGATGTTCACTTGGCCCGACAATAAATTCAAGACATAAATATGGACAGAAATTAAGGTGTTACTGCCCAGAGACATTTGAGACAAACCACTAAACTGAAGCATGAGAATTAAAAGCACAAATGTAATACAAGTGGCACATTAATTCCCATGGGTTGAAGTCGGCTATAGCCCCTAACTTCACGTACGTTAGCGTGACTAAATACATGTACATCTTACAGGAACCCCATTATTGTAATGTTTGGTTGTTTTTGTATTATCGGGATTCAGGTCTTGTAGATTTCGCTCCGTTCTCAACTCAATAACTCAGTTTTCATCAAAAGCAGCGAAGGCGTTAAACTGTGTTAGTTTCTGCATTAGTTAACTCGAATATTGACGCAGTGCTCATTCTCACAAATTGCTTTTACTTCATTCCAACTTCCAAGTACCAACTCCGAACAATGCAAAGAAACTACAGAGGTTTTCCTCCCACAGTTTTCTAACATAATAATGGGAGCACTCCAGGCGACATGTCCCCATTATTTTGTTAGATGATTCTGGGACTGGGAGCAGGCCTTAGGCCCATAGCTGGATGTTTCGGTTGTATAGATGGGGCGTGAACAGGTTACAACTTGGACAGACCCGCTGGGCAAACGGGATTCCGCGAATAACTCTCACACGAAATCCTGGAAATCTATAAATAGCGAATTAGCGGTGTGTGGTTTTCTGGGAATCTGAAACTGAAAATGAAACGACAGAATTTTGCAATGAATTTGACTATTTTCCTGATAGAAACATTAAAACAAGAAGTGTTCGAATTCGCTCCTTATTTCTACTGATGTCAACATTGTCGAACACTGATTCATTTTCCTCGAAGCTTCGTTTGACTAACGAATCGGCAAACTATTCGAGATCGATATACGAATACCAAAGCGATGTCGACATCGAATCGAATACTCGAAGCTTCGCAGGGCCCTACCACGTTTGTAGTAAAATGAGGTCTCCACTTTTGTAGTAACCGTCGCCCACTTTTGTCATAAAAAAACAAAGTCACCACTTTTGTAGTAACGTTTTTACCACTTTTGTAGTAAAATATTTCCCAGTTTTCAAAGGCTAAAATTATTCGCGCGATATGATCAGAGTTAAATTAAAGAATTTGCCCTTTCTCACTGATGGAATTTTGTATAATTCGACCCAAACTTATATTGACCAATTGCTTTGGGAAATCCATGCCAAAAAAATTGGCACGTTAACCCTTTACCTAACACGGCACTTATTGAGATTATTAAATTTCGTATTTTTCCAATATAAGTTTCACCTATTTTCAATGAAACTACACATTGTATACACATTTGGATATCATTAGAACCTCAAAAGCCGATTCTGATAATATCCAAATTTCAATAGGTCTGCGAGAAATTTTGGAGATATTTAAGCCTATTTTAGGTTTAATGTGGTCAATGTTCGGGCCGTTTTCGTCGTTATGTTGGTTAAGTGGTCAGCGTTTGACGCCTTCAGTCCGGTGGCAGCTGATCGCACATATCCATTCTATAAAACGCATTTTCATTCGGCATATTCCTCCCAGTCAGTCTGCAAGTATGCATGAATACTTGAATATTGCATTATACTATAAATATTGCTTGTGCGGATATTTTAGGGGCAACTCTGTTTTATGCGTCTTGTTATGGCTTCTGTAAATAGGGGGGTGGGGGGATCTTGAGGCTTGCGATTTTAGAATACGGTTTTAGCTACTCTTTAAGCTCATCTAAAATTTAATTATTAAAACCTTCGAATTTATCATTTTCCCGTTCCTCACACAAATGTCGACAATGGAATACACATTGTTAGTACGCATCGCTGGCTGTCTGAACTCGCTTGCTCATGTGGGTCACAATTACACCGTGCATTAAGGCTCACTGCACGTACGTCGATTGTGTTCGTCTTGATGTTGGAGAGCTGATAGCTGCTCGTCCGTGCTCACCACGTCTGTCTGTCTGTGAGGGTGGGGATGGGAAGAGGCTCGGGGGACTCGTCACTGCGCATGCGCAAAGATTGGCTAACACGCCGTAGCCGACGGTGGCAAATCACTACCCGGTGGAACGTACATACAAATTCTACGTTTCGTCCCAATCGGATTTGTAGTTTCCGAGATCGTCACTGCGCATGCACAAAGATAGGCTGTCACCTCATAGCCGACAGAGGCCAATTAATTCCCGACATACAAATCCCAGGTTTCGCTCAAATCGGGCCAGTAGTTACCGAGATCGTCACAGCGCACACGCGAGGATAGGTTCCCCCACTCCAGAGCCGATGGAGGCAAATCACTACCAGATAGACCTCAGATACAAATCCCAAGTTTTGTCCTGGTCGGCCCAGTAGTTTCCGAGATCTTTACTACGCAATCGCGAAGACAGGTCCCCACCCCATACTCGACAGTGGCAAATAATTAACCGATGACCCTACATACAAACACAAAGTTTTGTGCCGATCGGCCCAGTAGTTTTCGCGATCAATACTGTGCATGCGGGAAGATGGCCCCACCACAACCCGGGAAGGTTTTAATCTATTCGGACATGTGGGTGGCGCCATCTTAGCGCATGCGCAGTGACAATCACGAAAACTACTATGCCGATTGGCTTAAAACCTGAGATTTGTATGTAAGTTCCATCCGGCAGTGTCCTGGGCCACTCAAATTGCCCATGCTCGGCTCAGCTGTCCATGTAAATCATTCTTGTACGGAGTAGGGCCTCGAGCTGGTCTATTAAACATTTGTTTATTTGTCTGTGGCTGTGTGTATGCCTGTCTGTGGGTTTGCTTTTGACTCGAAAACGTCTGGACACATCGGGACGAAACTTGGCATGCACATGTAGTTTGGTCCTGGGAAGGTTTCCACCCATTGGACCTGGGATGGGGGCCCGTCTTCACATATCTGTCTGTCTGCCTGTGTGTTCGCTATAGACTCGAAATTGAATGGGTTGACTGGAACGGAAGTTGGCAGGCGTATATATTCCGGTCCCGGGAAGCTTTTCCACCCATCGGACCCAGGGTGGGGGCCCGCCTTCGCGCATGAGCAGTGACAATCTCGGAACTACTTTTGCGATCGGGACAAAACCTGAGATTTGTATGTACGTTCCACCAGGTAGTGATTTGCCACTGTCGGCTATGGGGTGTTAGCCAATCTTTGCGCATGCGCAGTGACAATTTCGGGCCCCCATCTAGTCTATCTATATATTTGAGTAATCTTGCTTGTCTATTTGTCTCTGTAGGTATAGACTCGAAAACGTCTGGGTTGATTTGGGTAATGAGCAGTGACAATCTCGGAACTACTTTTGCGATCGGGACAAAACCTGAGATTTGTATGTACGTTCCACCAGGTAGTGATTTGCCACCGTCGGCTATGGGGTGTTAGCCAATCGTTGCGCATGCGCAGTGACAATTCCGGGCCCCCATCTAGTCTATCTATATATTTGAGTAATCTTGCTTGTCTATTTGTCTGTCTGTAGGTATAGACTCGAAAACGTCCAGGTTGATCTGGGAAGAAATTTGGCATGGGTGTGTGGTTCGGGCCCGGGAAGGTTCTACGCTACTCGGACGTGAGGTGGGGGCCCGTCTTCGCTCATGCGCAGTGACGATCTCGGAAACTACTGGGCCGATCGGGACGAAACCTTGGATTTGTATGTAGGGTCCATCGTGTAATCATTTGCCATAGTCGGGTATGGAGGGTGCCCGGCTTCGCGCATGCGCAGTGACGATCTCGGAAACTACTGAACCGATCGGGACGAAAACTGGCATTTGTATGTATGGTCTTTCGGCTATGGGATGGGAGCCAATCCTTGCGTAGTGACAAAAGCCCGGACAAAGTCGGGCACCGAGATAGTGTACTATATAATTGAGTCTGTCTGTCTGTCTGTCTGTGTTCGCTATAGACTCGAAAACGGCTGGGCCGATCGGGACGAAACTTGGCATGTGCATGTAGTTCGGTCCTGGGAAGGTTTTCCATCCAGCGGACGGGGGGGGGGGGGGGGGAGAACGTCTTCGCGCGTGCGCAGTAACGATCTCGGAAACTACTGGGCCTATCGGGACGAAACTTGGGCTTGGTATGTAGGGAATATCGGGTAGTGATTTGCCGCCGTCGGGTGTTTATGTGGGCCGTCTTCGCGCATGCGCTGTGACGATTTCGGAAACTACAGGTCCGATAGAGACGAAACCTGGGATGTACGTTTGGGCCAGGGAAGGTTTTAGGCTACTCGGACGTGGGGTGGGGGGGGCGTCTACGCGCATGCGCAGTAACGATTTCGGAAATTACTGGGCCGATCGGGACGAAAACTGAGATTTGTATGTAGGGTCCATCGTGTAGTTATTTGCCATCAGCGGGTATGGGGTGGGTGTCCATCTTCGCGCATGCGCAGTAACGATCTCAAAAACTACTGGGCCGATCGGGACGGAACCTGGGATTTGTATGTATGGTCAATCTGGTAATGATTTGGGAGCCAATATTTGTGCATGCACAGTGACAAAAGCCCGGACGAAGTCGGGCACCCAGCTAGTCTATACATATATTTGAGTAATCTTGTCTGTTTGTTTGCCTGTTTGTTTGTTTGTTTGTTTGTTCTCTATAGACTCAAAAACGGCTGGGCCGATCGGGACGAAATTTGTCATGGGTGTGTGGTTTGGGTCCGGGGAGGTTTTAGGCTACTCAGAGGTGGGGGGTGAGGCCCGGCTTCACGCATGCGCTGCGACTATCTTGGAAACTACTGTGCCGATCGGGACAAAACTTGGGTTTATATTTACGGTCCTTCGTCAACGTCGGCTATGGGGTGGAAACCAATCTTTGCGCATGCGCGGCCACAAAAGCCGAAACGAAGTCGGGCACCCAGCTAATCTATATATATATTTGAGTAATCTTGTCTGTCTGTTTGTTTGTCTGTTTGTTTGTTCTCTATAGACTCGAAAACGGCGGGGCCGATCGAGACGAAATTTGGCACGGGTGTGTTGTTCGGGTCCGGGAAGGTTTTGGGAGCTATTCGAAATCGGGGTGGGCGGCACGTCTTCGCGCATGCGCAGTGACGATCTCGGAAACTACTGAACCGAACGGGACGGAACTTGGGATTTGTATGTAGGGTCCATCGGGTAGTGATTTTTCCCCGTCAGATATGGGGTGGGGCCGTCTTTGCGCATGCGCAGAGACGATCTCAAAAACTACTTTGCCGATCGGGACGAAACCTGGGATTTGTATGTATGGTCGATCGGGTAATCATTTGCCATTATAGGGTATGGGGGTGGGAGTTAATCTTTGTGCATGCGCAGTGACAAAAACTCATTCGCCATCGTCGGGTGTGTGTACAGTCAATCGGGTAATGATTTGCAGGGGTGGGAGCCAATCTTTGCGCATGCGCAGTGACAAAAGCCCGGACGAAGTCGGGCACCGAGCTAGTCTACTATGTATTTGAGATCGTTTGTATGTGTGTGTGCCTGTTCGCTATAGACTCGAAAACGGCTGGGCCGATCGGGACGAAACTTGGCATGCGTATGTAGTTCGGTCCCTGAAAGTCTTTCCACCCATCGGACCGCGGGTTTGGGGCGTCTTCGGCCCCGGGAAGGTTTTCCACCCATCGCACCGGGGGGGTGTCTTCGCGCATGCGCAGTGACGTTATCGGAAACTACTGGTCCGATCCGCACGAAACTTACGATTTGTATGTAGTCTCCATCGGGTAGTGATTTGCCATCGTCGGGTGTGAGGTGTGTTCCCGTCTTCGTGCATGCGCAGTGACGATCAAGGAAACTACTCGGCAGTTTGGACGAAACGTTGCATTACGTATAATTTTCATCAGGTAGTCTTCTGGGGCACTCAAGTTGCGCATGTTCAACATACCTGCCCATTTAATTCGTTCTCGGACGAAGGCGGGCCCTAGCTAGTATATATATATATATAATATAGACAGATATACTACATAGAGTGCCCGACTGTCCGGTCTGGATTGAGTTCAGTTGGATTGTAGGGAAGCAAACATGTGCCACATAAAAAAATGCCTGATACTAAGTCCAAATTGGGTGATAATAACTCATGATTAGCAGTTACTAAGTCCTAATTAAGAAATAATAACTCCTAGTTAGGACATATGATCTCTAAAATGGGAGCTAATGACTTCTACTGAGGAGTAATCATGTCCTACTTAGGTGACAATACTTCTAATTAGGACCTAGTATTCCTATTTAGGAGATAATAAGCCATAACTAGGAGAAAATGAGTTCTTATTAGAGGATAATAGCCATAATTAGGAGACAATAACTCCTAATTAGGACATAGTATCTCCTAATTAGGAAATAGTGCATGGGATATGTTAGTCCCTAATCTTCTCCCCAACACAGTTTGTTGGTGTCCTGTCGGCGCTGTCCTCTGCCTGTTACCTTAACACCAGCCGCCAGGCATTCCATATGAAACTTGCCGCTTACATTTGTACCTCTGAAATAAATTATCCCCCCCCCCCCTAAAAATAGCTAAAATAAAATCATATTGGAAACGCTCTGTTTCCATTCTATCTTTCGCTGTACAAACATTGGCTAGGCGAATTCTCATGACTCCGTGCTGACTTCAAACACCAGAGCCGACTTCTGACCTCGGGACAGACATCTCACGCCAGTGTCAACTTCTCCTCACCTTGCAAGGCCGACTTTTGCGGGCGACTTCTTTGAAATCGATTTCTCCGGTTCCCCGGACCAACTTCTTCAGGCCGACATCTTTTATTAGGATGGGAGTTTTAAGATACAGCTTTTAGGGATGACCGTAGTAATGGTTTGAATTCCCTATTGACATCACGAAGTCGCTTTGCTACCTACACCCCAGTTTAGTACAGGGGGTATGTACTAGACACAATTCAAGTACATAAGAGTACGTTCCGGTAGTGTAGTAGTGCCATAAAAAGCCCGACCTCGCCTTATTTTCCTTACTTTGATGAAATGATGTCCGCAATATTGGTTTCCCTGGTAACCGCATTTCACATTGTGGCCTAAAGGTCTGTACTAGTACAGACGAATGTTTTCAGGCCCCGTCCCATTAACTTCGACCACAATCAATTACCCTAAAGAGCTCAAAATTGGTTATTTTTCCGTACTTTGTCAAAGAAGAACCTACCTACCCTTTCTCACATTTGATAACTTTTAAACTGAACATGGTTGCTAACCAAGATATAATTGTTTGTCAAATACAGGAGTACCGTATATAGTATTGCTTAATTCATTGGTAGTATAATAAACCCATAAGAGACACAAATACAAATAATCCCCTTTCACCCCCTCCCTCCGGCTCTTTTTTGATGAAGAGCCACTATTTCCAAGTTTCTTGTATAATAATGTTTAATTTGACGGTACTATAACCAAGTGATAACGTGCCAATGCAAATAATATCACTGCCCCTCCCTCTCATCAAATGAGTCAAAAAGACGGTTTGTCTTTTTTCCAGCATTTGAATTGCTATTTGGGTATTTATCCAATCACTGTTCTCAGTAACCCCAATTCCAACGCCCTATGTTAGCGCCCCATTGCTAAACATCAGGCAGGCCCCTGGCGGCCCAAAATGAGCCTGTGGAAGCTATTAGGATGTGGATACAATGCTCTCTTTTCCATACTACTCTTTGACTCATTTCGCTATTTTGGTGTCCCAGCGCCCCATTTCAACTATTTGTATCTATGTCCCAATTTTAGCACCTCCTTTTAGCGAGGGATTTATAAGCGCCAGGCTTTTTGGTGTCCATAATTGAGTCCATGAGACAGATGAAAATTAGCGCAATGTTCAATTTTCCATACGTCTCAAAATGGGGAGTATGAAAATGAAAGCATCGCGCCCATTTTCATAGTTTTCACAAACGCATGTCAAAGTGTCAAAGTTAAGGAAACGGGACCTAAAAACATTACCTCGTACTGTAATACAAACCTTTGGGCTACAAAGGGAAATATGGTACTGTAGTGAACCCATACGACGGGCAACGAAGTCAAAGTAGGTAAAATAGGATCATAGGTATACGAGTAATTGCTTTTTTTCCGGGGGAGCGGCCAGTGGGATGGGGTCTTTGCTTTTAATGCCCTATGTATAGAGTTGTCTGTACCAATCCTGACGCGCAGAAGACCTCCTGTGTATACCTGTGTCTGCCACAGTTGATAGAATTTCTCGAGATATTTGAACTATTGGCGCCATCCTACGACCTAAAAGTGAAGGAGATGGGCTACTCCGGCCACATTTCTCAACTCCAGGGGAGAGGGGACAAACTTGCCCAAAGCAATACAAGAGGTTGGCAACGAGGGTGTAGGCCTTAGGCTTTTGTCGTTGATGTTCTTTATATAGAACTGCCCAGTCGCCGTAGGCCACCTATGTATACTCATACCCAACCCAACAAAATAGCCCCTCGGACCATTTATATTTTTCCAGACTTATGCACCTACACCTATTTCTGTAGATTTCTATACAGAGTCTCCCAGACAGTCCAAGCCATTACCACAGTCGTCAGTGCCAGATATTAAAAGGTACTCCTCAACCATTTCTATGAATTTAATTCACACATGAATACCCATATCCCTAGAGAAGTTCTATGTATATAGAAGCGATTACCAATACTGGCGCGCTATAGGCCTCCCGCATGTATTCACACATCAATACCAATATCCCTAGAGAAGTTCTATGTATATAGAAGCGATTACCAATACTGGCGCGCTATAGGCCTCCCGCGTGTATTCACACATCAATACCAACATCCCTAGAGAAGTTCTATGTATATAGAAGCGATTACCAATACTGGTGCGCTATAGGCCTCCCGCATGTATTCACACATCAATACCCATATCCCTGGAGAAGTTCTATATGTATATAGAAGCGATTACCAATACTGGCGCGCTATAGGCCTCCCGCATGTATTCACACATCAATACCCATATCCCTAGAGAAGTTCTATGTATATAGAAGCGATTACCAATACTGGCGCGCTATAGGCCTCCCGCATGTATTCACACATCAATACCCATATACCTAGAGAAGTTCTATGTATATAGAAGCGATTACCAATACTGGCGCGCTATAGGCCTCCCGCATGTATTCACACATCAATACCCATATCCCTAGAGAAGTTCTATATGTATATAGAAGCGATTACCAATACTGGCGCTATAGGCCTCCCGCATGTATTCACACATCAATACCCATATCCCCAGAGAAGTTCTATGTATGTAGAAGCGATTACCAATACTGGCGCTATAGGCCTCCCGCATGTATTCACACATCAATACCCATATCCCTAGAGAAGTTCTATGTATATAGAAGCGATTACCAATACTGGCGCGCTATAGGCCTCCCGCATGTATTCACACATCAATACCCATATCCCTAGAGAAGTTCTATGTATATAGAAGCGATTACCAATACTGGCGCGCTATAGGCCTCCCGCATGTATTCACACATCAATACCCATATCCCTAGAGAAGTTCTATATGTATATAGAAGCGATTACCAATACTGGCGCGCTATAGGCCTCCCGCATGTATTCACACATCAATACCCATATCCCCAGAGAAGTTCTATGTATATAGAAGCGATTACCAATACTGGCGCGCTATAGGCCTCCCGCATGTATTCACACATCAATACCCATATCCCTGGAGAAGTTCTATATGTATATAGAAGCGATTACCAATACTGGCGCGCTATAGGCCTCCCGCATGTATTCACACATCAATACCCATATCCCTAGAGAAGTTCTATGTATATAGAAGCGATTACCAATACTGGCGCGCTATAGGCCTCCCGCATGTATTCACACATCAATACCCATATCCCTAGAGAAGTTCTATATGTATATAGAAGCGATTACCAATACTGGCGCGCTATAGGCCTCCCGCATGTATTCACACATCAATACCCATATCCCCAGAGAAGTTCTATGTATATAGAAGCGATTACCAATACTGGCGCGCTATAGGCCTCCCGCATGTATTCACACATCAATACCCATATCCCTAGAGAAGTTCTATATGTATATAGAAGCGATTACCAATACTGGCGCGCTATAGGCCTCCCGCATGTATTCACACATCAATACCCATATCCCCAGAGAAGTTCTATGTATATAGAAGCGATTACCAATACTGGCGCGCTATAGGTCTCCCGCATGTATTCACACATCAATACCCATATCCCTAGAGAAGTTCTATATGTATATAGAAGCAATTACCAATACTGGCGCGCTATAGGCCTCCCGCATGTATTCACACATCAATACCCATATCCCCAGAGAAGTTCTATGTATATAGAAGCGATTACCAATACTGGCGCGCTATAGGCCTCCCGCATGTATTCACACATCAATACCCATATTCCTAGAGAAGTTCTATATGTATATAGAAGCGATTACCAATACTGGCGCTATAGGCCTCCCCCATGTATTCACACATCAATACCCATATCCCTAGAGAAGTTATATGTATATAGAAGCGATTACCAATACTGGCGCGCTATAGGCCTCCCGCATGTATTCATACTAGAGTCTAAAACTGGGACGCTCTTATGACGTCATAACGTCGGCGCCGTCAGAACATTTCCAAATTCCTTTCACATTCTAGAACGTTTTTGTGAACATGTCTTGTGGGACAAACGTGTTCTATTAACACCCGTGTTACTACTCGCGTCTATCATGAAAGGATGGCCGAGTGAATACAGATCTACCCCACCCCTCCCCTTTCACTCATTTTAGGAGACGTCGGTCTGAAAAAGTTGGTTCTGAGAAATCGGTCCCAGAGAAGTCGCACCGGAAAAATTGGCCCGCACTTGTCGGCCCGAGAGGTCAGGAGAAGTCGGTCCTGGAGATAGAAGTCTGCCCGAGGTCAGAACTCGATTCTGAGAATGTCTGACTGAGGTAAGGAGGAGTCAGTCTGGAGTCATAAGTCACCCCGCCAAAATTTATACTTCGAAAGAAATAAATGGAAACAGGGTGTTTCTAATATAATTTTATTTTTACTACTTTTCACGGGGATGGATTGAGGTGGGGTGGGGGTGATCATTTATCTTAGAGGTACAAAATGTAAACAGTAAATTTTACAACGAATGCCTGGAGGCTGATGTTTCTGCAACAAATTGAGGACCGCCCCGAAACGACACCAACAAATTGTGTTTGAACGAAAGATTCGGGAATTATATACCAAATTATCTCCTAATTAGGATTTACTGTGTCTTAATTAGAAGTTAGTATCTCCTAATTAGGACTATTATCTCCTAATCAGTAATTATTATCTGTTAATTAGGTGATACTAAGATCTAATTAGGACATAGTATCTCCTAATTAGTAGTTAATAAGTCCTAATTACGAGTTATTATCTCTTAATTATGAGGTATCGTCTCCCAATTAGGACATATCTCCTAATTAGGACTTATCTCCCAATTAGGACATATTATCTCCTAATTAGGACAAATTATTTCCTAAACAGGAGTTATTATTTCCTAACTATGACTTAGTATCTCTCAATCACGAGTTATTATTTCGGTATCTCTAAATTAGGACATATAGTATCATTCATTTTTTTTTAGATGTGGCACTAATACGCTTCCATTTTATTCAGTTTGGTTAAAACAAAGAATACTGAAGACGCCGGTGTTCTGTTTCTTATTTTGCAATATCTTCTGAAGAAAGAAACATGATCATGTGCGCGAGAACATTAAAGGTTACAAGTTTATGAAAGAACTGTTTGCCTTTTCCAGTTGCTAAATAATACAATTGAAACTTTCACTTTTCGCTCACAGAATTTGAGTTCCCATCCCCTACTGGTAAACGCTCGTTGAGCTTTTAGTGTTCCGGGATGGAAAATAATAAAAAAAAAAACACATTTCTGCCAAATTAATAAATGTTTCATTTTGTGCTTTCAAAACATACTCTATGACTCTAACTGGAATGAGCTCGGCGAGCACGTTACAATGAGAGCCTATAAGCTATGTTTCGACAGAAAAATGCAAAACAAGCAGATAACAAGAAATTGAATTGCTCTTTCAAAATGAAGTTTGTATGTCTATTTTTATCTCATAATAAATAAAAACACATTTTTGTGTGCATTGAATCATTTTTCGTACGAAAAATGATTTATTTTAGAATTGAAATGACGGGGATCCATGTGAGCCAGGTATTGAAGTACCTAATCTGTTGTTCTGCCAGGTATTCGTGCCACATGCTAACCAAGAAGAGACAATGATAATGGTTCTAACTTATATTCTGTAACTGGTGCTTTAAGTGATGCGAGTATTGGGCTTCGAGTGTAGGGCCCAAGACGTGAGACAAACAAAAAAAAACCTGTTTTCAGCCCCTTAGATTGGCTCGGAAAAAAGTAACACTGGGCCGCGTATACATGTAAGTAATGGAAAATGTGGGGCAGGGGAGGGGAGTCCAAGGCTTTGCTTATATCTAAATTACCCTGGAACCAAGTACCAGGAGCCTCTGGAATCCAGAAACAAGGGAAAGCTCAAATGGAAGTGCCCAACGCCACTTTTCCGACAGTCATTTCTTCGTCAATCATATATGTACCATTTTCATCTTATCTCGGACTACTATAAATAATTATTAATTACTTCATTCATTAATTATTATTCCCTCCATATTTGACGTCTGGGGACAAATGGCCTATTTGGTCCAGGAAGACCTACACAATAATCAACCAATTGTTATATTCATATTATGAACATAACAATTGATTGATTGGTTAGTAGTTGTAACAAACAACCAAATTACGTCCAAGGAATCTCAAACTTTCCAGCAAACGTACAAATCACGGAAAATTCTCATGAATTAACTCATCGCACCACACCACAGAGATGAAAAGTATTCAAACATTCCATATATTTGATCATTCACCTATGTTTTGGTCCACGGAAACTGTTTCCTAAATCAGATGTCAGTGTTGGATCTCCTGCAACCCCTTATAACAGCCCCCCCCCCCCCCCCCCCCACCACCACCACCACCATCCCTGCTCATCGCTATGTAAGTCTCTCCTCGACAGGATTTTCCTACATGTGCCAACGACGTTTAATTTGAAAGCGCGCGTGCATAATTATGTACGTAATACTCACCTGTATTGAATATTCGTCTTCAGATTAAATATCGCAATAAAAGCTTCTCTTCACAAGGGGAAAATAATCTTCTCTTTACAAGAAAAATAGCGCAAAGTTTCAGTTATAAAAAAAAGAGCCCACTAAAAAGCAAAATTGCAAAAATGTCATTATGGTTTTGCTAGAGGTGAGTCTTTTTTAATGATAGAAATCGACAACTTCGCGTATCTTTACCATTTCGACATGATAGAAGTCGACAACTTTGATTTTCCCCCAAAGGACCAGCACCTCAACATCAAAGAATAACACAGGGAATCCGGTCTGTTAGAAATATTATGTTATCAAAAATTACAAAGAATTAACCTATGAAACTTTGGGCAGAGAGTTCCGTTTCGTCGATCTGAAAATCTTTGATCTAAGTCACTGCCAATTCACACCCTTCTCATCTGAATGAAAAATGGTGAATCTGAAATAAAACTGCCGAAACATAGTAACGTCAAAACCTTTTGTAACGCTTGGGAAATGCCAAGGTTGATTAATTTTGGTTAAACACTTGAACAGCCAGAGTCATAGAGTGCTGGACAGTGTCACGGGGAGAAAGCCGGGGAGAACTATCGGACAGTGACGAGTCATTTTCAAACTGTTTAAGTTACTAATCCCACTGAAGTAGGGTTAGCATTGGTTAAATGTACGGACATACTCAATGAGCGGCATGCCTTATCACACAACGACATACCTGAATATAAAATACACAATATGTAATTACAAATAGAAACCACACAAAAACTTTTTAAAACGACCTGTCACCCCCACCCACATATGCCCATTGTATTGGCTGAAAGACGAACGGACAGACCGAATATATTCCTGTCATAGTAATATCAACAAAGAGAGCTCTACCTAAAATAAAAAGATGAAGATGAAAATCTGATCATTTCGTGTGGACATCTGAAATGAAATGGTTTGTTCAAAATTTTTAAAGTATAACAGTTTTTGAAAATGTTACTACAAAAGTGGTAAAAAAGTTCCTACAAAAGTGGTGACTTTGTTTTTTTATGACAAAAGTGGGCAATGGTTACTACAAAAGTGGAGACCTCATTTTATTACAAAAGTGGGCGACGTTACTACAAAAGTGGTGAGCTATCACAAAAGTGGGCGTTTTCTACTACAAAAGTGGTGAGCTACTACAAAAGTGGACAGTTACTACAAAAGTGGGCGTAACACACATTCATCCGTTCTTTCTTACAAACACATTGACTGTCTTGTCTTTATTTCTATACAAACCTTAGCTAGCGGATGCACATTATTCATTTGCAAGTTCGAATGTAGATGCTGTGAACTATGTGCGTTCATAAACCTTGTCCCTAAAATCATGAGAAGCGTTTCTTGATTTTCGACGTCCAAAAAATTCGGAGATTTTTCCTTAGTACACGTACACTCCATCCAAATTAACGTACTGTAGTACATCCCTCCTCCACCCTCTTCTGGACTACTGCCTACAGATTAAAACAAAATGAATGTCCTCATCCCGAAAGAAACTTCAGTAACTTCTTTACGTTTTTATGCCTGCTTGAAAAGTGTAATGGCATATTTTACTGCCCCCCACCCCCTTTTCCCTTTTCGATTCATGGGAAGTATGCCGTTTACGAAATCATTGGCAAAATTTTGGGATCCCAATTTAAGGGACGATAGTAGTTGCATGTGCATGTGTGTTTGTTCGTGCGTGTGTGTGGGGGGGGGGGGGGGGGTGGGCAGTATGCCGATGAAGGCTTGAGACAGGGATGGGAGGGCACATACGTGTTTATGCCCCCCCCCCCCCCCCCTGTCGGATTCGAGTAATGAGAGCGCTGGGAACTTTACCGCGATATGGAGAGAGGGTAGTTGTGGCGAAATGGGTTGTGCGCGCAGTACTCGCAAAGGATGCTTTCGAGTCATGAACCTGACGGGGGTGGGGGGGGGGGGGGGCGTAAGGCATGTAAGGTACGATATCACTACACTCTTGAAGCGAGAGCAGGTGTTAGGGGTATACAGAATAGTTTTTTCCCCACATGGCAGCAATGAGACTTGTGAGAAAATCAGTTTCTTTACTTGACATTAGCCAAATGAATAGATTTAGATCAGAAAGTGCACTTGTATTTGGATAGTTTGGTAACGATATCCAGTGATAAACATTCACTGAGATTGTCACACTTCAGATTATGTCATCTTTGATCTCTTATATTGATTACACAAACGTCTCTTTATGGGTGATATATGAATCTTTTGGCGCCCAGTTTGGAGATAGGTTTTACCCCTTCGCGCTTGAGGAGAGAGTTTGATAGGGAGCAGTTTCTAGCTGGTATGCTTTCCCTTTGAATACAACATTTTCAATTCCATTCCGTATTTGAATCACCAAGTAGCAAAACAAAGGAATCTAGCAAAAACACACACGCCTTTCTCTCATAGAAATATTAAACTGTAACTCTCCCTACCCTAAACCATGTCTGTCGAAAATGTTGCTTCTTTTTACTTGAACTTTTAAGGTTTTTTCGTAATTCTTGCGCTAGTTAGACAGTCGGGAGGGGGTGGGGAGTTTTTTATTTACCCATTATATACCTGCGTTGCAGACGACACTTGGAAACATACCCTCATATAAACCATTTTTCAATTGTTTGGTTTCAGAACATATGTTATGCAGGGCTTGTAATTTGGAATCGTGACCGAGCCGATTGATAAGTCTGAAAAATGAAGCCACTAGGCCTGATTTGTACTGACCAGGGCTGATTCTCCATATTACATATATATTAGCAACCAGCCATAGCCAGAACCACTGACCATTCTTGAGAACTTAATGAGAAATGAGTACCAGGCCTGGGCCGATAGTCTGGTGCAGTGGCAGCCCCTCCCAGCCCCCCCCCCCCCCCCAATAAAAAAGAAAAAAATCAGTGAACATTGAGGGCAAATTTCGGCTGGGTGGCGTGCTTGTAAATCCTCTCAGGTGCCAACAAAATGATTGTCAATCGCCACTAGAGCGCTTAAATTTGAAAACTTCTGTGAGAGGCCCCAGACCTGCGGGAAGGGGAAACCCCCTCCCATACCCACCTCACCCCAGGCCTTCGAGATATCCTTCAGGCATATCAACAAAGGACTCCCAACGTAAAGATTTCCCACCCCCTTGAAATCCTGGCTACGCCCCTGCTTTGTATTGGACACGCCGGTGGTGTTGGGTTGGTGGGACCACCGTTGAATATTTTGAGAAAAGACGACTGTATTCTCGGAATGCAATGACAGCGTTCCGATGGCATGCTGAATCGCTTTAAAAATGTTTCAATCCAGTAAAAAAAGGTCGGTGTCCGTTTTGCAGTGGTGAACACAAGCGATATAAAAATTAAAATCGCCTTCATATTGGGCGCCTGAATAATTTATCTGGTTCAAGCTGACTGTCCTGTTATTTATTTTCATGAAAACAGAAACAAATACGGCAACAAAAAGACAGACAAGCCGGGGGGGGGGTAGGAAAAAATTTGCACCGATGCCAATTTTTTGTTTTTGACCAGTCGGAGGACCCACCCACCCACCCCATGTAATTTCTTTCCAGTTTTACAATTTTTTTCCGGGCTTATCCGAACCACCCACCCCCACTAAATACATGCTTCTGCATCATCCTTCCCACCATACTGCACCACAACCAATTTTATCATGCAGTATGGAGTGATTGACCTTGTACAGTAGGACAGGTCTTGAAAGAACATCCGTTTTATCAGACCAAAGTGGTCTCTTAAAGCAGATGGTCTCCCATAACAAATCAAATATAAAGTAAAGCTGGTATGTCCAGGTATGTCCATATAAAACATGGTCTCCAAAGACATCGGTCTCTTAAGGCATGTTCTATTGTAATTCATTAACACTCTTGAATGTCATATCATTAACTTTTTACCTATAGTTATCTCTCCATCTGTTCAGACATGTTGTAGAAACCAACAATATATATGGTATTCGACAGAGTTCAGAGAGCTTTGTAAAATATCATACAAATTGTTGGTTTTTTGGACGACATGCGTGAACCAGCGTGGACTGACATGAAGAGAGATAATTGCAGATGAGAAAGTATACTTCAATATCAAAGTGAAAGGTGTTGATGTACATGATTTTGTTGACACCTGTGTTCTCAGATGTGTTTGAAATAAATTAGCAGTTCAATCAGGTTCAATGTTTAGTAGCTTTTGTGTTACATACTTCCAACAATGGCAATAAGAGTCATTGGTGTTTTCGTAATAAGTCTGGATATCGTTGTGCAGAATTGTTCCTGCAGCTGAAATATGTCACTGCTCCTGAGTTCACATAATTGTCTTTGCTCCTCATCTAAGCCAGCCGATCTCACCAGGGTGAACATATTAAAAATTTAATCGAATGGAACACCCTCAAGATAACTTATCCTTAGAGTGCAGTGTTTGATAATTGCAATTAGTGATGCATTTTAACTTGCATTATTCAATATGTCATACATTGTATCACTATAAGCCGAATCATAGCTCAGCCGCAATAACAGTTTTATAATCGTATATAACCCATGGTAGGTACCCCCTGATAACTTGAGTGTCTTTTTATTGGTTCTTGAATGATACTTCACTGATTATGGTATACAATTTGGCCAAAAGTGTCTGAGGAAGAAATTTGCAAGCATCGGAAAATTTTTTTGTTGTCCTCCTTGACCACCCACCCACCCCGGCATCAGTGTTTTGCAATTTTTTTCCACCCCCCCCCCCCTCCCCTGTACAAGCAGACAAATTCAATGCAGCAAAATACTTGGAAAACTGATTTCGGATAAGGCGAAAGTTATCTGGAAACGGTGTGTTGTATTTGATAAATCCGAGACATTCTTCTGACGCCGATTGCAGGGCGCGTGTTCTATTTTAGATTACTCAAAAAATCAGCGAGGATGGGCCACTCGTTTCGTTGCTTAAAATTCGTGACGCCCTGGCTTTAACTAAAAGGTATAGTATTAAAAGAATGACAGATCTGCCTCGTTAGATAATCAGTTCTTGCGCTACCGTATCCTCGAAATGGCTACAAGAAGGAGATAACGGGATATTAATTACGAATCGATCACGAAGTTATACTAATGGTTTCCATCATGCAATTTTGGAGAGTAAGCATTTTACTGGAGAAATACCTAGTAACCACCTCCAGGGTGACGAATATTTAGTCATGGACATTCTGGGAGAGCAGTGCAGTGTGGTGAGCATATATTGGCTTCAGGACTGGCGGCGGAAGCGTAAATTATGAGTAACTTTAATTTCCCCACCAAGGAGCCGAGACTAATAAGGAAATGAGACTCTCCGGGCTCAGTGGTATAAAACAGCCTGGGTGGGATTCTTGGTTATTCTTATTCGATCTTGGAGTTCAGTTGTTAGATACTTCTCTCCTGAATACGCGTAACGGTATTCTCTGCGCTACTGACCATGCCAACACCATTCTCGCGACGTACATAGACTTTAGTATTTTCTTTAGCTGACGATCTTTCTTTACGGGAGAGATTATGTAGAGTTGAGTTATTAGTGATATTAAACTGTATATTTAAAAGTCGAGACGAGTCGCGTTATTATATTGTGAATTTCCGCTATAGACAATTTTACCAAAATGAACTTGGGTTAGTAATGAACTTGCTGAGTGGGTCTCAGTATATTTAAGCCCGTGTGTGGCCGAAACGACCGACGATCAATCACAACGTGAAACCAAGTATTTGGGGACCCGGCCATGCCGTTATGCCACATTTGCAAGTTTCGTGAATGCAAAGTTGTTCAAGTGAACAGAATGATTTCAGTCCCAAATGAGCACCTGCAATTCTATTTAACGTCATCTGGGATTTCCCCGCACGTAACATTTTTTTTTCATTGGAGGTATAATATTCTCACAGCATTCGTAACTCACAAAATGTAATTATATATGTTTATTAACTATGACATTTTGTTTATGCTCCATATGTCGTTAATGTGACACAGTTTGATTAATGTCCGCAGAATGGCAGTGGGGGTTAATAACCAATGTGAGCTAAGTGGACGTTTCAAAATATTACCGCCGCCCCCATTCTTCCAGTACACGTGATGTCTCTGTGACCTCTTGGGCGGGAGATGACAACATAGCAAACCGAAAATAGATTTATACTCTAAAATTGAGCAATTCCCTCTTGGTGCATGCCTGCCGAGAACCTCCTCCACCCCCCCCCCCCCCCCGAATGGTCCAACGAGTATTTACGCAAACCAACACATCGGATCTTCGTTTATCACGTCGCCATTTGTGGCACCCATTTTAACCGTTGCTCCCTCCGAGCATGTGTGTCAGTGTGTGCTATCGCCTTCATTTCTTTTGGGATCGGGTGGTTTCGTCCCCGGGACGTTTCGTCCTCTTCTGGTGAGACGTTTCGTCCCCGGGACGTTTCGCCCCCATGAAAATTCATGTAAAAGGAAGGTATTACAGTCATTTTACCGATATCGAATCTTTACCAAATGCGGGTCACTTCAATTTGAATCACGTCACAAAAATCGAAAAGTAACCCAAACTAACAGAACTTTGTATCAAACGTTTCATTGATATTATACTCTTTGAATAATAAAGTTACAGTGTTATCTGGCATCTGCAAGTTATGTTTTTAAACTGGAAATGATGAGCACCCTGTCTAGTTTCCAAATTTTGTGTATGGGGATTTCCCTTTCTACTTTTTTCACAACAGGGTCATTCCATCGGATCGAGGCTTATTTTTCCACTGCAAGCATTGTCATTTTATTATTCTTTCAGCAGGAGAAAAGGTGCATATTTGTCTGCATTCTATTTTCCACCATGAATTTAGTTTTGGTTGCGTGTATTTTTACCTATTTCGAATCAGCAAAATCCACACGTGACCAATATCATAATCATATGATCTTCTAGGGTGCTACTGGTTTTCAACGACCCATAGAGAAATGGTCAACAACCCGAGGGCTCTATAAAGGCCCAGGGCTGTTAACAATTTCTCCCAAGACCGTTATAATCCCATAACCTCGCGAGAAAATCTTGTTTTTACTGTTATTACCATTTAGATTATTCAAGACAGAATACTGGCGGGGCGTTATCTGGGCTAACACATGCCTGACAAGTTTGTCCTGCGCATTGTAGTTTTTTACCGTAAAGGTAAAATCCTTTTTAAAACACAAAGAAACGTCCCGTAAAGTGGTAATAATAAGAATTAACTCGCGATTGTTTTCTTAACTTTTCTTGATCGCTAGAACAACTGCGTAAATCAAAAAGAGACACGAATCGTATCAGCATGACTCGGTTGAGAATTTTGGGGTCATTGTTTCGAACAGCTCGGTCAAACTATTTAAGCCCGTGTGTGGCCGAAACGACCGACGATCAATCACAACTTGAAACCAAGTATTTGGGGACCCGGCCATGCCGTTATGCCACATTTGCAAGTTTCGTGAATGCAAAGTTGTTCAAGTGAACAGAATGATTTCAGTCCCAAATGAGCACCTGCAATTCTATTTAACGTCATCTGGGATTTCCCCGCACGTAACATTTTTTTTTCATTGGAGGTATAATATTCTCACAGCATTCGTAACTCACAAAATGTAATTATATATGTTTATTAACTATGACATTTTGTTTATGCTCCATATGTCGTTAATGTGACACAGTTTGATTAATGTCCGCAGAATGGCAGTGGGGGTTAATAACCAATGTGAGCTAAGTGGACGTTACAAAATATTACCGCCGCCCCCATTCTTCCAGTACACGTGATGTCTCTGTGACCTCTTGGGCGGGAGATGACAACATAGCAAACCGAAAATAGATTTATACTCTAAAATTGAGCAATTCCCTCTTGGTGCATGCCTGCCGAGAACCTCCTCCACCCCCCCCCCCCCCCCCCCCGAATGGTCCAACGAGTATTTACGCAAACCAACACATCGGATCTTCGTTTATCACGTCGCCATTTGTGGCACCCATTTTAACCGTTGCTCCCTCCGAGCATGTGTGTCAGTGTGTGCTATCGCCTTCATTTCTTTTGGGATCGGGTGGTTTCGTCCCCGGGACGTTTCGTCCTCTTCTGGTGAGACGTTTCGTCCCCGGGACGTTTCGCCCCCATGAAAATTCATGTAAAAGGAAGGTATTACAGTCATTTTACCGATATCGAATCTTTACCAAATGCGGGTCACTTCAATTTGAATCACGTCACAAAAATCGAAAAGTAACCCAAACTAACAGAACTTTGTATCAAACGTTTCATTGATATTATACTCTTTGAATAATAAAGTTACAGTGTTATCTGGCATCTGCAAGTTATGTTTTTTAACTGGAAATGATGAGCACCCTGTCTAGTTTCCAAATTTTGTGTATGGGGATTTCCCTTTCTACTTTTTTCACAACAGGGTCATTCCATCGGATCGAGGCTTATTTTTCCACTGCAAGCATTGTCATTTTATTATTCTTTCAGCAGGAGAAAAGGTGCATATTTGTCTGCATTCTATTTTCCACCATGAATTTAGTTTTGGTTGCGTGTATTTTTACCTATTTCGAATCAGCAAAATCCACACGTGACCAATATCATAATCATATGATCTTCTAGGGTGCTACTGGTTTTCAACGACCCATAGAGAAATGGTCAACAACCCGAGGGCTCTATAAAGGCCCAGGGCTGTTAACAATTTCTCCCAAGACCGTTATAATCCCATAACCTCGCGAGAAAATCTTGTTTTTACTGTTATTACCATTTAGATTATTCAAGACAGAATACTGGCGGGGCGTTATCTGGGCTAACACATGCCTGACAAGTTTGTCCTGCGCATTGTAGTTTTTTACCGTAAAGGTAAAATCCTTTTTAAAACACAAAGAAACGTCCCGTAAAGTGGTAATAATAAGAATTAACTCGCGATTGTTTTCTTAACTTTTCTTGATCGCTAGAACAACTGCGTAAATCAAAAAGAGACACGAATCGTATCAGCATGACTCGGTTGAGAATTTTGGGGTCATTGTTTCGAACAGCTCGGTCAAACAACTGACAACATACTTGGTATGGGGTGGAGTTGGTTGCAATGTTAGGACTCCAAACGAGGAAGAATTGTTGTGTAAACGGCGGAGTCAAGTGTGTGTGGGGGGGGGGGGGAGGGATTGGGGGGGGGGGGGGGGTAGGCTGGGTTTTTGAGCGATTGTGGGACTGGACAATCCCAAACATTGTGAAAGTGATCAAGCTACCCTGCTGTTGCCTGTGTCGTCACCTCTCTACTTGTGGTCAAGGGAGGAGTTGGGTGAGGGAGGGGTAGGGGGGGGCTCATAGGCGCAGTGCCAGTTACTTAGGTCAGTAGTCTATGGTGACATTTTCATCTAGTGGTAATATCACCTGGGTATCACCAGCACATCCAAACACACACGCTCATCCCCCCCACCCACACACTTGAATAACAGATTGAGTTGCCCTTAAGTCACCAGGATAACTGCCATCAGGGCCGTAGAAGCAGTTATGAAGGCTATTTGTAATTTTTTTCCTTTTTTGGGGGGGGGGGGGCGGTGGTACAAAAGATAAACTTGTTTCCTGCATCATTTTTGCAGGCCCCTCCTCAGCTCAGCTCAGCTCAGCCCTCCCCACACACAAATAGTAAGATGAAGAGAGTTATGGGCGACTGGCCTAGGTGCCAAAATTAAACGACACGTTTCATGACCGAGGGATTCCATCATTCATTGGGCAGAGGGAGGCCCCCTTTTTATTATGATTCCTGTTAATTAATTCGATATACTGCATCATTATATTTGCTCATGCAGTTGTAGTGCTCACTATTTCACGGAGAATCATCCCCCCCCCCCCCCCCCCCCCCCCCTCGTGTTGGGAAGAAATATTTTGTTTCGCTGAGCTCGTGAGCGCTGTCGACGAAAATACATATAGGTAAATAAACTCTAAGCTAGAAAAAAAATTAAACAATATATATTTTGTTTGACAGAGCCCCTCCTTTATTTTATTTTTTATAATAGAAATACTGTGACATTTTATTTTAGGATTTTCTGGGTAATACTATGTTATGTTTGTTACTTTATATTGTTTTTTAAAATAAAAGTGAATCAAAATTTAATCACTGAAAGTGCTGGGGGGGGGGGGGGAGGGGTAAAAACAGCGAGGGTAGCAAATGTTTGCTTGAATCCAAGTACTCGTAATTATGGTACCTTTATATTTCTTGTGAGTTCACTTCAACTTATGTCATGGACACCTAGAAGCAGCCATGGCATAATTTGACATCAAACCCCAGAATAATGAAGCTTGGGGAAAATTATTTACACGGGGAAGAAGAATGTGTGGAATTAGTAAGCGAAGTTGTTAGATAGAATTGGGTGGAGTAATGTAGGTGCATACAGTTAACAGTTTCACTCTAGGAGTCTTTAGATTTAAGGGGTTTACAACATAACATGCAAAATTAATGCTAGAGAAAGTTCCTCACATGTAAAACTGGGTGAGCAAATAAAAATTTGAAATGCTGTCACGATCAGCCATAGTGCATAAATATGTGAAATTAACAACCAACAAACAAGCAAACAATCCCTGTGTATACATGTGTTTCAAAATAGAAGTCATCATGGGCTAGAAATTCCGAGATAGGTTATGTGCTCCTCCAACTTTCCTCCATGGAAATAAATTGGTAATATGAATAAACATGTACTTATAATAGATTTTATGCAAATTATTTTGTGCATATAACGTTAATATCATTCTCTTGAGACAAGTTCAAGAAATTCTCCACGAAATTTGTAATAATATAACATTTATGAACAAAGTTGTGCATTTTAATCAAGTATAACATATGCAGTATTAGACGGAACAGCCACTAATGTGGTGAATTCTAGCTGTATTGATGTGTGCTGATTCCCTCCCCAAATCCCAGATGCTTCCTATACCTCTAGAAGGCATGCTAAGTTGATTAGAGACACCAATCGTCTTTTACACACACTATGTCTATGCATGGGTAAACCAGGTTCATCATTTCTAGTGCAGCCTGCGAAAATGTTTCCATTGTCAACTTGGACCCGCAGGTCGTAGAAGCCTATTTTTTGGAAAAAGCTTCTTTATTAACAGTATGCCTGTATTAGCCAAAATTTCTGCAGATTGTGCACAGAAACTTTCAAATTTAATAATAAAATTCTATTTAATAAAATTATCCTGCCTTATGCATATATAATAAGGTTAGGTAATTTTATTATTTAAATAGCTTTTTATTATTAAATTTTCCAGTTCATGTGGCCTTGTGATATTCTTCAGGAATTTGTAGCAATATTGGATATATATTTTTTTCACCGCTAAAGTGTGCATGATGTCTGTAATTGTTCATTTTATAGTTATTCACTATCACTATTTCAACGAGGTAGGGTTAAGTCCTAATCATACGAATATACGAATATTCAATTCTTCGAACATCAATAACGCTCACCCCTGTCACCTAATTTCGTTTTAAAACGTCTCCAAGTTGAAACTCGTGTTATGCAACGCTCGGAACAAAAAACTGAACAACAATTTTACTCAGTATGTGAAAGAACATAATTGTGTTTCTAGATATGGCATTTCAAACAAAAAAATCCCAACAATTAAGCTAAATTTACGAAAATATTTGAGGCGATTCGATTATCATAAATTGGTTCGAAAATGGTCAAATGGGTGTCTACGTCCAGCGATTTCCTTGTCATTAAAATAAAACAGTCCGAATATTTTAATTCATGTTATAAAAATAATTTTCTTTTATAACATGAATGAAGATACTTTTTTGAACTGAAACAGCATAGAAAAGTCATTGGGTAAGAACGTTTGCAAAACAAAATCGGATATGATCAAAAAGTAGTTCGATATCGGTAAAATGACTGTATAAATAACGAACATATAAATAAATAAAATTCAACACAAAGCCATAAAGCATGGGTATCATTAGGAATGCAATATATGTGGGGTTTAAAGGTTTGCCCGGTCTTCTGTCGGTGTCAAAACATGCCGGCCACAAGCTGTTGATTGTCATAGTGTTTGCAGAAAGCTCATGCTGGATTCATTACGCCATGGTTGGACGGAAATCCTTTTCGATTAATTTGCTTGGGTGTAACGATTTGATACACAACACATACATACAGACGCCATACTAACGACCGGGATGGTTGCAATGTGTGTATGTTTTACGAACTGAATTAGAAAAAAAAATAATGAAAATAAAAAAAAAATATCTGCCGACCGACCGACTCCTCCTTTTTAGTCGAGTTGTGACGAAGTCAAACTCGACTTATAGTTTGGTGAATGGCGGGCGGGCGGGCGGGCGGATGGGCGGACGGGCGGGCGGGCGGGCGTAAACAATTGGTTTCCGGATGATAACTTGATAGTGGTTCAACTCACATTCATTAAACTTCATACGTAGGTTGGTCTTGGTGGGAGGAAGAACCCTATTGATTTTGGACATGCTACGTCGAAGGTCAAGGTCACAGTGACCTTGAACGTAGTAAATCTTAAACAATTGGTTTCCGGATGATAACTTGATAATGGTTCAACTCACATTCATGAAACTTCATAGGTAGATTGGCCTTGGTGAGGGGAAGAACCTTATTGATTTTGGACTCGCTACGTCAAAGGTCAAGGGCAACATGACCTTGAACATAGTAAATCACAACAATTCCTTTCCGGATAACTTGATAGTAGTTCAACCTACATTCATGAAACTTCATAGGTGGGTTGGCCTTGGTGCGAGGAAGAACTCTATTGATCTTGGACTCACCAGATCAAAGGTCAAGGTCACAGTGACCTTTAACATAGTATATCGCAACAATTGGTTTCCGGATGATAACTTGATAGTGGTTCAACCTAGAGTCATGAAACTTCATAGGTGTGTTGGCCTTGGTGCGAGGAAGAACGCTATTGATCTTGGACTCACCAGGTCAAAGGTCAAGGTCACAGTGACCTTGAACATAGTATATCGCAACAATTGGTTTCCGGATGATAACTTGATAGTGGTTCAACCTAGAGTCATGAAACTTTACAGGCGTGTTGGCCTTGGTGCGAGGAAGAACCCTATTGATGTTGGACTCACCAGGTCAAAGGTCAAGGTCACAGTGACCTTGAACATAGTATATCGCAACAATTGGTTTCCGGATGAGAACTTGATAGTGGTTCAACCTAGAGTCATGAAACTTCATAGGTGTGTTGGCCTTGGTGCGAGGAACTGTTGTCACAACTCGACATTGGATCGGTGATCCTGAGCGGCATTTTTTATGGCATGTTACCGTGAACAAAACATTTTTTTTGCCTTGTTTAAAATACCAGGGCTGGTAAAGGAGTATATGTTGTGGTTCTTACCTCGAAGAGGCTGTACTAAACTCCGCACAACTTTTTCACCCAATTGCTTAGTTGAGCCACCATCTTTTTTCCTGTATAGATGTTGACATTGTAACAATACCCACTATGTGAATCCGCAAGGATCCACGCTTTCATCCCCCATTTGGTCGGCTTCTTGGGCATATATTGCTTCAAAGTGCTTCTACCTTTGAAGCCAAGCATTGCCTCATGGACACTGCATTCCCTGTGAGGCATATAAATCCCCTACTCTTTCTCTGCCCTATGGCCCCGGCTGCCACACCTACCCCTTTCCCTACCCGCTAGCCCTAGCCCCTAGCTCTTTGGCCTTCTAGCTCTTGCTGTCGCTACTGTACTTTGGGACCCTTGTCAGTCCCTTGTTTAAAGAAATGGACAATGCGGGGTTATTTGGGTAATACTATACTACCCTAACATACTCCCCTCCAAACGAACACACCCGCAAACTATACAAGAGTTTGGGTCACCTCGCAACTACGCACTACCCTGAAAACACACCTAACGGGCATAAATTCGCGAAAAATGGGAGAGTCGGACTCATTGGGTAATTCTGTGCTATCAGAACATACTCCCCTCCAAACGAACACACCCTCAAAATATACTCCCATCTTATTACATAAGTCTGGGTCACCCAGCAACCACGTATTACCTTGGATACCAACATGCGGCCGCCTATATATAAAATGGACGACGGAAACACGCGATACCATGACAACACGCGCTGCGAACGCGCACACCGCGTATCACCGTGACAATGACGTCACAACATGGCCGAGCACGTGAGCTACCATGGCAACACAACGTGACCGCCTCCAGTCACGTGACCATGACGTCACTTCCGGGGTCCACCGGGGTCCCCCTTGATGGGGGACGAAACATCGGCCATATATTACTGACTTTCTACTGAGTGGGGGATGTCCCACTTATGGTTTCGTGCTGTCGAACCGAGGACCCATGCCACAGCCCCTTCTGTCGGAAACGGAAGCCATTCTGTCGGAGATATGCTGGCGCAACCCATGACTGCTAGGGTAACCCATATCCCCTATAATCAACCCACCAAAAAAAAATATAATGTGCCCCACAGTGTCTGCTCACTTGGTAAAACGAACTTATTCCACACAGACTTTAAAACATTTTTTAAAATTTTCAGCACTCTGTTCGGGTCACACCCTCAAACATAAGCATTTAGCAAGCGGTCAAAAACTATTTTTTCGGCTTAGTAGCTTCAACTGATTTGTCGGCAACATAGCACTGGCAAGCTGAATGAACTGATCAATATGCCCCCTCCCCCTCCTTATCTGAAAATATTATATCACTTGTATCCCGACAGTTTAGCCCCGTAAGCCTTCACAAACTGACGCCACATTTTTCAACGTCATTGAGATTCAGTTGATCTACAAGTATACAAGCCACTGAACTGTTGAATTTTCATCTGTAGTCTGTAGATACTTGAAGCGCTAAACGCCGACACCATCCGTTTCTCGAGGCTAGGAGAATTTCACAATCTCAAAATAAGTGCGGGAATCATGGTTCTAAATGTAAAAGTATGTGTGTGTGTGAGAGGGAGCGGTGGATATTACATCTGACTGATATTGGTCGGATAAGTTTTAAGAACCATTTGGGGCTCAAATTGAGCTTTAAAAAGTCGTGAAGGGGGGTGAATTTTGTTTCCCTTATTATTATTATTTTTTTTCATTTTGATAAGGCCTGGCAATAATATTTTTTCTATATCGAAGATGTTCAAAGCATTTCTGGGGCATCGATTTTATTAAACAATTTCATGTCCTACTAGAGATACTGTTCTATTAAAAGTGCTGCCCCATCGGGGATCGTGAGAATTAAAGCTGTATCTACCCGTCGCGCTAAATACGCCGTTCTGTTGACAGATTTGGCCCTAGGAAAAAAAAATGCGTTGGGTAGGTCCTAGGGTCCTCTAAAGAAGACAAACATGAGTTAATGTCACAATACACATGCCCCTTTCTCGATGCTTTATCTTGACCCTAAATTTAGGGAGAGAAAATTCAAATGCAAAATGACCATTTCAGGTATGCACCGAGTACATAAAATATTCAAATAGACGGTGGAGAATTTTCCAATCGAGGAGTAAAATGACGCCTCTTTTCACGGCTGATTGGTGTTGAGACCTTTCCCATATTGGTCCCAAGAAGTGAGAAAACAATGGACGACTCGGGGAATGAGACGCCCTCTTTTTTAAAATAAGGCATTGATAATCCGATTCCATTTAGGCCAGTATAGTCTAGAATTTTGTCCAGTGAAAATATGGAGACATACAGAAGTTACTTTTTACTAATGATAGTCGCAAAAGTATAACAAGTAATTGCGAGGCTAGTTCGGCGGAAGACCTAGGCTTATCCCATAAATCAGATAATAAATGATGATGGATGGCGGTGTCAAGTACTTTAACACTACCCGTTGAATGACTGGAGGGCTATATGCTGTACTAAGTTGTTCTGAATTGGTTCAGTTTTGAAGACATCGCGAATAATTTGCCACGGTGGGATTCATCATCTAGTTTACATGATTCCTATAAAAGGTTGCCGCTCTTTGAGTTCTCCTTGACTAGGACTCGACTATTGATGCTATATTTTCCCGCCCGTCATTAAACCAGCAAATGAGGAGATTAGGAGTTAGTGCGGATCATTGCGATGTTCCGACGTTGACAATAGGACTCTTCGATATTACCTAAGACGTGTTGCTGTTGATGGAACAAAGATGGGATTAGACTTGAGGAGAACTGATAAGGGTGTAGTGTGGAACCTTGTCGCGCACAGTTAGTCTCAGATCTAAATATTGTAGTAAACGAGTTTAGAGGGGGGGGGGAGCTCCGTCAAATATATACATTATATACATTCTTCTGGTCATACAAAATTTCTGTCAAATATATTTTCCTGCTTTTCAGTTATGCTCGATATTTTGACATTTTTGTTGAACGTAAATATCGCCGCTCGTGAGATAGCTTTGTATAATTTTTTCAAGCCCCAGCAAATCTGTGTGAGAATATCTCCTTTTTTGTGTTCGGCATTTCGATGTTTTGTCGAACATTATTATCGTCAGTTATGGAATTCTTCTATCTACATTTTTGAAGGCCAGCTAATCTCTGTTCACCATATTTTCCTGTTCTTTTTATTTGTGAACGGTATTTTGACATTTTTTTTCGAAGATCAATATCGCCGCTTGTGTGTGAGTTTTATATACGTTCTTCAAGCAAATCTGTGTAAACACAATCACCGTATCTCATTTGTGTTCGGGTTTTAAATGTTTATGTCAACCATAAATATCTCCTCTCTTGGGGCTAGCTTTATACACGTTGTTTAAACCCAAGAAGCCTCCGTTTAGCATCTTCTCCCACCCCCGCTTCTCTTGATTATTTCAATTTTTTTGTCAAACATAAATATCGCCACCCATGTATTAGTTTTATATGCCACCTGCATGCCCGGCGAATCCCAGCTTAGTATACACTTCCGTTTTTTACTTGTGTTCGGAATAAGCAACGAATGATAAACGACTAGGGAATATGATAGATGGAATTGTTTTATTACAATTTGTTAGGAATAAATCTTATGAAGTATAATAACATGAAACATGTCTTTAGGTCACTTTTTTTATTCCCTTGACAACAGGCCAAATATTTCCATCGACTTTTTTTACCTCTTTTATGATTGAAGAATGAAATTCTATTTTTCGCCATCAGGTGGAAATCAGACTGAAAAGTTGGTATCAAAATACAAACTTTTTCAGAGATTCGATGAGTCGTCGACTGGATTTTGTAACCTTGTTCGAAAAGTCTATAAGTCAAATGCACATGGCGCCTTAAGAAATCTGAGTATTTACTACTTGCTATCGTATGGTGTATCTTATAAGTTGAGAAATATAAACACCATATGTGGGTGAAGTAGGGATGTTGCTGTATAAATTCGGAAATTGATAATTTTTAAATTGAAGTGGTCTATTTTGTCGTATATTGGTGTCCTAAGATGGAAACTAGTGTCAGGTTTGAGGTAAAGGTCAAGAAATGAGGCGGAAGAAGCTATTTCCGCTATATCTTTAATTTATAGTTCTGGAGGATATATGAACAAAGTCATGATGAATGGATGCCATTCAGAAAACATAGGATTATTAATGGACAAAACATCATCTGTTCAGTATACATGTACGTGAGATTAAAGGATCTAGCCTCTGATCTTCTTATCTGTAACCAAATTTTGAATAATATCTGTTTCATATGAATATAAAAACAAATCGACAAGGAGAGGGCACATTTAGTGCCCATTGGATCACCGATTACTTGCTGAAATACAGCATCTCGACTCCCAGTGTGACAAACACGTTATCAATCAGAAACTCTTGCATACATATATCTTAGATGGGTTTTGTAGTCAATGAATATTTTCATAATTATTCCTTTGTTCTGCTTATAAGAGGACTATATAGTCACCAACAACTCATGAATACTCATTGCACAGCTTATAAAATAGCTTAAGTCCCTGAATAATTCATTAGTACAATGTATGCATGAAATGTAGTAGGAATGAGGTGTGTTTATGACGTAGTGATATCAATATGTGTATGAAATGTAGTAGGAATGAGGCGTGTGTATGACGTAGTGAGATCAATGTGTGTATGAAATGTAGTAGGAATGAGGTTTGTGCATGACGTAGTGAGATCAATGTGTGTATAAAAAGTAGTGGGAATGAGGTGTGTGTATGGCGTAGTGAGATCATCGTGTGTATGAAATGTAGTAGGAATGAGGTGTGTGTATGACGTAGTCAGATCAATGTATGTACGAAATGTAGTAGGAATGAGGTGTGTGTATGACGTAGTGTGATCAATGTGTGTATGAAATGTAGTGGGAATTAGGTGTGTGTATAACGTAGTGAGATCAACGTGTGTATGAAATGTAGTAGGGATGAGGTGTGTGTATGAGATTGTATTAAAAATACAATGTATATAAGATCAATGTGTACACTTATGAAATGAAATACGAATGAAACGACCAGTGGAGGTTAAAAATCAATGATAGGTTTATTTTTTACTTAAAGATATTCATGATGCCGAAGTAGTGGTAGGCAGGTGTGTGAAAGATTTGATCACGTGACCTGCGTAGTCATTATCAGGTTAAATATCATTTCGGCAGTAACGACGTTTTCGGAAAATCCAAATAGGTCATTCCACTCAAGAAAAGTATTCTTACATTCTGGTATACCTTTTGTTACTATACATATTGTTTTTCTGTACGTAGTGACACACGGGTTTAGCGTCATGCGTAGTGAGATTCTGGGAAAAACGAGTATGTGTGTGTGTGTGTTTGAGGTTAAAAAATCGCACTGGCACAGACATTTCATACTGAAACGTTTTTTTCTTTTAATATGCCGCCGAAAAATTGTTTTCATTTACTGAACCCAGATGGGTTTCAAACATGACAAAAAATTACACCAAATTTGATTTAAACTAAGTGATGAGCTTAGGAACTGGTTAACCTGACTGGCAATAATTGATGTTATTCATTGATGGGCTCTAATTTAGTCCTTACAAGGATGTTACGCAAGCTTTTGTTTTTCTTATAGGCGATGACAGGTCGAAGATTCAAAGGTTCATTTAATTTAGCATTGGTAAAATTGAATTCATCTTTTAACATTTTTGCTATTTCGATATTCATTCTGTTGTACGTTAAAGTGAAAGGAATGATGGACCTCCTTTCGCATTCGCCCTCTGATATGTTCATACCAAATGGCCAGAGGGTTTGAAGCGTATTGATCCAAAAAGCTTCACGTTTTTTTCTAAATTCATCCGTTTCTTCTAATGTGTCTTTAATTGGTGGTTGTTCAATTGGGTGGATTTCGAAATCGTCCAAAGAATGGCCAGGAAGGTTAAAATGTTGTGCTACTGGGGCATCAGCATTATGTTTTATATCCTGTTTGTGTCTAGTAGCACGTTCTCGAAAAGGATTTTGACTTTGACCAACATACTGTTTCCGACATCGCTTACAAGTGATAAGGTAAATAATGTTTGGTGAATCACAATGGAGGGGGTTACGGATCTGATAATGATTTTTCGTTTGTTCGGAGGAAAATTCCTCTTTCTGATCAGGCATAAAAGTATGCAGTCTACAACGAGGCTTTTTGCAATTAAATACCGCGCCACTACTATTTTGCAACGGTCTGTTGTGTTCAATCTTCAGTGGTTCGAAATCGGTAGTTTCAGCTGGACTTTCGAGCTTTTTCAAGGTTTGGGATTTCAGGCTACGCAAAAGGCGCAGCGAGTACCCTCTCGATCTGAGGGCGCCAAATAGAGTAGAACAAGCCTCATTGAAATTTACCTTATCACTTGAATTGCGGTGGAAACGAATGAGCTGTGATTTGATGATACCTTTAAATGTATGTTGAGGATGAAATGATTTAGTGTGCAACAATTGATGTGAATCAGTTGGTTTAAAATATACTTTATAATCTAAATGACCGGACGCCTGAAATTGCTTGCCTTTATACACGGTTACATCGAGAAAATCAACAGAATTTTCACTGATAGTAGCTTTCAATTTAATATTTGGATCGTGATTGTTCAAAATTTCTAAAAATTCATCAAAATCTTCTTTTGAATGTTCCCAAATAATAAAAATGTCATCTAAATATCTGAGATATACGAGAGGATGCTTTGCACATTTGCTTAAGGCATTTTCCTCCCATTCCGCTACATAAATGCTTGCAAAATTAGGACTGAATCTTTTACCCATAGGACAACCCATTATTTGTAGAAAATATTCTCCTTTGAATTGAAAGTCATTACCTTTTAAGCTCAGCTCTAAAAGATCCAAAATTTGTTCATCCGGGCGTTTCGCATCCGGATATTTTTCAAATGCATTTTTAACTGATTTAACACCTTTATCAATATCAATGTTCGTATACATACTGTCGATATCCAAAGTAGCCAGAATTGCATTTTTTGATATTTTCAATTTCGAAATTTGTGACAGGAAATCCTGTGTGTTTTTTAGATAGCTCGGATGTCTATTTGCTATAGGTTTAAGATGATAATCAATTAATTCCGAGATCGCATAAGATTCCGAATTACAATCTGATACAATTGGCCTCCCGGGTGGAGTTAAGTCATCCGTCCATGAAGAACGGTCCTTGTGGATCTTTGGTAGGATATAAAATTGTCTTGTTTGAGCACTGAGCTTAGCTGTTAAATATTTCAATTGTTTTTTGGTAATGTGACCTTCGTCGAGGAGAAATTTTAAGATCTTATTGAATTTTTCGATATTACTAGGCCAAATAAGTGAATCTATTTTCTTATAATGTTTAGTATTGCTGAGTTGTCTCATGGCTTCCTTTATATAATTATCCCGAGATAGAACAACTACCGACCCACCTTTGTCGGCTGGTTTAATTACTAATTTCGTATTTTTTCGAAGTTTCGTGAGGGCTCTCCGTTCACCAGCTGTTAAATTGTCTTTATCGGAGAGTATGTTCATGCTGAACACCTTTTTGATGATTCGTTTGCTAGCCTCAATAATTTCGGGATCTACTTCACTATCTGGAGGTGACCAACCAGATGATTCTGTAAAAGGAAGTTTCCGACCGCTGGAGTTTCTAAAGCGGTCGGCTAATTTCATTTGCCTAAGAAAATTACAGTTGTATGATGGTAAATTTGTTTGGTTATCAGTTTTAGGCTTTGGTGCTGGTACAAAAGTTAAACCGCGATCTAAAAGAGATTTCTCTTGGGTTGTTAGGTCATTAGTGCCAGACAGGTTAACCACATTAGTTCCTAATCCCACATCTGTTAGGCGGCTGTTACCTTTGCCTTTACTTAGTTTAAATTTAGGTGGTTCAACCAGTGATCGTACATAATATTGGCGGTTCTCGTGGTCCAATGGATTAAATCCTGAGCAACATCAAACTTCGCGTCATCAATTTTTGGTATCACGTTAACGTCCTTCACTTTCCGAATGGTTTCGTTGATGATGCTCAGGGTTCTCCTCTCAGCCTGAGGGAGTTTTTGCGAAAAGTTTAGTTCAGCGAAATAAATTTTTGCTGATCTAAACTTGACCCTGATATCGCTAAGCATATTCCGCAACTGCTTAACTACGAGATCAGAGTTATCGTTTCGAGAATTCACGCCAATATTTAATAATATTTTTTGGGGACTGGACTGGCCCCTGTGTCCTTTAAACATAGAGCGCAGATGATTGAATTTGGCGCCGGGGTAACACTCCACCTGGATGTCCGGATGGGGATTTCGATCAATGCGTCCTAAATTTGAACTTCCAATCATAAGGATGTTTTTACAAACATCGGGGAGGCGCCAATTCCTTTTGTCAAAATTAACTCCGCTTTTATGCCGAAACTGGGAGAATTTAGAATCAAATGAGCGGCCCGAGTTGCGGCTCGGTGATTTGACTTTCTCTGAGTACGATATACCTGGTTGAACCACACTAGATGCAGGGGAAGGGGGAGAAGAAACAGAAGCAGGAGAGGAAACAGAAACAGGAGAAGAAACAGAAGGAGGAGGAGGAGTTCTAGTGAGAGCACTAGGAGAACTAGAGAAGAAAGGCTGAGGAGGAGTAGGAGGTAGAGGAACAAGACGAGGCGAGACAGCGTTACTCAATTTGCGAGCATCTTCAGTCACAATATGGACCGGAGATGTTTGCAAATTGAGGCGCTTACTCTGAGAGAAAGAAGAAGTAGAAGGAAAAGAAGAGGGAGAAGTGCTTTGCCTTGATCTTTTCTTATTTTGCTTTTCGCGTTGGGGTAGAGGGACAACACGGGCCGGAGTTTGCTTGCTCCCTCCCGTATTGTTCCTTATTCCAGACGCTGGGCGAAGTTCCGAAATGTAAGACTCATAGGCCGAAATCGTCTTACCTGTCAACTTGTTTTTAAAGTTTTTTTGAGCCCAGATCAAGGCACGCGCCGAAGCGCTGTTGAAGTCTATCTTTTCGAGTCCAGGAGGTGGTCGCATAGCCAAAGTTATCTTAGACTTCAACTGGTTTAAATTTATCTTATAATGCTCAATTAAAGCATTTAACGTTTGGTTGGCCCATCCCACACTAATCTGTCGAAAAACAGAAAAAATGTGTGGGGTGGGAAGAGCCGGCTTTAGAAAGCCCCCTAACTCATCTACTTTCTTCTCCAACTGCTTCGGGAAATCCCGGTTGGCCAAATGCTGCTCTATGAGCCCAATATGGTGCATACACTGAATCACCTGGAAAAGGGCCTTGACCAATCTAGAATAGGCCTGGAACGATTGTTCCTGGCCCCTTCCAGACTGGGCAACTCTCTTTCCCTGATGCTTCTGTCTTTTTTGAGCCATTTGAAGAATAAGTAGATGAATTTAAAATGAAATTAAAATGAAGAAATGAAATAAATTAAAATGAAATCTAGATATTACCTATTAGAGAAGATACCTGGATTGGTTGTAGTCTTCAGCAAAGGTAGAAAATTATCCGTCTGTCTCGACGCGTTTCGCTTGGTTTGGCTTTTTCAAAGAGACTTTGAGGAAAATGATTCCAACTTTGGGAGGGCATGCATGGTATATATCCATATGTGGGCTGGGGGTGTTTTTCACAGCTCAGTACATAATTAAACTCGGTAACAAGCTGACAAATGTCACTCATCTAATTAATTCTTTTCAATCTGAGATGTCCCAAGTTTGTTTTTCACAACTCAGTTTGTGTCGTCCAAACAAGTTAGATGAAGCCCTATTGATTGGCTTCCATTGAATTTTAATCAGTCAGTGAGTGGTTTACTTTACTGACCCCATGAAGCCCTATTGGTTGGCTTTGATTTAAGTAAAACCAATCGGGAGCGGTTTGCTTTACTGGCTTCAGAAGTATGTGACAAAAGAGTTTCGCCTTACCGAGGTACAAAAGACAAAAGAAACCCTTTACCTCGGTTGTTGCAAGAAAATTTTCTTGCAACACTCTTATCAAGAAGACGCATGGAAATGGTAGACAAAGCGTAGGAGGAATTGGTGCAACCTACCTTTCTGCAACATATACAAGAAACCACCAAACGCTAGGCAAGGATTGAAACAAGCTTGTCTGGCTGGGAACGAGTATACATTTGATATAAATAAACATTTGAATAAAGATTTAACAGCCCTTTTAAGGGCTTGAGGGTGTGTGTCAGTGAGAGTTTTTTTTTTTTTTTTTTTTTTTTTTGGGTGGGGGGGGGGGTGGAGGAGGTCATTTGGAATTCCTGAAGGATAACCAGATACCTCAAAATCACAGACGGCATCCTATCTCCCAGAAGGCTTGATGGATGACTCCCGGTTTTTCAAAACTAAACTGTTGGAGCTTTCTCCACTTCTTTTTTGTAACCGCCATGGTCATATACCGGGGCCGCTACCAAACCGGCGTTGCTGTTTGGTTTTCTTTTCTCTTCTTCCCTTAAACTTGCCATCGCACAACATTACATTCTGGCTCGCCACCATGGTGGGACTCAAACCTCTACCATCGCCGAACTGGAACCGAACAGAGCTCGCTCTCTAATAGTTTTAAAGGCGTTGGGGGATTGAGTATTGACCATCTAACACTCCAGCTTAAACTGCCGGGTATTCTAACCGCGTGCATAACCCCCTCAGACTCCATTTTGGGCAATAGGAAAGCTAGGCCTGTGTGATCCAAGGAAAAAAAAATAAGGTTAACCGGGTCGCAAGGGATTTGTAAATCCCACATCGTCCCTGCGCGCCTTCGGCGCGCTAAAACCTTTCATTCATTCTACCTCGGTTGTTTTCCCAGAACTGTACCGGCAAAACGAGGTTGAAACCGTTAGTCCACACAAAGGACAGACAATGGAGTACCTCGGTATGTAGGGAAAACAAGACTCTGTGTGTGTGTGTGTGTTTGTCTTACCAACTTGACGAGGTAACTAGACAAAAGAGTTTGCGTTTTTCGCCTTACCGAGGTACAAAAGACAAAAGAAACCCTTTGCCTCGGTTGTTTTCCCAGAACTGTACCGGCAAAACGAGGTTGAAACCGTTAGTCTACACAAAGGACAAACAAATGGGGTACCTCGGTATGTAGGGTAGACAAGACTCTGTGTGTGTGTGTGTGTGTGTGTGTGTGTGTGTGTGTGTGTGTGTGTGTGTGTGTGTGTGTGTGTGTGTGTGTGTGTGTGTGTGTGTGTGTGTGTGCCATTTTGCTCGAAGTCAAAAAGAAAAAGAAACAAAACAAGATACATCATAGTATGCGAGTGTGTAAATTGACTTATTTCCAAATGCAACAAAATACTGTATTTTGATTGGCTAAAAAAGTACCCATTTTTAATTATTAATTCATACCTTCTGCTCGGTTATGTTAGAACAAAAATAAAAATTCAGGAAATTTAATATTTATGTGTAATAAAATATTACAGATATGGATGCCATTGGAACTGGCTCATTGAGCCAGTTCCATTGACATCCATATTTGTCTGGTGTTATTAAGAAACTTACTAAGTACAAATTTTCTGTCAGTTTTTCCCACAATTTAGGTTAAAGTATTAAGTACACCAAAATTCTTGGAAATAAATCCGTTATCCTTGTGTTTTCCAGGGTGTATGGGAATTTACTCCGGTCTGGGAAGTCATACACCCTTCGGCTTTGCCTCAGGGTATATGAGTTCCCAAACCGGTGTAAATTCCCAGACACCCTGGAAAATACAAGGATAACTAATAATAATAATAATAACTCTTTGGCCAGCCGCTGATTTGTCGCGGACCTCATAAGAGAAGGCCATCATTCCCCCTGCACCCCACCCCCTCTTCCCCTCCTCTCCTCCCAGCATTCAGATATAAACTGCTTAATAGTGTCCCTCACTTCCTCTTTTTCAATTTCTTCAATAAGCATTCCTACCCTCTCCCTCGTGTCCCCCTTCAGCCATCTATCCTTTGTTTCTTCACCCCACTTTTGCATTATTCTTCCAGTAAATTTTATTCTATGAGGTATATACTGTGGGCATTCCAAGAGAAAATGTTCCAGGGTCTCCACTACTCCAGAGTGGCACATTTGGCATCCCTTTTCCCCATCTCTCCCAATTTTTCCCCGAAGCTCCAGTGATCTTGATCTCAGTTTGAACAGCAGTGACCCTCCAAAGGTGCCATCTAGGTACTTCTCAAAAGCTGGCTTTTCTTTATATTGTAACCCCTGCAGTGATCTTTTCACGCTAACCCCTGCTCGCCAGTTTCGATTGCAATCTTCCATGACTCTCTCTTTGACAAACCTTTTGCCTTCTTTCATTCCTACTTCTATGTTTGTGACCTCTATAGAGTAATTGTCCATTAGTTCCCTCACATGTTTTGACCACCCCGTTTCTATATTAGAATTCCAAATGGTATCGAGCATCAATTTGCACCACCGGTTGTCAGGCAGGTTTCTCAAGTAGTTAAAGTAACACAGTTTTCCCAAATCTACCCTGTCCTTGATTTTCATCCACCCAAGCTCCCCCCTTACTGCTTCCAAAGCTGCAGCATTACTCGACCCTGTTATCCATCTGCCGGCATCATTTTGAGTATTTTCCAACTTCTTAATAACGGTTTGGTTTAATGGAATCACTAACTAATATTAATGACTTGGAGAATAGAGAGAGAGAGCAGTCGTTAAGAAGGTAGTGGCGGTGAATGGTACAAAAAACGATAAAGTACCCCCCCCCCCCTCCCCCTCTCCTTCCCCATTCCTCGATCCACCATTACTACTCCGTACTCGTTCGCGCCATCATTTCCTATTTATTTTTTTTTAGGAAATTTAATATTTGATTATTTCGTTAGAAATTATTACTATTATTTTTCGATAATAAAATGAATTAAAATGATTTCATTATTTCTAAAATAATAAAATAAATTATTTCGTTATTTCTAGAATAATAAAATAAGTCGAAAAGTATTTCGTTATTCTACTAAAATAAATGAGTTCGTTAAAATAAAATAAAATAAATGGACATTGGAAGAAGGTAAATAATTGGAATGTTTTTTTTTTATCAGAAATATCTGACGATGTAAACATGCAGGCCTCCTTTTTTAAAATTAGAAGAATTTGAAAGGTTACGCATGCCAGTAAACCCCCCTCCCTCCAATACATCACTATGTCGTCTAAATGGTTCATTTCTGTATTTCTTGTTTATTCATTGTGTTACTGTCTGCCCAAATCCACATTTTTATCCTTCATTGTAGTTTTAAAGTTTCTCCCGAACAGAGTATGCAGTGCCCTCCCCCCCCCCCCCCCAGTAACAGGGGCCCGGAAGTTACGGTATAGTCACGTGATCCACTTATGTCATGACTGGTTGTAATGGTAGCTCTCGTGAACGGCCATGTAGTAATGTCCTTACCATAGTCAGGCGTTGTCTCAAAGCGTATGTGCCGCGCGTATTGTTAGGGGATAAGCGTTTCTGTCGTTCATTTTGTTTCCTGGAGGCTGCCCTCCTGGTTTCTTTGGTGGCACGTGGTTTCCATATACAAAAAAAAACCCGAAAAGGTCGGGGTGTGTTCGAAGGGTATTTTCTACTGAATAGGAGTACTTTTGCTGGAACAGATTTTTTTTTAAATCATAGGTTCTTCCTAGAATTACCACAACAACCCCGATATCTATTTTACTAGTTCGGATTTCTTCCGAATTCTCTGATTCTGTCTGCTATGCATCAGTGTTATTGTTTATGTCTACCCAGCCCTATTCGATTAATTCGGAGTATGTTGCAGTAGAGTGGAAGATACTATCGAAGATCCTATTGGAACAGTTTTAACTTATTGTTACTATTTTTAGATTTTCTGGTGTGTTCTGACTTGTTTTAACCCTATTTCCCCTATTTCAGTTACTCCTGCTTGATCACCTCTCTGCAAATAACTAACCAGTCATAGTGCTCTATTTACCTTAGCCCCCACCCATTGTTTCTACACGGGTACATAGACGAGATGTTCGTCTTTCGCCATATGAGGCCGTGAGAGCCATGTGAAAATCCCTCAGTGAGGTATTATCTTTCTTAGCCCATATCCATATCTGGGTGTTGTAAGACCATGTCCCATGGCATGCCACTTCTAGCATCCCAACCTAACAACCGCTGGCCTTTGGTACCCAAATTTGATCGTATGAAGTCACGAGAAAATCCCTTAATGAGATGGAATGCATCATTGCTCATATCCTCATCTAGGTTTTAAACTATCACGTCCGGTTGCACCCCACTTCCAGCACCCCTAATTAACAAACGGCTGGCCATCGGCACTCCTTTTAATCTTAGGAGGCAGCTGCTTCAACTTCATCTTCTTTATCCTTATCATCCTCGATATACTTGATCATAAGTTTGTCAAAATCGTCTTCGTATTCGCCATATCCACATATTGAGTATCCACAATTGGACCAGTAGAATCTTTCACGGGTTCCTTTTCTTCATATTCCGTATTTCGGATTCATATATCTTCCATTGGTGAATAGTTTTTTGATGAACCAGAACGACAGGATTGCATTGCATCCACTCTCTTCGTAGGTTAGAACGCAAATGAGAATGGCGTTACTGGCACATGCTTTCTCTAGACCGGGGATATCTGATCATATATTGATGACGAATCTGAGTAACGTCCCTAAAAACTTCCTTTCTGTGTGATCGCTCTTTTTCCGATAAGATAGTTTATCTTTTGGTAAGGGTAGACTCCTTATTTGATGTTTGTATATGATCAGCTGAGCTCTCTCGGATTTGGTCATTGGCACATTATAATTCAATATGTACAATCACATATACATTGTATCAAATCATCGTTGCCGGTGAAATGTTAGACCTAGGACTATAATTCCGCGGAATAATAGTCCAGAGGGACTAACGTTCCTACGGACTTCCATTCCTTTTACACCGGTCTTCTTCGTGGTTTTCGCTTCATGTTGATTAGCGTGAGATAGGAGTCGCACTAGTTTTCTATCTCTGTTCGGTCTTTCAGTTCCAATGTTCTTTGATTTTTCCGATTGGCTCTTGGGACAATAATCATCTTCGTGGCTCTGCATGTTTTCTGATCTGGAGAAGGTTATTCCACAGTATCTGTAGCAAAGTGCTTTCATGCCTTCACTCCTTAGTGGTCGTAGAACGGTGAACGGTCCTGAGTATGCCAATAACTTAAATATTCTGTTGTGCTCTCGCAGTACCCTCTTCCTCTGTGCACTCGGTCGTATTTTATCGCCGGTGATGTTAAAAGCACATCCACACAAACAGGTAATCAAATCTTTACGTGCTTCTTGTTTTACCACATCAGTTTTTTCTTTGTATCCTGTATAAATTTCTTCTTTATTCCGGTCAACCATTGGTCGCAGATCTTTAGAAGCTCTTTTTGTGCGGTCTTCATGGTTGAGTTCAGGTCTTCTCAGGGAGTTGATAACTCTCCGTGGGCAGTAATGGTTTTCATGCCTACGAGCAGTGAATGGTCTGGCAAACATATTCCTACAATATAATCACTGGGTCCATCTTCGTTTTTTGACGACAATGGTATTTCTTTCTGGCGCAGACGGTCTCTTTATGCCTCTTCATGTCAAACTTTCGATTATAGGTTCTTCCTTAGTATTCAAGGCAATCGGCTTTCATGTATTCACGCGACGAGGATCAGTATACAAATGTACTGAAGGTGAGATCAGCCCCTTTTTATACCCTTCCAAACTGAAGCAACCGGATGCAGAAAATATCATCCAACAGGTAACATTAATAAATTACCTCCAATAGATATGCTCAATAGTACATGTCTCAGGTATTCTAAAATACGGAGATCAAGATATGAGTGATGATAAATCATCATACACTGATGGATTTCCTCGTGGCTCTCATGGCCATATACGATAAAGGGAGGGAGTGCCGAGGGCTAGTCATTTGTTAGTTATGGTGCTGGAAGTGGGGTACAACCGAACGTCGTAGTTCAATACCCAGATGAGGATAGGAGCAATGGCAGATTATACCTCAATGAGGGGTCCTCTCGTCGCCCTCATACCTCATACGATAAAAATCCCCCAGTTGCGTGTGTTTAACGGTATTTTTTAAGTGTACAGAACAGCCGCCGTGGACTCGTCACTTTCCACGGAGTGGGCAATACTTCCCCGGTCGCATTAATATTAGTTTCCAAACACAAATTATAAGAACAATCATCAAAAATTTGATTAATGAAGCACCGGATATAACTCGGTGCTTCATTATTTAAAATTTTGTGGATAATGATTTTCATTACCTGGTAAACGCATGCGTGGACATCACTGCCCACGCGTGGATTGCGATCAGACCACGGAGACTGTACTGTACGTTAATTTACATAAGAGCGGATAGTGAACAGAGGATATAGTAAAAATGATAACGTCTAAGGTATGGTCCTTTCCAGTTAAATACCAGAGTAAAAAAGTACATAATTATCTTATAATAATAATTACCTTGTTTGTATACACATTGTAATTTGTCTGTAACTCTAGAGAGATGCCTGCTGACATAAAAATATTCTCAAGTGATGGAAGCGTTCGGCCAGCGAGCTGTTCATAATTTGTATATTTGTTTATCGCTATCTCCGCTCTAACTTTGCTGATCAGCATGTAGATTTCATGGGGAATTTTGAAACGTATTCTACAATCATGTCCTACATTTCGCTGTTACTATTAACCGGCTCACTTCTGAATTATTCTGACCAAATTTTAATCCTTTATTTTAGCTGCATTTTTTGGGGCTGGTTCGTGGAAGGTATTCTTCGTCAATTTTCCCGAGTGTTGGTAACTCTCCCCGGAGAAGTGAAGTATTATAGTTCCTGCGCTAATATATGAGCTGATTTTATATCCTAAATTATAGTGCCTGTAAGTATTAATCAAACTACGTCGGCCGTGTTACTCGGTACTTGTTTTGAAACTAGCCATGTCTGAAAAATATATACATTATGGAGAAGGGGCTGATTGAGAACCCAATCAGGATATCATCGATAATTCAAAATCACTACCACTACCACAACCTATATGTTTTCTCAAACAACCTTGTATATAATTATCTTTACAGTTTTTCTTGCACTTGCACCACAAGATAGATACACATGTTTATCCCATAAATGGCCGTTTATTTGAACAATAAAGTCCATGGATAAATGTTTGCTTTATTCACCTAGTAGAGTGATAAATTTTCCCCGTAGGTTTAACACTGAAAGAATGTATTCCCCTAGTAGGGACGGACTTGTTGACCTTTGGCCTCTACCGCATTTGTCAAGCATAATTAATAGTTCGTTGTTGATTTCTTTAAATCTTTTTGAAGCTATTACACAATACCAGTTGAAAACACCACACACTGCTCATATAATCAAATACACTTATCCTACAAGGCTCACATATCCCGATTATGCTCGAAAATAGCACGTGCAAACTCTAATCTCAACAAAGTTAAAAATATCCTCCCTCACGGAGCTCTGAAAATATTGTATTACGCCCTCATACACAGCCATTTGGTATACGGAATCCAGGCATGGGACAACTCAAGAGCTATTAAAAAACTAGCTGACTTGCAAAAGCGATCATTACGAATAATTAATAACAAAAAGTACAATTCTCACACAGATCCCCTGTTTAAAGAAAACCAAATACTCAAGGCTGATGATTTGTTTAAGCTAAATGCACCACTGTTCGTATTTGACTGGCAGAAGGGCAGTTTACCCGTTTCTTTCAATGATATATTTAAAATTATTGACAATCCATCTGGTAGGACTACCAGACAGTCGGGCCTCCTTTTCATAGAAAAAACACGGACCCAAATTCTGGATAAACTTCCTTTATACTCCTTCCCGAAACTATGGAATGCTCTGGACGATACAACTCGTAATATTAGCGACGGAAACATGCTTAAGAAGAACTTAATTTCCACATTCATTTCCTCATATTCCAGTTATGTCAGCTGCAATAATCACTACTGCCCCGTTTGCAATTCATAAACTTCGTAAACTTGAAAATTGTCAAAGTCATGCTCTGCGTATTCATCTGGAATCCTCGTCTTGTGCAACCTGTTGCGCTTCCGCCTTACAGTTGTGCTATGTAAAATACTATATGTGCACAATTAAGAACTTGCAAACAATAATCTAAACAAATAAATCATAACATTCGTTATCCTACGATGATGATGCAGCTAACGTAGACTCCACGTCCAAACATCTTGACCTACCTCTTTGTCGCAGTCTAAACGATACGAACTTCATGATGGGGCTTATCACCGTCCTCAGGTGTTATGATGAGTAGTGGAGGGAGTCCTATAGGCAGGTTGCTTCTTAACAACTTTGAAGCACCATCTTTCCGCTGGCGTATATGAAGCACCAAACCTCCAATCCCAGAAAAGAAATGATTCGATCGTCATTCTCCACCATGTGTCACATAATTGGTTCTAAATTCACTCATTTAGCCACAGTCTGTTTGTAATCACCCCATCTTCCAGGGTGTGGCAGGTAGACAGTCACTCTGGCTATGCCACTTCCCACGGTATACTACTCATTACATTTGTGCAATATGTTTATTTGTAACCATTTTACATGTATGTGTACCGTGAATAAAGAATCTGAATCTAAATTTAAGCAAAGCTGTTTCCAGCTGATAGGCTCTTTTACTCTGCCGGAGTATACTCCAGGACAAACGAACATGGTCGGGCAGACGAAAACTATTTCACAGATAGATAGAAGCAGAGAATTCTGAAAGAATTCGAAATAGTAAAACTTGTCGGATCTATTTGGGTAATTCTACGAATCGGGAAATTATTTCTGTCCAAAAGATCATACCCTCTGAACATTCCCCTGTCCTATAAGAAGGTTGTAGGTCCCATAGCAACCACGTGTTACCATAGAAACCAAGATGGCGGCCGCCAGTATACAAAATGGACGACGGAAACACGTATCACTCTAACAACACGCGCTGCGCATGCGCACTAACACCACGTATCACTATGGGGATGACATCACAAGATGGCCACTCATGCGGGTTACCAACACAACATAGTACCACTTGGTCACGTGACATGACGTCACTTCCGAGGTCATCCACCGAGCTCATCCAAATAAGTCCTAAAACGTGCATGACATACTACTGGTATATTTTCTTTCAACTTGGAAGAATAAATGGCAGCACGTTTTGTAAACTTCCACTCTACAGGATTGGCGTGTGTGCAATGGGTTGGGTAAGGCGAGGGTGGTTTTTTTTTTTTTGGGGGGGGGGGGGGCAAGGAGTACCTGCAGCATTTAAAAGAAGAGTGACCAAGGGGTGCAGTTGGTATCACCATAACAGCCATGGATCTTATTTTCAGATTCGTCATGTGAGGACGTGATACAACACCTGGAATTTGGAAATGAACTTGTGAAAATCCTGTTACCTGTACTTGGGAATTAGACCGGGATTTTCATTCATCAGTGTCGATGCTTATAACTTTTTTATTTTAAAGTGAGAAATTATGTCCTTTCGCCATACTGTATCACGTTCTAAGCGAAGTCCCATTCGTTCATCGTCCGTGGATGAGGCCTATTCTCCGAGGGGAGGGGGGGATGGGGGGGGGGTCGAAAAGATAAAATCCGCTGTAACTTTGAACTAATTGCAGCACTGAAGTGTGGTTGGTGTCAAAATGACGGGTATTGAGCGTACATTACGATACTCTATACTGAGATGATATGCCGTGCATAGAAATAAGCATATCAGATCAAAACATTTAATAATCAACTTGACTCTCGCGCATTAAAACGCGTGGATTGCTGTTGTGTGGCGGTGACATGCACTCATTTGTATCCAAGTCGATCACACAATCTCTCGACAAAAGATTGGGACAGAAATGGGAAAGTTCTGGGCATTTTAACGTACACGACAGCACAATTTGTACTCCCCACCGAGAAACGTCTTTCTTCTACTTTATTTGCGCCGCCATTTTAAAATGGCTGAAGCTGGTAGCAGACCTCCAGGTGAATACCGAGTGGGCTGTTCAGGAGAATATATGCGAGGCAGCAGGTGTTACTATAATTAAGTATTAGAAATCCAAGCTTTCCGTGATAAAATATATAATTATCATACCGCAAGGTGGTGTGGATTGTGTAGACCTAATTAATCCGGATTAATTCTGCTCGGCAGATGAGTAAATGAGTAAAGTCGATTAATATCGTCAAATAATAAATTATTTCGCTGTCTCATTATTCAGTATCTCTGTTGACATGAAACGCTCAGCGACCAACGTCACCGCTTTGCTCTTTTGCATAATTCTCGTTAAAACAGATACGCTGCCAATATTATCGTAAAAATACAACTGCTAGAAATTTTTAAAATTCTCAGTCACAGTTGTGGCAGATACCCTTTGGTTACTAATAGGAGATGTAATGACCGTAGTTTAGTCAGTGGACAGTGTGATCGCCTGCTTCTCCAACTGCCCTCTTTGTCCCAAAGAGTGTGTGTGTGTGTGTGGGGGGGGGGGGGGGGGGGGGGTTCTGACTGATTTCCGGATTGCTTGTGTGTTGATGTTTTTGAGTGTTCTTTATCACAGGAATAAAACTAGTCTTATCCCTTTACCTAAGATGAAAAGCAGACGACATTTGCAAACAAAATTATTGAATAACTATTTTTTTCCTTTTTTGCGTCAAAAACATAGCTTATGATCCCTCATTGGAACGAGCTGAACGAGCTCGTTCCACTGAAGGGTTATAAGCTATGTATTTTAGGCAAAAAAAAAATGAAAAAATAATGGAAATAGAATGCAATTTTTGTGACTAGCGCTGGTCGGTTTTGGTCGTTACGTTGGGTAAAGGGTTAAGTTGCGACCCAGAAGGATGGGAAGCGGTCTAAGTCCAAGAAGAAAACAGGTGCTCCTAATTTTATTCAATTGATTCCAATGGCGGCCCCCTATTTTTGTTTACGGGGGAAGGGTAGCAAGAGCTGAACAGTTTTTCTTTCATGGATTATCCATTCATAATTTATTTTAGCACTTCGCCTCACCCGAATAGCAAACGACAGACGCATTTTAATCTTGTGAAAATGTTCATTTTTCGATTCAAATCCATAGCTTATGATCCTTCATAGGATTAAGCTCGACGGGCTTATTCCACTGAGTGGTCATATGTTAGGCTTTGTTATGGGGGCAAAATTTAAAAGCAAATGGTAAGCCGACTACAACCACGCCCTTCCTTTTGGCAGGGTTCTCACTCATCCACATGTCTGATTATAATGTATCATCTGGCACTGTATTTCGCTGGAAATTAGCAGGAAAGTATCTTTTTCAAGTTTCCCCTAGTACCGAAGAATCTATAGAGAGGACATCGACTGTATTGCAAATAGCATAACACGGGTTCTAACACCAAGCGATAAAGTGTCCTTCGGCGCTAACCGTCTTGCGAGACTATTAGTGTAGTTTCGCTCTATTGTTTGGGGACAAACTTTGGGGCCACTAGTCTAATTTTGTTCGGAATTTGAAGCTGTAAAAGCCGCTGTTATGTTTCATTACCCACTCTTCGTGGAGTTTGCGCGCAGACGACCGTTGATACAAAGTGGTGTGCCTTTAATCACAAAAACATACAGATATTCTTTCGCGGTCCAATTATAGATATTCAATTCAGTAAGTATTCAATTCATTTTGAAAACATCACGATATTAACACGAGTAGTGTAATCCTAAAACTATGTGGAGAGCTTTCATTCTTAACCGTTTACCCAACGAATCGGCCACATCAGCCCGCTTAATATGCATATTCAGCAGCTGAAAAAATAATATTTTTCAAAAAATTTGAACAAACCCATATCATGTGACTCCTTTTTTGGAACGAGCTCGTCGAGACCGTTCCAACGAGGGGTCATATGATATGGTTTTGTTGAATATTTTTGAAAAATTTAAAAAACTGATATTTAAAATAAAAAATATTGATATCATCTGCGTAGGGTAAAGGGTTAATGGTAGATGTTACTAAAGTTTCCTTCAAATCATGTCTCGAGAGAGAAAAAAACTTCAGGTTCAATCAGATGGAATATTTCAGTTGGTCGGAAAGCCAACCAATAGTTCGCTTTCTCAACCAACTGAAATCTTCCAGTCGATGAATTCTAAACATATGCTAAACTGGTTCCAGATCATAGTTTCTCCGAATTCCTTACAGAATTAGCCTAGTGGCTTGGGAGCTTGGATGGTAGCGAAGAAAACTCTCTCGGCAGGATTCGAACCTCTGCTACGTTATTTCCAATATTACATCAATATTTCGACTGGAGCTGTAGGTTAACAGAAACCGAACCGTGGTTTTTAGTGTTTTTTTAAAAACCGAAACCGTCGACATCCCGTAATCTAAGGTTTTTCGTTTTTTATTAAATACTCTCTTGCTGCAGAAATTAACAGAATGTAGCCATCCCTGAGTAGTGAGAGAACCCAGACACTGCCAATGGCAGTGTCTGGGTACTCTCACTATTCTGGGAAGGCTGCATTCTGTGAATTTCCGACATTTCAGTTTAGTTGTGTTTGCAGCTTTCCTCAAGTTCCGTGTAGGTGTCAGGCGTCGAAAAATGGCCAAGCACATTAAAAGTTCTGTATATTTAGGTAATTATTATATTGGCCTCCCTGATTCTTCATGTATTATAGCTTATTTCGGACATTCATTGAGTTTCTCTCAATTTCACTGCCATTCAGTTATGACTCCGGACATAAGAATGAGTTTTATTGAATTTTGTTTGGCCTCATGAACAAACCAAAAACCGAATCGAACCGAGGTTTTACTCCACCCGAAAAACCAAAACCGAAACCGAACAAGAAATTTAAAAACCTACAGCTCTAATTTCGACCCCCCCCCCCCCCCACCCCCGTCTCCTGGTCACGACATCCTCCATTCAGTGTGTCAGTAGCGTAATGCACTTCATTGCTCGTTTTTTTTTTTTTTTTATTTTATCCCAGATTCCAGTGTGAGTCCTCATGATAGAGCTTTCAAGACACTTTCTCAGCTTGCAGCCCCAGACTTTTGACTTCATTTTTCTCCAATTTCATTGTTGTCCTACCACTTAGAACAGTCTTCTGACTAATGGTGGGAGGAAGCGATACCGGACTGTGTTCCGTGGTCTATTTTAATTTTATTCTTATATGATCTGACTGGAAGGGAATTCTAGGGACTTGACAATGACAGTAGACTGGGAAGCCCCTATATGGGGACCAAAATACGCTAAGCTTATACGGAAAGTGAAAGAAATTTATTATAGGTCGGGGACCTATAATAAGTTTCTTTCATTTTCCCAAAGCCTCGTAACCTTGACCCCAATAATACGGATAATGCTATGTCCCTTGTTCTCTGTGCTTTAAAAAAATAGATGTTCTAAAAAATATAGGAGTTCCCTTCCCAGAGTCTGCTCATACTGTATATACAATGGGTTTTCATATTAGTGAGTAAAGTTGGTAACATACAGAGAATCATCTAATATATTGCATTCAAATGTAAACGAATTTAGTTGCAATCGGTCAATGAATTTCACTTAGGTCGCTCAAGTCTATTTCTTCTACTTCAGTCATTTTCCATACCGAATGCTAGCGTTGGGGTTTGGAAGATGGATGAAGTAGGAAAAAAAGGAATCATTACCAGTCCATGCCACTCGCACCTGCCGATTAAGAGTTGCGAGTACAGTTACTGATATACGCTTATAATATTATTGGGACCCAAGACAAAATGACATCGTAAGCGGTTCCAAAAGTATTGAATAGTTATTGGGTACCACTCTCTCTCACATATCAAAGCCTCCCATCGTAGGCCTACTTGCTAAGACCTCTGAATCAAGGAAATTATACTTCCATTTTTCCATTTTTCAAATTTTCTCAGACTGGGTGCATCCATGGTTGGTCTAATGTGTCTTTCGGATTTTGCTCCTCAGATTCATTGAGCCCTTGTCTTCAGTGATCCGTAAAGCAAAACAAATTCATACGAATATAATTATGTACAAGGACGCCGAAAGAAGGCCCCCCCCCCCCCCCCCACTGCCCTCGGGACGAGAGGGGCAGACAATGCCCTTCCCAAGGTCAACATTCAATTTTTGGGAGCTGTTAAAATTCAATGGAGGACTTTGGGAGGAGATCTCCCTCCCGATGGCAGGGTGACACCTCTCAATCATACCTATCTCGGGCCTTCGGCTTTCGTGATATGCTTCAGCATATCATCGCGGGGCTAATAGTGCGAGTAAATGCCTTTTCCCGGGGTCAGACCTCCCCACCCCCGCCCCGTAGTGCTTCCGACGTCCCTGATTGTGTTGCACATTATCAGAATATAAAGCCTCTTAGCTGGATGCACCAGAACATTCTAATAGAGCCCAAATAGGCTTTTTGTCTTCAGCCAGTTGATTACCCATCCAAAGGTTAGTTAATAGTTTGATTTTCAAATTCTCATAATTAAGCTGCCTGTTCATTTATTCAGTTATCTTTATTCACACGTAGTCTTTTAATACCTGATCATATTTCAGAAAATCCCCAATTACACGATAGAGTAGATTAATTAATATGTAATACGTATATATTCCGCTGATTAATTGGCCGCACGACATTTAGTCGACGCTCGTCATAGCTGACTGCAGCATTGTCTGCCGAGCTACGGTCGAGTAATAATCAAACCAGGAAATAAGAATATCGGAATAAGAAAAAAAGACAGTTTAACCATGAAATGATGCATTGAGCAAGGTAAGAAAACATCACTTCTCTTTTATGTTAAAATGAGTATGTATTGAGTCGAGTCCGTAATTGCTCGAATACAATGTGTATCAGGGCCCCCGATACAAAATCTGTAACTTGCAACTGAATAATACAAGCGGGTGCGAAAAATAAAACTTTCAGGTCCACACTCATGAGATAATTCCCGACACTGACGAAAAAAGAATAGTTTTTCTTTTTTATGATATGCTACGGGACATTTTATTGCCCATTATTCAGCCCAATTCGACCCCAAATGGGTACGTTTCAAAACAATAACAAAGATCAGCTGATCGTTCCTTCAAGGCGATGTCATGCGCCGAAGCGTGACGTCATTTAGGAAGCTACTGAGGAATATTTCTCGATATTTATCGACAGATATCGATAAATATCTTTTAGATAATTTGCGATAATTCACAAGCTACCATATAATAAATATTTATCTTACAATAATTATGGGTTGGATTCATTATGTATGTAAAATGTTGCATCAGAGTCTCGATCTTATTTCTAAGGCTATACATCGACTCGTGAGGAATATCGTAAGATAGTTAGGATATCACCACCAAGTGGGTTTCCGAGATGGTGAGATATATTTATTTGTTTATTTATTGGTGTTTAAGGTCACATACTTATGCACAATGGCTAATCGTGACCGTGACAATTTTACGGGTGGAGGAAGGCGGAGTACCCGGAGAGAACCACCGAGCAGCGTCGAGGGACCGCCAGCTCAACATTCTAACTCTGTCCAGGCTCCGCTCAAGCAGGGTTACAGCGATTGAAGACATGCGCACCATCGACGTGCAGCAACCCGAATTCACGGCGTCATCGTGCCCCCAGGTGAGCAACCGGGATAAAGTGCCTTGCCCAAGGACACAACGCGCGTCGACCCGGACGGGGATCGAACTCGGGACCAGATGGTGAGATAAATGTGTCATCAGCACTATGTGTTGTTTGACGGTGTTCCTATCACATATCGCGACTCGCCCTAAAGGGCTCGCCGCGATACCTGATAATATGAACACCATCTCGGTTTGATCCAAGTTTCTAGATCAACGCACAGTGCTGATAACATTTATTGAGTTCCTAACACTTAATCTCAATCCTTCATCAAACGTAACGACAGTATACAGCCAGCGCTATTTACGAGAGTTGCCTTTTCAGTTTTATTGTGTGTTTTTTCACTTTTTGTCTCCAAAAATAGCTTAAGAACCCCTCCTGGGAAGATCTCGTTCTGATCATTCCAAATGGGGTGTTTCTTGCTTTTATTTTTGTTTATTTTTGTTTTTATTGTATTTTTCTATTTCATTCATTATTTCTTCAACATAAGGACGATAGCAAGTATAACCAATTATGCGTGAAGAAACATTCACCGGCGATACTGAACTGGACGCAAAAAAAACCCAAAAGGTTTCCCTCCTCAAAGCACTCGCTTGGGGAAATTTCAGAATTCCTACCACGAAGAGAGGATAATCCCCAACAATCTTTCACAGCTTTGTTTCGGGCCTTCGTGGAATAAACAAAGGCCCTTAATTCTTAAAACAGCCTTTTGTACACCATATTACACGTGCCACGCATAAGCACAAATATCAAATTGCTTGCTACACATTTGCGATGGGTGCGAGAAAATAAGCTTGACGTTTAACTGCGGTGATAGCATTATGGATGTTGAATAGCAATAAGCTAAGAGTTGATTATAGAAGAAGGAGCCGCTATCTTTCTTGCAGTTCGACACTAGTCCTTTGGCAACGTGTTTGTTGAACATTCCACAAAAAGAGCCCGAATGATTTGCTGGTAAACAGAGACTCGAAAAAGTTTATGCTTATTCTCTTACGACGGCGATTGCTTGTTAGAACTCGGTGTAGCGTGGTCTTGGCGAGCATGTTCTATTTCACTAATCAGCGCCTGCAGGCATTTGTAACCGTGAACGGGAATATTCTAACAACCACCATGCAGCTCCATGTTCGTATCGTAGGTGATGGCAGGTAGAAGTCATTGTCAATATTGCTAATGTCTTCATTCCCAACTATAAACATACACTTTCCATTTGTTAAACAGTGACGGTGCAAGATTTTGTTTAACGGAGTGCAAATGGGGGGTGCTGGTTCTCCATAGGGATGGGTGGGGGACGTTTGTAATTTATTTTAATCTTTTTCTTGTTCAAATGAAAGGTTAGGAACTATATTTTCGAGGCCAATATTGTAAAATAAATATTGAAAGGCTTTTTGTGGATATTGCTATTCGGTTATGGTCATTACGTAAGCCAAAGAGTTGATAGTTAATGTGGCGAGTCTACGGAATGGGGAAAGTCTATTTTCTGGGGACGAATCTCCAGACACCCTCTCTTGTATATGGAACCTCCACTCTCCGATCGTTAGCCCTCTTCCCACTTCCCTAAAATTGTAGGGAGTTCGGGACATTCCCCGATTCCTAATTGGAACCCGTCGGTCGTTACCCCTCATTCCAGTTAGGACTATAGGGATGTCCGGAACTCCCTTCAAAGAGGCCTGAAAAAAGCAGACTGTCATCTGCAAACTGAGGTCCCCAGAGGGTGAATTTAGTGATGCTACCCTGCATAGCAGGGTAGCATCACTAAATTTACCCTATGTGAACCTCAATCTGAATCAGGGTCTCAAAACTAAACAGAAAGAGATACCCAGAGGATAAATTGGCACACTGTATGGGATAGCATCATCAAATTCACCCTCTTTCCTTTGTGGAAAACAAAAGATTCTTTTTGGGAAGTCTCAGTATGTATTATACCTTCTTATGTTATGTATTAAACTTGTCATTTTCTTAAGTCGCATTGATTATCGTTTCGAGGAAATGTCATTGACACCTACAGGACTAGAATCCCAAAATAGTCGATATCACCACGGGGTTCTGCAGCGGCGAGGCGTAGGTTCACACGCAGAGACAGCTGCACTCCCACAGTGGGGGCTGGGTGCGATTAAACCTATTTCTCCCAACCAGTCCACGTGGTGGGCTCCATATCGACGACACTGTCCCGTTGTCTTGATCAAAATCTCAGGGATTGGGCGAAATAAATATCTTAGAAAATCTCCGGGATCGTCTGGTTCTGACTCAGTCGAGAATTCATCGAATTCTCTCCATGGGATTGCGGTGAAGATACGCGAAAGCTTCCGAAGTAGTTTCAATTCGGGATTTGCAAAATTTCCTTTCAAACCGTTTCTCATAATACAAATTTCAGTGTAAAAATGTATCAAGAGTAGGTGATAATTGCCGATTCAAGGACACGTTGTACATGTACCGTACACGTACACGGACGTTTACCATCGTAGGATTCAGTGTAAATCACACGCTTGTTCACAAAAATGTCGGGTGTCCCAGAATCGGCTATTATTTTGAGACCCCTAGATCGCACTTTTAACGTTCAAATACCCGTTGGCGAACGTGTCGAATGTACACGTTTCTCAAAGAAGTGAAAAATGTATGAAATTGTACATTTTTCCCTTTTTTTTTACTTAAAAATTTTTGTCGACGTACCCATCGCGGATTAGACCTTCAATCTATCGTTGGTGAACGCGAAAAAAAAAGCTTTGCCGATTCTAAGACAGCATCAAAAAAGGTGGTTTGCCGATTCTGGGACAGTGTCCAAGAATCGGCAAACGGCTTTTGAGGCTGGGGTTTTTCCAAACTTAACAGACTACTGTTGGGCGCTCTCATTTCTGACGTAAGTGGGGTGAATACCCGGATTTTTCCAAACTTAACAGACTACTATTGGGCGCTCTCATTTCTGACGTAAGTGGGGGAAATACCCATAGTGGATTTTTCCAAACTTAACGGACTACTATTGGACGCTTCCATTTCTGACGTAAGTGGGGGGAATACCCATAGTGGGGGGAATACCCATAGTGGATTTTTCCAAAACTTAACAGACCACTATTGGACGCTCCCATTTCTGACGTAAGTGGGGGGAATACCCATAGTGGGATTTTCCAAAACTCAACAGAAAAAAACTAAGTTTTTGGAAAATCCCCTACTGTATAAACTTACCGAGAACGTCATTTGTCACGCTCGAAATGTATTACGGGTTAATATTCAAATGAGCATCAATTGTCAGTTAAATAGTTTAACTGAAAAAAACTATTCTATGGATGAAAGCGGAAACAGTTCAAAAGATTAATTGATATGATTTAAACGCGTTTTTTGAAAGCATTACATTACTGATGTGTTTACTTGTGATTTTGAATATTCGAGTTTTCCTTGTGGTGAGAATAAGCGCGGTTGCGATTCAACACTTTCGAGAGCAAAACTCATTTAGAGAGGTTTATTTTGTAAATGTTTTTTTCTCAACTGGAATCGGTTTTGAGGCGAGGAAATAAAAAAAGTGATTGATATATATAGGAGAGAATAAAAAAATATAAATAAATAGTTATTTAAAAATAAATATATATCAAATCGAATAGATAATAAAAAAAAATGCGTAAATCATGAACGCTTCCCAGACTATTAGAGCAAGGTTTCTTTTAAAAATGCTGATGAGAGCCTACGCATCCTGTTTGAACGAACAACTAGGTCGCCTCTTGTTAGAACGATTCAAGTCGACGAAGTGATCGCGTTTTTGGAGTAGATTACTTTTCTGTAAGGATCGAGACAAGCCCACAGTTTCGGAAGAAATGAAATTGGCACGTAGAAATCTGACTTTAGAAGACAAGGGATGCATCATGAAATTATTGTTCAATGAAGCATACGTCTAAGTTTTCTCGTTGATATAAAATAAGGGAGAATAGAAATAAAAATAAATACACACATAAATTTTTATCTAATATTAGAAAGAAAAAAAAACACAAAAATGAGAACCAGAAATAAATTGTATCCGACGTTAGATGACGACGAGGATGAGAAGCCGAACGGCGTTTTGCCGACGGCACCGTCGCTAGAAGAAAAAGAAAGAGGAGAGAGGTATCGCATCGATCAAATCAGTAGAATCCAAGCGTATCTAACTCGAGAGAGAGATTCTCGTCATTCTCTCAAGAAGAAGTATTCGCGTTTCGTGAAATTCGTCAACGCGATCGACACGACACTCATCACGATTTCCATGGGTTTACACGCGGCCGGCATCGGATTGAAAATTATATCTGAAGGCGAGGAAACATGACAAGATTCGCGTCTTGGCCGACTCCAAGATCGACACGCTATTCGAAATGATCTCGATGGCGGTGAAAGACGGTAGGATATCGGACGGAGAGTACTTCACGATATTGGGCGAGAAAACGAAATACGAAGCCATGAAAGAAGCCGTGAGAATCAAGACTCGTCAGATCATCAAAGAAGAGATGAAGGATTCTCTCGTGGAAAAGGGGAGGAAAGAGGCTAGGGAGGAATTCAGTAAGATGATAGAACTCAAGCGCAACGATTGAAAAAAAAAAATATATATATATATAATAAGTACAGAATTTTAAAAAAAAAATATTAAATTTATATATAAAATAAAAACGAAATTAATTTAAATAACTCTTAAAAATGTATTGCGTAAAGTGTAAGAGAGTTACCGAGACGAGTAATTCTCAAGAAGTACGAACAAAAAACGATAGACAGATGCTTCGCGGAATTTGCGACGTGTGTGGTTCTATCAAGACTCGATTCATCAAAAAAAAGAACGCGAGCAAAGGTAAAGGCATCGTGAATAAAATGATCAATAATCTACCTTTCGAAATGCATCTGCCTGGTTACAGTTTCACGGGACCCGGAACGAAATTGAACAAGAGACTCAACGCCGATCTGACTCCTAAATCTTGGAGCAAACCTGTGAATAGGGTGGACGCGGCCGCGTATGATCACGATCTGTGCTACGTCGGACATCCCGACACCAAGACTCGCAACGACGTCTGCGATAAAAACATGTTGGGGAAATTGAGAGGCATATCGAATCCGACCAGGAGAGAGAAGATAGAACGTTCGCTGGTCGGCAATCTGATTGGTGTGAAACGTCGATTCGGATGGGGCGTTCAAAAAAAAGCGCATCTCAAAAGAAGAAGAAACGATTATTGACGAGCGAATTGGCCGAGGAGTTACACAAACCCATCGTGCGTAAATTTCGAAAGAGAAGGGTGTTCGTGAAGGGTTTGGATGATATTTGGTCTGCCGACTTGGTCGACATGAAATCGTTTTCGAGGTGGAACGAGGGTGTCAAATATCTATTGACGGTCATCGACGTGTTTTCCAAATACGGTTGGATCAGAGCTTTGAAGAATAAATCGGGACCTTGCGTCGCCGAGGCTCTGAAGAGCGTGTTCGACTCGTCTTCTCGAAAACCGAGTAAATTGTGGGTGGATAAGGGAAAGGAATTCTACAACAAGCACGTTCATCGATTGGTCGACCTCTACTCGATCGAAAACGAAGAGAAAGCCAGCGTGGTGGAACGTTGGAATCGAACGATGAAGGAAAAGATGCATAGATACTTCACGGCGAATTCGACCAAGAAATACATATACGCTCTGAACGGTCTGGTTAAAGATTACAACAACACGCGACACAGATGGATCAAGATGACTCCCGTGGAAGCTAGCGATCCTCGAAATGAAAAACGGGTCTACTCGAATCTATACCCAGAAAGATCTAAGATTAGGAAGAAGTCTAGAACGCCGAAATTTGCGGTCAGTGATCGAGTGAGAATCTACGCTTATAAGAAGCACTTCGAAAAGGGTTATACTCCTCGATGGACCTCGGAAATCTTCGTGATAATCAAAATATTTCACACCGATCCGGTGACTTACGAAATCGAAGCTTTGGATGGAGAAGAGATCATCGGAAAGTTTTACAGACAACAATTACAGAAGACAAAGTTTTGATAAAGAAAACAAATTTCTTTTATTTACTCTCTTTAACATTTTCTTGTTTACACACATATATATATATATAGGAGAGAAAAATAATAATAAAAATAATTAAAACTATTTTTAGATAAAAAAAAAGCAAGCTAATTAATAAACAAAAAAAACAAAAAAAAATCCTTTAAAAATGACAAATATACTAGATATAGCACAAAGCATACTGAAAGATGAAAGTATTCAAGAATATGAGGTTCACGAATACGAACCGGTAACCGGAACGAGTTTGAACAATGCGGGAGAGATAAGAATCAAAGTTGAAACTCAAGATCTATTCATACATCCTAGCGAGAGTTACATAGTGGTGCAGGGACGTCTCACCAAGGAAGATGGGAGCGACTACGTCGACGACGACACGGTTACTCTAGCCAATAATGGCATCATGCATCTATTCAGTAATATAAAATACATGATATCCGGACAAGAGATAGAATCTGTGTTTCATCCCGGTCAGGCCACCACGATGTTCGGACTCTTGACGTATCCTGATGATTTTTCGAAATCCAGAGGACTTAATCAGTTGTGGGTGAAAGACACCGTCGGCCCTGCTAGCGCCGGCGCCGCCGCGATATTCGACTACGTCGTCAAGACATCCGGACCTGAAGGAACGTTTTCGTTCAGGATACCTTTGAAACACATCTTCGGATTTGCGGACGATTACAACAAGATCATGTACGGATTCAAACACAATCTGACGTTGATTCGAAAAGGAAACGACGACGCAATAGTGAGACTCACTGCGACCGATGCGGGTAAAATAACTTTACACAAGATATCGTGGTTCGTTCCACACGTGGCGCCTTCGATCGCGGAAAAAGCGCGTCTCTACAAGATCATAGAATCCAAGAGTAAATTACCCGTGGGATTTAGAATGAGACAGTGCGACACGGCTAACATTCCTCTCTCCACGAATCACTTCGATTGGAGATTGATGGTGAAATCCGCTTCCGAGAGACCGCGAGTCATCGTGGTTGCGTTTCAGACCGATAGGGACGGGTCTCAGGAAAAGAATGCGTCGCTGTTCGATCACTGCCATTTGAGAAACATGCAAGTGTTTCTGAACGCCACGAGATATCCAGCAATCGATTACAACGCGTCTTTCGACAATAACGATTTCTGCAGACTGTACGGCGATGCCGCTGATTTTAGAAAGAAGTATCACGGTTTAGACGAATTGATGAGCAACCCTAACATATCTCCCGGCGAATACAAGTCAATGTACCCCATGTTCGTATTCGACGTCAGTAAACAGAGTGAATGACTCAAGAGTAGCGTCTTGGATATTCAGATCAAGATGCAATTCGATAGGAACGTGCCGAGAAAAACCGAAGCCTTCGCCCTGGTGCTGTCGGACAGAGAATTATAATTCGAATCGGATGGAAATAAGATGTCGAACATTCGATGAGAAACGTGTGTGAAAACAAAAATAAAACAAAAATAAAAAAAGTAATGAGTAATTATTAAAAAAAAAACAAAAAAAAAATAAAAGTAATGAGATCTAGAGAGATTGAACATCTTTCTAAGTCTCATTACTTTTTTTTTTTGTTTTTAATAATCACACATTATTTTTTTTTTAATTAATTATTTCCACGCATTCACTGTTTGTTCAAAGGAACTAGTTCGATCAGTAGACTCACCACGGAAGTGGCGGCTTCAGGATTATTGGTTTTCGTAACGAAATTAATCCTGTCTCTGGCGTTCACTTTGAGAGGCGTGCCAAACGTGTTAACATTCGCGTGTTGATTCTCAGTCTTTTCGACACTGTATCTCTTATTGCTCTCTACTCCATTCACCATGAGATTGACGACCGCTCTGTTATTCAAATCCGAGGAAGCCAGACTCATTCGAAGGATTTCACCTCCCAACGGCATGGGATATCCCACCTGACCATGTTTCGATCCACTACCTCCATTTCCGAAAGACCATTCAGCTTTTCCCTCATCTAAGGTGCCGGCCTCCTCGGCCCACACGGTGATCAATTGTCTAGCATATTTGACTCTCTCCACCACCGAAATCAGGGTGCAAGCATCCGTCATGTTCACGGGATCCGGTAGATTCGTCAGCGCGTGTCCACCCATGTCTAGTTTACCTTCCATGATGTCGCCCTTTCTCCAGACCGAGTTGTCGTCCACGTACTTCCTGCTGACTGCGCTGGAATTGAATTCGGGATCGTGACTGAGTCCGAATAAATTCTCACCGTTCATGTCGATACCACCCTCCATGGTTGCGCCAGATTGTTTGTTCAGGTAGAGATCGTCCACTTGTGATTCTAGGTATTCTTGTGATCGTATCACGGCAGAATCTACGTAGCCCTTGTAGACAGCGGTTGAGTCTACATCCGTGTCATCGACCTTCGACAGATTCAATATCTTGTTGAATCCTGCATTCAGATCCGATTTCATTTCTCGTCTGTTAGACTTTCTCTGTTCCAGATCTACGTAGTGTTTGGTCGCCACGTCCTTGGGATTCGTGGGAGTGGCCACGTTCGTTATCTTGTTAGAACTGGCATTCAGTTCCAAGTGCATCGTTTTCTGAACGTATCTATTTCTCAGGTGTTTGCTGAATCTCACGTGAGAGTCGTCCGCGTATTTCTTGGTCGCGGCATCCGTGGGATCTATGGGATTTGCGACGTTCACCAAACGTTTAGATTTCAGATCGAGATCGTTGGTCATGGTTTTATCCACGTAATTATCTAGCATGATTCGTTCGAAATCGGCGTTCCCCCTGTCGACATATTTTTTAGTCACAGCATCTGCGAGATCTATCGGCTCGGGAAGATTGTAGAGCTTCTTATCGTTCATGTTCAAAGGTTCCTCTCAAGGTTCATATCTCCGAATGTAATGTTCGTCCAAGTTGGCAACGTCGTAACCATCATCTACTTCGAGCGTCTTCCTCTTCTTTTTTAGGTTGACTTTTTCGTTGTCACTTCTACCAAATTTATCGACTGGCATGTTGTTTTGAGATTTTTTGTTTTTAAAAAAATATATTTCAAACACAGTTTATTAAAAATGAATTATTTTATTTTTATTTTTCGTTTTTATTCGATTAAAATTTTTTTTACCTTTATATGTTATAAAAAAAAAATCTCTCTCTAATGTAAATCATTGAGAATGTCTTGAAACCGATCTCCTTCAGATCATCTTTTGAGAACATAAAGACACAGGTGACCCCAAAACACTTGATCTGGGGATTGCACTCGTTCCGTGTTGTAACAAACCATCGATTTGTTGAAGTAGTTCTTTATTTCTTTCAGCGGTGAGATTCCGTAGCTGTCGAAATGATAATTCTTCTTCCCGTTCTTGAACCACGCCACCCAGTGAGTGCCTTTACCCGATAAATTGTCAAGATTTAAAATTTCGCATTCAGATTGTCGAGATCTTCTCTTCGGCAAGGCATCTCTAGAAAACATGCCTAGAAAATCTTTGATTTTCAAATCCTTCACCGCATTCAACAGATCGATGTTGGATAGGGGTTCGTTAGGTAAGATGACACCTTCTACTGATATCTCTATTTTCTTATTTATAAATGCGTATATATTTTTTTTTAATTTATTTATTTTATTATAATTCACTAAAATGACGTTATTTTTTTTTTAGGTTTTTATTTTTCTTTTTAAACTAACTCTATCGACTTCCATAATCTTGAATCCGTCTAATTCCTTGACTTCTATAATCTTGAATCTGTTTAATTCCTCTTGATTTTCTGGAATCCTATCATCCTTAATCATATCTGGAATCCTATCATCCACAATCATATCTGAAATCCTATCATCTAAAATTAGATTCAAAGTCCAGTGTCCGAGTGCCAAAGTGCTTATTTTATCATCTAACATGAATCTCTTATCATCGTCGGCCGTCAGCGAAATCTTGTTGACTATTTCGGTATACAAGTCGTGATTTTCACTTCGAATCGATTTCATAATCTTATACACCAGACCACTTCCTAACAGACAATCTTTATACTCTTGGAAAGAGATGTTTTTCTTCACCACACACGCTTTAACCCCTTTGCACTTCTTGATCTCTTCATCTTCTAGACGATAAGCATACAGTTTGGGTCTCAAGCCCACGAATTCGAGGATTTGTCTACCGCCGCTCTCGTCCTTAAATTTACCCAACACCTTCTTGTTGTCATTCGATTGAATGTTGGATGGGTGATCGACGAGATAATTGCTCGTGTCGAACCACGCGGCCATGTCCGGAGATATATCTCGGTAGACATCTTTCGTCTCTATCTCATAAACTAAACTGTCTGTATCGGTGAACAGTAGTTTGGCTTTATCACCAAATTTTCGTTTAACGTAATCGTAGTGAAACTCGTACATCAATCGCTTGCTGATATCTAAGATGATCGGTTCGAGATAATACGGTTTGTCGAACTTCAGGTGCGTCTTTTGCATGTGAACTGCCACTAGATTTTCATCGAATATGGTTCGGTGTTTGTAATTGGGTTTCGCCACTAATTTTTTAGCTCTTTTCTCAGACGTGACGTGTCGAACGTCGGTTCTCTTCCTGATGTTTTCCATCGATTTACCGTACACGCAGTTGTTCATGAGTTTGAAGAAATTTTTTTCGAAATCGTTCTCAGCTCGAATTCTGAGATTCGTGTTGAGATTGATGTATTTTTTCATCCAAGGCTCTTCGTCGAATTGAATGATGCAATGTATGTCGACTAATTTCATCCCGTAATCGACGTATTGTTTCAAATTCTCACTGTAGACGACGTAGTTATGTTTGTTAAATAAATTGGGAATGAGTTTTTCCTTGTCTCCTTCGTTCGGTTCCATTCGTTCGGGAGCCAGCAGATAAACGTTGTGTAGATCGTGTATTTCTTCCGGATAGTTCAAATCGACTTCTAAAATGCAAGGATAGTCTCTCCATTTTTGCATCTCTTCCTGACAGGTCACTCATTCGAAATTTCCAATCGGTAAAGGATGACTCATAGCCCAACCGTACAGATTATTAGCGTCCCAATACTGTATGTATTTATTCGATCGTTTTGAATCGAAACCTTCTTTCATGTAGGGATTGTTAGCTTCAGAATATCTGTGGGAGATCATCGAGATGCCACCTCTTGCAGCCCTTTCGAACATGAGCAACATGTTCACGTCAGATAATAATTCCAATTGGACTTCGGTGGTCTTCAACAGAGCGTCCCACGCCAGACCGGGTGTGGTGAAATACCAAGCGGGATCCAGATCATAATTTCGACGACAGACGTCTCGAAAATTTTTGAACACGTCTGCCAAGAGCAGAACGTCGGTCTTCAGATAGAGATCGTGATAATCTCTCATGGTTTTCATATCAAATGATTTCCACACGTTTTTGGCGTGTTCGTAATTCTCGTCGGAAATTTCGGATTCATATAATTTTGAATAAAAATCTTCTTTCGAAGGTAGTGCGGTGTCGTCGAATCTCTTTAGATCGTTCATGTAATTGTAAGGATAGACTCCTTTCCTCAACATGACGTCTACTCGTTCTCCAAAATGTTCGCTCGTGATTTTAAATTTATCCTTGCTCATGTTATCGACTAATTTTTCCAGAGCGGTTGACATGAATTTAAAACTGTCGATGAAACGCATGCCTCTATGAATGAATGTCGTTTTTTCTTTCAATGTCTCTCCGTCGATTACTCTTTTCTTCTCCATGAGCTTCCATTTCGTGAATGAAATGTATCTTTCTTCACTGTTCACGATGCAGTTTAATTCTTCGTGGGAGGTGCTGAGATTTTTTATGAACAGATGACTGTCGTAACCTGAGAGATTGTGAAATATCACCGGATAGAAAACGGCGTCTCGATATTTTAAATTAACTTTCTGTGAGCCAGATGGCGATACAGACCTGTGTAATGATCGTGGTCTCTGACCTTCTTATTTTCCTCCAAATTCTCGTCGAATGATTGTCTGCATATGTGACATTCGGTGGCTCTGTTATTTTCGTCCTGCTGCTCTCGCGTGATGATCATTTTTGCATGAGTTTTGAATTTGTCGTATAACATTTGAATTTTCGATTCTAACTCTTCCACGAACCTTTGGGCCATGTCGTCGTCTTTGCACTGTTTCGTGTAGGTGAAGGGACCCATGTCATGTTGCGAGTCAAAAGCACATTTCACGTAAATCCAATAACCCGAAGGCGTGTGTTTTTGATATCTTTCGACGTAACTTTGAAGAGCGTTAGGTTGGCAGGAACTCATTTTCACGGTGAAACATTCGAAATCAGCGTACACGATGAATGGTACATTTAGCCTTCTATTGCGATTTTCAAACTTCACGATGGTGTTGGGTTTGGGCATTTCGACGGCGACACCTTGATTTTCATTGCAACATTCCTGATGTTTCGCTAACAATTTTTCGCTGTGAAACGCGTTCATGCAGTTGCAACATAAACATATCTTATGTTCATGTTTATTATTTTGTCTCGACAGTAATCGGCTCGGATGTTTAACCCAACAATAATGACGATTGTCACCATTCAAAATCAATAATAAAATAATCATCTTTTCTCTTTCGAGATACAAAGTCTGTCTGAGAGGATAGATCGTTCGTTTTTCATCGTCATATCCCAAGACGTTCACCGCTATGGTGGGATTTTGAGCTTCGAAATGTTCGATGTGTTTTAACTGCATTGGAAAAGTCACTCTGGTCCAATCGAGATTTTTAGAAGTCTCCTCGTAATAAGAAACTCTCTCAGGATGGATTTTGACAGGGTATAATGCAGAAGTGACTGCCCATTTAAAACACTGATCATCTTTATTTCTCACGTTGAACACGGAGTGTTTTGTAGCTAAGAAATACAGTAATTCCACGTAGGAAGAATCTTTCAACGAATCATTTTTAGTTATATGAATTTCGAGTTTCAACACCTCATCGAACGTCCAATTACTACCTTCATGTTGATAATTCGCGAGAGACGTCAACATCTTGTCTTTCATCTTTTCGAAAAAGTCTGATAAATCTGAACCTCGAAATATGGGTCCGACGTTAGATCTGAAATATGCATTTGTCACGAAGCTCTAGCCAGACTTCACATCGATTTTATTCATCATGCAATGGAGTATCATCTTAATTTTTAGTCCCACGTTCATGTGTTCGCGAAACAAATCCAATACTTTTTTCTTCACCCATTCCATGAACAATTTCGGATCGATTTTCTTGAACGAGGGAACCACGTCGAAAGTTTTAAAAATGCCTTTGATCGCACTCTCCCATTCTGCAGGCTTCAATTGGAATAGTTCCATGACGAGTCATGCTACATATTCTTCTCCTTTCCCTTCATTGATTGCTCGTTGAATTTCGCTCGATATATCTTGTTTTTCTAGAATCTGAAGTGCATCACTCGTTTTCGTTTTAGTTTTTCTTTTCTTTTCTTTTGACACTTGAAGTTCTTCAATGGCTTTTCGTTTAGTCGTCTTCTTATTTTTCTCAATCAAAACGTTTTGGGGTTTTTTCGACGCTGGCATTTCGATTCCTTTTACTATCTTTTTCTTCTTCTCATTTTTCACAACCAATGCATTTTTTGACGTCATTGCTATCGACATTTCATTTGCCTGTCTATCATTTCACAAATGTTCCTGTATGACTTCAATTTTTTTTTGATTTAGTTCTATGATTTCTGAAATGTGGAATTTTTAATAGTTTACAAATCTCGATTAACTGAGGTATGGTTTTCTCATTTAAATTTTCCATTTTTTTATTTGTTTGCTCCATTTGTAAGAATATTTTTTTTCGAATTTTGTATTAAAATAATTTGTTAAAAAGTTTTGTTTTTTTACTCTTTATATATATAAAAAAGAATTTTTTTTAATTTTAATTTTTTCTTTAATGTTTTTTATTCAAAACAATTTACGATCGCTTTTATTTCTTGTTCGCAATACGAACACGTTTTCTTGTCTCTAGAATAACATTCCTTACAATAACACAAATGTGCACATGGTAGAAACAAAACATTTGCAGAGTTGTTTTCGCAAAGCAGACACATGTTCACATCACTCGACTCCTTCTCAATAGATAATAACCCGTTTGCTTCTTTCATGAATCGAATCAAATCTTCTAAAGTCAAGAATTGAGATAACGTCTTGTTTGCATAATTCAATGTATTATACAATTGTTCCTTCGTGTATCCGGATTGTAAAATACCCCTTAATCAACTTTCGTTTTTATTTCTTTCCCATTCTTCGTTTTCAATTTTAATCAATCCTAATGTCTGGATCTTCTTCAAATAATCGCAACGACCTTTGGTATCTTTTATGTGATCTGCCAACGGTTTGTCATTAGGTTCCCAATTCATTAAATGTGTGTTACAACAAAAACATTTAACTCTGTCACTTTTACCCACATAAATGAAACCCGCAGCAGCTAAATCTTCGGGTTTTTGAGCAAGATGCGAAGGCCAATTTTTAAACGTTTGAAATCTTGCACGTTTTAAACTATAATTCGGATATTCGGATTTAATCATTGTTTTTTTTACCTCAAAATTGGGTTTGTAAGAATATTTTTTTCGAATTTTGTATTTAAATGATAATTTGTTAAAAAGTTTTAAAATTGTTTATATATATGTTTTAATTCCTTCAAAAAAAAAATTAATCAATTTTTTATGTTGTTAACGTGAAAAAAAAATTAAATTAATACGAGAAAAAAAGGATGTTAAATTTAACTTTTTACTTACATATAAAGAGAAAAAAACTTCTACAAAAAATTTTTTTTTTCACATTGAAGAAAATTAAAATTAAAAAAACTTTTTTTTTTATATATATATAAAGATTAAAAAAAAAAAAAAACTTTTTAAACAAATTATTAAAATACAAAATTTAAAATATACATTATTTGCAAGAATTCATAAAATAAAAAACCAAATAATCAATCATGACATCAACACCTAAAAGATGCAAATTGAGTATTGAAACGAGTCAAAATGTATAAGAAATTTGGTTCTAAAATCTATAGATTACAACAACACGATTCCATCGAATTGAACGAGGTCGAGACGAAGGGCTTAGAGCACAAATACGACAAATATAGCATGCCTCTGAAATTGGATGAAGCCACGCTCAATTTGTTTTACGAGTACGGAAGCGATCTGCAGAATATCATCATCGCCAAAGATAGAGAATTCGACAAGGATGATTTGTCGTTGCCCTATGGAAGTTACATATTTCCAAACATCTCACTTGAACTCGTGAACAAATCGGGTGGTGAGAGCATGTTGACCGAAGTAAAAAAACTAAAAAAAGTAAAGATAAACATTCAACACATTTTCGAAAAAGGAGAAAACACGAGTGTCAACATGCTAATAACGGACTTGGAAATATAAACAATGGAGAGATTGATTTTTAGCGAAGAAGAAGGAAAAAAAAAAGTAATGAGATCATCTTTAGATATCATTACTTTTTTTGTTTTCCTTCTTCACTATTACCCATATATTATAATAACGTTTCCTTTTTTCTTAAATTTCAGCGTCGATTCTTCTTTTCTTTTTTTCTTTTTTTGTGATATGCTACATTTTTATAACAACACATTTGTTTATCCGAATCATAATTATGAACGAATATTGTGCATCTCTTGGTAACACTCGCATCATTACCATTCTCTTCAGAAGATAGTGGTGACGGTGGAAAACGTCTCATTCTTTTAAATTTCAACCACATATCCCGATCTTTATTTAACTCTTTTATCAGTTCTTTCCTAAGATATCCATCATTAGCGTCTAATCATTTTTCGCACTCTATCTCACGATATTCATCATTATCGTCTAATTGTTTTTCCACCTTTTTATCAATTTTATATATTATTTTATACTTTCTATGATTTATATTTATATAATTTTTTTACATTATAATAACATATTCAAAATCGGTATATTTTTAAACGGTGAATTCTCACCAAACAACAAACCCTTGCCGAGTCGCTCAACGTTCTGTCCACTCTTCAGATAGAGACCGTTTCCACTCAAAGAGTTGTCACCTCTAACGGGTTCTAGATACAATCCTTTACCACTGTCATCTACGTGGACGCGACACACGGCTCCTCCCTTCTTCAAAAACAGTGCCACCCATTAATTTCTCAGCTGCCGAACTCGTGAGTCCCGTGAGAGCTCCCATGCCGAGAGTCTTTCTGAGAAAGGGTAATGCCTTTGTGGTGAAGGGCAATGCTCTTGCGGCGATTCCTGCCAATAGCGGTAGGAAACCGCCTTTCATTCTCAAATTGTATCTCAACTGAGCAGGACTCAATCTCACCGTCAACCCTCTTCCATCACGAATCGCTTTCTCCATCCTTTTGATTTGACTTCTGGTCCAGGCGATCGAATCCTGACCGCCACTTGTCAGATCTTCGTGAGTGAATTTGAATCTCACCGCCTCGCCTCGAGTTGTTAATGCTCTCTTAAGTTTCTTCTTCTGTCCTACGGATATGTTCACGTTTTTAACCACGTATTGTGTCATAATTTTTTTTTTAAATATATTTTCTTCAATTGTTTTTTTTTGTTTTAATGATAATTATATATATTAAATAATTTTTGTAAAATTAATATTGCATATATATTTATTTATTTATTTTATTTTTGTTATTTATTTCTATACACAATATTTTATTTTTTTTTGTTGCTTTTATATTTCTCTTATATGAAATTGTATCGTCACCCTTTCTCCGTGAAGATCTAACAGTTCACCATTTTGATCCGTCAACGTGGTTTTGAGACTATACAACGTGTCTAAAATCACTGGTAGATAAACTAAATTTCGAGGTCGCACCACCATCTTATAACCTGGTGACACGTTTGGAAAGAAGGAATAGATCGTCGGTTGAGCGCTACCATTGACGTAGCTTCCAGCAATCACATCCACGTTCACCAGAATGGTATTGACTGCGAGAATGTCAACCGTATTTTCAGATGCCGCGTGGTCTCGATACATCTATCGATCGAATCCCAACATCTTGCCTATAGAATCATCCGTATTGAAATCCACTCGAAAATTATCTTCCAAATCCAACATCGTCTGTAAGGTATTAGGATTGGGAGCGAGTCTGATCTTGTTGCTTCCCTTTCCATCTGTCTTCATTCACGTCTGAATGTAATTGTTCAAATCGTCTATGTCGTAACTTCCTTTGGGAATTCGAATCTCCAACCAATCCACTCCGTCGGAATACTTGAACGAGTTATTCTTTTCGGTGACGTTGGGAAAGGAATAATAAGTCTCCAGATTCACCAACGCCATCTCATATCTTTTCTCTCTATTCAATTCGATGGAGGGTTCGAATTTCGTCGCGAATCGAGTCGAATCGCCACTCACCATGATTTGAAAGGATTGTTTTGCAGCCGTATTCTCAGCTATCCGTTCTAACAATTCTCCTTGTTCGAACATTATATTTTAATTTTATTTCTATTTTTTTCAAAACTAATTATTTGAAGATTTATTATTTTCTAATTTTTTTTATTTTCACGCTCTATCTTATTATCATCAGAAACATAAAACTTGTCGAATCCGCACCGATATTTTCCGCGATTAAATTCACTAGTCAAATCGATCACGGCGAAATTGTAAAGTCCTCCATCCCAAACCCTCTTGCAGAATCTCCTGAATTCCGCCACGCTCATGTCGTTTGCGACGTGATCGCCGTAGATGTGATTGAGATTCTTGAGATCTTGGCGAAAGAGACATAGAAAATTAGCGTTCTCCCTTATCGTCTGCCTGGGCAATCGAAAATAATTCTGCGACAGGTAGAAACAGTCCACGTTGCTGTGTCGACCCCTAACGTAATACGATTCGCATCGGTTCTGTCTCTCCAAAAGCAGATCGTCGAAAATCATGAGATTCTTATCTTCCGATTTCAATTCTCTAGGATCCGGAACGTCGCTAGCGTTCTCATAAAATCGACACTCGACGTTCGAAGATGCATTTCTCTTCATCAATTCTATCGCCGCACTGTCCAAAATGGTCGAAAGAGGAGCTTCACTTTTGTCAAATTCCTCCCTACTTTCAAAGATTCTGGCTATGACGTCCTCGGGCAATCTGCGATCCATGCACTCGCGAAGCAATCTGTATTCGGGTTAAAACAAGCTCTTGCCAAACACAAACACTCTGTCGTAATCCAACCAGTCGGGTCGGGACAACAGATTCATCAACAGATTGGTCTTTCCACAATTCGATTTTCCCACTATCAAGCCTCTTATGCTTTTGGGAAAGAACTCGTTATTCGACCTCTCGGTCGCGGCGTCGTTCCAAGACATATCTTTAATGTTCATCTTTGTTTTATTTTTTTTTGTTATTTTAGATTTTTTTCAAACACAATTTTTTATGTTTTTTCTAACTCAGTTTTTAATATTATTATTTATTTATATTACACCGTCGCGAGTTCTCTTCAATCCGGATCCACTCGTCATTTTGGCTAAATCTTGTATGGGTACCACAGCATCCTTAAAATCTTTCCAACTTTTCGGCGTTCGCTCTAACGCAACTCGCTTCGCCGGCGGACTGATCAACTTGTCGATCAATGCGTCAGCTGCCCTCTTGCCAGCCACAGAAGCTATCCTACCACTGGCTTCGGAAGTGGCTTTCTTACCAGCGTCCAAAGCCGTCTTCTTACCGACCTCAAACGCGATCGATGCGAGGTTTCTACCCACATCACTCGTGAACGCTCGCATTATAGAATCGACGATGCCAGAACCGCCTTGAACGTAAGTTCTGACGTATCCCCTGTTCTTTATCACCAACATATTTTTTATTTTTATAATATATTTGTTTTCACTGGTAAATCGTTTGTTGTTTAAACACTTTTATTATTCTAGTGTAAAATTTACTATTTTTTTTATTTTATATATTTTATTTTGTTTCTCTGTACTTATTATATACATCAATCCTTCATTCGTTCATCAGCCTTTTATAATGGTTTTTATTTAAAACCTTCTGTCTTAACAATTCGTCAGATATAGTAACTATCCGATTATCTAATCCTGTGTTACCAGCACGTCTGCTTGCCATCAACAAACTCAATCTCTGAGACAGAGCGTCAAAATCGCTCGGAAGAAAAGTGGTTTCCACCCCTTTGCCAGTCACCGATTCGACGAACTTGTTATGCGAATTCCATATAGGTTTCACCACTTTTGTCCACTTGTAACCTCTGTTGGCTTTAGGTCTCGTCTCTCCGTCATCAATATTTCTCTTCATGGCATTGGTCTGAACCAGAATGTCGCCGTAATTGTTGTAATCCTGTTCCGTGTAATCACTAGGCTTGTCGTAAAGGAGCAATAAGCGCAGTCCGGAAGTTAATTCGTACCTATTCGGGCCGACGGTCAATTCATCGTCATCTATTTCCACTGTCGCCCACAAAAGTTCTACCGTCCGAATCCTTATAAAATCCATACAACAGATCTCTCTTACCACCATCCTCGGACGACGCGACGCTATCAGTGGTGATAGTCGAAGCTGTATCGTCGCTCTCGCTCACGTCGGTTTGAATCCCTGTGGGAACGTAATCCGGTGTAGATTGAAAGGAATACTGATTTGCAAAACTACCGGGCAACGAACCCATTCTCAAAGAACTCTCTTTTATGGGTCTCAATTCTTCAACTATCTCCTTCTTGCTTCGCTCTTGAACATCCGTCACGGGTTTAAATATTTTTGTGGCTTCGCGTCTGAGTTCAATCTCTCCAAGACGTCAGCTTCTGTCAGCCGATTGAATGCTCTTCTTGGCACGTTCATATTCGCTTAAAAGCTGACCTCGACGTTTGGCATCCATGTGTAAAAACATGTTTTCGTTTTCTAAATTATTAATATTTCCTTTAGAGTATGCTAACTTGAGTTATTTATTATTTTCAAAATTAAATGTATAATTATTTTTATGTTTTATGTTTTATGTTTTAAGTAAATAAAAATCTTCTGTCTTTAATATAATAACTAAAACCAGTTGAGGAAAAACATTTTACAAAATGAAACTTCGATAAATAGTTAAAAATATTAAAATAGCGTCCGTTTCAAATGTGTTAAAAATCAGAAAGAACATGAATAATTAAAATCTCGAATAAAATCATGTCAGTAAATGTAACGCTTTTCAAAAAAAAAATAACATCAATTAATCTTTTGAACTGTTTTCGCTTTCATCCATAGAATAGTTTTTCAGTTAAACCATTTAACTGACAATTGACTCATTTGAATAAAAACCTGTGATACATTTCGAGCGTGACAAATGGCGTTCTCAGTAAGTTTATACAGTAAATGTCACTTTGACATGCGACCTGCTTGTCAGTTTTGATAAAAACAGACTGATGATTGTAGACTGACACCCGAATGGAATGGTTAAACGCACCGAAGGCGCGCAGGGACGGTATGGGGAACAAGCCCCTTTCAACCCTTAGTGACTGGACAATAAAATCCACAGTGCTTCCTTCGTAAATAATTATATTCACGTGTCAGAACGAGCTTCATCGCAGAGTAACTCGGTGTAATGATACACATTATTTTGATAAAATTTATTATTATTTTACATTTGGATTCACATAGAGTTCTTCTCACCTTTTTTCGTGTGGCCGATCCTGGAGCATCTTCGCCAATGATGATTATAGCGCGCAGGAGCTCTATTTATACTGTACAAGTGGAGATACCCATCGTAGGATTTTCCAAAAAAAACTTAGTTTTTTCTGTTGAGTTTTGGAAAATCCCACTATGGGTATTCTCCCCACTTACGTCAGAAATGGGAGCGTCCAATAGTGGTCTGTTAAGTTTTGGAAAAATCCATTATGGGTATTCCCCCCACTTACGTCAGAAATGGGAGCGTCCAATAGTAGTCTGTTAAGTTTGGAAAAAACCACTATGGGTATTCCCCCTACTTACGTCAGAAATGAGAGCGCCCAATAGTAGTCTGTTAAGTTTGGAAAAATCCGGGTATTCCCCCCACTTACGTCAGAAATGAGAGCACCCAATAGTAGTCTGTTAAGTTTGGAAAAACCCCCGCCTCAAAAGCCGTTTGCCGATTCCGGGACACTGTCCCAGAATCGGCAAACCACCTTTTTTGATGCTGTCTTAGAATCGGCAAAGCTTTTTTTCGCGTTCACCAACGATAGATTGAAGGTTTAATCCGTGATGGGAACGTCGACAAAAATTTTTAAGTAAAAAAAAAAGTGAAAAATGTACAATTTCATACATTTTTCACTCTTTTGAAAAACGTGTACATTCGACAAGTTCGCCAACGGGTATTTGAACGTTAAAAGTGCGATCTAGAGGTCTCAAAATAATAGCCGATTCTGGGACACCCGACATTTTTGTGAACAAGCGTGTGATTTAACACTGAATCCTACGATGGTAAACGTCCGTGTACGTGTACGTGTACGGTACATGTACAACGTGTCCTTGAATCGGCAATTATCACCTACTATCAAGTGCGTAAATAATTTACATCGAATATCTTTCAGTCCTGCAATTTTCCGATGATCTTCCCGTGTATGTTCAGACTGAGTGTTAAACTAGTGGGAATATTTTGAAAAATGTAAGAAACCCAACGTCTTAACTTCCCTCCTTGCAAAAACGTCGCGTGTCATCTCGTGGCTTACTAGCCCCACTTTGACGAAAAATGTAAAGTGGGTGTCGAGAACGTCGCATTCGACAAAAACGCGAAACATGTATTTTTTCGTCGGTCTTTCAAAGTGTCTCGTCGACGATTTCGGCGAGAATCTCTTAATTGGGGAGAAAAAAATTCAATTGCGTGACAAGCGGAATGGAGAAGGCTTGGTACCACATCAGAGAGAGAGAGAGAGAGAGAGAGAGGGGGGGGGGGAAGAAGAGCGAAAGAGAGAAACTGAAGCGTAATTCTTACCTGAATTGTTTTCGTAATAATAATAAAGTAGATATATATATATATATATATATATATATATATATATATATATATATATATATATATATATATATATATATATATATATATATATATATATTAGAAATAAAAAGAGGGGGTGGGCAGAGAGAGAGGAGAATCCAAATGGGATGATTGAAAGTATTATAATACCTTAGGCGGTCTGATATGCCATCTCGGAAAAAAGACTGAAAAACAACCCAACTACTTAATGAATACATTTTAAGGAAGCTTCACATCAAAAGCAATCGCACACATCTATTTTATTCGTTGGCCAGAAGCTCAACACTACTTGCGGAAGTCATTAACTTTCGAATATAAAAATATTAGGTTTACGAGTCGATGAGAGAGAGAGAGTGAGAGAGAGAAAGGAATTAAAACGAAATTCTTACTTCGAATAATAGTTTTCGTAATAATAATAAAGTATATATATATATATATATATATATATATATATATATATATATATATATATATATATATAAATAAAAAATCAGTTGATTATTTTACTATTTAGTGAAACGGTTTATTTATTTAATTTTTTTCGATGTTTAATCAGAAAAAAATTACGACACGATGAGAACAAATTTCGAGAATAAAATTCACCTGAAAAAAATATGTCTCAAAGATTCGATTGAGAATTTAAATTTATATCACAAAAGCGACATGAAAATCGTCGTCATACTTGTATTGTTGTCGACAAGATGAATAGCGTTGAATTTCAGAGAATCTACCTTATTTGTTCCGAAGTTACCGAAAAAGAATCCAGAAAATACGAACGAGTGGCGGGACAGAAAAAAATAATCTCTTCGTATTCGACGCTCTCGAAGGCCGTTACGTGTATGTCTTCAAACATTTTGAGAGCGGAACATGACAACCAACAGGGACTCTGAACGCGATATGGATACATTCTGGGCGGTTGATAAAGATGTTTTTCGGCAAAAGAGATTCGTGAACATACTGAGACTGAGATCCTACTACCTCCACGATATTCGGGAGTGGGGAACACGACAACCAACAGGAACTCTAAAAGCGAGGGATGGTAAAACAAAATGAAACAAATTTCATAGTAAAGGACAATAACTCTGACAGGAATACGGCGAATAACACCTACAGGTCAGACAACGATACGACATGCTAAATATGATGTCATTCCATCAATTATTTTAAAAGTTATCGAGTTTAGAAAACTCGTTGAGTTTTCGCTAATGGATACAGCGCCATTCACATGACACAGCTGGAAATGTAACAGAAAGAAACTGCATCGGAAGTGCGTCACACAACATATCTTTTTCCAGACATGAACTGAAAGGACTAGTATGATTCGCTGCCTTTTTATGTACAACGTTTATTATCACAAGAGTGATTGTTTTAAAATTTAGTTTAACTGTTTTAACCGCTGATGAAGCGCACTGGAAGTAGGGGCGTAGGAAGCTTATAATATTGGGGGGGGGGGAGTATTGTAAACATGAGCTTCTAGGGGACAGCATGACCGCTCTGCGTAGCCGAACCCGGGGGAGAGTGCGGGAGGGGGATACCAGGAAAATTTGTGAAATATGAACTACTGAGAGCTCATTTCCTCGCTTCTCAAGTGAAAAAATCAAGGTATCGTTGCTGTTAATTTTTGGTGTTTATCGCTTTACCTAACATGAAAAGCAGACGACACTTGCAAAAACAATTCTTGAATTAACTAATTTATTTCATTTTTTGTCTCCAAAACATAGGTTATGACCCCTCATTGGAACGAGCTCGACGAGCTCGTTCCAATGAAGGGTCATAACCTATGTTTTTGATGAAAAAAATGAAAAAATCATGAAATTTAACTGGCGATTTTTTAGAATAGCGCTGGCCGGTTTTGGCCGTTAGGTTGGGTAAAGGGTTAAAGGAGGAGGTATGTCAGAGAGGAAGATCTTAACCTGTTGAGCATCAAATCAGTCAGTGACATCGGTAACCATCTTTTCTATGCACTGCAAATGGTGTAGATCATACAGTTTTTATATGCGTTTGTATGATGTAGAATATGCAGATGTATGTGGTTATTTTCGTGTAGATACTAGATATGATTTACAAAGTTTTGGATTTTTTTTTTGGTGGGGGGTGTAAATACCCCCCTTATCCCCCCCCCCCCCCTCCCCCGGTTCCTACGTCACTGACTGGAAGCGTCCTTAAAGGTTGTTACCAACTTTAATTCAACCTTTCTACGATAGCGAACCGTCTCGGACATATACGGTATGGGATCTTAGTTCGCTGGGCGAAACCTTTTGTTCACAACAATACACTTCAAAAACGGCTCAGAGATACCAAGCGCGCAGCGTCCGAACGTCTAGGAAACATTTCTCTTTCGATAGTCGTTCAGCCAAGAGAAAGTTCACAGCAGCTCTCGTGCCTGGCAGAACAAATTTTCAATCAACATTAACCAAAACATACACACAGTAGTTATTCACCAGAATGAGTGAAGAAAATAAATTCTTTCATATTCAAAACCAGTTCTTTTTCTACAGGTGACAATATAATACTGAGTAAACGAATCGATGTTTTGGGGAGAGCACTTACCCTTTAACAAAAAAACTCCGAAATTCATACTTCAAAATGTTTTTTAATTATTATTTTTTTCGTTTTTATTATTTTTTCACTTATTCCGAAAAAATCGTAGGTATTAGGAAGTTAGTCGTGCAATACATCAAATGACAGGTCTCGACGCAAAGAGTTCGAAAATGAACAAACCAAGCATTCCCGAAGGGGTTGGGGTGAGGATAAGTGCACCAAAACGTAAGTTTTCGAAAGGTAGTCATGTAATATATCAAATAAAAGATCTCGATGCGTTGAGTCCGAAAATGAAGTGACCGACCCTCCCCGAGTGGTGGTGGCAAGGACGTTAAAACCGTAAATTTTCGAAAGCTAGGCATGTAAGCTGTCAAATGAAAGTTCTTAATGCGGAGAGTTCGAAAATGAGGTGACTTACACTCTCCGGGATGGGTGTGGGGTGGGGCTAGGTACCAAAACGTAAGTTTCCAAAAGCTTGGCATGTAGTACATCAGATGACAGGTCTCGACACGTAGAGTTCGAAAATGAACTGACAGACCCTCCTCGAGGGGATAGGGGCAAAGCATAAAAAAACGTAAGTTTTCGAAACTTCAGCAAGTAAAACATCAAATGAAAAGTCGAGATTGATTGATTGATTGATTTGATTGATTGATTGATTGATTGATTGATTGATTGATTGATTTTGCAATATACATGACACAAATAAAGATGATACATACAGTAGTAAAGAGTGTTTTAAGGATACAAAAAAACTGTAAATTAACACTACTCAAGCATGACAATATCAATGTATATTGCAGGGAGACAATATAGCCAGATTGGCTCTCTGCCTATTGTCTCCCAAGCTGTACATTGCGCAACCTTAAACCAGACTGTTTTACAAGTATGTGTTTTACCTAACGTGGCTAAAGAGCAGGGAAACAATTGGATAAGATGAGATAAGATAAGATGGCCCAGCAGTCAGCTGAAACAATGGCACACCTCCTGGTACATGTACTTATTTTTTGTTATTAAAATACACACTATGAGGAAACTACTACAGAGACCAAAAGGTGTACGATGGGTGATCCAGACCAGTGCTAGGGATATGTTGAATACTAATTTAGAAGATTAAACAATTGCATTAGAAGTAACGTTTTCTTACTTCACGTTCCTCATAACGTATTGTAACTATAAGAGTAGGGATTACCATACAAGGAGTTCACTACATGAGAGTTAGTAATTTGGTACGCAATGAGAGAAGAACTGGGGGCCCAGAGACACCTAATAGCAAATCTCCTTAGTCTATTAGACGGCGAAAAAGCATTGTGTCTCTATCAAGGACTACAGTCGGGGCAATATGGATTATTGCAATCAACATTGTTCGGGTATGATGAGAGAAAAAAGGTCCTTAGTTCTTTTTTAAATCGACGTCTGTTCGGTATACTTCTGATATTGCTATCTAACGCGTTCCAGATTTTGGAGCACGCGTTTGAGGGTAGGAAATCGAGAGATTTAGTTCGCGTTTTATTGGATTGAAGAAGTCCAGTTCTTCTGCTCGACCTGCCTGTTGGATTATCGGTTACATTAAAATAGTTTTCTAAAGAATCAGGCAGGTTTCCATGATACCAATCGAATACAAATAAGCACGTCTGGAGTTTATAGAGGTCTTCAACTTTTAATACTCTATTACTGCGAAAGAGGGAGTATGTATGTGCATTATATCTCTTATTGCTTACAATGCGCAAGGATCGCTTCTGTAACATCGTTAGCTTATGTACTGACCTCACATTTCCCCACACGTTTATTCCATACATTAAGTGAGTATGCACTAAGCCAAAATAGAGGGTTTTCATGGCATCATGGGGAAATATGGTCTTCACTTTATTAAGGGCAAAATTTGCATGAGCTATTTTAGAACAAAGTTGAGATACGTGATATTTATAGGATAAATTCTCGCCGAGGTGGATTCCTAAGAATTAATTGATTTTTCTGTACAATCTGAGCCCACCCTACTTATTTCCTGGCCATTTATTAAAATCCTTGGTAAAGGTGTAAGTAATTTTATTTTATTGGAAGGATTAATTAGAATGTATTTGGTTTTTGCGGCATTTAAGGATAGCTGGTTCGCGCAACACCAATTAAATACATTCTCAAGCTCTCTGTTTAGGTAAGGAATTAATTGAATTGGGTCGCGTTCCGAGGAGTGCACGGTAGTATCATCTGCAAATGGCAGCAGATTCAGAGAAGTGGCATGACAAATATTATTGACATATAATAAAAACAACGTTGGACCGAGAATGGATCCTTGGGGAACCCCGTGTGTTATCGGGACCAAGTTGGATTGTTGACCACCATATGCGACAAATTGCTTTCTTCCCAACAAATAGCTTTTGAACCAATTTAGACTTAGTCCTCTTATATCGTATCTTTCTAGTTTGTTTAGTAGGATGGAGTGATCTATAGTATCAAATGCTTTAGAAAGGTCAAGAAATAGGGCAAGCGTCTTGTGTTCACTTTTTTTATTATTTTCATCAGCCACACTTTTGAGCAGCTGCATGACAGGGTGCATAGTGCTATGTCTCTTTCTGAATCCATATTGGAAAGGATGCAATATATTAAACCGGTCTAAAAATGTTAAGAGTCGTGCAGACATGAGTTTTTCTAAGATTTTTGAGAAAGTGGGTAATAGGCTGATAGGTCTATAATTAGTAAATTTATGCTCATCACCGGATTTGAATAAGGGAATGACTTTGGCAATCTTCATTCTATCTGGGACAGTACCGTGTGCAAACGAGCAGTTGATGATGTGCGTTAGTGGGGTAATAACATAGTCAATACTAAGCTTGACAATGTCTGAACTGATGTTGTCACAGTCTTAACTATTTTTGGTTTTAAAGATTTTACAATATTTCTAATTTCTATGTCACACACTGGATTGATGTAAAAATTTCCAATTGAACGTTCATCCATGTAGTCGTAAGAAGATTTACTTGATTTAAGTATATGTTCGCTTGTAATCTTGCCAATATTTGCAAAGTATGTGTTTTGTTCACACGCTATTTCATTTGGGTGATCAGTTTTTTTGTTATCTTTCATAAAGAAGCTGTAAGGTGTCAAATGAAAGTTCTTAATGCGTAGAGTTCGAAAATGAGGTGACTTACACTCTCCGGGGTGGGGGTGAGGTGGGGCTATGTACCAAAACGTAAGTTTCCAAAAGCTTGGCATGTTGTACATCAGATGATAGGTCTCGACACGTAGAGTTCGAAAATGAAGTGACAGACCCTCCTCGAGGGGAAAGGGGCAAAGCATCAAAAAACGTAAGTTTTCGAAACTTCAACAAGTAATACATCAAATGAAAAGTCCAGATGCGTAGAGTTCGACAATAAAATGAGGACACCGACCCTCCCCGAGGGGTGAGATGGGCAAGGGCGTCAAAACGCGAGTTTTCGAAAACTAGGCATGTAATATATCAATAAAACGTCTCGACGTATTCTTAATGAAGTGAATGACCCCCCCCCCCCCCCCCCCCCCCCCCCCCCACCTAGGGCTAGCGTGGGTTTGAAGGTGCAGGAAAATAGTAAGTTGTTTTTGTGAAAATTTAAGTACTCTGCCAATTTTTAATTATTTTTTTCGGAATTATTATTTTTTCATTTATTCCGAAAAAATCGTAGGTATTACGAAATTATTCGTGCAATACATCAAATGAAAGATCTCGATGCATAGAGTTCGAAAATGAACAGACCAGCCATTCCTGAAGGGGTTGGGGTGAGGACAAGTGCGTCAAAACGTAAGTTTTCGAAAGGTAGTCCTGTAATACAGCAAACAAAAGGTCTTAATGCGCAGAGTTCGATATGAAATGGCCGACTCTCCCCGAGGGGGTGGGGTGGGGGCAAGGGAGTCAAAACGGAAGTTTTCGAAAGTTAGTCATGTAACACATCAAATGAAAGGTCTCGATGCGTTGAGTCCGAAAAGGAAATGATCAACCTTCCCCGAGGGGTGGGGAGGGGCAATGGCGTTAAAAACGTCAAGTTTCGAAAGCTAAGCATGTAAGCTGTCAAATGAAAGTTCTCAACGCGTAGAGTTCGAAGATGGGGTGACTGAGACTCCCCGGGTGTGGGGTGGGGAGGGGCTAGGTATCAAAACGTAAGTTTCCGAAGTTCGAAAATGAAGTGACCGAGCCTCCTCGGGGGATGTGGGCAAGGTGTCAAAAAACGTAAGTTTCGAAACTTCGACAAGTAATACATTAAATGAAAAATAGATGCGTAGAGTTCGAAAATGAAGACACGGTCCCTACTTGAGAAGTGGGTCGGGGCAAGGACGTCAAAACGTACGTTTTCGAAAACTAGGCATGTAATACATCAATGAAAGGCCTTGGCGTGTACAGTTCGAAAATGAAGTGAATGCCCCTCTCCCCTCCGAAGGCTGGGGTGGGCCTGAAGGTGCAGAAAAATAGTAAGTTGTTTTTGTGAAAAGGTAAGTACTCTGGCATTTTAATCTGACTTTATCTTCATTTTTTATGTGATTTCATCATCAGTCATTACACTAATTCAATTATTCGTGCAGGCTGATAAATCTGATGCATACTCATTCACCTACCTTGATATAAATGTTCATGTGTTTCGTCACGAATCATTATGAATTGAATTATTGCGCAGTGGTAGAGAGGGAAGTTCGCGAATGATTGTTTTCTTTTTCATGTGTTTTTTAAACGCGTACCCCCATACAGTGGCTATACAATAATGAAGAACATTACAGGAGAATATATGATGTCGTTGTGTGGTGTTTCTCTCTGTTAACGAAAAACCATTCTATTGTTTTGTGTGGAGGAAAAACACTGATGTTTTCATGTTTTCTTCACATCCAGTGGAGCAAAAAAGACAACAACAGGTGGATCAATAGTGTGTCATCATGCCATTCCATCGAGTATGTTAAGAGTTATCATCGAAAAACACAAACTTTGGCAAAAAAATACTAAGTCCATGAAAGGACAAATAACTCTGACAAAAATACGGTGAATAACACCGAGATCCAGGGGTGTTTTGCTAGGGAAAAATCGGGGGGGGGGGGGGATCGGTAACACCATCTAAGCGGAGCGCCACTATCGGTTGGCGCGTAGCGTGCCCAAATATTCTGGCAAAAAATGCCTCCCAGAATGGCGCAAATGGCACTTCCCGGGCCTTTACCGAAAATATTTGGGGGGGGGGGGGCGTTCCCCCCCCCCCCCCCGTGCACCGTTGGCATGACGCCACTGCCGAGATCGAAAGCTAGGGGTGGGGTCAGACATCTATGAGATACACATTGGCATACTGAAGATGTCATTTCAATGAGTATTTTTTTTTTAAAAAAAAAACAGTATTATTACGTCCCTTGAGTTCCAATGTGTTCTATGTGCCTACTGGCACATAGAACACATTGGAACTCAGAGGACGATTAGTCTTTCCCCAAATACCCCAGTCGAGAAATAATTCTATTTTTTGTTATCAGATTCACCTCTGACTCTTTTTCTGTTAGCGTAACGCCAAAAACACTTGAGGCTAAACACATTAGTGTCAGTCCTCCGTGGGAAACGACGCGTAATCAAAGTTGTTGTTGTTGTGTGTGTGTGTGTGTGTGTGTGTGTGTGTGTGTGTGTGTGTGTGTGTGTGTGTGTGTGTGTGTGTGTGTGTGTGTGTGTGTGTGTGTGTGTGTGTGTGTGTGTGTGTGTGTTTGAGGTTAAAAAATCGCACTGGCACAGACATTTCATATTGAAACGTTTTTTTCTTTTAATATGCCGCTGAAAAATTGTTTTCATTTACTGAACCCTGATTGGTTTCAAACATGACAAAAAGTACATAAAATTGGTTTAAACTAAGTTATGAGCTTAGGAACTGGTTAAACTGACTGGCAAAAATTGATGTTATTCATTGATGGGCTCTAATTTAGTCCTTACAAGGATGTTACGCAAGCTTTTGTTTTTCTTATAGGCGATGACAGGTCGAAGATTCAAAGGTTCATTTAATTTAGCATTGGTAAAATTGAATTCATCTTTTAACATTTTTGCTATTTCGATATTCATTCTGTTGTACGTTAAAGTGAAAGGAATGATGGACCTCCTTTCGCATTCGCCCTCTGATATGTTCATACCAAATGGCCAGAGGGTTTGAAGCGTATTGATCCAAAAAGCTTCACGTTTTTTTCTAAATTCATCCGTTTCTTCTAATGTGTCTTTAATTGGTGGTTGTTCAATAGGATGGATTTCAAAATCGTCCAAAGAATGGCCAGGAAGGTTAAAATGTTGTGCTACTGGGGCATCAGCATTATGTTTTATATCCTGTTTGTGTCTAGTAGCACGTTCTCGGAAAGGATTTTGACTTTGACCAACATACTGTTTCCGACATCGCTTACAAGTGATCAGCTAAATAATGTTTGGTGAATCACAATGGAGGGGGTTACGGATCTGATAATGATTTTTCGTTTGTTCGGAGGAAAATTCCTCTTTCTGATCAGGCATAAAAGTATGCAGTCTACAACGAGGCTTTTTGCAATTAAATACCGCGCCACTACCATTTTGCAACGGTCTGTTGTGTTCAATCTTCAGTGGTTCGAAATCGGTAGTTTCAGCTGGACTTTCGAGCTTTTTCAAGGTTTGGGATTTCAGGCTACGCAAAAGGCGCAGCGAGTACCCTCTCGATCTGAGGGCGCCAAATAGAGTAGAACAAGCCTCATTGAAATTTACCTTATCCCTTGAATTGCGGTGGAAACGAATGAGCTGTGATTTGATGATACCTTTAAATGTATGTTGAGGATGAAATGATTTAGTGTGCAACAATTGATGTGAATCAGTTGGTTTAAAATATACTTTATAACCTAAATGACCGGACGCCTGAAATTGCTTGCCTTTATACACGGTTACATCGAGAAAATCAACAGAATTTTCACTGATAGTAGCTTTCAATTTAATATTTGGATCGTGATTGTTCAAAATTTCTAAAAATTCATCAAAATCTTCTTTTGAATGTTCCCAAATAATAAAAATGTCATCTAAATATCTGAGATATACGAGAGGATGCTTTGCACATTTGCTTAAGGCATTTTCCTCCCATTCCGCTACATAAATGCTTGCAAAATTAGGACTGAATCTTTTACCCATAGGACAACCCATTATTTGTAGAAAATATTCTTCATTGAATTGAAAGTCGTTACCTTTTAAGCTCAGCTCTAAAAGATCCAAAATTTGTTCATCCGGGCGTTTCGCATCCGGATATTTTTCAAATGCATTTTTAACTGATTTAACACCTTTATCAATATCAATGTTCGTATACATACTGTCGATATCCAAAGTAGCCAGAATTGCATTTTTTGATATTTTCAATTTCGAAATTTGTGACAGGAAATCCTGTGTGTTTTTTAGATAGCTCGGATGTCTATTTGCTATAGGTTTAAGATGATAATCAATTAATTCCGAGATCGCATAAGATTCCGAATTACAATCTGATACAATTGGCCTCCCGGGTGGAGTTAAGTCATCCGTCCATGAAGAACGGTCCTTGTGGATCTTTGGTAGGATATAAAATTGTCTTGTTTGAGCACTGAGCTTAGCTGTTAAATATTTCAATTGTTTTTTGGTAATGTGACCTTCGTCGAGGAGAAATTTTAAGATCTTATTGAATTTTTCGATTTTACTAGGCCAAATAAGTGAATCTATTTTCTTATAATGTTTAGTATTGCTGAGTTGTCTCATGGCTTCCTTTATATAATTATCTCGAGATAGAACAACTACCGACCCACCTTTGTCGGCTGGTTTAATTACTAATTTCTTATTTTTTCGAAGTTTCGTGAGGGCTCTCCGTTCACCAGCTGTTAAATTGTCTTTATCGGAGAGTATGTTCATGCTGAACACCTTTTGGATGATTCGTTTGCTAGCCTCAATAATTTCGGGATCTACTTCACTATCTGGAGGTGACCAACCAGATGATTCTGTAAAAGGAAGTTTCCGACCGCTGGAGTTTCTAAAGCGGTCTGCTAATTTCATTTGCCTAAGAAAATTACAGTTGTATGATGGTAAATTTGTTTGGTTATCAGTTTTAGGCTTTGGTGCTGGTACAAAAGTTAAACCGCGATCTAAAAGAGATTTCTCTTGGGTTGTTAGGTCATTGGTGCCAGACAGGTTTACCACATTAGTTCCCAATCCCACATCTGTTAGGCGGCATTTACCTTTGCCTTTACTTAGTTTAAATTTAGGTGGTTCAACCAGTGATCGTACATAATATTGGCGGTTCTCGTGGTCCAATGGATTAAATCCTGAGCAACATCAAACTTTGCGTCATCAATTTTTGGTATCACGTTAACGTCCTTCACTTTCCGAATGGTTTCGTTGATGATGCTCAGGGTTCTCCTCTCACCCTGAGGGAGTTTTTGCGAAAAGTTTAGTTCAGCGAAATAAATTTTTGCTGATCTAAACTTGACCCTGATATCGCTAAGCATATTCCGCAACTGCTTAACTACGAGATCAGAATTATCGTTTCGAGAATTCACGCCAATATTTAATAATATTTTTTGGGGACTGGACTGGCCCCTGTGCCCTTTAAACATAGAGCGCAGATGATTGAATTTGGCGCCGGGGTAACACTCCACCTGGATGTCCGGATGGGGATTTCGATCAATGCGTCCTAAATTTGAACTTCCAATCATAAGGATGTTTTTACAAACATCGGGGAGGCGCCAATTCCTTTTGTCAAAATTAACTCCGCTTTTATGCCGAAACTGGGAGAATTTAGAATCAAATGAGCGGCCCGAGTTGCGGCTCGGTGATTTGACTTTCTCTGAGTACGATATACCTGGTTGAACCACACTAGATGCAGGGGAAGGGGGAGAAGAAACAGAAGCAGGAGAGGAAACAGAAACAGGAGAAGAAACAGAAGGAGGAGGAGGAGTTCTAGTGAGAGCACTAGGAGAACTAGAGAAGAAAGGCTGAGGAGGAGTAGGAGGTAGAGGAACAAGACGAGGCGAGACAGCGTTACTCAATTTGCGAGCATCTTCAGTCACAATATGGACCGGAGATGTTTGCAAATTGAGGCGCTTACTCTGAGAGAAAGAAGAAGTAGAAGGAAAAGAAGAGGGAGAAGTGCTTTGCCTTGATCTTTTCTTATTTTGCTTTTCGCGTTGGGGTAGAGGGACAACACGGGCCGGAGTTTGCTTGCTCCCTCCCGTATTGTTCCTTACTCCAGACGCTGGGCGAAGTTCCGAAATGTAAGACTCATAGGCCGAAATCGTCTTACCTGTCAACTTGTTTTTAAAGTTTTTTTGAGCCCAGATCAAGGCACGCGCCGAAGCGCTGTTGAAGTCTATCTTTTCGAGTCCAGGAGGTGGTCGCATAGCCAAAGTTATCTTAGACTTCAACTGGTTTTATCTTATAATGCTCAATTAAAGCATTTAACGTTTGGTTGGCCCATCCCACACTAATCTATCGAAAAACAGAAAAAATGTGTGGGGTGGGAAGAGCCGGCTTTAGAAAGCCCCCTAACTCATCTACTTTCTTCTCCAACTGCTTCGGGAAATCCCGGTTGGCCAAATGCTGCTCTAGGAGCCCAATATGGTGCATACACTGAATCACCTGGAAAAGGGCCTTGACCAATCTAGAATAGGCCTGGAACGATTGTTCCTGGCCCCTTCCAGACTGGGCAACTCTCTTTCCCTGACGCTTCTGTCTTTTTTGAGCCATTTGAAGAATAAGTAGATGAATTTAAAATGAAATTAAAATGAAGAAATGAAATAAATTAAAATGAAATCTAGATATTACCTATTAGAGAAGATACCTGGATTGGTTGTAGTCTTCAGCAAAGGTAGAAAATAATCCGTCTGTCTCGACGCGTTTCGCTTGGTTTGGCTTTTTCAAAGAGACTTTGAGGAAAATGAATCCAACTTTGGGAGGGCATGCATGGTATATATCCATATGTGGGCTGGGGGTGTTTTTCACAGCTCAGTATATAATTAAACTCGGTAACAAGCTGACAAATGTCACTCATCTAATTAATTCTTTTCAATCTGAGATGTCCCAAGTTTGTTTTTCACAACTCAGTTTGTGTCGTCCAAACAAATTAGATGAAGCTCTATTGATTGGCTTCCATTGAATTTTAATCAGTCAGTGAGTGGTTTGCTTTACTGACCCCATGAAGCCCTATTGGTTGGCTTTGATTTAAGTAAAACCAATCGGGAGCGGTTTGCTTTACTAGCTTCAGAAGTATGTGAAAATAATATGAAAAAATGGTTTGATAAAATATATTGAGACTAAAGAAATAAATGAAAAAATAACGCCAAAGATCATGATGCCGCACGAATGTTATCAGTTGGAATGAAAATCCCCCGACGGAGGTTTATGACGGAAAATATTTTACACCACGTAGAAATTGTGTGTTTTACCTTCTGAACCTCTACATTGTGTGAAAGGTATGAAAAATTAAAATAAAAATAATAATTTAAATAAATGAATCAACCAAATAAATAAATAAATAAATAAATAAATAAATAAATAAATAAATAAATAAATAAATAAAAATTAATAAAAAATTTAAAATAATCAATAAATAAATATATAAATAATAATTTTATTTACGAAATACATACACATGATTGAAATTAGAACCTATTTTGTTTTTGGGCATATATGAACTCTGGCACTCGCCTGTGTGTGTTTGAGGTTAAAACATCGCACTGGCACAGACATTTCATACTGAAACGTTTTTTTCTTTTAATATGCCGCTGAAAAATTGTTTTCATTTACTGAACCCTGATTGGTTTCAAACATGACAAAAAAGTACACAAAATTGATTTAAACTAAGTGATGAGCTTAGGAACTGGTTAAACTGACTGGCAATAATTGATGTTATTCATTGATGGGCTCTAATTTAGTCCTTACAAGGATGTTTCGCAAGCTTTTGTTTTTCTTATAGGCGATGACAGGTCGAAGATTCAAAGGTTCATTTAATTTAGCATTGGTAAAATTGAATTCATCTTTTAACATTTTTGCTATTTCGATATTCATTCTGTTGTACGTTAAAGTGAAAGGAATGATGGACCTCCTTTCGCATTCGCCCTCTGATATGTTCATACCAAATGGCCAGAGGGTTTGAAGCGTATTGATCCAAAAAGCTTCACGTTTTTTTTCTAAATTCATCCGTTTCTTCTAATGTGTCTTTAATTGGTGGTTGTTCAATAGGATGGATTTCGAAATCGTCCAAAGAATGGCCAGGAAGGTTAAAATGTTGTGCTACTGGGGCATCAGCATTATGTTTTATATCCTGTTTGTGTCTAGTAGCACGTTCTCGAAAAGGATTTTGACTTTGACCAACATACTGTTTCCGACATCGCTTACAAGTGATAAGGTAAATAATGTTTGGTGAATCACAATGGAGGGGGTTACGGATCTGATAATGATTTTTCGTTTGTTCGGAGGAAAATTCCTCTTTCTGATCAGGCATAAAAGTATGCAGTCTACAACGAGGCTTTTTGCAATTAAATACCGCGCCACTACTATATTGCAACGGTCTGTTGTGTTCAATCTTCAGTGGTTCGAAATCGGTAGTTTCAGCTGGACTTTCGAGCTTTTTCAAGGTTTGGGATTTCAGGCTACGCAAAAGGCGCAGCGAGTACCCTCTCGATCTGAGGGCGCCAAATAGAGTAGAACAAGCCTCATTGAAATTTACCTTATCACTTGAATTGCGGTGGAAACGAATGAGCTGTGATTTGATGATACCTTTAAATGTATGTTGAGGATGAAATGATTTAGTGTGCAACAATTGATGTGAATCAGTTGGTTTAAAATATACTTTATAATCTAAATGACCGGACGCCTGAAATTGCTTGCCTTTATACACGGTCACATCGAGAAAATCAACAGAATTTTCACTGATAGTAGCTTTCAATTTAATATTTGGATCGTGATTGTTCAAAATTTCTAAAAATTCATCAAAATCTTCTTTTGAATGTTCCCAAATAATAAAAATGTCATCTAAATATCTGAGATATACGAGAGGATGCTTTGCACATTTGCTTAAGGCATTTTCCTCCCATTCCGCTACATAAATGCTTGCAAAATTAGGACTGAATCTTTTACCCATAGGACAACCCATTATTTGTAGAAAATATTCTTCATTGAATTGAAAGTCGTTACCTTTTAAGCTCAGCTCTAAAAGATCCAAAATTTGTTCATCCGGGCGTTTCGCATCCGGATATTTTTCAAATGCATTTTTAACTGATTTAACACCTTTATCAATATCAATGTTCGTATACATACTGTCGATATCCAAAGTAGCCAGAATTGCATTTTTTGATATTTTCAATTTCGAAATTTGTGACAGGAAATCCTGTGTGTTTTTTAGATAGCTCGGATGTCTATTTGCTATAGGTTTAAGATGATAATCAATTAATTCCGAGATCGCATAAGATTCCGAATTACAATCTGATACAATTGGCCTCCCGGGTGGAGTTAAGTCATCCGTCCATGAAGAACGGTCCTTGTGGATCTTTGGTAGGATATAAAATTGTCTTGTTTGAGCACTGAGCTTAGCTGTTAAATATTTCAATTGTTTTTTGGTAATGTGACCTTCGTCGAGGAGAAATTTTAAGATCTTATTGAATTTTTCGATATTACTAGGCCAAATAAGTGAATCTATTTTCTTATAATGTTTAGTATTGCTGAGTTGTCTCATGGCTTCCTTTATATAATTATCCCGAGATAGAACAACTACCGACCCACCTTTGTCGGCTGGTTTAATTACTAATTTCTTATTTTTTCGAAGTTTCGTGAGGGCTCTCCGTTCACCAGCTGTTAAATTGTCCTTATCGGAGAGTATATTCATGCTGAACACCTTTTTGATGATTCGTTTGCTAGCCTCAATAATTTCGGGATCTACTTCACTATCTGGAGGTGACCAACCAGATGATTCTGTAAAAGGAAGTTTCCGACCGCTGGAGTTTCTGAAGCGGTCGGCTAATTTCATTTGCCTAAGAAAATTACAGTTGTATGATGGTAAATTTGTTTGGTTATCAGTTTTAGGCTTTGGTGTTGGTACAAAAGTTAAACCGCGATCTAAAAGAGATTTCTCTTGGGTTGTTAGGTCATTGGAGTCAGACAGGTTAACCACATTGGTTCCTAATCCCACATCTGTTAGGCGGCTGTTACCTTTGCCTTTACTTAGTTTAAATTTAGGTGGTTCAACCAGTGATCGTACATAATATTGGCGGTTCTCGTGGTCCAATGGATTAAATCCTGAGCAACATCAAACTTCGCGTCATCAATTTTTGGTATCACGTTAACGTCCTTCACTTTCCGAATGGTTTCGTTGATGATGCTCAGGGTTCTCCTCTCAGCCTGAGGGAGTTTTTGCGAAAAGTTTAGTTCAGCGAAATAAATTTTTGCTGATCTAAACTTGACCCTGATATCGCTAAGCATATTCCGCAACTGCTTAACTACGAGATCAGAATTATCGTTTCGAGAATTCACGCCAATATTTAATAATATTTTTTGGGGACTGGACTGGCCCCTGTGCCCTTTAAACATAGAGCGCAGATGATTGAATTTGGCGCCGGGGTAACACTCCACCTGGATGTCCGGATGGGGATTTCGATCAATGCGTCCTAAATTTGAACTTCCAATCATGAGGATGTTTTTACAAACATCGGGGAGGCGCCAATTCCTTTTGTCAAAATTAACTCCGCTTTTATGCCGAAACTGGGAGAATTTAGAATCAAATGAGCGGCCCGAGTTGCGGCTCGGTGATTTGACTTTCTCTGAGTACGATATACCTGGTTGAACCACACTAGAGGCAGGAGAAGGGGGAGAAGAAACAGAAACAGGAGAGGAAACAGAAGCAGGAGAAGAAACAGAAGGAGGAGGAGGAGTTCTAGTGAGAGCACTAGGAGAACCAGAGAAAAAAGGCTGAGGAGGAGTAGGAGGTAGAGGAGCAAGACGAGGCGAGACAGCGTTACTCAATTTGCGAGCATCTTCAGTCACAATATGGACCGGAGATGTTCGCAAATTGAGGCGCTTACTCTGAGAGAAAGAAGAAGTAGACGGAAAAGAAGAGGGAGAAGTGCTTTGCCTTGATCTTTTCTTATTTTGCTTTTCGCGTTGGGGTAGAGGGACAACACGGGCCGGAGTTTGGTTGCTCCCTCCCGTATTGTTCCTTACTCCAGACGCTGGGCGAAGTTCCGAAATGTAAGACTGATAGGCCGAAATCGTCTTATCTGTCAACTTATTTTTAAAGTTTTTTTGAGCCCAGATCAAGGCACGCGCCGAAGCGCTGTTGAAGTCTATTTTTTCGAGTCCAGGAGGTGGTCGCATAGCCAAAGTTATCTTAGACTTCAACTGATTTAAATTTATCTTGTAATGCTCAACTAAAGCATTTAACGTTTGGTTGGCCCATCCCACACTAATCTGTCAAAAAACAGAAAAAATGTGTGGGGTGGGAAGAGCCGGCATTAGAAAGCCACCTAACTCATCTACTTTCTTCTCCAACTGCTTCGGGAAATCCCGTTTGGCCAAATGCTGCTCTAGGAGCCCAATATGGTGCATACACTGAATCACCTGGAAAATGACCTTGACCAATCTAGAATAGGCCTGGAACGATTGTTCCTGGCCTCTTCCAGACTGGGCAACTCTCTTTCCCTGATGATTCTGTCTTTTTTGAGCCATTTGAAGAATAGGTAGATGAATAAAATGAAATTAAAATGAAGAAATGAAATAAATTAAAATGAAATCTAGATATTACCTATTAGAGAAGATACCTGGATTGGTTGTAGTCTTCAGCAAAGGTAGAAAATAATCCGTCTGTCTCGACGCGTTTCGCTTGGTTTGGCTTTTTCAAAGAGACTTTGAGGAAAATGATTCCAACTTTGGGAGGGCATGCATGGTATATATCCATATGTGGGCTGGGGGTGTTTTTCACAGCTCAGTACATAATTAAACTCGGTAACAAGCTGACAAATGTCACTCATCTAATTAATTCTTTTCAATCTGAGATGTCCCAAGTTTGTTTTTCACAACTCAGTTTGTGTCGTCCAAACAAATTAGATGAAGCCCTATTGATTGGCTTCCATTGAATTTTAATCAGTCAGTGAGTGGTTTGCTTTACTGACCCCATGAAGCACTATTGGTTGGCTTTGATTTAAGTAAAACCAATCGGGAGCGGTTTGCTTTACTAGCTTCAGAAGTATGTGAAAATAATATGAAAAAATGGTTTGATAAAATATATTGAGACTAAGGAAATAAATGAAAAAATAACGCCAAAGATCATGATGCCTCACGAATGTTATCAGTTGGAATGAATATCCCCCGACGGAGGTTTATGACGGAAAATATTTTACATAACGTAGAAATTGTGTGTTTTAGCTTCTGAACCTCTACATTGTGTGAAAGGTATGAAAAATTAAAAATAAAAATAAAAATAATAATTTAAATAAATTAATCAACCAAATAAATAAATAAATGAATCAACCAAATAAATAAATAAATAAATAAATAAATAAATAAATAAATAAAAATTAATAAAAAATTAAAAATAATCAATAAATAAATAAATAAATAAATAAATAAATAAAAATTAATAAAAAATTAAAAATAATCAATAAATAAATATATAAATAAATACATAATAATTTTATTTAGGAAATACATACACATGATTGAAATTAGAACCTATTTTGTTTTGGGGCATATATGAACTCTGGCACTCGCCTGTGTGTGTTTGAGGTTAAAAAATCGCACTGGCACAGACATTTCATACTGAAACGTTTTTTTCTTTTAATATGCCGCCGAAAAATTGTTTTCATTTACTGAACCCTGATGGGTTTCAAACATGACAAAAAAATTACACAAAATTGGTTTAAACTAAGTGATGAGCTTAGGAACTGGTTAAACTGACTGGCAAAAAATGATGTTATTCATTGATGGGCTCTAATTTAGTCCTTACAAGGATGTTACGCAAGCTTTTGTTTTTCTTATAGGCGATGACAGGTCGAAGATTCAAAGGTTCATTTAATTTAGCATTGGTAAAATTGAATTCATCTTTTAACATTTTTGCTATTTCGATATTCATTCTGTTGTACGTTAAAGTGAAAGGAATGATGGACCTCCTTTCGCATTCGCCCTCTGATATGTTCATACCAAATGGCCAGAGAGTTTGAAGCGTATTGATCCAAAAAGCTTCACGTTTTTTTCTAAATTCATCCGTTTCTTCTAATGTGTCTTTAATTGGTGGTTGTTCAATAGGATGGATTTCGAAATCGTCCAAAGAATGGCCAGGAAGGTTAAAATGTTGTGCTACTGGGGCATCAGCATTATGTTTTATATCCTGTTTGTGTCTAGTAGCACGTTCTCGAAAAGGATTTTGACTTTGACCAACATACTGTTTCCGACATCGCTTACAAGTGATAAGGTAAATAATGTTTGGTGAATCACAATGGAGGGGGTTACGGATCTGATAATGATTTTTCGTTTGTTCGGAGGAAAATTCCTCTTTCTGATCAGGCATAAAAGTATGCAGTCTACAACGAGGCTTTTTGCAATTAAATACCGCGCCACTACCATTCTGCAACGGTCTGTTGTGTTCAATCTTCAGTGGTTCGAAATCGGTAGTTTCAGCTGGACTTTCGAGCTTTTTCAGGGTTTGGGATTTCAGGCTACGCAAGAGACGTAGCGAGTACCCTCTCGATCTGAGGGCGCCAAATAGAGTAGAACAAGCCTCATTGAAATTTACCTTATCACTTGAATTGCGGTGGAAACGAATGAGTTGTGATTTGATGATACCTTTAAATGTATGTTGAGGATGAAATGATTTTGTGTGCAACAATTGATGTGAATCAGTTGGTTTAAAATACACTTTATAATCTAAATGACCGGACGCCTGAAATTGCTTGCCTTTATACACGGTCACATCGAGAAAATCAACAGAATTTTCACTGATAGTAGCTTTCAATTTAATATTTGGATCGTGATTGTTCAAAATTTCTAAAAATTCATCAAAATCTTCTTTTGAATGTTCCCAAATAATAAAAATGTCATCTAAATACCTGAGATATACGAGAGGATGCTTTGCACATTTGCTTAAGGCATTTTCCTCCCATTCCGCTACATAAATGCTTGCAAAATTAGGACTGAATCTTTTGCCCATAGGACAACCCATTATTTGTAGAAATATTCTCCATTGAATTGGAAGTCATTACCTTTTAAGCTCAGCTCTAAAAGATCCAAAATTTGTTCATCCGGGCGTTTCGCATCCGGATATTTTTCAAATGCATTTTTAACTGATTTAACACCTTTATCAATATCAATGTTCGTATACATACTGTCGATATCCAAAGTAGCCAGAATTGCATTTTTCGATATTTTCAATTTCGAAATTTTTGACAGGAAATCCTGTGTATTTTTTAGATAGCTCGTATGTCTATTTGCTATAGGTTTCAGATGATAATCAATTAATTCCGAGATCGCATAAGATTCCGAATTACAATCTGATACAATTGGCCTCCCGGGTGGAGTTAAGTCATCCGTCCATGAAGAACGGTCCTTGTGGATCTTTGGTAGGATATAAAATTGTCTTGTTTGAGCACTGAGCTTAGCTGTTAAATATTTCAATTGTTTTTTGGTAATCTGACCTTCGTCGAGGAGAAATTTTAAGATCTTATTGAATTTTTCGATATTACTAGGCCAAATAAGTGAATCTATTTTCTTATAATGTTTAGTATTGCTGAGTTGTCTCATGGCTTCCTTTATATAATTATCCCGAGATAGAACAACTACCGACCCACCTTTGTCGGCTGGTTTAATTACTAATTTCTTATTTTTTCGAAGTTTCGTGAGGGCTCTCCGTTCACCAGCTGTTAAATTGTCTTTATCGGAGAGTATGTTCATGCTGAACACCTTTTGGATGATTCGTTTACTAGCCTCAATAATTTCGGGATCTACTTCACTATCTGGAGGTGACCAACCAGATGATTCTGTGAAAGGAAGTTTCCGACCGCTGGAGTTTCTAAAGCGGTCTACTAATTTCATTTGCCTAAGAAAATTACAGTTGTATGATGGTAAATTTGTTTGGTTATCAGTTTTAGGCTTTGGTGCTGGTACAAAAGTTAAACCGCGATCTAAAAGAGATTTCTCTTGGGTTGTTAGGTCATTGGTGCCAGACAGGTTAACCACATTAGTTCCTAATCCCACATCTGTTAGGCGGCTGTTACCTTTGCCTTTACTTAGTTTAAATTTAGGTGGTTCAACCAGTGATCGTACATAATATTGGCGGTTCTCGTGGTCCAATGGATTAAATCCTGAGCAACATCAAACTTCGCGTCATCAATTTTAGGTATAACGTTAACGTCCTTCACTTTCCGAATGGTTTCGTTGATGATGCTCAGGGTTCTCCTCTCAGCCTGAGGGAGTTTTTGCGAAAAGTTTAGTTCAGCGAAATAAATTTTTGCTGATCTAAACTTGACCCTGATATCGCTAAGCATATTCCGCAACTGCTTAACTACGAGATCAGAATTATCGTTTCGAGAATTCACGCCAATATTTAATAATATTTTTTGGGGACTGGACTGGCCCCTGTGCCCTTTAAACATAGAGCGCAGATGATTGAATTTGGCGCCGGGGTAACACTCCACCTGGATGTCCGGATGGGGATTTCGATCAATGCGTCCTAAATTTGAACTTCCAATCATAAGGATGTTTTTACAAACATCGGGGAGGCGCCAATTCCTTTTGTCAAAATTAACTCCGCTTTTATGCCGAAACTGGGAGAATTTAGAATCAAATGAGCGGCCCGAGTTGCGACTCGGTGATTCGACTTTCTCTGAGTACGATATACCTGGTTGAACCACACTAGAGGCAGGAGAAGGGGGAGAGGAAACAGAAGCAGGAGAGGAAACAGAAGCAGGAGAGGAAACAGAAGCAGGAGAAGAAACAGACGGAGGAGTTCTAGTAAGAGCACTAGGAGAACCAGAGAAGAAAGGCTGAGGAGGAGTAGGAGGTAGAGGAGCAAGACGAGGCGAGACAGCGTTACTCAATTTGCGAGCATCTTCAGTCACAATATGGACCGGAGATGTTTGCAAATTGAGGCGCTTACTCTGAGAGAAAGAAGAAGTAGAAGGAAAAGAAGAGGGAGAAGTGCTTTGCCTTGATCTTCTTATTTTGCTTTTCGCGTTGGGGTAGAGGGACAACACGGGCCGGAGTTTGCTTGCTCCCTCCCGTATTGTTCCTTACTCCAGACGCTGGGCGAAGTTCCGAAATGTAAGACTCATAGGCCGAAATCGTCTTATCTGCCCAGATCAAGGCACGCGCCGAAGCGCTGTTGAAGTCTATTTTTTCGAGTCCAGGAGGTGGTCGCATAGCCAAAGTTATCTTAGACTTCAACTGGTTTAAATTTATCTTGTAATGCTCAACTAAAGCATTTAACGTTTGGTTGGCCCATCCCACACTAATCTGTCGAAAAACAGAAAAAATGTGTGGGGTGGGAAGAGCCGGCTTTAGAAAGCCACCTAACTCATCTACTTTCTTCTCCAACTGTTTCGGGAAATCCCGGTTGGCCAAATGCTGCTCTAAGAGCCCAATATGGTGCATACACTGAATCACCTGGAAAAGGGCCTTGACCAATCTAGAATAGGCCTGGAACGATTGTTCCTGGCCTCTTCCAGACTGGGCAACTCTCCTTCCCTGATGATTCTGTCTTTTTTGAGCCATTTGAAGAATAGGTAGATGAATAAAATGAAATTAAAATGAAGAAATGAAATAAATTAAAATGAAATCTAGATATTACCTATTAGAGAAGATACCTGGATTGGTTGTAGTCTTCAGCAAAGGTAGAAAATAATCCGTCTGTCTCGACGCGTTTCGCTTGGTTTGGCTTTTTCAAAGAGACTTTGAGGAAAATGATTCCAACTTTGGGAGGGCATGCATGGTATATATCCATATGTGGGCTGGGGGTGTTTTTCACAGCTCAGTACATAATTAAACTCGGTAACAAGCTGACAAATGTCACTCCTCTGATTAATTCTTTTCACTCTGAGATGTCCCAAGTTTGTTTTTCACAACTCAGTTTGTGTCGTCCAAACAAATTAGATGAAGCCCTATTGATTGGCTTCCATTGAATTTTAATCAGTCAGTGAGTGGTTTGCTTTACTGACCCCATGAAGCCCTATTGGTTGGCTTTGATTTAAGTAAAACCAATCGGGAGCGGTTTGCTTTACTGGCTTCAAAAGTATGTGAAAATAATATGAAAAAATGGTTTGATAAAATATATTGAGACTAAAGAAATAAATGAAAAAATAACGCCAAAGATCATGATGCCTCACGACTGTTTATCAGTTGGAATGAATATCCCCCGACGGAGGTTTATGACGGAAAATATTTTACACCACGTAGAAATTGTGTGTTTTACCTTCTGAACCTCTACATTGTGTGAAAGGTATGAAAAATTAAAAATAGAAATAAAAATAATAATTTAAATAAATGAATCAACCAAATAAATAAATAAATAAATAAATAAATAAATAAATAAATAAATAAATAAATAAATAAAAATTAATAAAAAATTAAAAATAATCAATAAATAAATATATAAATAATAATTTTATTTAGGAAATACATACACATGATTGAAATTAGAACCTATTTTGTTTTTGGGCATATATGAACTCTGGCACTCGCCTGTGTGTGTTTGAGGTTAAAAAATCGCACTGGCACAGACATTTCATACTGAAACGTTTTTTTCTTTTAATATGCCGCCGAAAAATTGTTTTCATTTACTGAACCCTGATTGGTTTCAAACATGACAAAAAAGTACACAAAATTGATTTAAACTAAGTGATGAGCTTAGGAACTGGTTAAACTGACTGGCAGAAATTGGTGTTATTCATTGATGGGCTCTAATTTAGTCCTTACAAGGATGTTACGCAAGCTTTTGTTTTTCTTATAGGTGATGACAGGTCGAAGATTCAAAGGTTCATTTAATTTAGCATTGGTAAAATTGAATTCATCTTTTAACATTTTTGCTATTTCGATATTCATTCTGTTGTACGTTAAAGTGAAAGGAATGATGGACCTCCTTTCGCATTTGCCCTGTGATATGTTCATACCAAATGGCCAGAGAGTTTGAAGCGTATTGATCCAAAAAGCTTCACGTTTTTTTCTAAATTCATCCGTTTCTTCTAATGTGTCTTTAATTGGTGGTTGTTCAATAGGATGGATTTCGAAATCGTCCAAAGAATGGCCAGGAAGGTTAAAATGTTGTGCTACTGGGGCATCAGCATTATGTTTTATATCCTGTTTGTGTCTAGTAGCACGTTCTCGAAAAGGATTTTGACTTTGACCAACATACTGTTTCCGACATCGCTTACAAGTGATAAGGTAAATAATGTTTGGTGAATCACAATGGAGGGGGTTACGGATCTGATAATGATTTTTCGTTTGTTCGGAGGAAAATTCCTCTTTCTGATCAGGCATAAAAGTATGCAGTCTACAACGAGGCTTTTTGCAATTAAATACCGCGCCACTACCATTCTGCAACGGTCTGTTGTGTTCAATCTTCAGTGGTTCGAAATCGGTAGTTTCAGCTGGACTTTCGAGCTTTTTCAGGGTTTGGGATTTCAGGCTACGCAAGAGACGTAGCGAGTACCCTCTCGATCTGAGGGCGCCAAATAGAGTAGAACAAGCCTCATTGAAATTTACCTTATCACTTGAATTGCGGTGGAAACGAATGAGTTGTGATTTGATGATACCTTTAAATGTATGTTGAGGATGAAATGATTTTGTGTGCAACAATTGATGTGAATTTCCTGTCAGGAAATCCTCCGCCTAATTGAGACAATTGTTAAGTTTGAGGGGGAGATTGCTGAGCTGAAGGGAAGACTTGGTAGGGCGGGGCCGTCTGGAGTTACGCCTGTGAAAGTGGCTTTCCGAGAAGGATGGAAGGTTGTCGGTGGTTCCAAGAGGAAACATGGGGGTAGAACCTTTGATGTGAATGAGGTAGGTGATGAGGTGGGGGCTGCTAGAAAAGTACGTAGGACAGATGAGGGGGGCCCAGGCCGGAGCAATGCTGTAAAGCGTTTGGCGTGGACTACCAAAAGTGGTAGGAAAGGGGGGCCAGAGAAGCAGGTAGATAGGGGTGTAAAGTCCAAAGGCAGTGGGGAGTGCAGCACCAGAAACAGATTTGATGTGCTCGATTCGGAAGAGACAGAGGAGGAGATGGAGGTAGTTGCAACAGATAGTAGCTTGGGGTCTAGGCCAGGAAAAAGGAGGAGGGATCCGGGGGAAGACCAGGGGAGTAGTCCAGGTAGCTCAGGGCCTGGAAAGAGACGGAGGGACAAGGATAGGAGTAATCCTAGGTCAAAGATACCGATACCGATATTGAGTCCGAGTGGGGCTGTTGGAGAGGAAGAGGACGCTGTAAAGAATAGGAGACTAGAGGAGATAAATAGGGCGAGGTCCAAAAGTAAGTTGGTGGTTGCGGGAAGTAGCATAGTTCGGGGGATCGACAAGGTTGTCTGTGGTCCGGACAGTAAAAATAGAACAGTTCTGTGCTTTCCGGGGGCTAAAGTGGAGGACCTGAGGGATAGAGTGGACGGTATTGTAGCTGGGTCGGGGCCTGATCCGGTAGTGGTATTACATGTGGGGTCCAATAACATCAGGGAGAGGAAATCAGTTCGTTTGGTGGACACATACAAGGACCTAATTAGTAAGCTACTTAGCAGGAATGCTCGGATCATCGTTTCAGGGGTGCTCCCCGTTATGGGAGGTGGAAATGAGAGGAACTCGCGGATTATGGCACTAAACGAGGAGCTGGAAGAGCACTGCAAAGACTTGGGAGTACATTTCATTGACCACTGGGATTCATTCTGGGGACAAGGAGAGTTGTATGGGCGAGACGGATTGCATTTAAGTAGGATGGGTACAGACCTGTTGGGCCAAAAAATCTTACAGGTGGCTGGGCCTTTTTTGGAGAAAAGGGGGGTAGGGGACCACAGCCGGTAACCCAGAGTGGCACAAATGCTGGGAACATGGGAAGAACAACAAACATGCACAATACAGGGACATACCAGGGTTATAATAATGTGCCAGTGATGACAAAAAAACAAAGATTCATTAAGTTTGGGTACTGTAACATCCAGGGGCTGCACAAGAAAGTAAGCGAAATATCAACAATGATGGACGAAGGAGACTTCGATATAATGGGTCTAAGTGAGACGTGGATACGACGGGATGAGCGGGTTGATCAGATGAAGGGTTGCGTGTGGATAGGAGCTGGGCGAACTGAGGGTCAGAAACGGGGTGGGGGTGTTGGCATCTACGCTAAAGAGGAATTACAGCCCTCATTGATTACAGATCTCACAGAAGCAAGGACTCAGATTCCAGTATCCAACGAAATAGTCTGGGCAAAAATCAAGTTAGGAAACAGGTGTGTTGCCGTTGGTGTTGTATACTTAGCAGTGGAGGGAAGTAAGCCCGAGTGGAATGATTCAATATATACAACTCTTAGATCGAATATCACAGAGCTTGGGAGCAGAGGGTTCAGTATTGTCCTAATGGGGGACTTCAATGGGCACATCGGGGATAAGGAGGAGGGCATACAGGGAGGTGATAGGAAAATTAACACGAATGGGAGGAAGATGTTGGACCTATCAAAAGAGCTTGGTTTAAAGATCCTGAACAGGGATGCGAAATGTAAGGGTAAATGGACCTGGGAGAGGAACGATAAGAAAACAATAATTGATTATATACTCACTGACATTAGCGTATGGAGGGAGGTTATAGATGTAGAAATAGATGACGAGGGAAAAAATGACTTGGGTAGTGATCACAACCTGATAACAGTTAAGATTATGGGCAAAAAGACGAATAGAGACAGAAATACCTTCAAGGAAGTTTGGGGACTAAAACAAGGAGCCGACTGGAAGCAGTTTCGGGAAAAACTAAAACCAAATCTTGAATGTATACCTAGGGATGCAAATGTCCAGAGTATTTCAGATGGCATAGTAAATAGCCTAACAGAGGCAGGGAAGGAGTGTATAGGAAGGGTGAGGGTCCCAATGAAAGAGCTTGGATACAGGGTTAACGAGGGACCGAAAAAGGCTATAAAAGAAAGGAAGGTAAAATGCGCTGCTTACAGAAGAAGTAGGAAGCTTAAAGGGGTGGATAACAATGACACGAGACTAATGAAAGGAGAATATGAACTGGCACGGAAAAAGGTGAATGAGATAAGGAATAATAATAGGAAGGAGCACAATTGCAGTCTTGCCAGAACAATAAAGAAAACGGGGGGTTCGAGCTCAAACGTATTTTGGAACTGGGTAAATAAACGGGGGAAAAGTAGTGTGCAGAGTATCAAAGTGGATGGGGAAAGTACAGAAGATAAAGGCCGTATCGCTTCAGAGTTAGTCAAGCACTGGGAAAAGATAAACGATAGGCGATGGGGCAGTGGGTCCCCACCAAAAAGAAATACACTGGTGGAGGAGAACCTATCCAATCGTGTATGTAGCGAAATAACGGCAGAAGAAGTGCGGAACGTGGTCTCGAAATTAAAAAATGGTAAAGCGGGAGGGACTGATGAAATTCCGAACGAATTCCTCAAAAATGGAGGGGAGGCACTTATTGAAGTCCTGACAAACCTTTTCAACCTGGCTCTGCGAAAGCAAGAGGTCCCCAGAGAGTGGAGGGAAAGTAAGGTGTCGTTCATACACAAAAAGGGGGATAAGGAAGTTCTAGATAACTATAGGGGGATATCAGTTAGTAGTAACATCGGAAAAGTATTCTGTCAGGTCATATACGGTAGACTAGAGGAAGTTATTGAAGAGAAAGGTTTTTTAGGAGAAATTCAAAATGGTTTCAGGAAAGGACGAAGAGTCACTGATCACCTATTTACACTCACCCAACTGATAGAATCAACAAAGGCTGAAAAGAAAAAGATGTTTCTGGCATTTCTAGATGTGAAAAAAGCGTACGACCGAGTGTGGAGGGAAGGTATGTGGCGAAAGCTCGAGGGCATCGGACTGGGGGGTGACTTTGTGGGAATCATGAAAGCACTGTATACAGATGTGCAAAGCCAACTCAGTCTAGGGAGTATCACTACAAAACGAGTCCCTATGGATATAGGCCTGAAGCAGGGGTGTATCTTTTCACCGATTTTGTTTGCATTGTATGTTAAAGATTTAGGGGACGAACTAATTCAGAGTGCGGAGGGGGTAAATGTTGGAGACATAAAGATACCAGGCTTATTCTTTGCGGACGACATGGTGTTAATGTCTAGAACTGAACAGGGGCTAGAGAAACTGTTGGAAATTGTTGGTAGATATGGGAACACTTGGCGGCTAGAACTAAATGAAAATAAAAGCAAGGTAATACCCGTTGGACGCAAGGTAGATATGACGAAGAGATGGAGAGTGGGGGAGTTCTCAATCCCCGAAGGGGAAAGCAAACAAATCACTGTAGGAGAAACGGGAGAGTATGAGTATCTAGGGGTAAGCATAAATATAACGGGAAGAGGGGTGTACAGAAATTACTCAGCCAAACTGATTCTGAAGGGGAAAAGAATTCTGAACCAACTAAAACTTTTAGGGAAAAATAGTTTCAACAAGGTCTTTGTGGGGAAAACACTGTGGGAGAGGGTGGGTTTACCAAGTATAACGTATGGCACGGACGTGATTCCATTAAACCAAACCGTTATTAAGAAGTTGGAAAATACTCAAAATGATGCCGGCAGATGGATAACAGGGTCGAGTAATGCTGCAGCTTTGGAAGCAGTAAGGGGGGAGCTTGGGTGGATGAAAATCAAGGACAGGGTAGATTTGGGAAAACTGTGTTACTTTAACTACTTGAGAAACCTGCCTGACAACCGGTGGTGCAAATTGATGCTCGATACCATTTGGAATTCTAATATAGAAACGGGGTGGTCAAAACATGTGAGGGAACTAATGGACAATTACTCTATAGAGGTCACAAACATAGAAGTAGGAATGAAAGAAGGCAAAAGGTTTGTCAAAGAGAGAGTCATGGAAGATTGCAATCGAAACTGGCGAGCAGGGGTTAGCGTGAAAAGATCACTGCAGGGGTTACAATATAAAGAAAAGCCAGCTTTTGAGAAGTACCTAGATGGCACCTTTGGAGGGTCACTGCTGTTCAAACTGAGATCAAGATCACTGGAGCTTCGGGGAAAAATTGGGAGAGATGGGGAAAAGGGATGCCTAATGTGCCACTCTGGAGTAGTGGAGACCCTGGAACATTTTCTCTTGGAATGCCCACAGTATATACCTCATAGAATAAAATTTACTGGAAGAATAATGCAGAAGTGGGGTGAAGAAACAAAGGATAGATGGCTGAAGGGGGACACGAGGGAGAGGGTAGGAATGCTTATTGAAGAAATTGAAAAAGAGGAAGTGAGGAACACTATTAAGCAGTTTATATCTGAATGCTGGGAGGAGAGGAGGGGAAGAGGGGGTGGGGTGCAGGGGGAATGATGGCCTTCTCTTATGAGGACCGCGACAAATCAGCGGCTGGCCAAAGAGTTATTATTATATATAATCAGTTGGTTTAAAATACACTTTATAATCTAAATGACCGGACGCCTGAACTAAATTGCTTGCCTTTATACACGGTCACATCGAGAAAATCAACAGAATTTTCACTGATAGTAGCTTTCAATTTAATATTTGGATCGTGATTGTTCAAAATTTCTAAAAATTCATCAAAATCTTCTTTTGAATGTTCCCAAATAATAAAAATGTCATCTAAATACCTGAGATATACGAGAGGATGCTTTGCACATTTGCTTAAGGCATTTTCCTCCCATTCCGCTACATAAATGCTTGCAAAATTAGGACTGAATCTTTTGCCCATAGGACAACCCATTATTTGTAGAAAATATTCTCCATTGAATTGAAAGTCATTACCTTTTAAGCTCAGCTCTAAAAGATCCAAAATTTGTTCATCCGGGCGTTTCGCATCCGGATATTTTTCAAATGCATTTTTAACTGATTTAACACCTTTATCAATGTCAATGTTCGTATACATACTGTCGATATCCAAAGTAGCCAGAATTGCATTTTTCGATATTTTCAATTTCGAAATTTTTGACAGGAAATCCCGTGTGTTTTTTAGATAGCTCGGATGTCTATTTGCTATAGGTTTAAGATGATAATCAATTAATTCCGAGATCGCATAAGATTCCGAATTACAATCTGATACAATTGGCCTCCCGGGTGGAGTTAAGTCATCCGTCCATGAAGAACGGTCCTTGTGGATCTTTGGTAGGATATAAAATTGTCTTGTTTGAGCACTGAGCTTAGCTGTTAAATATTTCAATTGTTTTTTGGTAATGTGACCTTCGTCGAGGAGAAATTTTAAGATCTTATTGAATTTTTCGATATTACTAGGCCAAATAAGTGAATCTATTTTCTTATAATGTTTAGTATTGCTGAGTTGTCTCATGGCTTCCTTTATATAATTATCCCGAGATAGAACAACTACCGACCCACCTTTGTCGGCTGGTTTAATTACTAATTTCTTATTTTTTCGAAGTTTCGTGAGGGCTCTCCGTTCACCAGCTGTTAAATTGTCTTTATCGGAGAGTATGTTCATGCTGAACACCTTTTGGATGATTCGTTTACTAGCCTCAATAATTTCGGGATCTACTTCACTATCTGGAGGTGACCAACCAGATGATTCTGTGAAAGGAAGTTTCCGACCGCTGGAGTTTCTAAAGCGGTCTGCTAATTTCATTTGCCTAAGAAAATTACAGTTGTATGATGGTAAATTTGTTTGGTTATCAGTTTTAGGCTTTGGTGCTGGTACAAAAGTTAAACCGCGATCTAAAAGAGATTTCTCTTGGGTTGTTAGGTCATTGGTGCCAGACAGGTTAACCACATTAGTTCCTAATCCCACATCTGTTAGGCGGCTGTTACCTTTGCCTTTACTTAGTTTAAATTTAGGTGGTTCAACCAGTGATCGTACATAATATTGGCGGTTCTCGTGGTCCAATGGATTAAATCCTGAGCAACATCAAACTTCGCGTCATCAATTTTAGGTATAACGTTAACGTCCTTCACTTTCCGAATGGTTTCGTTGATGATGCTCAGGGTTCTCCTCTCAGCCTGAGGGAGTTTTTGCGAAAAGTTTAGTTCAGCGAAATAAATTTTTGCTGATCTAAACTTGACCCTGATATCGCTAAGCATATTCCGCAACTGCTTAACTACGAGATCAGAATTATCGTTTCGAGAATTCACGCCAATATTTAATAATATTTTTTGGGGACTGGACTGGCCCCTGTGCCCTTTAAACATAGAGCGCAGATGATTGAATTTGGCGCCGGGGTAACACTCCACCTGGATGTCCGGATGGGGATTTCGATCAATGCGTCCTAAATTTGAACTTCCAATCATAAGGATGTTTTTACAAACATCGGGGAGGCGCCAATTCCTTTTGTCAAAATTAACTCCGCTTTTATGCCGAAACTGGGAGAATTTAGAATCAAATGAGCGGCCCGAGTTGCGGCTCGGTGATTTGACTTTCTCTGAGTACGATATACCTGGTTGAACCACACTAGAGGCAGGAGAAGGGGGAGAGGAAACAGAAGCAGGAGAGGAAACAGAAGCAGGAGAGGAAACAGAAGCAGGAGAAGAAACAGACGGAGGAGTTCTAGTAAGAGCACTAGGAGAACCAGAGAAGAAAGGCTGAGGAGGAGTAGGAGGTAGAGGAGCAAGACGAGGCGAGACAGCGTTACTCAATTTGCGAGCATCTTCAGTCACAATATGGACCGGAGATGTTTGCAAATTGAGGCGCTTACTCTGAGAGAAAGAAGAAGTAGAAGGAAAAGAAGAGGGAGAAGTGCTTTGCCTTGATCTTTTCTTATTTTGCTTTTCGCGTTGGGGTAGAGGGACAACACGGGCCGGAGTTTGCTTGCTCCCTCCCGTATTGTTCCTTACTCCAGATGCTGGGCGAAGTTCCGAAATGTAAGACTCATAGGCCGAAATCGTCTTATCTGTCAACTTATTTTTAAAGTTTTTTTGAGCCCAGATCAAGGCACGCGCCGAAGCGCTGTTGAAGTCTATTTTTTCGAGTCCAGGAGGTGGTCGCATAGCCAAAGTTATCTTAGACTTCAACTGGTTTAAATTGATCTTGTAATGCTCAACTAAAGCATTTAACGTTTGGTTGGCCCATCCCACACTAATCTGTCGAAAAACAGAAAAAATGTGTGGGGTGGGAAGAGCCGGCTTTAGAAAGCCACCTAACTCATCTACTTTCTTCTCCAACTGTTTCGGGAAATCCCGGTTGGCCAAATGCTGCTCTAAGAGCCCAATATGGTGCATACACTGAATCACCTGGAAAAGGGCCTTGACCAATCTAGAATAGGCCTGGAACGATTGTTCCTGGCCTCTTCCAGACTGGGCAACTCTCCTTCCCTGATGATTCTGTCTTTTTTGAGCCATTTGAAGAATAGGTAGATGAATAAAATGAAATTAAAATGAAGAAATGAAATAAATTAAAATGAAATCTAGATATTACCTATTAGAGAAGATACCTGGATTGGTTGTAGTCTTCAGCAAAGGTAGAAAATAATCCGTCTGTCTCGACGCGTTTCGCTTGGTTTGGCTTTTTCAAAGAGACTTTGAGGAAAATGATTCCAACTTTGGGAGGGCATGCATGGTATATATCCATATGTGGGCAGGGGGTGTTTTTCACAGCTCAGTACATAATTGAACTCGGTAACAAGCTGACAAATGTCACTCCTCTGATTAATTCTTTTCACTCTGAGATGTCGCAAGTTTGTTTTTCACAACTCAGTTTGTGTCGTCCAAACAAACTAGATGAAGCCCTATTGATTGGCTTCCATTGAATTTTAATCAGTCAGTGAGTGGTTTGCTTTACTGACCCCATGAAGCCCTATTGGTTGGCTTTGATTTAAGTAAAACCAATCGGGAGCGGTTTGCTTTACTGGCTTCAAAAGTATGTGAAAATAATATGAAAAAATGGTTTGATAAAATATATTGAGACTAAAGAAATAAATGAAAAAATAACGCCAAAGATCATGATGCCTCACGACTGTTTATCAGTTGGAATGAATATCCCCCGACGGAGGTTTATGACGGAAAATATTTTACACCACGTAGAAATTGTGTGTTTTACCTTCTGAACCTCTACATTGTGTGAAAGGTATGAAAAATTAAAAATAGAAATAAAAATAATAATTTAAATAAATGAATCAACCAAATAAATAAATAAATAAATAAATAAATAAATAAATAAATAAATAAAAATTAATAAAAAATTAAAAATAATCAATAAATAAATATATAAATAATAATTTTATTTAGGAAATACATACACATGATTGAAATTAGAACCTATTTTGTTTTTGGGCATATATGAACTCTGGCACTCGCCTGTGTGTGTTTGAGGTTAAAAAATCGCACTGGCACAGACATTTCATACTGAAACGTTTTTTTCTTTTAATCTGCCGCCGAAAAATTGTTTTCATTTACTGAACCCTGATTGGTTTCAAACATGACAAAAAAGTACACAAAATTGATTTAAACTAAGTGATGAGCTTAGGAACTGGTTAAACTGACTGGCAGAAATTGGTGTTATTCATTGATGGGCTCTAATTTAGTCCTTACAAGGATGTTACGCAAGCTTTTGTTTTTCTTCTAGGCGATGACAGGTCGAAGATTCAAAGGTTCATTTAATTTAGCATTGGTAAAATTGAATTCATCTTTTAACATTTTTGCTATTTCGATATTCATTCTGTTGTACGTTAAAGTGAAAGGAATGATGGACCTCCTTTCGCATTCGCCCTCTGATATGTTCATACCAAATGGCCAGAGAGTTTGAAGCGTATTGATCCAAAAAGCTTCACGTTTTTTTCTAAATTCATCCGTTTCTTCTAATGTGTCTTTAATTGGTGGTTGTTCAATAGGATGGATTTCGAAATCGTCCAAAGAATGGCCAGGAAGGTTAAAATGTTGTGCTACTGGGGCATCAGCATTATGTTTTATATCCTGTTTGTGTCTAGTAGCACGTTCTCGAAAAGGATTTTGACTTTGACCAACATACTGTTTCCGACATCGCTTACAAGTGATAAGGTAAATAATGTTTGGTGAATCACAATGGAGGGGGTTACGGATCTGATAATGATTTTTCGTTTGTTCGGAGGAAAATTCCTCTTTCTGATCAGGCATAAAAGTATGCAGTCTACAACGAGGCTTTTTGCAATTAAATACCGCGCCACTACCATTCTGCAACGGTCTGTTGTGTTCAATCTTCAGTGGTTCGAAATCGGTAGTTTCAGCTGGACTTTCGAGCTTTTTCAGGGTTTGGAATTTCAGGCTACGCAAGAGACGTAGCGAGTACCCTCTCGATCTGAGGGCGCCAAATAGAGTAGAACAAGCCTCATTGAAATTTACCTTATCACTTGAATTGCGGTGGAAACGAATGAGTTGTGATTTGATGATACCTTTAAATGTATGTTGAGGATGAAATGATTTTGTGTGCAACAATTGATGTGAATCAGTTGGTTTAAAATACACTTTATAATCTAAATGACCGGACGCCTGAAATTGCTTGCCTTTATACACGGTCACATCGAGAAAATCAACAGAATTTTCACTGATAGTAGCTTTCAATTTAATATTTGGATCGTGATTGTTCAAAATTTCTAAAAATTCATCAAAATCTTCTTTTGAATGTTCCCAAATAATAAAAATGTCATCTAAATACCTGAGATATACGAGAGGATGCTTTGCACATTTGCTTAAGGCATTTTCCTCCCATTCCGCTACATAAATGCTTGCAAAATTAGGACTGAATCTTTTGCCCATAGGACAACCCATTATTTGTAGAAAATATTCTCCATTGAATTGGAAGTCATTACCTTTTAAGCTCAGCTCTAAAAGATCCAAAATTTGTTCATCCGGGCGTTTCGCATCCGGATATTTTTCAAATGCATTTTTAACTGATTTAACACCTTTATCAATATCAATGTTCGTATACATACTGTCGATATCCAAAGTAGCCAGAATTGCATTTTTCGATATTTTCAATTTCGAAATTTTTGACAGGAAATCCTGTGTATTTTTTAGATAGCTCGGATGTCTATTTGCTATAGGTTTCAGATGATAATCAATTAATTCCGAGATCGCATAAGATTCCGAATTACAATCTGATACAATTGGCCTCCCGGGTGGAGTTAAGTCATCCGTCCATGAAGAACGGTCCTTGTGGATCTTTGGTAGGATATAAAATTGTCTTGTTTGAGCACTGAGCTTAGCTGTTAAATATTTCAATTGTTTTTTGGTAATGTGACCTTCGTCGAGGAGAAATTTTAAGATCTTATTGAATTTTTCGATATTACTAGGCCAAATAAGTGAATCTATTTTCTTATAATGTTTAGTATTGCTGAGTTGTCTCATGGCTTCCTTTATATAATTATCCCGAGATAGAACAACTACCGACCCACCTTTGTCGGCTGGTTTAATTACTAATTTCTTATTTTTTCGAAGTTTCGTGAGGGCTCTCCGTTCACCAGCTGTTAAATTGTCTTTATCGGAGAGTATGTTCATGCTGAACACCTTTCGGATGATTCGTTTACTAGCCTCAATAATTTCGGGATCTACTTCACTATCTGGAGGTGACCAACCAGATGATTCTGTGAAAGGAAGTTTCCGACCGCTGGAGTTTCTAAAGCGGTCTGCTAATTTCATTTGCCTAAGAAAATTACAGTTGTATGATGGTAAATTTGTTTGGTTATCAGTTTTAGGCTTTGGTGCTGGTACAAAAGTTAAACCGCGATCTAAAAGAGATTTCTCTTGGGTTGTTAGGTCATTGGTGCCAGACAGGTTAACCACATTAGTTCCTAATCCCACATCTGTTAGGCGGCTGTTACCTTTGCCTTTACTTAGTTTAAATTTAGGTGGTTCAACCAGTGATCGTACATAATATTGGCGGTTCTCGTGGTCCAATGGATTAAATCCTGAGCAACATCAAACTTCGCGTCATCAATTTTAGGTATAACGTTAACGTCCTTCACTTTCCGAATGGTTTCGTTGATGATGCTCAGGGTTCTCCTCTCAGCCTGAGGGAGTTTTTGCGAAAAGTTTAGTTCAGCGAAATAAATTTTTGCTGATCTAAACTTGACCCTGATATCGCTAAGCATATTCCGCAACTGCTTAACTACGAGATCAGAATTATCGTTTCGAGAATTCACGCCAATATTTAATAATATTTTTTGGGGACTGGACTGGCCCCTGTGCCCTTTAAACATAGAGCGCAGATGATTGAATTTGGCGCCGGGGTAACACTCCACCTGGATGTCCGGATGGGGATTTCGATCAATGCGTCCTAAATTTGAACTTCCAATCATAAGGATGTTTTTACAAACATCGGGGAGGCGCCAATTCCTTTTGTCAAAATTAACTCCGCTTTTATGCCGAAACTGGGAGAATTTACCGAGGTACAAAAGACAAAAGAAACCCTTTACCGCGGTTGTTTTCCCAGAACTGTACCGGCAAAACGAGGTAGTACACACAAAGGACAAACAATGGGGTACCTCGGTATGTAGGGAAAACAAGACTGTGTGTGTTTGAGGTTAAAAAATCGCACTGGCACAGACATTTCATACTGAAACGTTTTTTTCGTTTTAATATGCCGCCGAAAAATTGTTTTCATTTACTGAACCCTGATGGGTTTCAAACATGACACAAAATTGATTTAAACTAAGTGATGAGCTTAGGAACTGGTTAAACTGACTGGCAATAATTGATGTTATTCATTGATGGGCTCTAATTTAGTCCTTACAAGGATGTTACGCAAGCTTTTGTTTTTCTTATAGGCGATGACAGGTCGAAGATTCAAAGGTTCATTTAATTTAGCATTGGTAAAATTGAATTCATCTTTTAACATTTTTGCTATTTCGATATTCATTCTGTTGTACGTTAAAGTGAAAGGAATGATGGACCTCCTTTCGCATTCGCCCTCTGATATGTTCATACCAAATGGCCAGAGGGTTTGAAGCGTATTGATCCAAAAAGCTTCACGTTTTTTTCTAAATTCATCCGTTTCTTCTAATGTGTCTTTAATTGGGGGTTGTTCAATAGGATGGATTTCGAAATCGTCCAAAGAATGGCCAGGAAGGTTAAAATGTTGTGCTACTGGGGCATCAGCATTATGTTTTATATCCTGTTTGTGTCTAGTAGCACGCTCTCGAAAAGGATTTTGACTTTGACCAACATACTGTTTCCGACATCGCTTACAAGTGATAAGGTAAATAATGTTTGGTGAATCACAATGGAGGGGGTTACGGATCTGATAATGATTTTTCGTTTGTTCGGAGGAAAATTCCTCTTTCTGATCAGGCATAAAAGTATGCAGTCTACAACGAGGCTTTTTGCAATTAAATACCGCGCCACTACCATTCTGCAACGGTCTGTTGTGTTCAATCTTCAGTGGTTCGAAATCGGTAATTTCAGCTGGACTTTCGAGCTTTTTCAGGGTTTGGGATTTCAGGCTACGCAAGAGGCGCAGCGAGTACCCTCTCGATCTGAGGGCGCCAAATAGAGTAGAACAAGCCTCATTGAAATTTACCTTATCACTTGAATTGCGGTGGAAACGAATGAGTTGTGATTTGATGATACCTTTAAATGTATGTTGAGGATGAAATGATTTTGTGTGCAACAATTGATGTGAATCAGTTGGTTTAAAATACACTTTATAATCTAAATGACCGGACGCCTGAAATTGCTTGCCTTTATACACGGTCACATCGAGAAAATCAACAGAAGTTTCACTGATAGTAGCTTTCAATTTAATATTTGGATCGTGATTGTTCAAAATTTCTAAAAATTCATCAAAATCTTCTTTTGAATGTTCCCAAATAATAAAAATGTCATCTAAATACCTGAGATATACGAGGGGATGCTTTGCACATTTGCTTAAGGCATTTTCCTCCCATTCCGCTACATAAATGCTTGCAAAATTAGGACTGAATCTTTTGCCCATAGGACAACCCATTATTTGTAGAAAATATTCTCCATTGAATTGAAAGTCATTACCTTTTAAGCTCAGCTCTAAAAGATCCAAAATTTGTTCATCCGGGCGTTTCGCATCCGGATATTTTTCAAATGCATTTTTAACTGATTTAACACCTTTATCAATATCAATGTTCGTATACATACTGTCGATATCCAAAGTAGCCAGAATTGCATTTTTCGATATTTTCAATTTCGAAATTTTTGACAGGAAATCCTGTGTATTTTTTAGATAGCTCGGATGTCTATTTGCTATAGGTTTCAGATGATAATCAATTAATTCCGAGATCGCATAAGATTCCGAATTACAATCTGATACAATTGGCCTCCCGGGTGGAGTTAAGTCATCCGTCCATGAAGAACGGTCCTTGTGGATCTTTGGTAGGATATAAAATTGTCTTGTTTGAGCACTGAGCTTAGCCGTTAAATATTTCAATTGTTTTTTGGTAATGTGACCTTCGTCGAGGAGAAATTTTAAGATCTTATTGAATTTTTCGATATTACTAGGCCAAATAAGTGAATCTATTTTCTTATAATGTTTAGTATTGCTGAGTTGTCTCATGGCTTCCTTTATATAATTATCCCGAGATAGAACAACTACCGACCCACCTTTGTCGGCTGGTTTAATTACTAATTTCTTATTTTTTCGAAGTTTCGTGAGGGCTCTCCGTTCACCAGCTGTTAAATTGTCTTTATCGGAGAGTATGTTCATGCTGAACACCTTTTTGATGATTCGTTTGCTAGCCTCAATAATTTCGGGATCTACTTCACTATCTGGAGGTGACCAACCAGATGATTCTGTAAAAGGAAGTTTCCGACCGCTGGAGTTTCTAAAGCGGTCGGCTAATTTCATTTGCCTAAGAAAATTACAGTTGTATGATGGTAAATTTGTTTGGTTATCAGTTTTAGGCTTTGGTGCTGGTACAAAAGTTAAACCGCGATCTAAAAGAGATTTCTCTTGGGTTGTTAGGTCATTGGTGCCAGACAGGTTAACCACATTAGTTCCTAATCCCACATCTGTTAGGCGGCTGTTACCTTTGCCTTTACTTAGTTTAAATTTAGGTGGTTCAACCAGTGATCGTACATAATATTGGCGGTTCTCGTGGTCCAATGGATTAAATCCTGAGCAACATCAAACTTTGCGTCATCAATTTTTGGTATCACGTTAACGTCCTTCACTTTCCGAATGGTTTCGTTGATGATGCTCAGGGTTCTCCTCTCAGCCTGAGGGAGTTTTTGCGAAAAGTTTAGTTCAGCGAAATAAATTTTTGCTGATCTAAACTTGACCCTGATATCGCTAAGCATATTCCGCAACTGCTTAACTACGAGATCAGAATTATCGTTTCGAGAATTCACGCCAATATTTAATAATATTTTTTGGGGACTGGACTGGCCCCTGTGCCCTTTAAACATAGAGCGCAGATGATTGAATTTGGCGCCGGGGTAACACTCCACCTGGATGTCCGGATGGGGATTTCGATCAATGCGTCCTAAATTTGAACTTCCAATCATAAGGATGTTTTTACAAACATCGGGGAGGCGCCAATTCCTTTTGTCAAAATTAACTCCGCTTTTATGCCGAAACTGGGAGAATTTAGAATCAAATGAGCGGCCCGAGTTGCGGCTCGGTGATTTGACTTTCTCTGAGTACGATATACCTGGTTGAACCACACTAGAGGCAGGAGAAGGGGGAGAGGAAACAGAAGCAGGAGAGGAAACAGAAGCAGGAGAGGAAACAGAAGCAGGAGAAGAAACAGACGGAGGAGTTCTAGTAAGAGCACTAGGAGAACCAGAGAAGAAAGGCTGAGGAGGAGTAGGAGGTAGAGGAGCAAGACGAGGCGAGACAGCGTTACTCAATTTGCGAGCATCTTCAGTCACAATATGGACCGGAGATGTTTGCAAATTGAGGCGCTTACTCTGAGAGAAAGAAGAAGTAGAAGGAAAAGAAGAGGGAGAAGTGCTTTGCCTTGATCTTTTCTTATTTTGCTTTTCGCGTTGGGGTAGAGGGACAACACGGGCCGGAGTTTGCTTGCTCCCTCCCGTATTGTTCCTTACTCCAGATGCTGGGCGAAGTTCCGAAATGTAAGACTCATAGGCCGAAATCGTCTTATCTGTCAACTTATTTTTAAAGTTTTTTTGAGCCCAGATCAAGGCACGCGCCGAAGCGCTGTTGAAGTCTATTTTTTCGAGTCCAGGAGGTGGTCGCATAGCCAAAGTTATCTTAGACTTCAACTGGTTTAAATTGATCTTGTAATGCTCAACTAAAGCATTTAACGTTTGGTTGGCCCATCCCACACTAATCTGTCGAAAAACAGAAAAAATGTGTGGGGTGGGAAGAGCCGGCTTTAGAAAGCCACCTAACTCATCTACTTTCTTCTCCAACTGTTTCGGGAAATCCCGGTTGGCCAAATGCTGCTCTAAGAGCCCAATATGGTGCATACACTGAATCACCTGGAAAAGGGCCTTGACCAATCTAGAATAGGCCTGGAACGATTGTTCCTGGCCTCTTCCAGACTGGGCAACTCTCCTTCCCTGATGATTCTGTCTTTTTTGAGCCATTTGAAGAATAGGTAGATGAATAAAATGAAATTAAAATGAAGAAATGAAATAAATTAAAATGAAATCTAGATATTACCTATTAGAGAAGATACCTGGATTGGTTGTAGTCTTCAGCAAAGGTAGAAAATAATCCGTCTGTCTCGACGCGTTTCGCTTGGTTTGGCTTTTTCAAAGAGACTTTGAGGAAAATGATTCCAACTTTGGGAGGGCATGCATGGTATATATCCATATGTGGGCAGGGGGTGTTTTTCACAGCTCAGTACATAATTGAACTCGGTAACAAGCTGACAAATGTCACTCCTCTGATTAATTCTTTTCACTCTGAGATGTCGCAAGTTTGTTTTTCACAACTCAGTTTGTGTCGTCCAAACAAACTAGATGAAGCCCTATTGATTGGCTTCCATTGAATTTTAATCAGTCAGTGAGTGGTTTGCTTTACTGACCCCATGAAGCCCTATTGGTTGGCTTTGATTTAAGTAAAACCAATCGGGAGCGGTTTGCTTTACTGGCTTCAAAAGTATGTGAAAATAATATGAAAAAATGGTTTGATAAAATATATTGAGACTAAAGAAATAAATGAAAAAATAACGCCAAAGATCATGATGCCTCACGACTGTTTATCAGTTGGAATGAATATCCCCCGACGGAGGTTTATGACGGAAAATATTTTACACCACGTAGAAATTGTGTGTTTTACCTTCTGAACCTCTACATTGTGTGAAAGGTATGAAAAATTAAAAATAGAAATAAAAATAATAATTTAAATAAATGAATCAACCAAATAAATAAATAAATAAATAAATAAATAAATAAATAAATAAATAAAAATTAATAAAAAATTAAAAATAATCAATAAATAAATATATAAATAATAATTTTATTTAGGAAATACATACACATGATTGAAATTAGAACCTATTTTGTTTTTGGGCATATATGAACTCTGGCACTCGCCTGTGTGTGTTTGAGGTTAAAAAATCGCACTGGCACAGACATTTCATACTGAAACGTTTTTTTCTTTTAATCTGCCGCCGAAAAATTGTTTTCATTTACTGAACCCTGATTGGTTTCAAACATGACAAAAAAGTACACAAAATTGATTTAAACTAAGTGATGAGCTTAGGAACTGGTTAAACTGACTGGCAGAAATTGGTGTTATTCATTGATGGGCTCTAATTTAGTCCTTACAAGGATGTTACGCAAGCTTTTGTTTTTCTTCTAGGCGATGACAGGTCGAAGATTCAAAGGTTCATTTAATTTAGCATTGGTAAAATTGAATTCATCTTTTAACATTTTTGCTATTTCGATATTCATTCTGTTGTACGTTAAAGTGAAAGGAATGATGGACCTCCTTTCGCATTCGCCCTCTGATATGTTCATACCAAATGGCCAGAGAGTTTGAAGCGTATTGATCCAAAAAGCTTCACGTTTTTTTCTAAATTCATCCGTTTCTTCTAATGTGTCTTTAATTGGTGGTTGTTCAATAGGATGGATTTCGAAATCGTCCAAAGAATGGCCAGGAAGGTTAAAATGTTGTGCTACTGGGGCATCAGCATTATGTTTTATATCCTGTTTGTGTCTAGTAGCACGTTCTCGAAAAGGATTTTGACTTTGACCAACATACTGTTTCCGACATCGCTTACAAGTGATAAGGTAAATAATGTTTGGTGAATCACAATGGAGGGGGTTACGGATCTGATAATGATTTTTCGTTTGTTCGGAGGAAAATTCCTCTTTCTGATCAGGCATAAAAGTATGCAGTCTACAACGAGGCTTTTTGCAATTAAATACCGCGCCACTACCATTCTGCAACGGTCTGTTGTGTTCAATCTTCAGTGGTTCGAAATCGGTAGTTTCAGCTGGACTTTCGAGCTTTTTCAGGGTTTGGAATTTCAGGCTACGCAAGAGACGTAGCGAGTACCCTCTCGATCTGAGGGCGCCAAATAGAGTAGAACAAGCCTCATTGAAATTTACCTTATCACTTGAATTGCGGTGGAAACGAATGAGTTGTGATTTGATGATACCTTTAAATGTATGTTGAGGATGAAATGATTTTGTGTGCAACAATTGATGTGAATCAGTTGGTTTAAAATACACTTTATAATCTAAATGACCGGACGCCTGAAATTGCTTGCCTTTATACACGGTCACATCGAGAAAATCAACAGAATTTTCACTGATAGTAGCTTTCAATTTAATATTTGGATCGTGATTGTTCAAAATTTCTAAAAATTCATCAAAATCTTCTTTTGAATGTTCCCAAATAATAAAAATGTCATCTAAATACCTGAGATATACGAGAGGATGCTTTGCACATTTGCTTAAGGCATTTTCCTCCCATTCCGCTACATAAATGCTTGCAAAATTAGGACTGAATCTTTTGCCCATAGGACAACCCATTATTTGTAGAAAATATTCTCCATTGAATTGGAAGTCATTACCTTTTAAGCTCAGCTCTAAAAGATCCAAAATTTGTTCATCCGGGCGTTTCGCATCCGGATATTTTTCAAATGCATTTTTAACTGATTTAACACCTTTATCAATATCAATGTTCGTATACATACTGTCGATATCCAAAGTAGCCAGAATTGCATTTTTCGATATTTTCAATTTCGAAATTTTTGACAGGAAATCCTGTGTATTTTTTAGATAGCTCGGATGTCTATTTGCTATAGGTTTCAGATGATAATCAATTAATTCCGAGATCGCATAAGATTCCGAATTACAATCTGATACAATTGGCCTCCCGGGTGGAGTTAAGTCATCCGTCCATGAAGAACGGTCCTTGTGGATCTTTGGTAGGATATAAAATTGTCTTGTTTGAGCACTGAGCTTAGCTGTTAAATATTTCAATTGTTTTTTGGTAATGTGACCTTCGTCGAGGAGAAATTTTAAGATCTTATTGAATTTTTCGATATTACTAGGCCAAATAAGTGAATCTATTTTCTTATAATGTTTAGTATTGCTGAGTTGTCTCATGGCTTCCTTTATATAATTATCCCGAGATAGAACAACTACCGACCCACCTTTGTCGGCTGGTTTAATTACTAATTTCTTATTTTTTCGAAGTTTCGTGAGGGCTCTCCGTTCACCAGCTGTTAAATTGTCTTTATCGGAGAGTATGTTCATGCTGAACACCTTTCGGATGATTCGTTTACTAGCCTCAATAATTTCGGGATCTACTTCACTATCTGGAGGTGACCAACCAGATGATTCTGTGAAAGGAAGTTTCCGACCGCTGGAGTTTCTAAAGCGGTCTGCTAATTTCATTTGCCTAAGAAAATTACAGTTGTATGATGGTAAATTTGTTTGGTTATCAGTTTTAGGCTTTGGTGCTGGTACAAAAGTTAAACCGCGATCTAAAAGAGATTTCTCTTGGGTTGTTAGGTCATTGGTGCCAGACAGGTTAACCACATTAGTTCCTAATCCCACATCTGTTAGGCGGCTGTTACCTTTGCCTTTACTTAGTTTAAATTTAGGTGGTTCAACCAGTGATCGTACATAATATTGGCGGTTCTCGTGGTCCAATGGATTAAATCCTGAGCAACATCAAACTTCGCGTCATCAATTTTAGGTATAACGTTAACGTCCTTCACTTTCCGAATGGTTTCGTTGATGATGCTCAGGGTTCTCCTCTCAGCCTGAGGGAGTTTTTGCGAAAAGTTTAGTTCAGCGAAATAAATTTTTGCTGATCTAAACTTGACCCTGATATCGCTAAGCATATTCCGCAACTGCTTAACTACGAGATCAGAATTATCGTTTCGAGAATTCACGCCAATATTTAATAATATTTTTTGGGGACTGGACTGGCCCCTGTGCCCTTTAAACATAGAGCGCAGATGATTGAATTTGGCGCCGGGGTAACACTCCACCTGGATGTCCGGATGGGGATTTCGATCAATGCGTCCTAAATTTGAACTTCCAATCATAAGGATGTTTTTACAAACATCGGGGAGGCGCCAATTCCTTTTGTCAAAATTAACTCCGCTTTTATGCCGAAACTGGGAGAATTTACCGAGGTACAAAAGACAAAAGAAACCCTTTACCGCGGTTGTTTTCCCAGAACTGTACCGGCAAAACGAGGTAGTACACACAAAGGACAAACAATGGGGTACCTCGGTATGTAGGGAAAACAAGACTGTGTGTGTTTGAGGTTAAAAAATCGCACTGGCACAGACATTTCATACTGAAACGTTTTTTTCGTTTTAATATGCCGCCGAAAAATTGTTTTCATTTACTGAACCCTGATGGGTTTCAAACATGACACAAAATTGATTTAAACTAAGTGATGAGCTTAGGAACTGGTTAAACTGACTGGCAATAATTGATGTTATTCATTGATGGGCTCTAATTTAGTCCTTACAAGGATGTTACGCAAGCTTTTGTTTTTCTTATAGGCGATGACAGGTCGAAGATTCAAAGGTTCATTTAATTTAGCATTGGTAAAATTGAATTCATCTTTTAACATTTTTGCTATTTCGATATTCATTCTGTTGTACGTTAAAGTGAAAGGAATGATGGACCTCCTTTCGCATTCGCCCTCTGATATGTTCATACCAAATGGCCAGAGGGTTTGAAGCGTATTGATCCAAAAAGCTTCACGTTTTTTTCTAAATTCATCCGTTTCTTCTAATGTGTCTTTAATTGGGGGTTGTTCAATAGGATGGATTTCGAAATCGTCCAAAGAATGGCCAGGAAGGTTAAAATGTTGTGCTACTGGGGCATCAGCATTATGTTTTATATCCTGTTTGTGTCTAGTAGCACGCTCTCGAAAAGGATTTTGACTTTGACCAACATACTGTTTCCGACATCGCTTACAAGTGATAAGGTAAATAATGTTTGGTGAATCACAATGGAGGGGGTTACGGATCTGATAATGATTTTTCGTTTGTTCGGAGGAAAATTCCTCTTTCTGATCAGGCATAAAAGTATGCAGTCTACAACGAGGCTTTTTGCAATTAAATACCGCGCCACTACCATTCTGCAACGGTCTGTTGTGTTCAATCTTCAGTGGTTCGAAATCGGTAATTTCAGCTGGACTTTCGAGCTTTTTCAGGGTTTGGGATTTCAGGCTACGCAAGAGGCGCAGCGAGTACCCTCTCGATCTGAGGGCGCCAAATAGAGTAGAACAAGCCTCATTGAAATTTACCTTATCACTTGAATTGCGGTGGAAACGAATGAGTTGTGATTTGATGATACCTTTAAATGTATGTTGAGGATGAAATGATTTTGTGTGCAACAATTGATGTGAATCAGTTGGTTTAAAATACACTTTATAATCTAAATGACCGGACGCCTGAAATTGCTTGCCTTTATACACGGTCACATCGAGAAAATCAACAGAAGTTTCACTGATAGTAGCTTTCAATTTAATATTTGGATCGTGATTGTTCAAAATTTCTAAAAATTCATCAAAATCTTCTTTTGAATGTTCCCAAATAATAAAAATGTCATCTAAATACCTGAGATATACGAGGGGATGCTTTGCACATTTGCTTAAGGCATTTTCCTCCCATTCCGCTACATAAATGCTTGCAAAATTAGGACTGAATCTTTTGCCCATAGGACAACCCATTATTTGTAGAAAATATTCTCCATTGAATTGAAAGTCATTACCTTTTAAGCTCAGCTCTAAAAGATCCAAAATTTGTTCATCCGGGCGTTTCGCATCCGGATATTTTTCAAATGCATTTTTAACTGATTTAACACCTTTATCAATATCAATGTTCGTATACATACTGTCGATATCCAAAGTAGCCAGAATTGCATTTTTCGATATTTTCAATTTCGAAATTTTTGACAGGAAATCCTGTGTATTTTTTAGATAGCTCGGATGTCTATTTGCTATAGGTTTCAGATGATAATCAATTAATTCCGAGATCGCATAAGATTCCGAATTACAATCTGATACAATTGGCCTCCCGGGTGGAGTTAAGTCATCCGTCCATGAAGAACGGTCCTTGTGGATCTTTGGTAGGATATAAAATTGTCTTGTTTGAGCACTGAGCTTAGCCGTTAAATATTTCAATTGTTTTTTGGTAATGTGACCTTCGTCGAGGAGAAATTTTAAGATCTTATTGAATTTTTCGATATTACTAGGCCAAATAAGTGAATCTATTTTCTTATAATGTTTAGTATTGCTGAGTTGTCTCATGGCTTCCTTTATATAATTATCCCGAGATAGAACAACTACCGACCCACCTTTGTCGGCTGGTTTAATTACTAATTTCTTATTTTTTCGAAGTTTCGTGAGGGCTCTCCGTTCACCAGCTGTTAAATTGTCTTTATCGGAGAGTATGTTCATGCTGAACACCTTTTTGATGATTCGTTTGCTAGCCTCAATAATTTCGGGATCTACTTCACTATCTGGAGGTGACCAACCAGATGATTCTGTAAAAGGAAGTTTCCGACCGCTGGAGTTTCTAAAGCGGTCGGCTAATTTCATTTGCCTAAGAAAATTACAGTTGTATGATGGTAAATTTGTTTGGTTATCAGTTTTAGGCTTTGGTGCTGGTACAAAAGTTAAACCGCGATCTAAAAGAGATTTCTCTTGGGTTGTTAGGTCATTGGTGCCAGACAGGTTAACCACATTAGTTCCTAATCCCACATCTGTTAGGCGGCTGTTACCTTTGCCTTTACTTAGTTTAAATTTAGGTGGTTCAACCAGTGATCGTACATAATATTGGCGGTTCTCGTGGTCCAATGGATTAAATCCTGAGCAACATCAAACTTTGCGTCATCAATTTTTGGTATCACGTTAACGTCCTTCACTTTCCGAATGGTTTCGTTGATGATGCTCAGGGTTCTCCTCTCAGCCTGAGGGAGTTTTTGCGAAAAGTTTAGTTCAGCGAAATAAATTTTTGCTGATCTAAACTTGACCCTGATATCGCTAAGCATATTCCGCAACTGCTTAACTACGAGATCAGAATTATCGTTTCGAGAATTCACGCCAATATTTAATAATATTTTTTGGGGACTGGACTGGCCCCTGTGCCCTTTAAACATAGAGCGCAGATGATTGAATTTGGCGCCGGGGTAACACTCCACCTGGATGTCCGGATGGGGATTTCGATCAATGCGTCCTAAATTTGAACTTCCAATCATAAGGATGTTTTTACAAACATCGGGGAGGCGCCAATTCCTTTTGTCAAAATTAACTCCGCTTTTATGCCGAAACTGGGAGAATTTAGAATCAAATGAGCGGCCCGAGTTGCGGCTCGGTGATTTGACTTTCTCTGAGTACGATATACCTGGTTGAACCACACTAGAGGCAGGAGAAGGGGGAGAAGAAACAGAAGCAGGAGAGGAAACAGAAGGAGGAGGAGGAGGAGTTCTAGTGAGAGCACAAGGAGAACCAGAGAAGAAAGGCTGAGGAGGAGTAGGAGGTAGAGGAACAAGACGAGGCGAGACAGCGTTACTCAATTTGCGAGCATCTTCAGTCACAATATGGACCGGAGATGTTTGCAAATTGAGGCGCTTACTCTGAGAGAGAGAAGAAGTAGAAGGAAAAGAAGAGGGAGAAGTGCTTTGCCTTGATCTTTTCTTATTTTGCTTTTCGCGTTGGGGTAGAGGGACAACACGGGCCGGAGTTTGCTTGCTCCCTCCCGTATTGTTCCTTACTCCAGACGCTGGGCGAAGTTCCGAAATGTAAGACTCATAGGCCGAAATCGTCTTATCTGTCAACTTATTTTTAAAGTTTTTTGAGCCCAGATCAAGGCACGCGCCGAAGCGCTGTTGAAGTCTATTTTTTCGAGTCCAGGAGGTGGTCGCATAGCCAAAGTTATCTTAGACTTCAACTGGTTTAAATTTATCTTGTAATGCTCAACTAAAGCATTTAACGTTTGGTTGGCCCATCCCACACTAATCTGTCGAAAAACAGAAAAAATGTGTGGGGTGGGAAGAGCCGGCTTTAGAAAGCCACCTAACTCATCTACTTTCTTCTCCAACTGTTTCGGGAAATCCCGGTTGGCCAAATGCTGCTCTAAGAGCCCAATATGGTGCATACACTGAATCACCTGGAAAAGGGCCTTGACCAATCTAGAATAGGCCTGGAACGATTGTTCCTGGCCTCTTCCAGACTGGGCAACTCTCTTTCCCTGATGCTTCTGTCTTTTTTGAGCCATTTGAAGAATAGGTAGATGAATTTAGAATGAAATTAAAATGAAGAAATGAAATAAATTAAAATGAAATCTAGATATTACCTATTAGAGAAGATACCTGGATTGGTTGTAGTCTTCAGCAAAGGTAGAAAATAATCCGTCTGTCTCGACGCGTTTCGCTTGGTTTGGCTTTTTCAAAGAGACTTTGAGGAAAATGATTCCAACTTTGGGAGGGCATGCATGGTGTATATCCATATGTGGGCTGGGGGTGTTTTTCACAGCTCAGTACATAATTAAACTCTTTAACAAGCTGACAAATGTCACTCATCTAATTAATTCTTTTCAATCTGAGATGTCCCAAGTTTGTTTTTCACAACTCAGTTTGTGTCGTCCAAACAAATTAGATGAAGCCCTATTGATTGGCTTCCATTGAATTTTAATCAGTCAGTGAGTGGTTTGCTTTACTGACCCCATGAAGCCCTATTGGTTGGCTTTGATTTAAGTAAAACCAATCGAGAGCGGTTTGCTTTACTGGCTTCAGAAGTATGTGAAAATAATATGAAAAAATGGTTTGATAAAATATATTGAGACTAAAGAAATAAATGAAAAAATAACGCTAAAGATCATGATGCCTCACGAATGTTATCAGTTGGAATGAATATCCCCCGACGGAGGTTTATGACGGAAAATATTTTACACCACGTAGAAAATGTGTGTTTTACCTTCTGAACCTCTACATTGTGTGAAAGGTATGAAAAATTAAAAATAAAAATAATAATAATTTAAATAAATGAATCAACCAAATAAATAAATAAATAAATAAATAAATAAATAAATAAATAATAAAAAATTAAAAATACTCAAAAAATTAAAAATAATAATCAATAAATAAATATATAAATGAATAAATAATAATTTTATTTAGGAAATACATACACATGATTGAAATTAGAACCTATTTTGTTTTTGGGCATATATGAGCTCTGGCACTCGCCTGTGTGTGTTTGAGGTTAAAAAATCGCACTGGCACAGACATTTCATACTGGCCTATTTTGTTTTTGTGTGTGTGTGTGTGTGTGTGTGTGTGTGAGTGTGTGTGTGTGTGTGTGTGTGTGTGTGTGTGTGTGTGTGTGTGTGTGTGTGTGTGTGTGTGTGTGTGTGTGTGTGTGTGTGTGTGTGTGTGTGTGTGTGTGTGTGTGTGTGTGTGTGTGTGTGTGTGTGTGTGTGCGTTTGTCTTACCAACTTGACGAGGTAACTAGACAAAATAGTTTGCGTGTTTCGCCTTACCGAGGTACAAAAGACAAAAGAAACCCTTTACCTCGGTTGTTTTCCCAGAACTGTACCGGCAAAACGAGGTAGAAACCGTTAGTACACACAAAGGACAAACAATGGGGTACCTCGGTATGTAGGGTAGACAAGACGCTGTGTGTGTGTGTGTGTGTGTGTGTGTGTGTGTGTGTGTGTGTGTGTGTGTGTGTGTGTGTGTGTGTGTGTGTGTGTGTGTGTGTGTGTGTGTGTGTGTGTGTGTGTGTGTGTGTGTGTGCGCCATTTTGCTCGAAGTCAAAAAGAAAAAGAAACAAAACAAGATACATCATAGTATGCCAGTGTGTAAATTGACTTATTTCCAAATGCAACAAAATACTGTATTTTGATTGGCTAAAAAAGTACCCATTTTTAATTATTAATTCATACCTTCTGCTCGGTTATGTTAGAACAAAAATAAAAATTCAGGAAATTTAATATTTATGTGTAATAAAATATTACAGATATGGATGCCATTGGAACTGGCTCATTGAGCCAGTTCCAATGACATCCATATTTGTCTGGTGTTATTAAGAAACTTACTAAGTACAAATTTTCTGTCAGTTTTTCCCATAATTTAGGTTAAAGTATTAAGTACACCAAAATTCTTGGAAATAAATCCGTTATCCTTGTGTTTTCCAGGGTGTATGGGAATTTACTCCGGTCTGGGAAGTCATACACCCTTCGGCTTTGCCTCAGGGTAGATGAGTTCCCAAACCGGTGTAAATTCCCAGACACCCTGGAAAATACAAGGATAACTAATATTAATGACTTGGAGAATAGAGAGAGAGCAGTCGTTAAGAAGGTAGTGGCGGTGAATGGTACAAAAAACGATAAAGTACCCCCCCCCCCCCTTCTCCTTCCCCATTCCTCGATCCACCATTACTACTCCGTGCTCGTTCGCGCCATCATTTCCTATTTATTTTTTTTTAGTAAATTTAATATTTGATTATTTCGTTAGAAATTATTACTATTATTTTTCGATAATAAAATGTATTAAAATGATTTCATTATTTCTAAAATAATAAAATAAGTTAGAAATTATTTTGTTATTTCTAGAATAGAAAGGTTACGCATGCCAGTAAACCCCCCTCCCTCCAATACATCACTATGTCGTCTAAATGGTTCATTTCTGTATTTCTTGTTTATTCATTGTGTTACTGTCTGCCCAAATCCACATTTTTATCCTTCATTGTAGTTTTAAAGTTTCTCCCGAACAGAGTATGCAGTGCCCCCCCCCCCCCCCCCAGTAACAGGGGCCCGGAAGTTACGGTATAGTCACGTGATCCACTTATGTCATGACTGGTTGTAATGGTAGCTCTCGTGAACGACCATGTTGTGATGTTCTTACCATAGTCAGGCGTTGTCTCAAAGCGTATGTGCCGCGCGTATTGTTAGCGGATAAGCGTTTCTGTCGTTCATTTTGTTTCCTGGAGGCTGCCCTCCTGGTTTCTATGGTGGCACGTGGTTTCCATATACAAAAAAACCCTAAAAGGTCGGGGTGTGTTCGAAGGGTATTTTCTACTGAATAGGAGTACTTTTGCTGGAACAGATTTTTTTTTAAAATCATAGGTTCTTCCTAGAATTACCACAAAAACCCCGATATCTATTTTACTAGTTCGGATTTCTTCCGAATCCTCTGATTCTGTCTGCTATGCATCTGTGTTATTGTTTATGTCTACCCAGCCCTATTCGATTAATTCGGAGTATGCTGTAGTAGAGTGGAAGATGCTATCGAAGATCCTATTGGAACAGTTTTAACTTATTGTTACTATTTTTAGCTTTCCTGGTGTGTTCTGACTTGTTTTAACCCTATTTCCCCTATTTCAGTTACTCCTGCTTGATCACCTCTCTGCAAATAACTAACCAGTCATAGTGCTCTATTTACCTTAGCCCTCCACCCATTGTTTCTACACGGGTACATAGACGAGATGTTCGTCTTTCGCCATATGAGGCCGTGAGAGCCATGTGAAAATCCCTCAGTGAGGTATTATCTTTCTTAGCCCATATCCATATCTGGGTGTTGTAAGGCCATGTCCCATGGCATGCCACTTCTAGCATCCCAACCTAACAACCGCTGGCCTTTGGTACCCAAATTTGATCGTATGAAGTCACGAGAAAATCCCTTAATGAGATGGAATGCATCATTGCTCATATCCTCATCTAGGTTTTAAACTATCACGTCCGGTTGCACCCCACTTCCAGCACCCCTAATTAACAAACGACTGGCCATCGGCACTCCTTTTAATCGTAGGAGGCCATGAGGGCCATTGTGTATTGGATCCTTGCAAATGCTTTAATGTGCACAAGGGCATCAATGTAGTTCGCCCTAATGGCATGTCTGACAGTTGTTTAAAGTCCTATGCCAGCTGCTTCAACTCCATCTTCTTTATCCTTATCATCCTCGATATACTTGATCATAAGTTTGTCAAAATTGTCTTCGTATTCGCCGTATCCACATATTGAGTATCCACCATTGGACCAGTAGAATCTTTCACGGGTTCCTTTTCTTCATATTCCATATCTTCTTGGATTTCAGATTGTTCGGATTCATATATCTTCCATCGGTGAATAGTGTCTTGAGGAACCAGAACGACAGGATTGTATTGCATCCACTATCTTCGTAGGTTAGAATGCAAATGAGAATGGCGTTATTGGCACGTGCTTTTTCTTGACCGGGGATATCTGATAATATATTGATGACGGATCTGAGTAACTCCCCTGAAAACTTGCTTTCTGTGTGATCGCTCTTTTTCCGATAAGATAGTTAATCTTTTGGTAAGGGTAGACTCTTTATTTGATGTTTGTTTTTGATCAGCTGAGCTCTCTCGGATTTGGTCATTGGCACATTATTTTTATATTAGAACATTTCTTTTCATGTTCTGTCGGTCGATAGTACCTGAGTTTGTGTGATTTCTGAAATAAAACCTCCAGCAGCGAATAGGGACGGACTTGTTGACCTTTGGCCTCAACCACATTTGTCAAGCATAATTAATAGTTCATTGTTGATTTCTTTAAATCTTTTTGAAGCTATTACACAATGCCAGTTGAAAACACCACACACTGCTCATATAATAAAAGTATTTTTGCAAGTTAAGCTCAAGTTTGTAGTGGAATTATTTTTAGACAAAATGTATAACTGCGCCATGTTTATTTTTCCCAATTTTGCGGGTCGATCGAATTGGACCTATGTGCTCCTCACTTCTCGCTGTGTTTTGTATCGAATTATAGCACGATTTTGCCGCGACTGCCCTGTAGAAGATTTATGGGATAAACAAAATAAACGTATAGTGTTTTCAAGTAAAAATTTTATTTTACTCGCAGAATTAAGAATAAAACTGACTCGCCAGAGGCTCGTCGGTTTCATTCTTAATCCTACTCGTAGAATAAATTTTTTACTTGAAAACACTATACGTTTATTCTATATAAATTATAAATGTACCAATTCGAGTGATTATCCCCCAGACATGGGTCTAAATGTTTTGCTTTTATTGTCTGCATTGCATTTAGTGATCATAAGATACCAATACCCTCATTCCAATAAGTTTTGTCGGATAATCCACGACGATGGCGGTTGACTTGTCAACATACCGTATTCGTATTGGTCTTTTCAAAGGTGGAACAATCAGGTCGCATTCCGCTGGAGATTTAGTATACTTGTTTGCTTTATAATTTTAACTTTCTGCGTCTTCGGCTAGTAGTTTTTTCTTACTGCTTATACTATGTGCAGATAGTGAACTCACCCCTGGACAGAATGGTGACGTCTCTATCGTCCATATTAATGTTTATGGTCTCCGTCAAAAAGTTAATATAATAAATGCGGAACAGAATCTAAACTTAATAATGACATTGATGACTCAAGTATTCATATTTCTGGATTTCACTTCCCCCAATTAGGAAAGATCGTTCCCAAGATCAGGGTGGAGGTATTGTTATTTATAAAAAAATGTAGCCTTTATTTCAAAAACCTCTCTGATTTAGACGTTCCAGGTCTGGAAGCCGTATGGATGGAAAACCGGCATTCCAATAAAAAAAACTTTTGCTAGGCATGTTTTATCGGCAGCCTTCTGCGCTCTCTCTCTCTCTTTTTTGGGATCTCATTAATGAATCACTCTCGTTAGCGAGAAACGGCTTATGAATGAAATGTGTAGTGATGGGCGACTTTAACGCATTGCTTAAACAATACACACTCCAAAATTGCACACCAGCAAAATACCTATGGTTTAACACAACTAATAACTTCCCCCAATCGTGTCACAGAATCGACAAAATCACCTCTTGATTTGGTATTAGTTTCTTATCCATTGTCAGTAACACAGTGTGATGTTATACCACCCATCTGCAGTGATCACCACGCTACATACGTACACATAAAGTCCATGAGGTGGATCCTTAAATCGTATCAGCGACAGATTTATAATTACACAGAAACTAATTTTAACTCTTAACCCAACGTAGACGATATCAAAATTGATTATTTTAAATATCATTTTTAAAACTTTTTTAAAAAATTTCAGCAAAACCATATCATGTGACCCCTCATTGGAACGAGCTCGACGAGCCCGTTCCAAAGAGGGGTCACATGATATGGTTTTGTTAAAACTTTTTGAAAAATATTTTTTCTGCTGCTGAATTTGGATATTACGTGGGCGGATGTGGCCGATTCGTTGGGTAAAGGGTTAATGCGATGAATGGCGTCTTTGCAAACAATGACTGGGAATCTGGCGATGTGGATACTGTAGTGTTAAAGGTCTCTACCCATATTACAGTAACTTCTCAGAGGTTTACACCTTCAAAACTTGTTAGAATACGGCTTAACGACAAACCCTGGAAGAACAGTGAGATACGTAGGCTAATGATAAAACCTAATAGAATTCATAGAGTAGCAAAGATCAACAATCGCCCCCATGACTGGGAAGTTTTCTGGAAAATTAGAAATGAAACGTTCAACTCCATTAGAGCTGGGAAGAAGGAATATGATATCAAACTTGAAAGCTATGTGTCAACTAACGGTAGTAGGTAATAAATGCGAATTCCAGACCACCTTGTACATGTACCGTACACGTACATGTACGTGTACCATCGTAGGATTCAGTGTTAAATCGCGTGCACGTATACAAAAATGTCATTTTTTCATGGTGGTCTGGAATCCGCAATTGTTTTTGAGGCTCACATATCGCACTTTTCGCGTTCAGAACACCCGTTGGCGAACGCGTAGATTCGACACGTCGCTCAAAAAGTGAAAAATGTACGAAATTGTACATGTACATTTCTTAAAAAATTTTTGTCGACGTTCCCATCGCGGATTAGACCATCGATCCATCGTTGGCGAACGCGAGCAAAAAACGCTTTGCGGATTCTAGACCAGCATCAAAAAACGGTTTGCGGATTCTGGACCAGGAAAAATCCACTATGGGTATCCCCACTTCTGGCGTAAGTGGGGATACCCATAGTGGATTTTTCCAAACTTAACAGAAAAAAGCTAAGTTTTTTGGGGAAAATCCCACTATGGGTATTCCCATTTCTGACGTAAGTGGGCATACCCAGAGTGGATTTTTCCAAACTCAACAGAAAAAACCCGAGTTTTTTGGAAAAATCCACTATGGGTATCCCCACTTCGGACGTAAGTGGGGATACCCATAGTGGATTTTTCCAAACTTAACAGAAAAAAAAACAAAGTTTTTTTGGAAAATCCCACTATGGGTATTCCCATTTCTGACGTAAGTGGGGATACACATAGTGGATTTTTCCAAACTCAACAGAAAAAACTAAGTTTTTTTGGAAAATCCCACGATGGGTATCTCCACTTGTACAGTATAAATAGAGCTCCTGCGCGCTACAATCATCATTGGCGAAGTTCCTCCAGGATCGGCCACACGAAAAAATGGTGAGAAGAAATCTACGTGAATCAAAATGTAAAATAATAATAAATTTTATCAAAATAATGTGTATCATTACACCGAGTTACTCTGCGATGAAGCTCGTTCTGACACGTGAATATAATTATTCACGAAGGAAGCGCTGTGGATTTTATTGTCCAGTCACTGAGGGTTGAAAGGGGCTTGTTCCCCATACCGTTCCTGCGCGCCGTCGGCGCGTTAAACCATTCCATTCGGGTGTCAGTTTGCAATCATCAGTCTGTTTTTATCAAGCTGACAAGCAGGTCGCATGTCAAAGTGACATTTACTGTATAAACTTACTGAGAACGTCATTTGTCACGCTCGAAATGTATTACGGGTTTTCATTCAAATGAGTCAATTGTCAGTTAAATGGTTTAACTGAAAAACTATTCTATGGATGAAAGCGGAAACAGTTCAAAAGATTAATTGATGTTATTTGTTTTTTTTTGAAAAGCGTTACATTTACTGACATGTTTTTATTCGAGATTTTAATTATTCATGTTCTTTCTGATTTTTAACACGTTTGAAACGGATGCTATTTTAATATTTTTTAACTATTTATCGAGGTTTCATTTTGTAAAATGTTTTTCCTCAACTGGTTTTAGTTATTATATTAAAGACAGAAGATTTTTATTTACTTAAAACATAAAACATAAAAATAATTATACATTTGATTTTGAAAATAATAAATAACTCAAGTTAGCATACTCTAAAGGAAATATTAATAATTCAGAAAACGAAAAAATGTTTTAACACATCACAGATTCCAAACGTCGAGATCAACTTTTAAGCGAATATGAACGTGCCAATAAGAGCATTCAATCGGCTGATAGAAGCAGACGTCTTGGAGAGATGGAACTGAAACGCGAGGCCACAAAAATATTTAAACCCGTGACGGAGGTTCAAGAATGAAGCAAGAAGGAGATAGTTGAAGAATTGAGACCCATAAAAGAGAGTTCTTTGAGAATGGGTTCATTGCCCGGTAGTTTTACAAAACAGTATTCCTTTCAATCTACACCGGATTACGTTCCCATGAGAATTGAAACCGACGTGAGCGAGAGCGACGATACAGCTTCGACTATCACCACTGATAGCGTCGCGTCGTCCGAGGATGGTGGTAAGAGAGATCTGTTGTATGGAATTTATAAGGATTCTGACGGTAGAACTTTTGTGGGCGACACAGAATTGCAAGAGGATGACGATAATTTAATCGTCGGTTCGAATCGGTACGAATTAACTCCTGGACTGCGCAAATTGCTCCTTTTCGACAAGTCTGGAGATTACACGGAACAGGACTTCGGCAATTACGGCGACATTCTGGTTCAGACCCACGCCATGAAGAGAAATAACGATGCCAGAGAGACGAAACCCAAAGCCAACAGAGGTTACAAGTGGACGAAAGTGGTGAAACCCATATGGGATATGAATAAGAAGTTCGTCGAATCGGTGACTGGCAAAGGGGTGAATACAACTTTTCTTCCGAGCGATTCTGACGCTCTGTCTCAGAGATTGAGTTTGTTGATGGCAAGTAGACGCGCTGGTAACACAGGATTAGATAATGAGATAGTTAGCATATGCGACGAATTGTTAAGACAGAAGGTTTTGAATAAAAACCATTATAAAAGGCTGATGAACGAATTGAAGGATTGATGTATATAATAAGTAGAGAGAAACAAACAAACAAAAATATATAAAATAAAAACAGTAAATTTTATACTAGAATAATAAAGTATTTAAACAACAAACGATTTACCAGTGAAAAAAACAAAATATATTATAAAATAAAAATATGTTGGTGATAAAGAACAGGGGATACGCTAGAACTTATGTTCAAGGCGGTTCTGGCATTATCGATTCTATAATGCGAGCGTTCACGAGCGATGCAGGTAGAAAACTCGCATCGACCACGTTTGAGGTTGGTAAGAAGACGGCTTTGGATGCTGGTAAGAAAGCCGCTTCCGAAGCCAGTGGTAGGATAGCTTCTGTGGCTGGCAAGAGGGCAGCTGACGCGTTGATCGACAAGTTGATCAGTCCACCGGCGAAGCGAGCTACGTTAGAGCGAACGCCGAAAAGTTGGGAAGAGTTTAAGGATGCTGTGGTACCCATACAAGATTTTGCCAAAATGACGAGTGGATCTGGATTGAAGAGAACTCGCGACGGTGTAATATAAATAAATAATAATATTAAAAACTGAGTTTGAAAAAACATAAAAAATTGTGTTTGAAAAAATCTAAAATAACAAAAAAAAAATAAACAAAGATGAACATTAAAGATATGTCTTGGAACGATGCCGCGACCAAGAAGTCGAATAACGAGTTCTTTCCCAAAAGCATAAGAGGCTTGATAGTGGAAAAATCGAATTGTGGAAAGACCAATCTGTTGATGAATCTGTTGTCGCGACCCGACTGGTTGGATTACGACAGATTGTTCGTGTTTGGCAAGAGCTTCTTTCAACCCGAATACAGATTGCTTCGAGAGTGCATGGATCGTAGATTGCCCAAGGACGTCATAGCCAGAATCTTTGACAGTAGGGAGGAATTCGACAAAAGTGAAGCTTCTCTTTCGACCATTTTGGACGGTGCGGCGATGGAATTGATGAAGAGAAATGCGTCTTCGAAGGTCGAGTGTCGATTTTATGAGAACGCTAGTGACGTTCCGGATCCTAGAGAATTTAAATCGGAAGATAAGAATCTCATGATTTTCGATGATCTGCTTTTGGAGAGACAGAAACGATGCGAATCGTATTACGTTAGAGGTCGTCACAGCAACGTGGACTGTTTCTACCTGTCGCAGAATTATTTTCGATTGCCCAGACAGACGATAAGGGAGAACGCTAATTTACTGTGTCTCTTTCGCCAGGATCTCAAGAATCTCAATCACATCTACGGCGATCACGTCGCAAATAACATGAGCGCGGCGGAATTCAGGAGATTCTGCAAGAGGGTTTGGGATGGAGGACTTTACAATTTCGTTGTGATCGATTTGACTAGCGAATTTAATCGCAGAAAATATCGGTGTGGATTCGACAAGTTTTATGTTTCTGATGATAATAAGACAGAGAGCGAAAATAAAATTAGAAAAATAATAAATCATCAAATAATTTAGTTTTGAAAAAATAAAATAAAAAATTAAAATATAATGTTCGAACAAAGAGAATTGTTAGAACGGATAGCCGAGAATACGGCTGCTAAACAATCCATTCAAATCGTGGTGAGGACGATTCGACTCGATTCGCAACGAAATTCGAACCTTCCATCGAATTGAATAGAGAGAAAAGATACGAGATGGCGTTGGTGAATCTGGAGACTTATTATTCCTTTCCCAACGTCACCGAAAAGAATAACTCATTCAAGTATTCCGACAGAGTGGATTGGTTGGAGATTCGAATTCCCAAAGGAAGTTACAACATAGACGATTTGAACAATTACATTCAGACGCGAATGAGGATGGATGGAAAGGGAAGCAACAAGATCAGACTCGCTCCCAATCCTAATACCTTACAGACGATGTTGGATTTGGAAGATAATTTTCGAGTGGATTTCAACACGGACGATTCTATAGGCAAGATGCTGGGATTCGATCGAAAGATGTAAGGCCATGCGGCATCTGAAAATACGGTCGACATTCTCGCAGTCAATAGCATTCTGGTGAACGTGGACGTGATTGCTGGAAGGTACATGAATGGTAGCGCTCATCCGACGATCTATTCCTTCTTTCCAAACGTGTCGCCGGGTTATAAGATCGTGAAACGACCTCGAAATTTAGTTTATCTACCAGTGATTTTAGACATGTTTTATAGTCTCAAAACCACGTTGACAGATCAAAATGGTGAACTGTTAGATCTTCGCGGAGAGAGGGTGATGATATGATTTCACATAAGAGAAATATAAAAGCAAAAAAAAAATATTGTGTATATATAAATAACAAATAAAATAAACGCAATATTAATTTACAAAAATTATTTAATATATATAATTATCATTAAAACAAAAAAAAATTGAAGAAAATATATTTTAAAAAAAGAATTATGACACAATACGTGGTTAAAAACGTAAACATATCCGCAGGACAGAGGAAGAAACTTAAGAGAGCATTAACAACTTGAGGCGAGGCGGTGACATTCAATTTCACTCACGAAGATCTGACGAGTGGCGGTCAGGATTCGATCGTCTGGACCAGAAGTCAAATCAAAAGGATGGAGAAAGCGATTCGTGATGGAAGAGGGTTGACGGTGAGATTGAGTCCTGCTCAATTGAGATACAATTTGAGAATGAAAGGCGGTTTCCTACCGCTATTGGCAGGAATCGCTGCAAAAGCATTACCCATTGCCGCAAAAGCATTACCCTTTCTTGGAAAGACTCTCGGCGTGGGAGCTCTCTCGGGACTCGCGAGTTCGACAGTTGAGAAATTAATGGGTGGCAGCAGACTGTTTTTGAAGAAGGGAGGAGCCGTGAGGCACGTAGACGACACCGGTGAAGGATTGTATCTAGAACCCGTTAGAGGTGGCAACTCTTTGAGTGGAAACGGTTTCTATCTAAAGAGTGGAAGGAACGTTGAACGACTCAGCAAGGGTTTGTTGTTTGGTGAGAATTCACCATTTAAGAATATACCGATTTTGAGAATGTTATTATAATGTAAAAATTATATAATTATATAAAATATAAATCATAGAAAGTATAAAATAATATAAAATGGATAAAAAGGAGGAAAACCAATTAGACGATAATGATGAATATCGTGAGATAGAGTGTGAAAAAGATGTGGAAAAATGATTAGACGCTAATGATGGATATCTTAGGAAAGAACTGATAAAAGAGTTAAATAAAGATCGGGATAGATGGTTGAAATTTAAAAGAATGAGACGTTTTCCACCGTCACCACTACCTTCTGAAGAGAATGGTAATGATGCGAGTGTTATCGAGAGATGCACAACATTCGTTCATAATTATGATTCAGATAAACAAATGTGTTCTTATAAAAAAAAACGTAACATATCACAAAAAAAAGAAAAGAAGAATCGATGCTGAAATTTGAGAAAAAAGGAAACGTTATTATAATATATGGGCGATAGTGAACAAGGAAAACAAAAAAAAAAAAAAACAAAAGAAAGTAATGAGATCTAGAGATGATCAACTTCTCTAGATCTCATTACTTTTTTTTTCCTTCTTCTTCACTAAAAAATCAATCTCTCTATTGTTTTTATTTCCAAGTCCGTTATTAGCATGTTGACGCTCGTGTCTTCTTCATTTTTCGAAAATGTGTTGAATGTTTATCTTTACTTTTTTGAGTTTTTTACATTGGTGAACGCGCTCTCACCACCCGATTTGTCCACGAGTTCGAGTGAGATTTTTGGATATATGTAACTTCCATAGAGCAACGACAAATCGTCCTTGTCAAATTCTCTATCTTTGGCGATGACAATTTTCTGTAGATCACTTTGGTACTCGTAAAACAAATCAAGCATGGCTTCATCCAATTTCAAAGGCATGTTCTTTTCAATCTGAGATGTCCCTAGTTTGTTTTTCACAACTCAGTTTGTGTCGTCCAAACAAATTAGATGAAACCCTATTGATTGGCTTCCATTGAATTTTAATCAGTCAGTGAGTCGTTTGCTTTACTGACCCCATGAAGCCCTATTGGTTGGCTTTGGTTTAAGTAAAACCAATCGGGAGCGGTTTGCTTTACTGGCTTCAGAAGTATGTGAAAATAATATGAAAAAATGGTTTGATAAAATATATTGAGACTAAAGAAATAAATGAAAAAATAACGCCAAAGATTAAGATGCCTCACGAATGTTATAAGTTGGAATGAATATCCCCCGACGGAGGTTTATGACGGAAAATATTTTACACCACGTAGAAATTGTGTGTTTTACCTTCTGAACCTCTACATTGTGTGAAAGGTATGAAAAATTAAAAATAAAAATAAAAATAAATATAAAAATAAATAAATAAATAAAAAATAAAAAAATAAAAATAATAAATATAATAAATAAATAAATATTTAAATAAATGATAATTTTATTTAAGAAATACATACACTTGATTGAAATTGGAACCTATTTTGTTTTGGGGCATATATGAACTCTGGCACTCGCCTGTGTGTGTTTGAGGTTAAAAAATCGCACTGGCACAGACATTTCCTACTGAAACGTTTTTTTCTTTTAATATGCCGCCGAAAAATTGTTTTCATTTACTGAACCCTGATTGGTTTCAAACATGACAAAAAAGTACATAAAATTGATTTAAACTAAGTGATGAGCTTAGGAACTGGTTAAACTGACTGGCAAAAATTGATGTTATTCATCGATGGGCTCTAATTTAGTCCTTACAAGGATGTTACGCAAGCTTTTGTTTTTCTTATAGGCGATGACAGGTCGAAGATTCAAAGGTTCATTTAATTTAGCATTGGTAAAATTGAATTCATCTTTTAACATTTTTGCTATTTCGATATTCATTCTGTTGTATGTTAAAGTGAAAGGAATGATGGACCTCCTTTCGCATTCACCCTCTGATATGTTCATACCAAATGGCCAGAGGGTTTGAAGCGTATTGATCCAAAAAGCTTCTCGTTTTTTTCTAAATTCATCCGTTTCTTCTAATGTGTCTTTAATTGGTGGTTGTTCAATAGGATGGATTTCGAAATCGTCCAAAGAATGGCCAGGAAGGTTAAAATGTTGTGCTACTGGGGCATCAGCATTATGTTTTATATCCTGTTTGTGTCTAGTAGCACGTTCTCGGAAAGGATTTTGACTTTGACCAACATACTGTTTCCGACATCGCTTACAAGTGATAAGGTAAATAATGTTTGGTGAATCACAATGGAGGGGGTTACGGATCTGATAATGATTTTTCGTTTGTTCGGAGGAAAATTCCTCTTTTTGATCAGGCATAAAAGTATGCAGTCTACAACGAGGCTTTTTGCAATTAAATACCGCGCCACTACCATTTTGCAACGGTCTGTTGTGTTCAATCTTCAGTGGTTCGAAATCGGTAGTTTCAGCTGGACTTTCGAGCTTTTTCAGGGTTTGGGATTTCAGGCTACGCAAAAGGCGCAGCGAGTACCCTCTCGATCTGAGGGCGCCAAATAGAGTAGAACAAGCCTCATTCAAATTTACCTTATCACTTGAATTGCGGTGGAAACGAATGAGCTGTGATTTGATGATACCTTTAAATGTATGTTGAGGATGAAATGATTTTGTGTGCAACAATTGATGTGAATCAGTTGGTTTAAAATATACTTTATAATCTAAATGACCGGACGCCCGAAATTGCTTGCCTTTATACACGGTCACATCGAGAAAATCAACAGAATTTTCACTGATAGTAGCTTTTAATTTAATATTTGGATCGTGATTGTTCAAAATTTCTAAAAATTCATCAAAATCTTCTTTTGAATGTTCCCAAATAATAAAAATGTCATCTAAATACCTGAGATATACGAGAGGATGCTTTGCACATTTGCTTAAGGCATTTTCCTCCCATTCCGCTACATAAATGCTTGCTAATTTCATTTGCCTAAGAAAATTACAGTTGTATGATGGTAAATTTGTTTGGTTATCAGTTTTAGGCTTTGGTGTTGGTACAAAAGTTAAACCGCGATCTAAATGAGATTTCTCTTGGGTTGTTAGGTCATTGGTGCCAGACAGGTTAACCACATTAGTTCCTAATCCCACATCTGTTAGGCGGCTGTTACCTTTGCCTTTACTTAGTTTAAATTTAGGTGGTTCAACCAGTGATCGTACATAATATTGGCGGTTCTCGTGGTCCAATGGATTAAATCCTGAGCAACATCAAACATCGCGTCATCAATTTTAGGTATAACGTTAACGTCCTTCACTTTCCGAATGGTTTCGTTGATGATGCCCAGGGTTTTCCTCTCAGCCTGAGGGAGTTTTTGCGAAAAGTTTAGTTCAGCGAAATAAATTTTTGCTGATCTAAACTTGACCCTGATATCGCTAAGCATATTCCGCAACTGCTTAACTACGAGATCAGAATTATCGTTTCGAGAATTCACGCCAATATTTAATAATATTTTTGGGGGACTGGACTGGCCCCTGTGCCCTATAAACATAGAGCGCAGATGATTGAATTTGGCGCCGGGGTAACACTCCACCTGGATGTCCGGATGGGGATTTCGATCAATGCGTCCTAAATTTGAACTTCCAATCATAAGGATGTTTTTACAAACATCGGGGAGGCGCCAATTCCTTTTGTCAATTCCTGTGTGTGTGTGTGTGTGTGTGTGTGTGTGTGTGTGTGTGTGTGTGTGTGTGTGTGTGTGTGTGTGTGTGTGTGTGTGTGTGTGTGTGTGTGTGTGTGTGTGTGTGTGTGTGTTTGAGGTTAAAAAATCGCACTGGCGCAGACATGTGTGTGTGTGTGTGTGTTTGAGGTTAAAAAATCGCACTGGCACAGACATTTCCTACTGAAACGTTTTTTTCTTTTAATATGCCGCCGAAAAATTGTTTTCATTTACTGAACCCTGATGGGTTTCAAACATGACAAAAAATTACATAAAATTGATTTAAACTAAGTGATGAGTTTAGGAACTGGTCAAACTGACTGGCAAAAATTGATGTTATTCATTGATGGGCTCTAATTTAGTCCTTACAAGGATGTTACGCAAGCTTTTGTTTTTCTTATAGGCGATGACAGGTCGAAGATTCAAAGGTTCATTTAATTTAGCATTGGTAAAATTGAATTCATCTTTTAACATTTTTGCTATTTCGATATTCATTCTGTTGTACGTTAAAGTGAAAGGAATGATGGACCTCCTTTCGCATTCGCCCTCTGATATGTTCATACCAAATGGCCAGAGGGTTTGAAGCGTATTGATCCAAAAAGCTTCACGTTTTTTTTTAAATTCATCCGTTTCTTCTAATGTGTCTTTAATTGGTGGTTGTTCAATAGGATGAATTTCGAAATCGTCCAAAGAATGGCCAGGAAGGTTAAAATGTTGTGCTACTGGGGCATCAGCATTATGTTTTATATCCTGTTTGTGTCTAGTAGCACGTTCTCGAAAAGGATTTTGACTTTGACCAACATACTGTTTCCGACATCGCTTACAAGTGATAAGGTAAATAATGTTTGGTGAATCACAATGGAGGGGCTTACGGATCTGATAATGATTTTTCGTTTGTTCGGAGGAAAATTCCTCTTTCTGATCAGGCATAAAAGTATGCAGTCTACAACGAGGCTTTTTGCAATTAAATACCGCGCCACTACCATTCTGCAACGGTCTGTTGTGTTCAATCTTCAGTGGTTCGAAATCGGTAGTTTCAGCTGGACTTTCGAGCTTTTTCAGGGTTTGGGATTTCAGGCTACGCAAGAGGCGCAGCGAGTACCCTCTCGATCTGAGGGCGCCAAATAGAGTAGAACAAGCCTCATTGAAATTTACCTTATCACTTGAATTGCGGTGGAAACGAATGAGTTGTGATTTGATGATACCTTTAAATGTATGTTGAGGATGAAATGATTTTGTGTGCAACAATTGATGTGAATCAGTTGGTTTAAAATACACTTTATAATCTAAATGACCGGACGCCTGAAATTGCTTGCCTTTATACACGGTCACATCGAGAAAATCAACAGAATTTTCACTTATAGTAGCTTTCAATTTAATATTTGGATCGTGATTGTTCAAAATTTCTAAAAATTCATCAAAATCTTCTTTTGAATGTTCCCAAATAATAAAAATGTCATCTAAATACCTGAGATATACGAGAGGATGCTTTGCACATTTGCTTAAGGCACTTTCCTGCCATTCCGCTACATAAATGCTTGCAAAATTAGGACTGAATCTTTTGCCCATAGGACAACCCATTATTTGTAGAAAATATTCTCCATTGAATTGAAAGTCATTACCTTTTAAGCTCAGCTCTAAAAGATCCAAAATTTGTTCATCCGGGCGTTTCGCATCCGGATATTTTTCAAATGCATTTTTAACTGATTTAACACCTTTATCAATATCAATGTTCGTATACATACTGTCGATATCCAAAGTAGCCAGAATTGCATTTTTCGATATTTTCAATTTCGAAATTTTTGACAGGAAATCCTGTGTATTTTTTAGATAGCTCGGATGTCTATTTGCTATAGGTTTCAGATGATAATCAATTAATTCCGAGATCGCATAAGATTCCGAATTACAATCTGATACAATTGGCCTCCCGGGTGGAGTTAAGTCATCCGTCCATGAAGAACGGTCCTTGTGGATCTTTGGTAGGATATAAAATTGTCTTGTTTGAGCACTGAGCTTAGCTGTTAAATATTTCAATTCTTTTTTGGTAATGTGACCTTCGTCGAGGAGAAATTTTAAGATCTTATTGAATTTTTCGATATTACTTGGCCAAATAAGTGAATCTATTTTCTTATAATGTTTAGTATTGCTGAGTTGTCTCATGGCTTCCTTTATATAATTATCCCGAGATAGAACAACTACCGACCCACCTTTGTCGGCTGGTTTAATTACTAATTTCTTATTTTTTCGAAGTTTCGTGAGGGCTCTCCGTTCACCAGCTGTTAAATTGTCTTTATCGGAGAGTATGTTCATGCTGAACACCTTTTGGATGATTCGTTTGCTAGCCTCAATAATTTCGGGATCTACTTCACTATCTGGAGGTGACCAACCAGATGATTCTGTAAAAGGAAGTTTCCGACCGCTGGAGTTTCTAAAGCGGTCTGCTAATTTCATTTGCCTAAGAAAATTACAGTTGTATGATGGTAAATTTGTTTGGTTATCAGTTTTAGGCTTTGGTGCTGGTACAAAAGTTAAACCGCGATCTAAAAGAGATTTCTCTTGGGTTGTTAGGTCATTGGTGCCAGACAGGTTAACCACATTAGTTCCTAATCCCACATCTGTTAGGCGGCTGTTACCTTTGCCTTTACTTAGTTTAAATTTAGGTGATTCAACCAGTGATCGTACATAATATTGGCGGTTCTCGTGGTCCAATGGATTAAATCCTGAGCAACATCAAACTTCGCGTCATCAATTTTAGGTATAACGTTAACGTCCTTCACTTTCCGAATGGTTTCGTTGATGATGCTCAGGGTTCTCCTCTCAGCCTGAGGGAGTTTTTGCGAAAAGTTTAGTTCAGCGAAATAAATTTTTGCTGATCTAAACTTGACCCTGATATCGCTAAGCATATTCCGCAACTGCTTAACTACGAGATCAGAATTATCGTTTCGAGAATTCACGCCAATATTTAATAATATTTTTTGGGGACTGGACTGGCCCCTGTGCCCTTTAAACATAGAGCGCAGATGATTGAATTTGGCGCCGGGGTAACACTCCACCTGGATGTCCGGATGGGGATTTCGATCAATGCGTCCTAAATTTGAACTTCCAATCATAAGGATGTTTTTACAAACATCGGGGAGGCGCCAATTCCTTTTGTCAAAATTAACTCCGCTTTTATGCCGAAACTGGGAGAATTTAGAATCAAATGAGCGGCCCGAGTTGCGGCTCGGTGATTTGACTTTCTCTGAGTACGATATACCTGGTTGAACCACACTAGAGGCAGGAGAAGGGGGAGAGGAAACAGAAGCAGGAGAGGAAACAGAAACAGGAGAGGAAACAGAAACAGGAGAAGAAACAGAAGGAGGAGTTCTAGTAAGAGCACTAGGAGAACCAGAGAAGAAAGGCTGAGGAGGAGTAGGAGGTAGAGGAGCAAGACGAGGCGAGACAGCGTTACTCAATTTGCGAGCATCTTCAGTCACAATATGGACCGGAGATGTTTGCAAATTGAGGCGCTTACTCTGAGAGAAAGAAGAAGTAGAAGGAAAAGAAGAGGGAGAAGTGCTTTGCCTTGATCTTTTCTTATTTTGCTTTTCGCGTTGGGGTAGAGGGACAACACGGGCCGGAGTTTGCTTGCTCCCTCCCGTATTGTTCCTTACTCCAGACGCTGGGCGAAGTTCCGAAATGTAAGACTCATAGGCCGAAATCGTCTTATCTGTCAACTTATTTTTAAAGTTTTTTTCAGCCCAGATCAAGGCACGCGCCGAAGCGCTGTTGAAGTCTATTTTTTCGAGTCCAGGAGGTGGTCGCATAGCCAAAGTTATCTTAGACTTCAGCTGGTTTAAATTTATCTTGTAATGCTCAACTAAAGCATTTAACGTTTGATTGGCCCATCCCACACTAATCTGTCGAAAAACAGAAAAAATGTGTGGGGTGGGAAGAGCCGGCTTTAGAAAGCCACCTAACTCATCTACTTTCTTCTCCAACTGTTTCGGGAAATCCCGGTTGGCCAAATGCTGCTCTAAGAGCCCAATATGGTGCATACACTGAATCACCTGGAAAAGGGCCTTGACCAATCTAGAATAGGCCTGGAACGATTGTTCCTGGCCTCTTCCAGACTGGGCAACTCTCTTTCCCTGATGCATCTGTCTTTTTTGAGCCATTTGAAGAATAGGTAGATGAATTTAAAATGAAGAAATGAAATAAATTAAAATGAAATCTAGATATTACCTATTAGAGAAGATACCTGGATTGGTTGTAGTCTTCAACAAAGGTAGAAAATAATCCGTCTGTCTCGACGCGTTTCGCTTGGTTTGGCTTTTTCAAAGAGACTTTGAGGAAAATGATTCCAACTTTGGGAGGGCATGCATGGTATATATCCATATGTGGGCTGGGGGTGTTTTTCACAGCTCAGTACATAATTAAACTCGGTAACAAGCTGACAAATGTCACTCATCTAATTAATTTTTTTCAATCTGAGATGTCCCAAGTTTGTTTTTCACAACTCAGTTTGTGTCGTCCAAACAAATTAGATGAAGCCCTATTGATTGGCTTCCATTGAATTTTAATCAGTCAGTGAGTGGTTTGCTTTACTGACCCCATGAAGCCCTATTGGTTGGCTTTGATTTAAGTAAAACCAATCGGGAGCGGTTTGCTTTACTGGCTTCAGAAGTATGTGAAAATAATATGAAAAAATGGTTTGATAAAATATATTGAGACTAAAGAAATAAATGAAAAAATAACGCCAAAGATCATGATGTCTCACGAATGTTATCAGTTGGAATGAATATCCCCCGACGGAGGTTTATGACGGAAAATATTTTACACCACGTAGAAATTGTGTGTTTTACCTTCTGAACCTCTACATTGTGTGAAAGGTATGAAAAATTAAAAATAAAAATAATTTAAATAAATGAATCAACCAAATAAATAAATAAATAAATAAATAAATAAATAAATAAATAAATAAATAAATAAAAATTAATAAAAAATTTAAAATAATCAATAAATAAATATATAAATAAATAAATAATAATTTTATTTAGGAAATACATACACATGATTGAAATTGGAACTTATTTTGTTTTTGGGCATATATGAACTCTGGCACTCGCCTGTGTGTGTTTGAGGTTAAAAAATCGCACTGGCACAGACATTTCCTACTGAAACGTTTTTTTCTTTTAATATGCCGCCGAAAAATTGTTTTCATTTACTGAACCCTGATGGGTTTCAAACATGACAAAAAATTACATAAAATTGATTTAAACTAAGTGATGAGTTTAGGAACTGGTTAAACTGACTGGCAAAAATTGATGTTATTCATTGATGGGCTCTAATTTAGTCCTTACAAGGATGTTACGCAAGCTTTTGTTTTTCTTATAGGCGATGACAGGTCGAAGATTCAAAGGTTCATTTAATTTAGCATTGGTAAAATTGAATTCATCTTTTAACATTTTTGCTATTTCGATATTCATTCTGTTGTACGTTAAAGTGAAAGGAATGATGGACCGCCTTTCGCATTCGCCCTCTGATATGTTCATACCAAATGGCCAGAGGGTTTGAAGCGTATTGATCCAAAAAGCTTCACGTTTTTTTCTAAATTCATCCGTTTCTTCTAATGTGTCTTTAATTGGTGGTTGTTCAATAGGATGAATTTCGAAATCGTCCAAAGAATGGCCAGGAAGGTTAAAATGTTGTGCTACTGGGGCATCAGCATTATGTTTTATATCCTGTTTGTGTCTAGTAGCACGTTCTCGAAAAGGATTTTGACTTTGACCAACATACTGTTTCCGACATCGCTTACAAGTGATAAGGTAAATAATGTTTGGTGAATCACAATGGAGGGGCTTACGGATCTGATAATGATTTTTCGTTTGTTCGGAGGAAAATTCCTCTTTCTGATCAGGCATAAAAGTATGCAGTCTACAACGAGGCTTTTTGCAATTAAATACCGCGCCACTACCATTCTGCAACGGTCTGTTGTGTTCAATCTTCAGTGGTTCGAAATCGGTAGTTTCAGCTGGACTTTCGATCTTTTTCAGGGTTTGGGATTTCAGGCTACGCAAGAGGCGCAGCGAGTACCCTCTCGATCTGAGGGCGCCAAATAGAGTAGAACAAGCCTCATTGAAATTTACCTTATCACTTGAATTGCGGTGGAAACGAATGAGTTGTGATTTGATGATACCTTTAAATGTATGTTGAGGATGAAATGATTTTGTGTGCAACAATTGATGTGAATCAGTTGGTATAAAATACACTTTATAATCTAAATGACCGGACGCCTGAAATTGCTTGCCTTTATACACGGTCACATCGAGAAAATCAACAGAATTTTCACTTATAGTAGCTTTCAATTTAATATTTGGATCGTGATTGTTCAAAATTTCTAAAAATTCATCAAAATCTTCTTTTGAATGTTCCCAAATAATAAAAATGTCATCTAAATACCTGAGATATACGAGAGGATGCTTTGCACATTTGCTTAAGGCATTTTCCTCCCATTCCGCTACATAAATGCTTGCAAAATTAGGACTGAATCTTTTGCCCATAGGACAACCCATTATTTGTAGAAAATATTCTCCATTGAATTGAAAGTCATTACCTTTTAAGCTCAGCTCTAAAAGATCCAAAATTTGTTCATCCGGGCGTTTCGCATCCGGATATTTTTCAAATGCATTTTTAACTGATTTAACACCTTTATCAATATCAATGTTCGTATACATACTGTCGATATCCAAAGTAGCCAGAATTGCATTTTTCGATATTTTCAATTTCGAAATTTTTGACAGGAAATCCTGTGTATTTTTTAGATAGCTCGGATGTCTATTTGCTATAGGTTTCAGATGATAATCAATTAATTCCGAGATCGCATAAGATTCCGAATTACAATCTGATACAATTGGCCTCCCGGGTGGAGTTAAGTCATCCGTCCATGAAGAACGGTCCTTTTGGATCTTTGGTAGGATATAAAATTGTCTTGTTTGAGCACTGAGCTTCGCTGTTAAATATTTCAATTGTTTTTTGGTAATGTGACCTTCGTCGAGGAGAAATTTTAAGATCTTATTGAATTTTTCGATATTACTAGGCCAAATAAGTGAATCTATTTTCTTATAATGTTTAGTATTGCTGAGTTGTCTCATGGCTTCCTTTATATAATTATCCCGAGATAGAACAACTACCGACCCACCTTTGTCGGCTGGTTTAATTACTAATTTCTTATTTTTTCGAAGTTTTGTGAGGGCTCTCCGTTCACCAGCTGTTAAATTGTCTTTATCGGAGAGTATGTTCATGCTGAACACCTTTTGGATGATTCGTTTGCTAGCCTCAATAATTTCGGGATCTACTTCACTATCTGGAGGTGACCAACCAGATGATTCTGTAAAAGGAAGTTTCCGACCGCTGGAGTTTCTAAAGCGGTCTGCTAATTTCATTTGCCTAAGAAAATTACAGTTGTATGATGGTAAATTTGTTTGGTTATCAGTTTTAGGCTTTGGTGCTGGTACAAAAGTTAAACCGCGATCTAAAAGAGATTTCTCTTGGGTTGTTAGGTCATTGGTGCCAGACAGGTTAACCACATTAGTTCCTAATCCCACATCTGTTAGGCGGCTGTTACCTTTGCCTTTACTTAGTTTAAATTTAGGTGATTCAACCAGTGATCGTACATAATATTGGCGGTTCTCGTGGTCCAATGGATTAAATCCTGAGCAACATCAAACTTCGCGTCATCAATTTTAGGTATAACGTTAACGTCCTTCACTTTCCGAATGGTTTCGTTGATGATGCTCAGGGTTCTCCTCTCAGCCTGAGGGAGTTTTTGCGAAAAGTTTAGTTCAGCGAAATAAATTTTTGCTGATCTAAACTTGACCCTGATATCGCTAAGCATATTCCGCAACTGCTTAACTACGAGATCAGAATTAACGTTTCGAGAATTCACGCCAATATTTAATAATATTTTATGGGGACTGGACTGGCCCCTGTGCCCTTTAAACATAGAGCGCAGATGATTGAATTTGGCGCCGGGGTAACACTCCACCTGGATGTCCGGATGGGGATTTCGATCAATGCGTCCTAAATTTGAACTTCCAATCATAAGGATGTTTTTACAAACATCGGGGAGGCGCCAATTCCTTTTGTCAAAATTAACTCCGCTTTTATGCCGAAACTGGGAGAATTTAGAATCAAATGAGCGGCCCGAGTTGCGGCTCGGAGATTTGACTTTCTCTGAGTACGATATACCTGGTTGAACCACACTAGAGGCAGGAGAAGGGGGAGAGGAAACAGAAGCAGGAGAGGAAACAGAAGCAGGAGAGGAAACAGAAACAGGAGAAGAAACAGAAGGAGGAGTTCTAGTAAGAGCACTAGGAGAACCAGAGAAGAAAGGCTGAGGAGGAGTAGGAGGTAGAGGAGCAAGACGAGGCGAGACAGCGTTACTCAATTTGCGAGCATCTTCAGTCACAATATGGACCGGAGATGTTTGCAAATTGAGGCGCTTACTCTGAGAGAAAGAAGAAGTAGAAGGAAAAGAAGAGGGAGAAGTGCTTTGCCTTGATCTTTTCTTATTTTGCTTTTCGCGTTGGGGTAGAGGGACAACACGGGCCGGAGTTTGCTTGCTCCCTCCCGTATTGTTCCTTACTCCAGACGCTGGGTGAAGTTCCGAAATGTAAGACTCATAGGCCGAAATCGTCTTATCTGTCAACTTATTTTTAAAGTTTTTTTGAGCCCAGATCAAGGCACGCGCCGAAGCGCTGTTGAAGTCTATTTTTTCGAGTCCAGGAGGTGGTCGCATAGCCAAAGTTATCTTAGACTTCAACTGGTTTAAATTTATCTTGTAATGCTCAACTAAAGCATTTAACGTTTGATTGGCCCATCCCACACTAATCTGTCGAAAAACAGAAAAAATGTGTGGGGTGGGAAGAGCCGGCTTTAGAAAGCCACCTAACTCATCTACTTTCTTCTCCAACTGTTTCGGGAAATCCCGGTTGGCCAAATGCTGCTCTAAGAGCCCAATATGGTGCATACACTGAATCACCTGGAAAAGGGCCTTGACCAATCTAGAATAGGCCTGGAACGATTGTTCCTGGCCTCTTCCAGACTGGGCAACTCTCTTTCCCTGATGCTTCTGTCTTTTTTGAGCCATTTGAAGAATAGGTAGATGAATTTGAAATGAAGAAATGAAATAAATTAAAATGAAATCTAGATATTACCTATTAGAGAAGATACCTGGATTGGTTGTAGTCTTCAACAAAGGTAGAAAATAATCCGTCTGTCTCGACGCGTTTCGCTTGGTTTGGCTTTTTCAAAGAGACTTTGAGGAAAATGATTCCAACTTTGGGAGGGCATGCATGGTATATATCCATATGTGGGCTGGGGGTGTTTTTCACAGCTCAGTACATAATTAAACTCGGTAACAAGCTGACAAATGTCACTCATCTAATTAATTTTTTTCAATCTGAGATGTCCCAAGTTTCTTTTTCACAACTCAGTTTGTGTCGTCCAAACAAATTAGATGAAGCCCTATTGATTGGCTTCCATTGAATTTTAATCAGTCAGTGAGTGGTTTGCTTTACTGACCCCATGAAGCCCTATTGGTTGGCTTTGATTTAAGTAAAACCAATCGGGAGCGGTTTGCTTTACTGGCTTCAGAAGTATGTGAAAATAATATGAAAAAATGGTTTGATAAAATATATTGAGACTAAAGAAATAAATGAAAAAATAACGCCAAAGATCATGATGCCTCACGAATGTTATCAGTTGGAATGAATATCCCCCGACGGAGGTTTATGACGGAAAATATTTACACCACGTAGAAATTGTGTGTTGTGTGTGTGTGTGTGTGTGTGTGTGTGTGTGTGTGTGTGTGTGTGTGTGTGTGTGTGTGTGTGTGTGTGTGTGTGTGTGTGTGTGTGTGTGTGTGTGTGTGTGTTTGAGGTTAAAAAATCGCACTGGCACAGACATGTGTGTGTGTTTGAGGTTAAAAAATCGCACTGGCACAGACATTTCATACTGAAACGTTTTTTTTCTTTTAATATGCCGCTGAAAAATTGTTTTCATTTACTGAACCCTGATTGGTTTCAAACATGACAAAAAAGTACATAAAATTGATTTAAACTAAGTGATGAGCTTAGGAACTGGTTAAACTGACTGGCAAAAATTGATGTTATTCATCGATGGGCTCTAATTTAGTCCTTACAAGGATGTTACGCAAGCTTTTGTTTTTCTTATAGGCGATGACAGGTCGAAGATTCAAAGGTTCATTTAATTTAGCATTGGTAAAATTGAATTCATCTTTTAACATTTTTGCTATTTCGATATTCATTCTGTTGTACGTTAAAGTGAAAGGAATGATAGACCTCCTTTCGCATTCGCCCTCTGATATGTTCATACCAAATGGCCAGAGGGTTTGAAGCGTATTGATCCAAAAAGCTTCACGTTTTTTTCTAAATTCGTCAGTTTCTTCTAATGTGTCTTTAATTGGTGGTTGTTCAATAGGATGGATTTCGAAATCGTCCAAAGAATGACCAGGAAGGTTAAAATGTTGTGCTACTGGGGCATCAGCATTATGTTTTATATCCTGTTTGTGTCTAGTAGCACGTTCTCGAAAAGGATTTTGACTTTGACCAACATACTGTTTCCGACATCGTTTACAAGTGACAAGGTAAATAATGTTTGGTGAATCACAATGGAGGGGGTTACGGATCTGATAATGATTTTTCGTTTGTTCGGAGGAAAATTCCTCTTTCTGATCAGGCATAAAAGTATGCAGTCTACAACGAGGCTTTTTGCAATTAAATACCGCGCCACTACCATTCTGCAACGGTCTGTTGTGTTCAATCTTCAGTGGTTCGAAATCGGTAGTTTCAGCTGGACTTTCGAGCTTTTTCAGGGTTTGGGATTTCAGGCTACGCAAGAGGCGCAGCGAGTACCCTCTCGATCTGAGGGCGCCAAATAGAGTAGAACAAGCCTCATTGAAATTTACCTTATCACTTGAATTGCGGTGGAAACGAATGAGTTGTGATTTGATGATACCTTTAAATGTATGTTGAGGATGAAATGATTTTGTGTGCAACAATTGATGTGAATCAGTTGGTTTAAAATACACTTTATAATCTAAATGACCGGACGCCTGAAATTGCTTGCCTTTATACACGGTCACATCGAGAAAATCAACAGAATTTTCACTGATAGTAGCTTTCAATTTAATATTTGGATCGTGATTGTTCAAAATTTCTAAAAATTCATCAAAATCTTCTTTTGAATGTTCCCAAATAATAAAAATGTCATCTAAATACCTGAGATATACGAGAGGATGCTTTGCACATTTGCTTAAGGCATTTTCCTCCCATTCCGCTACATAAATGCTTGCAAAATTAGGACTGAATCTTTTGCCCATAGGACAACCCATTATTTGTAGAAAATATTCTCCATTGAATTGAAAGTCATTACCTTTTAAGCTCAGCTCTAAAAGATCCAAAATTTGTTCATCCGGGCGTTTCGCATCCGGATATTTTTCAAATGCATTTTTAACTGATTTAACACCTTTATCAATATCAATGTTCGTATACATACTGTCGATATCCAAAGTAGCCAGAATTGCATTTTTCGATATTTTCAATTTCGAAATTTTTGACAGGAAATCCTGTGTATTTTTTAGATAGCTCGGATGTCTATTTGCTATAGGTTTCAGATGATAATCAATTAAGTCCGAGATCGCATAAGATTCCGAATTACAATCTGATACAATTGGCCTCCCGGGTGGAGTTAAGTCATCCGTCCATGAAGAACGGTCCTTGTGGATCTTTGGTAGGATATAAAATTGTCTTGTTTGAGCACTGAGCTTAGCTGTTAAATATTTCAATTCTTTTTTGGTAATGTGACCTTCGTCGAGGAGAAATTTTAAGATCTTATTGAATTTTTCGATATTACTAGCCCAAATAAGTGAATCTATTTTCTTATAATGTTTAGTATTGCTGAGTTGTCTCATGGCTTCCTTTATATAATTATCCCGAGATAGAACAACTACCGACCCACCTTTGTCGGCTGGTTTAATCACTAATTTCTTATTTTTTCGAAGTTTCGTGAGGGCTCTCCGTTCACCAGCTGTTAAATTGTCTTTATCGGAGAGTATGTTCATGCTGAACACCTTTTGGATGATTCGTTTGCTAGCCTCAATAATTTCGGGATCTACTTCACTATCTGGAGGTGACCAACCAGATGATTCTGTAAAAGGAAGTTTCCGACCGCTGGAGTTTCTAAAGCGGTCGGCTAATTTCATTTGCCTAAGAAAATTACAGTTGTATGATGGTAAATTTGTTTGGTTATCAGTTTTAGGCTTTGGTGCTGGTACAAAAGTTAAACCGCGATCTAGAAGAGATTTCTCTTGGGTTGTTAGGTCATTGGTGCCAGACAGGTTAACCACATTAGTTCCTAATCCCACATCTGTTAGGCGGCTGTTACCTTTGCCTTTACTTAGTTTAAATTTAGGTGGTTCAACCAGTGATCGTACATAATATTGGCGGTTCTCGTGGTCCAATGGATTAAATCCTGAGCAACATCAAACTTCGCGTCATCAATTTTTGGTATCACGTTAACGTCCTTCACTTTCCGAATGGTTTCGTTGATGATGCTCAGGGTTCTCCTCTCAGCCTGAGGGAGTTTTTGCGAAAAGTTTAGTTCAGCGAAATAAATTTTTGCTGATCTAAACTTGACCCTGATATCGCTAAGCATATTCCGCAACTGCTTAACTACGAGATCAGAATTATCGTTTCGAGAATTCACGCCAATATTTAATAATATTTTTTGGGGACTGGACTGGCCCCTGTGCCCTTTAAACATAGAGCGCAGATGATTGAATTTGGCGCCGGGGTAACACTCCACCTGGATGTCCGGATGGGGATTTCGATCAATGCGTCCTAAATTTGAACTTCCAATCATAAGGATGTTTTTACAAACATCGGGGAGGCGCCAATTCCTTTTGTCAAAATTAACTCCGCTTTTATGCCGAAACTGGGAGAATTTAGAATCAAATGAGCGGCCCGAGTTGCGGCTCGGTGATTTGACTTTCTCTGAGTACGATATACCTGGTTGAACCACACTAGAGGCAGGAGAAGGGGCAGAAGAAACAGAAGCAGGAGAGGAAACAGAAGCAGGAGAAGAAACAGAAGGAGGAGGAGGAGTTCTAGTGAGAGCACTAGGAGAACCAGAGAAAAAAGGCTGAAGAGGAGTAGGAGGTAGAGGAGCAAGACGAGGCGAGACAGCGTTACTCAATTTGCGAGCATCTTCAGTCACAATATGGACCGGAGATGTTTGCAAATTGAGGCGCTTACTCTGAGAGAAAGAAGAAGTAGACGGAAAAGAAGAGGGAGAAGCGCTTTGCCTTGATCTTTTCTTATTTTGCTTTTCGCGTTGGGGTAGAGGGACAACACGGGCCGGAGTTTGCTTGCTCCCTCCCGTATTGTTCCTTACTCCAGACGCTGGGCGAAGTTCCGAAATGTAAGACTGATAGGCCGAAATCGTCTTATCTGTCAACTTATTTTTAAAGTTTTTTTGAGCCCAGATCAAGGCACGCGCCGAAGCGCTGTTGAAGTCTATTTTTTCGAGTCCAGGAGGTGGTCGCATAGCCAAAGTTATCTTAGACTTCAACTGATTTAAACTTATCTTGTAATGCTCAACTAAAGCATTTAACGTTTGGTTGGCCCATCCCACACTAATCTGTCGAAAAACAGAAAAAATGTGTGGGGTGGGAAGAGCCGGCTTTAGAAAGCCACCTAACTCATCTACTTTCTTCTCCAACTGCTTCGGGAAATCCCGTTTGGCCAAATGCTGCTCTAGGAGCTCAATATGGTGCATACACTGAATCACCTGGAAAAGGGCTTTGACCAATCTAGAATAGGCCTGGAACGATTGTTCCTGGCCTCTTCCAGACTGGGCAACTCTCTTTCCCTGATGATTCTGTCTTTTTTGAGCCATTTGAAGAATAGGTAGATGAATAAAATGAAATTAAAATGAAGAAATGAAATAAATTAAAATGAAATCTAGATATTACCTATTAGAGAAGATACCTGGATTGGTTGTAGTCTTCAGCAAAGGTAGAAAATAATCCGTCTGTCTCGACGCGTTTCGCTTGGTTTGGCTTTTTCAAAGAGACTTTGAGGAAAATGAATCCAACTTTGGGAGGGCATGCATGGTATATATCCAAATGTGGGCTGGGGGTGTTTTTCACAGCTCAGTACATAATTAAACTCAGTAACAAGCTGACAAATGTCACTCATCTAATTAATTCTTTTCAATCTGAGATGTCCCAAGTTTGTTTTTCACAACTCAGTTTGTGTCGTCCAAACAAATTAGATAAAGCCCTATTGATTGGCTTCCATTGAATTTTAATCAGTCAGTGAGTGGTTTGCTTTACTGACCCCATGAAGCCCCATTGGTTGGCTTTGATTTAAGTAAAACCAATCGGGAGCGGTTTGCTTTACTGGCTTCAGAAGTATGTGAAAATAATATGAAAAAATGGTTTGATAAAATATATTGAGACTAAAGAAATAAATGAAAAAATAACGCCAAAGATCATGATGCCTCACGAATGTTATCAGTTGGAATGAATATCCCCCGACGGAGGTTTATGACGGAAAATATTTTACACCACGTAGAAATTGTGTGTTTTACCTTGTGAACCTCTACATTGTGTGAAAGGTATGAAAAATTAAAAATAAAAATAATAATTAAAATAAATGAATCATCCAAATAAGTAAATAAGTAAATAAATAAATAAATAAATAAATAAATAAATAAATAAATAAATAAATAAATAAAACATTACTAAAAAATAAAAAATAAAAAATAATCAATAAATAAATATATAAATAAATAAATAATAATTTTATTTAGGAAATACATACACATGATTGAAATTGGAACCTATTTTGTTTTGGGGCATATATGAACTCTGGCACTCGCCTGTGTGTGTTTGAGGTTAAAAAATCGCACTGGCACAGACATTTCCTACTGAAACGTTTTTTTTCTTTTAATATGCCGCTGAAAAATTGTTTTCATTTACTGAACCCTGATGGGTTTCAAACGTAACAAAAAAGTACATAAAATTGATTTAAACTAAGTGATCAGCTTAGGAACTGGTTAAACTGACTGGCAATAATTGATGTTATTCATTGATGGGCTCTAATTTAGTCCTTACAAGGATGTTACGCAAGCTTTTGTTTTTCTTATAGGCGATGACAGGTCGAAGATTCAAAGGTTCATTTAATTTAGCATTGGTAAAATTGAATTCATCTTTTAACATTTTTGCTATTTCGATATTCATTCTGTTGTACGTTAAAGTGAAAGTAATGATGGACCTCCTTTCGCATTCGCCCTCTGATATGTTCATACCAAATGGCCAGAGGGTTTGAAGCGTATTGATCCAAAAAGCTTCACGTTTTTTTCTAAATTCATCCGTTTCTTCTAATGTGTCTTTAATTGGTGGTTGTTCAATAGGATGGATTTCGAAATCGTCCAAAGAATGGCCAGGAAGGTTAAAATGTTGTGCTACTGGGGCATCAGCATTATGTTTTATATCCTGTTTGTGTCTAGTAGCACGTTCTCGGAAAGGATTTTGACTTTGACCAACATACTGTTTCCGACATCGCTTACAAGTGATAAGGTAAATAATGTTTGGTGAATCACAATGGAGGGGGTTACGGATCTGATAATGATTTTTCGTTTGTTCGGAGGAAAATTCCTCTTTATGATCAGGCATAAAAGTATGCAGTCTACAACGAGGCTTTTTGCAATTAAATACCGCGCCACTACTATTTTGCAACGGTCTGTTGTGTTCAATCTTCAGTGGTTCGAAATCGGTAGTTTCCGCTGGACTTTCGAGCTTTTTCAGGGTTTGGGATTTCAGGCTACGCAGAAGGCGCAGCGAGTACCCTCTCGATCTGAGGGCGCCAAATAGAGTAGAACAAGCCTCATTGAAATTTACCTTATCACTTGAATTGCGGTGGAAACGAATGAGTTGTGATTTGATGATACCTTTAAATGTATGTTGAGGATGAAATGATTTTGTGTGCAACAATTGATGTGAATCAGTTGGTTTAAAATACACTTTATAATCTAAATGACCGGACGCCTGAAATTGCTTGCCTTTATACACGGTCACATCGAGAAAATCAACAGAATTTTCACTGATAGTAGCTTTCAATTTAATATTTGGATCGTGATTGTTCAAAATTTCTAAAAATTCATCAAAATCTTCTTTTGAATGTTCCCAAATAATAAAAATGTCATCTAAATACCTGAGATATACGAGAGGATGCTTTGCACATTTGCTTAAGGCATTTTCCTCCCATTCCGCTACATAAATGCTTGCAAAATTAGGACTGAATCTTTTGCCCATAGGACAACCCATTATTTGTAGAAAATATTCTCCATTGAATTGAAAGTCATTACCTTTTAAGCTCAGCTCTAAAAGATCCAAAATTTGTTCATCCGGGCGTTTCGCATCCGGATATTTTTCAAATGCATTTTTAACTGATTTAACACCTTTATCAATATCAATGTTCGTATACATACTGTCGATATCCAAAGTAGCCAGAATTGCATTTTTCGATATTTTCAATTTCGAAATTTTTGACAGGAAATCCTGTGTATTTTTTAGATAGCTCGGATGTCTATTTGCTATAGGTTTCAGATGATAATCAATTAAGTCCGAGATCGCATAAGATTCCGACTTACAATCTGATACAATTGGCCTCCCGGGTGGAGTTAAGTCATCCGTCCATGAAGAACGGTCCTTTTGGATCTTTGGTAGGATATAAAATTGTCTTGTTTGAGCACTGAGCTTAGCTGTTAAATATTTCAATTGTTTTTTGGTAATGTGACCTTCGTCGAGGAGAAATTTTAAGATCTTATTGAATTTTTCGATATTACTAGGCCAAATAAGCGAATCTATTTTCTTATAATGTTTAGTATTGCTGAGTTGTCTCATGGCTTCCTTTATATAATTATCCCGAGATAGAACAACTACCGACCCACCTTTGTCGGCTGGTTTAATTACTAATTTCTTATTTTTTCGAAGTTTCGTGAGGGCTCTCCGTTCACCAGCTGTTAAATTGTCTTTATCGGAGAGTATGTTCATGCTGAACACCTTTTGGATGATTCGTTTGCTAGCCTCAATAATTTCGGGATCTACTTCACTATCTGGAGGTGACCAACCAGATGATTCTGTAAAAGGAAGTTTCCGACCGCTGGAGTTTCTAAAGCGGTCTGCTAATTTCATTTGCCTAAGAAAATTACAGTTGTATGATGGTAAATTTGTTTGGTTATCAGTTTTAGGCTTTGGTGCTGGTACAAAAGTTAAACCGCGATCTAAAAGAGATTTCTCTTGGGTTGTTAGGTCATTGGTGCCAGACAGGTTAACCACATTAGTTCCTAATCCCACATCTGTTAGGCGGCTGTTACCTTTGCCTTTACTTAGTTTAAATTTAGGTGATTCAACCAGTGATCGTACATAATATTGGCGGTTCTCGTGGTCCAATGGATTAAATCCTGAGCAACATCAAACTTCGCGTCATCAATTTTAGGTATAACGTTAACGTCCTTCACTTTCCGAATGGTTTCGTTGATGATGCTCAGGGTTCTCCTCTCAGCCTGAGGGAGTTTTTGCGAAATGTTTAGTTCAGCGAAATAAATTTTTGCTGATCTAAACTTGACCCTGATATCGCTAAGCATATTCCGCAACTGCTTAACTACGAGATCAGAATTATCGTTTCGAGAATTCACGCCAATATTTAATAATATTTTTTGGGGACTGGACTGGCCCCTGTGCCCTTTAAACATAGAGCGCAGATGATTGAATTTGGCGCCGGGGTAACACTCCACCTGGATGTCCGGATGGGGATTTCGATCAATGCGTCCTAAATTTGAACTTCCAATCATAAGGATGTTTTTACAAACATCGGGGAGGCGCCAATTCCTTTTGTCAAAATTAACTCCGCTTTTATGCCGAAACTGGGAGAATTTAGAATCAAATGAGCGGCCCGAGTTGCGGCTCGGTGATTTGACTTTCTCTGAGTACGATATACCTGGTTGAACCACACTAGAGGCAGGAGAAGGGGGAGAGGAAACAGAAGCAGGAGAGGAAACAGAAGCAGGAGAGGAAACAGAAACAGGAGAAGAAACAGAAGGAGGAGTTCTAGTAAGACCACTAGGAGAACCAGAGAAGAAAGGCTGAGGAGGAGTAGGAGGTAGAGGAGCAAGACGAGGCGAGACAGCGTTACTCAATTTGCGAGCATCTTCAGTCACAATATGGACCGGAGATGTTTGCAAATTGAGGCGCTTACTCTGAGAGAAAGAAGAAGTAGAAGGAAAAGAAGAGGGAGAAGTGCTTTGCCTTGATCTTTTCTTATTTTGCTTTTCGCGTTGGGGTAGAGGGACAACACGGGCCGGAGTTTGCTTGCTCCCTCCCGTATTGTTCCTTACTCCAGACGCTGGGCGAAGTTCCGAAATGTAAGACTCATAGGCCGAAATCGTCTTATCTGTCAACTTATTTTTAAAGTTTTTTTGAGCCCAGATCAAGGCACGCGCCGAAGCGCTGTTGAAGTCTATTTTTTCGAGTCCAGGAGGTGGTCGCATAGCCAAAGTTATCTTAGACTTCAACTGGTTTAAATTTATCTTGTAATGCTCAACTAAAGCATTTAACGTTTGATTGGCCCATCCCACACTAATCTGTCGAAAAACAGAAAAAATGTGTGGGGTGGGAAGAGCCGGCTTTAGAAAGCCACCTAACTCATCTACTTTCTTCTCCAACTGTTTCGGGAAATCCCGGTTGGCCAAATGCTGCTCTAAGAGCCCAATATGGTGCATACACTGAATCACCTGGAAAAGGGCCTTGACCAATCTAGAATAGGCCTGGAACGATTGTTCCTGGCCTCTTCCAGACTGGGCAACTCTCTTTCCCTGATGCTTCTGTCTTTTTTGAGCCATTTGAAGAATAGGTAGATGAATTTAAAATGAAGAAATGAAATAAATTAAAATGAAATCTAGATATTACCTATTAGAGAAGATACCTGGATTGGTTGTAGTCTTCAACAAAGGTAGAAAATAATCCGTCTGTCTCGACGCGTTTCGCTTGGTTTGGCTTTTTCAAAGAGACTTTGAGGAAAATGATTCCAACTTTGGGAGGGCATGCATGGTATATATCCATATGTGGGCTGGGGGTGTTTTTCACAGCTCAGTACATAATTAAACTCGGTAACAAGCTGACAAATGTCACTCATCTAATTAATTTTTTTCAATCTGAGATGTCCCAAGTTTGTTTTTCACAACTCAGTTTGTGTCGTCCAAACAAATTAGATGAAGCCCTATTGATTGGCTTCCATTGAATTTTAATCAGTCAGTGAGTGGTTTGCTTTACTGACCCCATGAAGCCCTATTGGTTGGCTTTGATTTAAGTAAAACCAATCGGGAGCGGTTTGCTTTACTGGCTTCAGAAGTATGTGAAAATAATATGAAAAAATGGTTTGATAAAATATATTGAGACTAAAGAAATAAATGAAAAAATAACGCCAAAGATCATGATGTCTCACGAATGTTATCAGTTGGAATGAATATCCCCCGACGGAGGTTTATGACGGAAAATATTTTACACCACGTAGAAATTGTGTGTTTTACCTTGTGAACCTCTACATTGTGTGAAAGGTATGAAAAATTAAAAATAAAAATAATAATTTAAATAAATGAATCAACCAAATAAATAAATAAATAAATAAATAAATAAATAAATAAATAAATAAATAAATAAATAAATAAATAAATAAAAATTAATAAAAAATTTAAAATAATCAATAAATAAATATATAAATAAATAAATAATAATTTTATTTAGGAAATACATACACATGATTGAAATTGGAACTTATTTTGTTTTTGGGCATATATGAACTCTGGCACTCGCCTGTGTGTGTTTGAGGTTAAAAAATCGCACTGGCACAGACATTTCCTACTGAAACGTTTTTTTCTTTTAATATGCCGCCGAAAAATTGTTTTCATTTACTGAACCCTGATGGGTTTCAAACATGACAAAAAATTACATAAAATTGATTTAAACTAAGTGATGAGTTTAGGAACTGGTTAAACTGACTGGCAAAAATTGATGTTATTCATTGATGGGCTCTAATTTAGTCCTTACAAGGATGTTACGCAAGCTTTTGTTTTTCTTATAGGCGATGACAGGTCGAAGATTCAAAGGTTCATTTAATTTAGCATTGGTAAAATTGAATTCATCTTTTAACATTTTTGCTATTTCGATATTCATTCTGTTGTACGTTAAAGTGAAAGGAATGATGGACCGCCTTTCGCATTCGCCCTCTGATATGTTCATACCAAATGGCCAGAGGGTTTGAAGCGTATTGATCCAAAAAGCTTCACGTTTTTTTCTAAATTCATCCGTTTCTTCTAATGTGTCTTCTGTGTGTGTGTGTGTGTGTGTGTGTGTGTGTGTGTGTGTGTGTGTGTGTGTGTGTGTGTGTGTGTGTGGGTGTGGGTGTGTGTGTGGGTGTGTGCGTTTGTCTTACCAACTTGACGAGGTAACTAGACAAAAGAGTTTGCGTGTTTCGCCTTACCGAGGTACAAAAGACAAAAGAAACCCTTTACCTCGGTTGTTTTCCCAGAACTGTACTGGCAAAACGAGGTTGAAACCGTTAGTCCACACAAAGGACAAACAATGGGGTACCTCGGTATGTAGGGTAGACAAGACTGTGTGTGTGTATGTGTGTGTGTGTGTGTGTGTGTGTGTGTGTGTGTGTGTGTGTGTGTGTGTGTGTGTGTGTGTGTGTGTGTGTGTGTGTGTGTGTGTGTGTGTGTGTGTGTGTGTGTGTGTGCCATTTTGCTCGAAGTCAAAAAGAAAAAGAAACAAAACAAGATACATCATAGTATGCCAGCAGTGTGTAAATTGACTTATTTCCAAATGCAACAAAATACTGTATTTTGATTGGCTAAAAAAGTACCCATTTTTAATTATTAATTCATACCTTCTGCTCGGTTATGTTAGAACAAAAATAAAAATTCGGGAAATTTAATATTTATGTGTAATAAAATATTACAGATATGGATGCCATTGGAACTGGCTCATTGAGCCAGTTCCAATGACATCCATATTTGTCTGGTGTTATTAAGAAACTTACTAAGTACAAATTTTCTGTCAGTTTTTCCCATAATTTAGGTTAAAGTATTAAGTACACCAAAATTTTTGGAAATAAATCCGTTATCCTTGTGTTTTCCAGGGTGTATGGGAATTTACTCCGGTCTGGGAAGTCATACACCCTTCGGCTTTGCCTCAGGGTAGATGAGTTCCCAAACCGGTGTAAATTCCCAGACACCCTGGAAAATACAAGGATAACTAATATTAATGACTTGGAGAATAGAGAGAGAGCAGTCGTTAAGAAGGTAGTGGCGGTGAATGGTACAAAAAAACGATAAAGTACCCCCCCCCCCCCCTTCTCCTTCCCCATTCCTCGATCCACCATTACTACTCCGTGCTCGTTCGCGCCATCATTTCCTATTTATTTTTTTTTAGGAAATTTAATATTTGATTATTTCGTTAGAAATTATTACTATTATTTTTCGATAATAAAATGTATTAAAATGATTTCATTATTTCTAAAACAATAAAATAAGTTAGAAATTATTTTGTTATTTCTAGAATAGAAAGGTTACGCATGCCAGTAAACCCCCCTCCCTCCAATACATCACTATGTCGTCTAAATGGTTCATTTCTGTATTTCTTGTTTATTCATTGTGTTACTGTCTGCCCAAATCCACATTTTTATCCTTCATTGTAGTTTTAAAGTTTCTCCCGAACAGAGAATGCAGTGCCCCCCCCCCCCCCCCCCCCCCCCCCAGTAACAGGGGCCCGGAAGTTACGGTATAGTCACGTGATCCACTTATGTCATGACTGGTTGTAATGGTAGCTCTCGTGAACGACCATGTTGTGATGTTCTTACCATAGTCAGGCGTTGTCTCAAAGCGTATGTGCCGCGCGTATTGTTAGCGGATAAGCGTTTCTGTCGTTCATTTTGTTTCCTGGAGGCTGCCCTCCTGGTTTCTATGGTGGCACGTGGTTTCCATATACAAAAAAACCCTAAAAGGTCGGGGTGTGTTCGAAGGGTATTTTCTACTGAATAGGAGTACTTTTGCTGGAACAGATTTTTTTTTAAAATCATAGGTTCTTCCTAGAATTACCACAAAAACCCCGATATCTATTTTACTAGTTCGGATTTCTTCCGAATCCCCTGATTCTGTCTGCTATGCATCTGTGTTATTGTTTATGTCTACCCAGCCCTATTCGATTAATTCGGAGTATGCTGTAGTAGAGTGGAAGATGCTATCGAAGATCCTATTGGAGCAGTTTTAACTTATTGTTACTATTTTTAGCTTTCCTGGTGTGTTCTGACTTGTTTTAACCCTATTTCCCCTATTTCAGTTACTCCTGCTTGATCACCTCTCTGCAAATAACTAACCAGTCATAGTGCTCTATTTACCTTAGCCCTCCACCCATTGTTTCTACACGGGTACATAGACGAGATGTTCGTCTTTCGCCATATGAGGCCGTGAGAGCCATGTGAAAATCCCTCAGTGAGGTATTATCTTTCTTAGCCCATATCCATATCTGGGTGTTGTAAGGCCATGTCCCATGGCATGCCACTTCTAGCATCCCAACCTAACAACCGCTGGCCTTTGGTACCCAAATTTGATCGTATGAAGTCACGAGAAAATCCCTTAATGAGATGGAATGCATCATTGCTCATATCCTCATCTAGGTTTTAAACTATCACGTCCGGTTGCACCCCACTTCCAGCACCCCTAATTAACAAACGACTGGCCATCGGCACTCCTTTTAATCGTAGGAGGCCATGAGGGCCATTGTGTATTGGATCCTTGCAAATGCTTTAATGTGCACAAGGGCATCAATGTAGTTCGCCCCAATGGCATGTCTGACAGTTGTTTAAAGTCCTATGCCAGCTGCTTCAACTCCATCTTCTTTATCCTTATCATCCTCGATATACTTGATCATAAGTTTGTCAAAATTGTCTTCGTATTCGCCGTATCCAGATATTGAGTATCCACCATTGGACCAGTAGAATCTTTCACGGGTTCCTTTTCTTCATATTCCATATCTTCTTGGATTTCAGATTGTTCGGATTCATATATCTTCCATCGGTGAATAGTGTCTTGAGGAACCAGAACGACAGGATTGTATTGCATCCACTATCTTCGTAGGTTAGAATGCAAATGAGAATGGCGTTATTGGCACGTGCTTTTTCTTGACCGGGGATATCTGATAATATATTGATGACGGATCTGAGTAACTCCCCTGAAAACTTGCTTTCTGTGTGATCGCTCTTTTTCCGATAAGATAGTTAATCTTTTGGTAAGGGTAGACTCTTTATTTGATGTTTGTATATGATCAGCTGAGCTCTCTCGGATTTGGTCATTGGCACATTATTTTTATATTAGAACATTTCTTTTCATGTTCTGTCGGTCGATAGTACCTGAGTTTGTGTGATTTCTGAAATAAAACCTCCAGCAGCGAATAGGGACGGACTTGTTGACCTTTGGCCTCAACCACATTTGTCAAGCATAATTAATAGTTCATTGTTGATTTCTTTAAATCTTTTTGAAGCTATTACACAATGCAAGTTGAAAACACCACACACTGCTCATATAATAAAAGTATTTTTGCAAGTTAAGCTCAAGTTTGTAGTGGAATTATTTTTAGACAAAATGTATAACTGCGCCATGTTTATTTTTCCCAATTTTGCGGGTCGATCGAATTGGACCTATGTGCTCCTCACTTCTCGCTGTGTTTTGTATCGAATTATAGCACGATTTTGCCGCGACTGCCCTGTAGAAGATTTATGGGATAAACAAAATAAAGTGCTATAGTTGCAAAATGGAAAACCTCCGTTTTTCTCCCGAAAATACTGTTGCAGGTTTTGACTTCTGACTGTATTAGGGAAATATTGAAAACAGAAAGTGTTCTTCGAACCACATCAAGAGAATTGCAGGTTTGCGTCAGACTCATCAACTATAGGTGGGACGCCCTTGTTCTCTTCTTGTAAATGCTTTTATTGTTCTCATCCCTATTCACTTTGAGACATCTGTTGCAAGATGAACCTTTTAACATGGGTTGGTCCCCCTTCTCCATGCCATTATCCATACCATTCTATTACATAGGCGTAGAACTTCCTTCCAGCCAACTTTCGACACCTTTCGTGGCAGGAAGGATTTGTTTCTCCTTTTCACTTGTGACACGTTTCTGTGCTAATGGTATTTAATCCCCGATGAATCCCGCGCAACACATACTTACCATAAACAGTTCACTTCTTGTATTACATCAGTCACCAGTGGTCCAATGAGTATTTTTTTGCAGTGAGTACACCGGGTCAGGTGTACCATCCTTCACTGATTGTCAAATTGCTCTTAAACTGATACAACGAACATCATCCACGTGTCAAGGGTAAGCTTTGGCTTTGTATAAGCAGAACTACAACCCATACCTATACATAGCACAGTTATTTTGTATATACTTACTTATCCTCGTCTCCTTTTTGTTTATTGACTCTTGTATCTTCTACCATCAACTCTAATATTTCAACACCTTATATTCTACACTACATCATTCTTTCTCAATACAACTTGAACTCAGTTTGTTCCGGAAACTAAATGCATTTACAATGTGTGCACTGGAACTATACCGCGCCAGGATTGGCAATTTCAAGCTTACAATCTATTCCAGCAGCTTAAAGCATTGCTTGCTAAAAGATATATCTACTTGTATCCTGTTTTACTTACTCTTGCGTCTCAGTGGTGTTGACCTGCACGATAGCTTTACTGCTATGTCTGCTCTGTTTTTCGCGCAATCCAGAGAAACTGATACCTCCCTCTTAGATAAGTCTGCTGAAACATTACCAAGCCGTTGCAAGTCTCCGAATCACCAGAAGGCTACGTCAATATTGAAAGCAGTAACCACGGCTATCCTGTTCACTTCGTTTTCCCTCTATGTGATCATAAGCCTATTATTGTCCGGAGACATTGAAACCAATCCTGGTCCAACCACTCTTAATTCAGATCACGACCGGAATATTCTAAAAATTGTTCATCTTAACATCCAAAGCCTTAAACCTAAACTTGATATTGTACAATGTGAATTTGCACCATTTGACATTTTGGCTCTAACCGAGACATGGCTGCAAAATGGCGATCCAACTTTCGATCTTCAACTCCATGGCTTCCATGAACCATTGAGATACAATCGCTCGTCAAGGGGAGGTGGGGTTGCCATTTATATTAAAGACGGTATCTCATTTCGACACAGACCGGACCTTGATACACCGAATACAGAGTGTCTATGGGTCGAAATATTTACAAGACAGAGCAGGTCCTTACTGTTAGGGGTATTTTACCGTCCACCCAATAGTCCTCCAGACTCATGGGATGCCATATCAGCATCCATCGAAAAAGCCAGAGACACGTTAATTAGTAACCTAATTATCACAGGTGATTTTAACGACAACCAAATGGTATCTTCGAAAAGTAGCTTTTCTGAATTAACCAGTTACTTTCACCTCAAACAGATTGTGAGTGAACCAACTTGTTTCACCGAAACATCAGCTACATTGTTAGACCTCTTTGCTATCAGCGACACAATCAACGTGAAAGCATGCGAGGTCCTTGAACCACTTATTCCAGACATGATTCGCTACCATTGTCCAATCTCAATTGAAGTCGAATTCTTAAAACCTAACCCTTCCTCTTTTAAGAGAAGGATGTGGCTTTATTCTCAGGGCAACTATGAAGAATTGAACCAGGCTCTCTCCAACACCGAATGGAACTCTGTCTTTGATAATCCATGTCTTGATACTATAGTCTCTAATCTCACCGACAAAATACTTGACACTGCATCCAAACATATACCGAACAAAATAGTTACATCGAGAATGGGCCAACCGAAATGGATGCATAATGAAATAAGACTTCTGATAAGACAGAGAAAACGCTTGTATCGCACTGCTAAACGAACTAATCACCTGCACGCCTGGGATAAATATAAACTTAAACGGAATGAAGTTATATCGGCTATTAGAAAGGCCAAAGCCCTGCATCTTTCTAAAGTCCAGTCCACATTGAGAAGCAACGAAACCCCAGCATCACTGTGGTGGAAGACCCTAAAATCACTAATCAGTAGCAGTAACGCAACAGGATTTCCTACTTTGGTCTATTCAAATAAAATGTACTCATCAAGTGTTGAGAAAGCTGAAGTGTTCAACGAATATTTCAGTTCTATCTCAACAGTTGATGATTCGAATGCTTCCCTTCCAGACCCACCACCACATGCTTCACAACGTATTGATAGTATCACCCTACAGTGCAGCGAGGTATATGCTGTAATGAAATCGATAAAGGTGTCCAAGGCGTCTGGTCCTGATAAAATAAGCCCGCGTCTCCTTAAGGAATGTAAATCCTCTCTATGCGAACCACTCTCAATCTTATTTAATATACTTCTGAAAAATTCATACTTTCCTGCACTCTGGAAAAAAGCAAATGTCACCCCTATCCTAAAAAAACAACCTTCCAACTCAGTTACTAACTATCGTCCTATATCATTGATCAGCTGTGTTGGCAAAATATTCGAAAAATGTGTTTTCAAACGCTTGTGGCAGTTTTTGATTGAAAATAATATTCTTAGTCAATTTCAGTCAGGTTTTACACCTGGAGATTCAACTGTCCTCCAACTGACTGACATATATGATGAATTTTGTCGCGCACTCGATGAAGGCAAAGAAGTAAGGGTAGTTTTCTGTGATGTTAGTAAGGCCTTCGACAAAGTATGGCATGCTGGTCTTATCTACAAGCTGGAGAGTATTGGTGTCTCAGGGGATCTACTGTTGTTTTTAAAATCGTATCTGGCAGATAGATCGCAGAGAGTTGTGATAGCCTCTGAGACATCTTCATGGAGACCCATCAATGCCGGTGTTCCCCAGGGGTCGATACTTCGGCCTTTACTGTTCTTGATATACATTAACGATATAACCAGAGACTTACTTAGTTGTATACGCCTGTTTGCAGATGATACTTCCTTATATCTAATCATTGAGAACCCAGAGCAAGCCTCAAACATAATCAACCATGATCTGGCGTCAATTGAGCATTGGGCCAAAACATGGTTGGTTGAGTTCAATCCCAACAAAACAGAGAGTATGCTAATATCACGCAAAAGCAATCCCAACTCTCATCCACCTTTATATCTGGGAAGTTCTCAGATATCGGAAGTTACCGAACATAAACATCTGGGGGTCATACTAAATAGCACATGTACATGGAACGACTACGTTGACCACATCTGCGCGAAAGCCTGGTCTCGCCTAGACATGCTGAGGAGACACAAATTTTATCTCGATCGAAGTGTCCTAGAAAAAATATACTTTGCCTTTATTAGGCCCCTTCTGGAATATGCGGATACTGTCTGGGACAATTGTTCTGTATCCAATATTGCGGACCTAGAAAAAATCCAAATTGCAGCAGCCCGAATCGTCACGGGAGCAACAGTCAGTGCTAGTAAATCTTTGCTGTATTCGGAAACACGATGGGACACCCTACAAGAAAGACGCCGCAAACATAAATTAATTCAGTTCTTCAAAATGTATCATTGCATGTTACCTCCACATATCTCCAACAAAGTCCCCCCACTCGTCTCCGAGACGAGCTCGTCACTTAGTCTTCGCTCGAGTCATAACCACCGCGTTCCCTTTTGCCGAACCCAATTGTATCAGTCATCTTTCATCCCAAACGTTACAGATCAGTGGAACAAGCTCCCCTTACCTGTTCGCGAGAACACATCACTGATCAACTTTAAAACTTTTCTGAGCGATGGGAACCAAAGACCCCCAAAGTTCTTCAGTAACGCGAAATCTCGCGCGGCTCAAATATATCATTGCAGGCTGCGACTGCATTGCAGTAGTCTTAACTCTCACCTATATGAAAATCATTTATCACCCAGCCCCTCTTGTCAGTGTGGCGAGAGCGAAACTACTGATCACTTTCTCCTGCATTGTCCAATGTTCTCAAACGCTCGTAACTATACGATTAATTTACTCCCCTTTGAAGTAGACTCATCCACACTCTTGTTTGGCTTTGAGTTCTTGAATAATGAGGACAATCGCCTTATTTTCGAAGTGGTCCATGATTTCATTCTATCAAGCAAGCGATTTCATTGAGATGCAACTCAATACTACGTCCCACCAGGCCCCATCGGGAGTTCCGTTCTGTCCACCTGGTAACATAGGATCAAATGACCAATATCATGAGTGGAAGGACCCTTCACGCGTTATGGCTCGACACCACTGAGGCTAGTATGCAAAACGCTTATCAAAGGAACTAAAAGTAAGAATCAAGTCGCGTAGTTATTACGGTATGAAGTTTTAAGTCAATATATCCTGTATTCAAGTTGGCGGAAATAATTGTGTTCTGTTCTTTTCTCTGAACTTTCTCTTCTCTTCTTTTTTTCATCGTTTATTCCGGGACTTTCTTGTCTTTTCCCATTCAACTTAAAGTCTAAACAATCCCACGTATCGTTGCCGGACGGCCGAGGCGGCCCTCGTCTCGTATTTAAATATTATTGGCTTCCAGCAACTTTGTCTAGATTAATGTAGATTGAAGGGGAACATGGGGGCCTCGGCCTTCATGCAACGATACGTGAGCTCTTTTGCCGATTTATACCACCTGAACGAGTAGTTTTTTAATGCGTTAGGGAGACGACTTATATAAGCTTTAAGCTTTCTGTCGAATCCCTTTTCTACACATCAACTATCTTTACTACTTCTATTTATTGGTTTCTTGTATACTACTGTATTTTGTATCTTGATAATTTATTTTTGGAACAAGTATTGTGAACTGTATACATTTAACTTATTCTTCAATAAATACTGTTTAAACTAAAATAAACGTATAGTGTTTTCAAGTAAAAATTTTATTCTACTCGCAGAATTAAGAATAAAACTGACTCGCCAGAGGCTCGTCGGTTTCATTCTTAATCCTACTCGTTGAATAAATTTTTTACTTGAAAACACTATACGTTTATTCTATATAAATTATAAATGTACCAATTCGAGTGATTATCCCCCAGGCATGGGTCTAAATGTTTTGCTTTTATTGTCTGCATTGCATTTAGTGATCATAAGAGACCAATACCCTCATTCCAATAAGTTTTGTCGGATAATCCACGACGATGGCGGTTGACTTGTCAACATACCGTATTCGTATTGGTCTTTTCAAAGGTGGAACAATCAGGTCGCATTCCGCTGGAGATTTAGTATACTTGTTTGCTTTACAATTTTAACTTTCTGCGTCTTCGGCTAGTAGTTTTTTTCTTACTGCTTATACTATGTGGAGATAGTGAACTCACCCCTGGACAGAATGGTGACGTCTCTATCGTCCATATTAATGTTTATGGTCTCCGTCAAAAAGTTAATATAATAATAACTCTTTGGCCAGCCGCTGATTTGTCGCGGTCCTCATAAGAGAAGGCCATCATTCCCCCTGCACCCCACCCCCTCTTCCCCTCCTCTCCTCCCAGCATTCAGATATAAACTGCTTAATAGTGTCCCTCACTTCCTCTTTCTCAATTTCTTCAATAAGCATTCCTACCCTCTCCCTCGTGTCCCCCTTCAGCCATCTATCCTTTGTTTCTTCACCCCACTTCTGCATTATTCTTCCAGTAAATTTTATTCTATGAGGTATATACTGTGGGCATTCCAAGAGAAAATGTTCCAGGGTCTCCACTACTCCAGAGTGGCACATTTGGCATCCCTTTTCCCCATCTCTCCCAATTTTTCCCCGAAGCTCCAGTGATCTTGATCTCAGTTTGAACAGCAGTGACCCTCCAAAGGTGCCATCTAGGTACTTCTCAAAAGCTGGCTTTTCTTTATATTGTAACCCCTGCAGTGATCTTTTCACGCTAACCCCTGCTCGCCAGTTTCGATTGCAATCTTCCATGACTCTCTCTTTGACAAACCTTTTGCCTTCTTTCATTCCTACTTCTATGTTTGTGACCTCTATAGAGTAATTGTCCATTAGTTCCCTCACATGTTTTGACCACCCCGTTTCTATATTAGAATTCCAAATGGTATCGAGCATCAATTTGCACCACCGGTTGTCAGGCAGGTTTCTCAAGTAGTTAAAGTAACACAGTTTTCCCAAATCTACCCTGTCCTTGATTTTCATCCACCCAAGCTCCCCCCTTACTGCTTCCAAAGCTGCAGCATTACTCGACCCTGTTATCCATCTGCCGGCATCATTTTGAGTATTTTCCAACTTCTTAGTAACGGTTTGGTTTAATGGAATCACGTCCGTGCCATACGTTATACTTGGTAAACCCACCCTCTCCCACAGTGTTTTCCCCACAAAGACCTTGTTGAAACTATTTTTCCCTAAACGTTTTAGTTGGTTCAGAATTCTTTTCCCCTTCAGAATCAGTTTGGCTGAGTAATTTCTGTACACCCCTCTTCCCGTTATATTTATGCTTACCCCTAGATACTCATACTCTCCCGTTTCTCCTACAGTGATTTGTTTGCTTTCCCCTTCGGGGATTGAGAACTCCCCCACTCTCCATCTCTTCGTCATATCTACCTTGCGTCCAACGGGTATTACCTTGCTTTTATTTTCATTTAGTTCGAGCCACCAAGTGTTCCCATATCTACCAACAATTTCCAGCAGTTTCTCTAGCCCCTGTTCAGTTCTAGACATTAACACCATGTCGTCCGCAAAGAATAAGCCTGGTATCTTTATGTCTCCAACATTTACCCCCTCCGCACTCTGAATTAGTTCGTCCCCTAAATCTTTAACATACAATGCAAACAAAATCGGTGAAAAGATACACCCCTGCTTGAGGCCTATATCCATAGGGACTCGTTTTGTAGTGATACTCCCTAGACTGAGTTGGCGTTGCACATCTGTATACAGTGCTTTCATGATTCCCACAAAGTCACCCCCCAGTCCGATGCCCTCGAGCTTTCGCCACATACCTTCCCTCCACACTCGGTCGTACGCTTTTTTCACATCTAGAAATGCCAGAAACATCTTTTTCTTTTCAGCCTTTGTTGAATCTATCAGTTGGGTGAGTGTAAATAGGTGATCAGTGACTCTTCGTCCTTTCCTGAAACCATTTTGAATTTCTCCTAAAAAACCTTTCTCTTCTATAACTTCCTCTAGTCTACCGTATATGACCTTACAGAATACTTTTCCGATGTTACTACTAACTGATATCCCCCTATAGTTATCTAGAATTTCCTTATCCTCCTTTTTGTGTATGAACGACACCTTACTTTCCCTCCACTCTCTGGGGACCACTTGCTTTCGCAGAGCCAGGTTGAAAAGGTTTGTCAGGACTTCAATAAGTGCCTCCCCTCCATTTTTGAGGAATTCGTTCGGAATTTCATCAGTCCCTCCCGCTTTACCATTTTTTAATTTCGAGACCACGTTCCGCACTTCTTCTGCCGTTATTTCGCTACATACACGATTGGATAGGTTCTCCTCCACCAGTGTATTTCTTTTTGGTGGGGACCCACTGCCCCATCGCCTATCGTTTATCTTTTCCCAGTGCTTGACTAACTCTGAAGCGATACGGTCTTTATCTTCTGTACTTTCCCCATCCACTTTGATACTCTGCACACTACTTTTCCCCCGTTTATTTACCCAGTTCCAAAATACGTTTGAGCTCGAACCCCCCGTTTTCTTTATTGTTCTGGCAAGACTGCAATTGCGCTCCTTCCTATTATTATCCTTTATCTCATTCACCTTTTCCGTGCCAGTTCATATTCTCCTTTCATTAGTCTCGTGTCATTGTTATCCACCCCTTTAAGCTTCCTACTTCTTCTGTAAGCAGCGCATTTTACCTTCCTTTCTTTTATAGCCTTTTTCAGTCCCTCGTTAACCCTGTATCCAAGCTCTCTCGTTGGGACCCTCACCCTTCCTATACACTCCTTCCCTGCCTCTGTTAGGCTATTTACTATGCCATCTGAAATACTCTGGACATTTGCATCCCTAGGTATACATTCAAGATTTGGTTTTAGTTTTTCCCGAAACTGCTTCCAGTCGGCTCCTTGTTTTAGTCCCCAAACTTCCTTGAAGGTATTTCTGTCTCTATTCGTCTTTTTGCCCATAATCTTAACTGTTATCAGGTTGTGATCACTACCCAAGTCATTTTTTCCCTCGTCATCTATTTCTACATCTATAACCTCCCTCCATACGCTAATGTCAGTGAGTATATAATCAATTATTGTTTTCTTATCGTTCCTCTCCCAGGTCCATTTACCCTTACATTTCGCATCCCTGTTCAGGATCTTTAAACCAAGCTCTTTTGATAGGTCCAACATCTTCCTCCCATTCGTGTTAATTTTCCTATCACCTCCCTGTATGCCCTCCTCCTTATCCCCGATGTGCCCATTGAAGTCCCCCATTAGGACAATACTGAACCCTCTGCTCCCAAGCTCTGTGATATTCGATCTAAGAGTTGTATATATTGAATCATTCCACTCGGGCTTACTTCCCTCCAGTGCTAAGTATACAACACCAACGGCAACACTCCTGCTTCCTAACTTGATTTTTGCCCAGACTATTTCGTTGGATACTGGAATCTGAGTCCTTGCTTCTGTGAGATCTGTAATCAATGAGGGCTGTAATTCCTCTTTAGCGTAGATGCCAACACCCCCACCCCGTTTCTGACCCTCAGTTCGCCCAGCTCCTATCCACACGCAACCCTTCATCTGATCAACCCGCTCATCCCGTCGTATCCACGTCTCACTTAGACCCATTATATCGAAGTCTCCTTCATCCACCATTGTTGATATTTCGCTTACTTTCTTGTGCAGACCCTGGATGTTGCAGTACCCAAACTTAATGAATCTTTGTTTTTTGTCATCACTGGCACATTATTATAACCCTGGTATGTCCCTGTATTGTGCATGTTTGTTGTTCTTCCTATGTTCCCGGCATTTGTGCCACTCTGGGTTACCGGCTGTGGTCCCCTACCCCCCTTTTCTCCAAAAAAGGCCCAGCCACCTGTAAGATTTTTTGGCCCAACAGGTCTGTACCCATCCTACTTAAATGCAATCCGTCTCGCCCATACAACTCTCCTTGTCCCCAGAATGAATCCCAGTGGTCAATGAAATGTACTCCCAAGTCTTTGCAGTGCTCTCCCAGCTCCTCGTTTAGTGCCATAATCCGCGAGTTCCTCTCATTCCCACCACCCATAACGGGGAGCACCCCTGAAACGATGATCCGAGCATTCCTGCTAAGTAGCTTACTAATTAGGTCCTTGTATGTGTCCACCAAACGAACTGATTTCCTCTCCCTGATGTTATTGGACCCCACATGTAATACCACTACCGGATCAGGCCCCGACCCAGCTACAATACCGTCCACTCTATCCCTCAGGTCCTCCACTTTAGCCCCCGGAAAGCACAGAACTGTTCTATTTTTACTGTCCGGACCACAGACAACCTTGTCGATCCCCCGAACTATACTACTTCCCGCAACCACCAACTTACTTTTGGACCTCGCCCTATTTATCTCCTCTAGTCTCCTATTGTTTACAGCGTCCTCTTCCTCTCCAACAGCCCCACTCGGAATCAATACCGGTATCGGTATCTTTGACCTAGGATTACTCCTATCCTTGTCCCTCCGTCTCTTTCCAGGCCCTGAGCTACCTGGACTACTCCCCTGGTCTTCCCCCGGATCCCTCCTCCTTTTTCCTGGCCTAGACCCCAAGCTACTATCTGTTGCAACTACCTCCATCCCCTCCTCTGTCTCTTCCGAATCGAGCACATCAAATCTGTTTCTGGTGCTGCACTCCCCACTGCCTTTGGACTTTACACCCCTATCTACCTGCTTCTCTGGCCCCCCTTTCCTACCACTTTTGGTAGTCCACGCCAAACGCTTTACAGCATTGCTCCGGCCTATAATAAATGCGGAACAGAATCTAAACTTAATAATGACATTGATGACTCAAGTATTCATATTTCTGGATTTCACTTCCCCCAATTAGGAAAGATCGTTCCCAAGATCAGGGTGGAGGTATTGTTATTTATAAAAAATGTAGCCTTTATTTCAAAAACCTCTCTGATTTAGACGTTCCAGGTCTGGAAGCCGTATGGATGGAAAACCGGCATACCAATAAAAAAAACTTTTGCTAGGCATGTTTTATCGGCAGCCTTCTGCGCTCTCTCTCTCTCTTTTGGGATCTCATTAATGAATCACTCTCGTTAGCGAGAAACGGCTTATGAATGAAATGTGTAGTGATGGGCGACTTTAACGCATTGCTTAAACAATGCACACTCCAAAATTGCACACCAGCAAAATACCTATGGTTTAACACAACTAATAACTTCCCCCAATCGTGTCACAGAATCGACAAAATCACCTCTTGATTTGGTATTAGTTTCTTATCCATTGTCAGTAACACAGTGTGATGTTATACCACCCATCTGCAGTGATCACCACGCTACATACGTACACATAAAGTCCATGAGGTGGATCCTTAAATCGTATCAGCGACAGATTTATAATTACACAGAAACTAATTTTAACTCTTAACCCAACGTAGACGATATAAAAATTGATTATTTTAAATATCATTTTTAAAACTTTTTAAAAAAATTTCAGCAAAACCATATCATGTGACCCCTCATTGGAACGAGCTCGACGAGCCCGTTCCAAAGAGGGGTCACATGATATGGTTTTGTTAAAACTTTTTGAAAAATATTTTTTCTGCTGCTGAATTTGGATATTACGCGGGCGGATGTGGCCGATTCGTTGGGTAAAGGGTTAATGCGATGAATGGCGTCTTTGCAAACAATGACTGGGAATCTGGCGATGTGGATACTGTAGTGTTAAAGGTCTCTACCCATATTACAGTAACTTCTCAGAGGTTTACACCTTCAAAACTTGTTAGAATACGGCTTAACGACAAACCCTGGAAGAACAGTGAGATACGTAGGCTAATGATAAAACCTAATAGAATTCATAGAGTAGCAAAGATCAACAATCGCCCCCATGACTGGGAAGTTTTCTGGAAAATTAGAAATGAAACGTTCAACTCCATTAGAGCTGGGAAGAAGGAATATGATATCAAACTTGAAAGCTATGTGTCAACTAACGGTAGTAGGTAATAAATGCGAATTCCAGACCACCTTGTACATGTACCGTACACGTACATGTACGTGTACCATCGTAGGATTCAGTGTTAAATCGCGTGCACGTATACAAAAATGTCATTTTTTCATGGTGGTCTGGAATCCGCAATTGTTTTTGAGGCTCACATATCGCACTTTTCGCGTTCAAAACACCCGTTGGCGAACGCGTAGATTCGACACGTCGCTCAAAAAGTGAAAAATGTACGAAATTGTACATGTACATTTCTTAAAAAATTTTTGTCGACGTTCCCATCGCGGATTAGACCATCGATCCATCGTTGGCGAACGCGAGCAAAAAACGCTTTGCGGATTCTAGACCAGCATCAAAAAACGGTTTGCGGATTCTGGACCAGGAAAAATCCACTATGGGTATCCCCACTTCTGGCGTAAGTGGGGATACCCATAGTGGATTTTTCCAAACTTAACAGAAAAAAGCTAAGTTTTTTGGGGAAAATCCCACTATGGGTATTCCCATTTCTGACGTAAGTGGGCATACCCAGAGTGGATTTTTCCAAACTCAACAGAAAAAACCCGAGTTTTTTGGAAAAATCCACTATGGGTATCCCCACTTCGGACGTAAGTGGGGATACCCATAGTGGATTTTTCCAAACTTAACAGAAAAAAAAACAAAGTTTTTTTGGAAAATCCCACTATGGGTATTCCCATTTCTGACGTAAGTGGGGATACACATAGTGGATTTTTCCAAACTCAACAGAAAAAACTAAGTTTTTTTGGAAAATCCCACGATGGGTATCTCCACTTGTACAGTATAAATAGAGCTCCTGCGCGCTACAATCATCATTGGCGAAGTTCCTCCAGGATCGGCCACACGAAAAAATGGTGAGAAGAAATCTACGTGAATCAAAATGTAAAATAATAATAAATTTTATCAAAATAATGTGTATCATTACACCGAGTTACTCTGCGATGAAGCTCGTTCTGACACGTGAATATAATTATTCACGAAGGAAGCGCTGTGGATTTTATTGTCCAGTCACTGAGGGTTGAAAGGGGCTTGTTCCCCATACCGTTCCTGCGCGCCGTCGGCGCGTTAAACCATTCCATTCGGGTGTCAGTTTGCAATCATCAGTCTGTTTTTATCAAGCTGACAAGCAGGTCGCATGTCAAAGTGACATTTACTGTATAAACTTACTGAGAACGTCATTTGTCACGCTCGAAATGTATTACGGGTTTTCATTCAAATGAGTCAATTGTCAGTTAAATGGTTTAACTGAAAAACTATTCTATGGATGAAAGCGGAAACAGTTCAAAAGATTAATTGATGTTATTTGTTTTTTTTTTTGAAAAGCGTTACATTTACTGACATGTTTTTATTCGAGATTTTAATTATTCATGTTCTTTCTGATTTTTAACACGTTTGAAACGGATGCTATTTTAATATTTTTTAACTATTTATCGAGGTTTCATTTTGTAAAATGTTTTTCCTCAACTGGTTTTAGTTATTATATTAAAGACAGAAGATTTTTATTTACTTAAAACATAAAACATAAAAATAATTATACATTTGATTTTGAAAATAATAAATAACTCAAGTTAGCATACTCTAAAGGAAATATTAATAATTCAGAAAACGAAAAAATGTTTTAACACATCACAGATTCCAAACGTCGAGATCAACTTTTAAGCGAATATGAACGTGCCAATAAGAGCATTCAATCGGCTGATAGAAGCAGACGTCTTGGAGAGATGGAACTGAAACGCGAGGCCACAAAAATATTTAAACCCGTGACGGAGGTTCAAGAACGAAGCAAGAAGGAGATAGTTGAAGAAGTGAGACCCATAAAAGAGAGTTCTTTGAGAATGGGTTCATTGCCCGGTAGTTTTACAAAACAGTATTCCTTTCGATCAACACCGGATTACGTTCCCATGAGAATTGAAACCGACGTGAGCGAGAGCGACGATACAGCTTCGACTATCACCACTGATAGCGTCGCGTCGTCCGAGGATGGTGGTAAGAGAGATCTGTTGTATGGAATTTATAAGGATTCTGACGGTAGAACTTTTGTGGGCAACACAGAATTGCAAGAGGATGACGATAATTTAATCGTCGGTTCGAATCGGTACGAATTAACTCCTGGACTGTGCAAATTGCTCCTTTTCGACAAGCCTGGAGATTACACGGAACAGGACTTCGGCAATTACGGCGACATTCTGGTTCAGACCCACGCCATGAAGAGAAATAACGATGCCAGAGAGACGAGACCCAAAGCCAACAGAGGTTACAAGTGGACGAAAGTGGTGAAACCCATATGGGATATGAATAAGAAGTTCGTCGAATCGGTGACTGGCAAAGGGGTGAAAACAACTTTTCTTCCGAGCGATTCTGACGCTCTGTCTCAGAGATTGAGTTTGTTGATGGCAAGTAGACGCGCTGGTAACACAGGATTAGATAATGAGATAGTTAGCATATGCGACGAATTGTTAAGACAGAAGGTTTTGAATAAAAACCATTATAAAAGGCTGATGAACGAATTGAAGGATTGATGTATATAATAAGTAGAGAGAAACAAACAAACAAAAATATATAAAATAAAAACAGTAAATTTTATACTAGAATAATAAAGTATTTAAACAACAAACGATTTACCAGTGAAAAAAACAAAATATATTATAAAATAAAAATATGTTGGTGATAAAGAACAGGGGATACGCTAGAACTTATGTTCAAGGCGGTTCTGGCATTATCGATTCTATAATGCGAGCGTTCACGAGCGATGCAGGTAGAAAACTCGCATCGACCACGTTTGAGGTTGGTAAGAAGACGGCTTTGGATGCTGGTAAGAAAGCCGCTTCCGAAGCCAGTGGTAGGATAGCTTCTGTGGCTGGCAAGAGGGCAGCTGACGCGTTGATCGACAAGTTGATCAGTCCACCGGCGAAGCGAGCTACGTTAGAGCGAACGCCGAAAAGTTGGGAAGAGTTTAAGGATGCTGTGGTACCCATACAAGATTTTGCCAAAATGACGAGTGGATCTGGATTGAAGAGAACTCGCGACGGTGTAATATAAATAAATAATAATATTAAAAACTGAGTTTGAAAAATCATAAAAAATTGTGTTTGAAAAAATCTAAAATAACAAAAAAAAAATAAACAAAGATGAACATTAAAGATATGTCTTGGAACGATGCCGCGACCAAGAAGTCGAATAACGAGTTCTTTCCCAAAAGCATAAGAGGCTTGATAGTGGAAAAATCGAATTGTGGAAAGACCAATCTGTTGATGAATCTGTTGTCGCGACCCGACTGGTTGGATTACGACAGATTGTTCGTGTTTGGCAAGAGCTTCTTTCAACCCGAATACAGATTGCTTCGAGAGTGCATGGATCGTAGATTGCCCAAGGACGTCATAGCCAGAATCTTTGACAGTAGGGAGAAATTCGACAAAAGTGAAGCTTCTCTTTCGACCATTTTGGACGGTGCGGCGATGGAATTGATGAAGAGAAATGCGTCTTCGAACGTCGAGTGTCGATTTTATGAGAACGCTAGTGACGTTCCGGATCCTAGAGAATTTAAATCGGAAGATAAGAATCTCATGATTTTCGATGATCTGCTTTTGGAGAGACAGAACCGATGCGAATCGTATTACGTTAGAGGTCGTCACAGCAACGTGGACTGTTTCTACCTGTCGCAGAATTATTTTCGATTGCCCAGACAGACGATAAGGGAGAACGCTAATTTACTGTGTCTCTTTCGCCAGGATCTCAAGAATCTCAATCACATCTACGGCGATCACGTCGCAAATAACATGAGCGCGGCGGAATTCAGGAGATTCTGCAAGAGGGTTTGGGATGGAGGACTTTACAATTTCGTTGTGATCGATTTGACTAGCGAATTTAATCGCAGAAAATATCGGTGTGGATTCGACAAGTTTTATGTTTCTGATGATAATAAGACAGAGAGCGAAAATAAAATTAGAAAAATAATAAATCATCAAATAATTTAGTTTTGAAAAAATAAAATAAAAAATTAAAATATAATGTTCGAACAAAGAGAATTGTTAGAACGGATAGCCGAGAATACGGCTGCTAAACAATCCATTCAAATCGTGGTGAGTGAAGATTCGACTCGATTCGCAACGAAATTCGAACCTTCCATCGAATTGAATAGAGAGAAAAGATACGAGATGGCGTTGGTGAATCTGGAGACTTATTATTCCTTTCCCAACGTCACCGAAAAGAATAACTCATTCAAGTATTCCAACAGAGTGGATTGGTTGGAGATTCGAATTCCCAAAGGAAGTTACAACATAGACGATTTGAACAATTACATTCAGACGCGAATGAGGATGGATGGAAAGGGAAGCAACAAGATCAGACTCGCTCCCAATCCTAATACCTTACAGACGATGTTGGATTTGGAAGATAATTTTCGAGTGGATTTCAACACGGACGATTCTATAGGCAAGATGCTGGGATTCGATCGAAAGATGTAAGGCCATGCGGCATCTGAAAATACGGTCGACATTCTCGCAGTCAATAGCATTCTGGTGAACGTGGACGTGATTGCTGGAAGGTACATGAATGGTAGCGCTCATCCGACGATCTATTCCTTCTTTCCAAACGTGTCGCCGGGTTATAAGATCGTGAAACGACCTCGAAATTTAGTTTATCTACCAGTGATTTTAGACATGTTTTATAGTCTCAAAACCACGTTGACAGATCAAAATGGTGAACTGTTAGATCTTCGCAGAGAGAGGGTGATGATATGATTTCACATAAGAGAAATATAAAAGCAAAAAAAAAATATTGTGTATATATAAATAACAAATAAAATAAACGCAATATTAATTTACAAAAATTATTTAATATATATAATTATCATTAAAACAAAAAAAAATTGAAGAAAATATATTTTAAAAAAAGAATTATGACACAATACGTGGTTAAAAACGTAAACATATCCGCAGGACAGAGGAAGAAACTTAAGAGAGCATTAACAACTTGAGGCGAGGCGGTGACATTCAATTTCACTCACGAAGATCTGACGAGTGGCGGTCAGGATTCGATCGTCTGGACCAGAAGTCAAATCAAAAGGATGGAGAAAGCGATTCGTGATGGAAGAGGGTTGACGGTGAGATTGAGTCCTGCTCAATTGAGATACAATTTGAGAATGAAAGGCGGTTTCCTACCGCTATTGGCAGGAATCGCTGCAAAAGCATTACCCATTGCCGCAAAAGCATTACCCTTTCTTGGAAAGACTCTCGGCGTGGGAGCTCTCTCGGGACTCGCGAGTTCGACAGTTGAGAAATTAATGGGTGGCAGCAGACTGTTTTTGAAGAAGGGAGGAGCCGTGAGGCACGTAGACGACACCGGTGAAGGATTGTATCTAGAACCCGTTAGAGGTGGCAACTCTTTGAGTGGAAACGGTTTCTATCTAAAGAGTGGAAGGAACGTTGAACGACTCAGCAAGGGTTTGTTGTTTGGTGAGAATTCACCATTTAAGAATATACCGATTTTGAGAATGTTATTATAATGTAAAAATTATATAATTATATAAAATATAAATCATAGAAAGTATAAAATAATATAAAATGGATAAAAAGGAGGAAAACCAATTAGACGATAATGATGAATATCGTGAGATAGAGTGTGAAAAAGATGTGGAAAAATGATTAGACGCTAATGATGGATATCTTAGGAAAGAACTGATAAAAGAGTTAAATAAAGATCGGGATAGATGGTTGAAATTTAAAAGAATGAGACGTTTTCCACCGTCACCACTACCTTCTGAAGAGAATGGTAATGATGCGAGTGTTATCGAGAGATGCACAACATTCGTTCATAATTATGATTCAGATAAACAAATGTATTCTTATAAAAAAAAAACGTAACATATCACAAAAAAAAGAAAAGAAGAATCGATGCTGAAATTTGAGAAAAAAGGAAACGTTATTATAATATATGGGCGATAGTGAACAAGGAAAACAAAAAAAACAAAAAACAAAAGAAAGTAATGAGATCTAGAGATGATCAACTTCTCTAGATCTCATTACTTTTTTTTCCTTCTTCTTCACTAAAAAATCAATCTCTCTATTGTTTTTATTTCCAAGTCCGTTATTAGCATGTTGACGCTCGTGTCTTCTTCTTTTTTCGAAAATGTGTTGAATGTTTATCTTTACTTTTTTGAGTTTTTTACATTGGTGAACGCGCTCTCACCACCCGATTTGTCCACGAGTTCGAGTGAGATTTTTGGATATATGTAACTTCCATAGAGCAACGACAAATCGTCCTTGTCAAATTCTCTATCTTTGGCGATGACAATTTTCTGTAGATCACTTTGGTACTCGTAAAACAAATCAAGCATGGCTTCATCCAATTTCAAAGGCATGTTATATTTGTCGTATTTGTGCTCTAAGCCCTTTGTCTCGACCTCGTTCAATTCGATGGAATCGTGTCGTTGTAATCTATAGATTTTAAAACCGAATTTCTAACACATTTCGACTCGTTTCAATTTCAATTCGCATTTTTAGGTGTTGTTGTTATGATCGATTATTTGTTTTTTTTTTTGTTTTATGAATTCTTGCAAATAATGTATATTTTAAATTTTGTATTTAATAATTTGTTAAAAAAGTTTTTTTTTTTTTACTCTTTATATATATAAAAAAGTTTTTTTAATTTTTAATTTTCTTTAATGTAAAAATTTTTTTTTTGTAAAAGTTTTTTTCTCTTTATATATATAAATAAAAAGTTTAAATTCAACGTCCTTTTTTTCTCGTATTAATTCAATTTTTTTCACGTTAAGGAACATAAAAAATTGATTAATTTCATTAAAAAATTTATTTTTTTGAAGAAATTAAAACATATATATATAAAAACAATTTTAAAACTTTTTAACAAATTATTTAAAAATAAAATTCGAAAAAAAATATTCTTACAAATGGAGCAAACAAATAAAAAATGGAAAATTTAAATGAGAAAACCATATCTCAGTTAAACGAGATTTGTAAAATATTAAAAATTCCACATTTCAGAAATCATAGAACCACATCAAAAAAAATTGAAGTCATACAGGAATATCATTTGCGAAACGATGGAAAGAAAAAAATCAAAAGATCGGAAGTGGATAAACTTAAACAGTCAAAAAATGCATCGATTGTGAAAAATGAGAAGACGACTAAACGAAAAGCCGTTGAAGAACTTCAAGTTTCAAAAAAAAAAAAAAACGAAAACGAGTGATGCACTTCAGAATCTAGACAAACGAGATATATCGAGCGAAATTCGATGAGCAATTGATGAAGGGAAAGGAGAAGAATATATAGCATGACTCATCGCAGAAGTATTCCAATTGAAACCTGTAGAACGGGAGAGTGCAATCAAAGACGTTTTTAAAACTTTCGATGTGGTTCCCTCGTTCAAGAAAGTCTATCCAAAATTGTTCAAGGAACGGGTGAAGAAAGAAGTATTGGATTTGTTTTGCAAACACATGAACGTGGGACTAAAAATTAAGATGATACTCTATTGCGTGATGAATAAAATTGACATGAAGTCCGGCGAGAGCATCGTGAAAAATGCATATTTCAGATTTAACATCGAACCCGTACTTCGAGGTTCAGATTTATCAGACGTTTTTGAAAAGATGAAAGACAAGATGTTGACGTCTCCCACGAATTATCAACATGAAGGTAGTAATTGGACGTTTGATGAGGTGTTGAAACTCGAAATTCATATAACTATAAACAATTCGTTGAACGGGTCTTCCTACGTGGAATTACCGTATTTCTTAGCTAAAAAAATGCTGTGATCAACGTGAGAAATAAAGATGATCAGTGTTTTAAATGGGCAGTAACCTCCACTTTATACCCTGTCAAAATGCACTCCGATAGAGTTTCTCATTACGAGGAGACTTCTAAAAATCTTGATTGGACCAGAGTGACTTTTCCAACGCAGTTAAAACATATTGAACGTTTTGAGGCTCAAAATCCCACTGTAGCAGTGAACGTCTTGGGATACGATGATGAAAAATGAACGATCTATCCTCTCAGAAAGACTTCGTATCTCGAAAGAGAAAAGACGATTATTTTATTATTGATTTCGAATGGTGACAATCGTCATTATTGTTGGGTTAAAAATTTGAGCTGATTACTGTCGGGACAAAATAATAAACATAAAGGAAAGATATGTTTATCTTGCAACTGCATGAACGTGTTTCACAGCAAAAAATCGTTAGCGAAACATCAGGAATATTGCAAAGAAAATCAAGGTGTCACCGTCAAAATGCCCAAACCCAACACCATCGTGAAGTTTGAAAATTGCAATAGAAGGTTAAAAGTACCATTCGTCATGTATGCCGATTTCGAATGCTTCACCGTGAAAATGAGTTCCTGCCAACCCGACGCTCTTCAAAGTTACGTCGAAAGATATCAAAAACACACGCCTTCAGGCTATTGCATTTACGTGAAATGCGCTTTCGACTCGCAACACGACATGGGTCCCTTCACCTACATGAAACAGTGCGAAGATGACGACGTGGCTCAAAGGTTCATGGAAGAGTTAGAATCGAAAATTCAAATGTTATACGACACATTCAAAACTCCGGCGAAAATGATCATCACGCGAGAGCAGCAGAACGAAAATAACAGAGCCACCGAATGTCACATATGCAGACAATCATTCGACGAGAATTCGGAGGAAAATAAGAAGGTCAGAGACCACGATCATTACATGGGTCTGTATCGCGGTCCAGCTCACAGCAAGTGTAATTTAAAATATCGAAACGCCATTTTCTATCTGGTGATATTTCACAATCTCTCGGGTTATGACAGTCATCTCTTTGTGAAAAATCTCGGCACCTCCCACGAAGAATTAAATTGCATCGCGAACATCAAAGAAAGATACATTTCATTCACAAAATGGAAGGTCATGGAGAAGAAAAGAGTAATCGACGGAGAGACGTTGGAAGAAAAAATGAAATTAATTCGTAGAAGCATACATTTCATCGACAGTTTTAAATTCATGTCGACCACTCTGGAAAAATTAGTCAATAACATGAGCAAGGATAAATTTAAAATCACAAGCGGACATTTTGGAGAACGAGTAGACGTTATGTTGAGGAAAGGAGTCTATCCTTATGTAGAAGTCTGACTTTAGAAGACAAGGGATGCATCATGAAATTATTGCTGAATGAAGCATACGTCTAAGTTTTCTCGTTGATATAAATAAGGGAGAATAGAAAATAGAAAATAAATACACATAAATTTTTTATCTAATATTAGAAAGAAAAAAACACAAAAAATGAGAACCAGAAATAAATTGTATCCGACGTTAGATGACGACGAGGATGAGAAGCCAAACGGCCTTTTGCCAACGGCACTGTCGCTAGAAGAGAAAGAAAGAGGAGAGAGGTATCGCATCGATCAAATCAGTAGAATCCAATTGTATCTGACTCAAGAGAGAGATTCTCGCCGTTCTCTCAAGAAGAAGTATTCGCGTTTCCTGAAATTCGTCAACGACACTCATCACGATTTCCATGGGTTCACACGCAGCTGGCATCGGATTGTTGTCGACCGCGATCGGCATTCCGATCGTGTTGACCGTAGAAGGAGTGGCTCTCGCCGCCGGATTGTTTAGCACGCTCGGAAAGTTTTTGAGTAGGAAATTATATCTGAAGGCAAGGAAACATGAAAAGATTCGCATCTTGGCCGACTCCAAGATCGACACGATATCCGAAATGATCTCAATGGCATTGAAAGACGGTAGGATATCGGACGGAGAATACTTCACGATATTGAGCGAGAAAACGAAATACGATGCCACGAAAGAAGCTGTGAGAATCAAGACTCTTCTGATCATGAAGGAAGAGATGAAGGATTCTCTCAGGGAAAAGGGGAGGAAAGAGGCTAGGGAGGAGTTCAGTAAGATGATAGAACTCAAGAGCAGCGACTGAAAAAAAATATATATAATAAGAACAGAATTTTTAAAAAAGAAATATTAAATTTGTATATAAAATAAAAACGAAATTAATTTAAATAACTCTCAAAAAATGTATTGCGTAAAGTGTAAGAGAGTTACGGAGACAAGTAATTCTCAAGAAGTACGAACTAAAAACGACAGACAGATGCTTCGCGGAATTTGCGACGTGTGTGGTTCTATCAAGACTCGATTCGTCAAAAAAAAAAAGAACGCGAGCAAATGTAAAGGCATCGTGAATAAAATGATCAATAATCTACCTTTCGAAATGCATCTGCCTGGTCACAGTGTCACGGGACCTGGAACGAAATTGAACAAGAGACTCAACGCCGATCTGACTCCTAAATCTTGGGGAAAACCGGTGAATAGGATGGACGCGGCCGCGTATGATCATGATCTATGCTACGCCGGACATCCCGACACCAAGACTTGCAACGATGTCTGCGATAAAAACATGTTGGCGAAATTGAGAGGTATATTGAATCCGACCAGGAGAGAGAAGATAGAATGTTCGCTAGTCGGCAATTTGATCGGTGCGAAACGTCGATTCGGATGGGGCATTCAAAAAAAAGCGCATCTGAAAAGAAGAAGAAACGATTATTGACGAGCGAATTGGTCGAGGAGTTACACAAACCCATCGTGCGTAAAGTTCGAAAGAGAAGGGTGTTCGTGAAGGGTTTGGATGATATTTGGTCTGCTGACTTGGTTGACATGAGATCGTTTTCGAGGTGGAACGAGGGTGTCAAATATCTATTGACGGCCATTGACGTGTTTTCCAAATACGGTTGGATCAGAGCTTTGAAGAATAAATCGGGACCTTGCGTCGCCGAGGCTCTGAAGAGCGTGTTCGACTCGTCTTCTCGAAAACCGAATAAATTGTGGGTGGATAAGGGAAAGGAATTCTACAACAAGCATGTTCATCGATTAGTCGACCTCTACTCGATCGACAACGAAGAGAAAGCCAGCGTGGTGGAACATTGGAATCAAACGATGAAGGAAAAGATGCATAGATACTTCATGGCGAATTCGACTAAGAAATACATATACCCTCTGAATGGTCTGGTCAAAGATTACAACAACACGCGACACAGATCGATCAAGATGACTCCCGCGGAAGCTAGCGATCCTCGAAACGAAAAACGGGTCTACGCGAATCTATATCCTGAGAGATCTAAGATCAGGAAGAAGTCTAGAACGCCGAAATTTGCGGTTGGTGATCGAGTGAGAATCTTCGCTTATAAGAAGCACTTCGAAAAGGGTTATACTCCTCGATGGACCTCGGAAATCTTCGTGATAATCAAAATATTTCACACCGATCTGGTGACTTACGAAATTGAAGCTTTGGATGGAGAACAGATCATCGGAAAGTTTTACGAACAACAATTGCAGAAGACGAAGTTTTTGATAAAGAAAATAATTTTTTTTTTTATTTACTCTCTTTAACATTTCTTGTTTACATATATATAGGAGAGAAAAGTAATAATAAAAATAATTAAAACTATTTTTAGGTAAAAAAGCAAGCTAATTAATAAACAAAAAAAACAAAAACCCTTCAAAAATGGCAAATATACTAGATTTTGCACAAAGCATAGTGAAAGATGAAAGTATTCAAGAATATGAGGTTCACGAATACGAACCGGTAACTGGAACGAGTTTGAACAATGCAGGAGAGATAAGAATCAACGTCGAAACCCAATATCTATTCGTCCATCCTAGCGAGAGTTACATAGTGGTGCAGGGACGTCTCGCCAAGGAAGATGGGAGCGACTACGCCGACGACGACACGGTTACTCTAGCCAATAATGGCATCATGCATCTATTCAGTAATATAAAATACTTGCTATCCGGACAAGAGATAGAATCTGTGTTTCATTCCAGTCAGGCCACCATGATGTTCGGACTCTTGACGTATCCGGATGATTTTTCGAAATCCAGAGGACTTAATCAGTTGTGGGTGAAAGACACCGTCGGCCCTGCTAGTACCTGCGCCGGCGCGATATTCGACTACGTCGTCAAAACCTCCAGACCTAAAGTAACGTTTTCGTTCAGGATACCTTTGAAACACATCTTCGGATTCGCAGATGATTACAACAAGATCATGTACGGATTCAAACACAATCTGACGTTGATTCGAAAAGGAAACGATGATGCGATAGTGAGATTCCCCGCGACCAATGCGGGTAAGATAACTCTACACAAGATATCGTGGTTCGTTCCGCATGTGGAGCCTTCGATCGTGGAAAAAAACGCGTCTCTATAAGATCATAGAATTCAAGAGTAAATTACCTGTGGGATTTAGAATGAGATAGTGCGACACGGCTAGCATTCCACCCTCCACGAATCACTTCGATTGGAGATTGACGGTGAAATCCGCTTCCGAGAGACCGCGTTTCATCGTGGTTGCGTTTCAGACCGATAGGGACGGGTCTCAGGAAAAGAATACGTCGCTGTTCGATCACTGCCATTTGAGAAACATGCAAGTGTTTCTGAACGCCACGAGATATCCAGCAATCGATTACAATGCATCGTTCAACAAGAACGATTTCTGCAGAATGTACGGCGATGCCGCTGATTTTAGAAAGAAGTATCACGGTCTAGACGAATTGATGAGCAATCCTAACATATCTCCCGGTGAATACAAGTCGATGTATCCCATGTTCGTATTCGACGTCAGTAAACAGAGTGAACGACTCAAGAGTAGCGTCTTAGACATTCAGATCAAGATGCAATTCAATAGGAACGTGCCGAGAAAAACCGAAGCCTTCCCCCAGTCCTGTCGGACAGAGAATTACAATTCGAATCGGATGGAAATAAGATGTCGATCATTCGATGAGAGACAGGTGTGAAAAAAATTAAAAACAAATAAAAAAGTAATGAGTAATTATTAAAGAACAAAAAAAAACAAAAAAAAAATGAAAGTAATGAGATCTAGAGAGATTGAACATCTTTCTAAATCTCATTACTTTTTTTTTTGTTTTTAATAATCACACATTTTTTTTTTAATTAATTATTTCCATGCGTTCACTGTTTGTTCAAAGGATCTAGTTCGATCAGTAGACTCACCACGGAAGTGGCGGCTTCGGGATTATTGGTTTTCGTAACGAAATTAATCCTGTCTCCGGCATTCACTTTGAGAGGCGTGCCGAACGTGCTAACATTCGCATGTTGATTCTCAGTCTATTCGACGCTGTATCTCTTATCGCTCTCTACTCCATTCGCCATGAGATTGACGACTGCTCTGTTATTCAAATCCGAGGAAGCCAGACTCATTCGAATGATTTCACCTCCCAACGGCATGGGATATCCCACCTGACCATGTTGCGATCTACTACCTCCATTTCCGAAAGACCACTCAGCTTTTCCCTCCTCTAACGTGCCGCTCTCCTCGGCACACACGGTGATCAATTGTCTAGCATATTTGACTTTCTCCACCACCGAAATCAGGATGCAGGCGTCCGTCATGTTCATGGGATCCGGTAGATTTGTGAGCGCGTGTCCACCCATGTCTAGTTTATCTTCCACGATGTCGCCCTTTCTCCAGACTGAGTTGTCATCCACGTACTTCCTGCTGACTGCGCTGGAATCGAATTCGGAATCGTGATCAAGACCGAATAAATTCTCACCATTCATATTGATGCCACCCTCCATGGTTCCGCCAGATTGTTTGTTCAGGTAGAGATCGTCGACTTGTGATTCTACGTATTCTTGTGATCGTATCATGGCAGAATATACATAACCCTTGTTGACTGCGGTTGAGTCCACATCCGTGTCGTCGACCTTCGACAGATTCAATATCTTGTTGAATCCCGCGTTTTTCATTTCTCGTCTGTCAGACTTTCTCTGTTCCAGATCTATGTAGTGTTTGGTCGCCACGTCCTTGGGATTCGTGGGAGTGGCCACGTTCGTTATCTTGTTAGAATTGGCATTCAATTCTGAGTGCATCGTTTTCTGAACGTATCTATTTCTCAGGTGTTTGCTGAATCTCACGTGAGAGTCATCCGTGTATTTCTTGGTCGCGGCATCGGTGGGATCTATGGGATTCACGACATTCACCAAACGTTTAGATTTCAGATCGAGATCGTCGGTCATGGCTTTATCCACGTAATTATCTAGCATGATTCGTTCGAAATCCACGTTCCCCCTGTCGACGTATTTTTTAGTCGCAGCATCTGCGAGATCTATCGGCTTGGGAAGATTGTAGAGCTTCTTATCATTCATGTTCAAAGGTTCCTCTCGAGGTTCGTATCTCTGAACGTAACATTCGTCCAAGTTGGCAACGTCGTAACCATCGCCGACTTTGAGCGTCTTCCTCTTCTTTTTGGGTTGACTTTCGTCGCCACTTCTACCAAATTTATCGACTGGCATGTTGTTTTGAGGTTTTTGTTTTAAAATATATTTCAAATGCAGTTTATTAAAAATGAATTATTTCACTTATTTTTTATTTTTCGTTTTTATTTGATTAAAATTTTTTTAATAATTTTTACCTTTATATACACAATAAAAAAAAAATCTCTCTAATATAAATCATTGCGAATGTCTTGAAACCGATCTCCTTCAGACCATCTCTTGAGAACGTAGAGACACAGGTGACCGCAAAACACTTGATCTGGCGATTGCACTCATTCCGTGTTGTAACGAACCATCGATTTGTTGAAATAGTTCTTTATTTGTTTCGGCGGTGAGATTCCGTAGCTGTCGAAATAATAATTCTTCTTCTTCCCGTTCTTGAACCACGCCACCCAGTGAGTGCCTTCACCCGATAAATCATCTAGATTTAAAATTCTGCATTCCGATTGTCGAGGTCTTCTCTTCGGCAAGGCATCTCTGGAAAACACACCTAGAAAATCTTTGATTTTCAAATCCTTCACCGCATTCGACAGATCGATGTTGGATAGGGGTTCATTAAGTAAGATGACACCTTCTACGGATATCTCTATTTTCTTATTCATAAATGCATATATTTTTCTTTTTAAATTTATTTATTTTATTATAATTCACTAAAATGACGTTATTTTTTTCTTTTTCTTTTTAAACTAACTCTCTCGATGTCTCTGTCGACTTCCACAATCTTGAATCCGTCTTAATTCCTCTTGATTTTCTGGAATCCTATCATCCTTAATCATATCTGGAATCCTATCATCCTCAATCATATCTGAAATCCTATCGTCTAAAATTAGATCCAAAGTCCAATGTCCGAGTGCTAAAGTGCTTATTTTATAGTCTAACATGAATCTCTTATCGTCATCAGCCGTCAGCGAAATCTTGTTGACTATTTCGGTATACAAGTCGTGATTTTCGCTTCGAATCGATTTCATAGTCTTATACACCGGACCATTTCCTAACAGACAATCTTTATACTCTCGGAAAGAGATGTTTTTCTTCACCACGCACGCTTTAACTCCTTTGCACTTCTTGATCTCTTCATCTTCTAGATGATAAGCATACAGTTTGGGTCTCAAGCCCACGAATTCGACGATTTGTTTACCACCGCTCTCGTCCTTAAATTTACCTAACACCTTCTTGTTGTCATTCGATTGAATGTTGGACGGGTGATCGATGGGATAATTGCTTGTGTCAAACCACGTGGCCACGTCCGGAGATATATCTCGGTAGACATCTTTCATCTCTATCTCGTAAACTAAACTGTCCATGTTGGTGAACAGTAGTTTGGCTTTATCACCAAATTTTCGTTTGACTTAATCGTAGTGAAACTCATACATCAATCGCTTGCTGATATCTAAGATGATCGGTCCGAGATAATACGGTTTGTCGAACTTCAGGTGCTTCTTTTGCATGTGAATGGCCTCTAGATTTTCGTTGAATATGGTTCGGTGTTTGTAATTGGGTTTTGCCACTAATTTTTTAGCTCTTTTCTCAGACGTGACGAGTCGAACGTCGGTTCTCTTCCTGATGTTTTCCATCGATTTACTGTACACACAGTTGCTCATGAGTTTGAAGAAATCTTTTTCAAAATCGTTCTCGGCTCGAATTCTGAGATTCGTGTTGAGATCGATGTATTTTTTCATCCAAGGCTCTTTGTCGAATCAAATGACGCGATGTATGTTGACTAATTTCATCCCGTAAGTGATGTATTGTTTCAAATTCTCACTGTAGATGACGTTTGTTAAATAAATTGGGAATGAGTTTTTCCTCGTCTCCTTCGATCGGCTCCATTCGTTCAGGAGCCAGCGGATAATCATTGTGTAGATCGTGTAATTCTTCTGGATAGTTCAAATCGACTTCTAAAATGCAAGGATAGTCTCTCCATTTTTGCATCTCTTCTGGTTCCGTTACCCATTCGAAATTTCCAATTGGTAAAGGATCACTCATAGCCCAACCATACAGACTATTAGCGTCCCAATACTGTATGTATTTATTCGACCATTTCGAATCGAAACCTTCTTTCAAGTATTGATTGTTAGCTTCAGAATATCTATGGGAGATCATCGAGACGCCACCTCTTGCAGCCCTTTCGAACATGAGTAACATGTCCACGTCAGATAATAATTCCAATTGGACTTCGGTGGTCTTCAACAGAGCGTCCCACGCCAGATCGGGTGTGGTGAAATACCAAGTGGGATCCAGATACGAATCTGACATTTCTGACGAGAATTACGAACATGCCAAAAACGTGTGGAAATCATTCGATATGAAAACCATCAGAGGTTATCATGATCTCTATCTGAAGACTGACGTTCTGCTCTTGGCAGACGTGTTCGAAAATTTTCGAGATGTCTGTCGTCGCAATTACGCCAATTTCAGTTCTTCCGAAACTGTGGGCTTGTCTCGATTCTTACAGAAGACTAATCTCTTCCAAAACGTGATCACTTCGTCGAATCGAACGCGTTCGAACGCCGGTTCGAAATACTTGATGACCATATCTTCCCTTTCCATCATCAGACACGAATGATTCTCGTGATCGAAGTCTAGATGATCCCGACATCCGACACATCGTTCTAACAAGAGGCGACCTAGTTGTTCGTTCACACAGAATGCGTAGGCTCTCATCAGCATTTTTAAAAGAAACCTTGCTCTAATAGTCTGGGAAGCGTTCATGATTTACGTATTTTTTATTATCTATTCGATTTGATATTTATTTTTTTAAACTAAACTATTTTTTTTTCTCTCTCTCTCCTATATATATCAATCACTTTTTATTTCCTCGCCTCAAAACCGATTCCAGTTGAGAAAAAAACATTTGCAAAATAAACCTCTCTAAATGAGTTTTGCTCTCGAACGTGTTAAATCGCAACCGTGCTTATTCTCACCATAAGGAAAACTCGAATAATCAAAATCACAAGTAAACATATCAGTAATGTAACGCTTTCAAAAAACGCGTTTAAATCATATCAGTTAATCTTTTGAACTGTTTCCGCTTCATCCATAGAATAGTTTTTCAGTTAAACCATTTAACTGACAATTGACTCCTTTGAATGAAAACACGTATACATTTCGAGTGTGACAAATGGCGTTCGCAGTAAGTTTATACAGTAAATGTCACTTTGACATGCGACCTGCTTGTCAGCTCGATAAAAGCAGACTGATGATTGTAGACTGACACCCGAATGGAATGGTTTAACGCGCGCCGAAGGCGCGCAGGGACGGTATGGGAAACCTTCAGTGACTGGACAATAAAATCCAGCGCTTCCTTCATGAATAATTATATTCACGTGTCAGAACGAGCTTCATCGCAGAGTAACTCGGTGTAATGATACACATTATTTTGATAAAATTTATTATTATTTTACATTTGGATGCACGTAGATTTCTTCTCACCTTTTTTTCGTGTGGTTGATCCTGGAGGATCTTCGCCAATGGTGATTGTAGCGCGCAGGAGCTCTATTTATACTGTACAAGTGGTGATACCCATCGTGGGATTTTCCAAAAAAACTTAGTTTTTTCTGTTGAGTTTGGAAAATTCCCACTTACGTCATAGTGGATTTTAAAAAAAAACTCAGTTTTTCTGTTGAGTTTGGAAAAATCCGCTATGGATATCCCCACTTACGTCAGAAGTGGGGATACCCATAGTGGATTTTTCCAAAAAACTCGGGTTTTTTCTGTTGAGTTTGGAAAAATCCACTATGGGTATCCCCACTTACGTCAGAAATGGGAATACCCATAGTGGGATTTTCCAAAAAACTTTGTTCCAAAAAAACTTAGTTTTTTCTGTTGAGTTTGGAAAAAAATCCACTATGGGTATCCCCACTTACGTAAGAAGTGGGGATACCCATAGTGGATTTTCAAAAAAAACTCAGTTTTTCTGTTGAGTTTGGAAAAATCCACTATGGGTATCCCCACTTACGTCAGAAGTGGGGATACGCATAGTGGATTTTCAAAAAAAACTCAGTTTTTCTGTTAAGTTTGGAAAAATCCACTATGGGTATCCCCACTTACGTCAGAAGTGGGGATACCCATAGTGGATTTTTCCTGGTCTAGAATCCGCAAATGGGTTTCCCCGATCGGATCGCACTTTTGACGTTCGAACAGCCGTTGGCGAACGTAGATGGCCCAGAATCCGCAAACCGTTTTTTAATGCTGGTCTGGAATCCGCAAAGCGTTTTTTGCTCACGTTCGCCAACGATGGGTCGATGGTCTAATCCGCGATGGGAACGTCGACAAAAAATTTTTAAGAAAATGTACATGTACAATTTCGTACATTTTTCACTTTTTGAGCGACGTGTCGAATCTACGCGTTCGCCAACGGGTGTTTTGAACGTGAAAAGTGCGATCTGTGAGCCTCAAAATCAATTGCGGATTCCAGAACACCATGAAAAAATGACATTTTTGTATACGTGTACGCGATTTAACACTGAATCCTACGATGGTACACGTACATGTACGTGTACGTGTACGGTACATGTACAAGGTGGTCTGGAATCCGCATTTATTACCTACTAACGGTTGTGCTTCCAGACAGTGGTGGAAAACTGTTCAAACTTTTACTAAGCAGCAGTGCAATTCGGATGTATTATTTCCACCACTGTTTGAGGATGAAGCCGTGACTGATGATCCACAGGAAACAGCAGATCTTCTAAATGATCTTTTTATAAGACAGTGTGATACAGTCAAAGATGATGTATTGTTTCATTTTACCACTTTTTGACTATTTGGGATAACTGTTCGGCAAGACAACTAGATCAGCTTGAAAACCTGCAACTATATGCGTTACGCACTATTTGTGGGGCAACAAAAGGGACTAGTCACCGACTTTTGTACAAGGAAACGGGCTTTATAACATTGAGTGAGCGCAGAACACGTCACAAACTTTCAGTGTTTTATAAAATGAAAAATGGAGTTACACCGATGTATTTATCTCTATTGGTGCCAAACCAAGTCGCAAATGTTACGTCATACTCATTGAGATCAAACGACTCCCTTCGTGAGATACTCTGTCGCACAGTGAGTTACTATAGCTCTTTTTTGCCAACGACGGTATGATTATGGAACTTTTTGACCCTCTACTCGCAACTGTTTGACGCTATATTCTTTCAAAAAAGGTTTGACAAGTGGGGACATTTGCGTTCCATGGTACTATGGAGTTGGCAAGAGGGCAAACCAAATCCTATGCTGTAGACTCCGGTTGGGGTGTAGTAATTGAAAGGCACATAAATTCGAAAGATTTCTCATAGATAAAGATGTATCTGTGGTTACGTATATGAACCCCCAGAACACTACTTCCTGCAATGTCCGCTTTACGCAAATAGGCGGATTATCGTGGTGCAGAGCCAGATTGATTTAAACGTATCATTTTCGGACCTACTCTTTAGGAACGCCCAATTTAGTCCAGATGAAAATGAAATTATTGTGAATATTGTGCATACGTTTCGACGAGTAATAGCATGTATATGTATGCATATGTATGTGTTTATATATGCATATATGTGAGCGTACGTATGCATATGTGTGTATATGTTTATATATATACATATATGCGTATGCATGTGCTGGCTAACTCCGTGGTCCTGCGAGAACTGTTCACTAGCCGTGCTCACAAAATTCAACACAACTTCAAACTTACTATTGTTCTACCAAATGAGATAGAGAAATGTTTACTGCACAAAATTTAGCCGTCCGTGTCCAGATTATATTAAATAACCTATACTTTTTAAGTATACATATCCTTATCTCCATTTGCACCTGCATCATTCTATTAATGTATTGTTTATTGATATAGTGTGAGGCTATTTATAGGCATAGCCTGTTTGCCAAACCCATTTCCGTTCAAGAGATAAAACATTGCTTAAAAGAATAAATAATGTCTGACAACACACATACCGGAATATTAATTTGCTTCAAATCTCTTTACAGATTCTCTGCAAGACGGAGCCAAGAACTAGAGTCGCTTTATAGATAGTGAACACACTGCCTTGTTTCAAGATGACTTTCTCAGACGTTGAAAATTCGTTTGCCGGCGAGAAACAAGATCTGCCCGATGGAATCAGTAAGAATGTAAGAATCATCGCGGTTGTATTTCTGGTAGTGATATCTATCTCTGGGACCATCGGCAATGGTCTGCTTTTTCTCGGAGTTATGCTTGAATCCAAACTAAAGGTTGCATACAGCCTCTTTCTTGCCAACATTAGTGTTGCTGGCGTTCTGTACTCAGCTCTTTGCATTCCCTTGCACATTTACCTTTTAATGAACGGTGTTGATGATCAGTTTACAGACACGATAGTCTGCAAACTATCTGGATTTCTTAAAGCCTCTCTTTTCCTCACGACATTATCCAGCTTGTGTGCGATAGCGATCAATAGATACGTTGTCATAACAAGATCTAAGAACGACTACTTAGAACAATACACATTAAGCAGAAAGATTATATGGATAATATTGTTATGGGTATCGCCATCTGCTCTAGCGACTTGTAGTATACCATACTTTGGTTATCGTGATAATGTTATGACATGCACCGTGTTGACTGCAAACGAGGCATACTGGTTCATTTGTGTTCTAATATCAGGTCCAACATTAATTACATTAATTCTTACATTCGCCCTGTATTATTCAGTTTTGAAGATAGTACGTAGAAGCAAGCGTTGCGTTGGTGTTTTCACCACACCACAACACACTAGAGATCAAGTGTTTCATATTGGTAAGTCTGGAGCCTCATCGGATAATACAGTTGGCGGGCCCATAACTATGCAGCTCAACAACGGTGAAGCACAAATGTCTTGTGAAAATAGGGCTCGACGTTCGTCGACAGATAAAAGCAAATCAAAGACATTTGCTGATTCCAAGATGAATACCGACTATCTTAACATGACCGACGACACACAGTGTCACCTTTCAGACAGCTCAAACGAGAGCACCTCTGAAAACATAAATACGAGTCACATTGAATACAGAAAGTCTGACGGCTTCGTACGCGTTACTTCTAGGGGGCGAAAGACACACAGCCACAGCCACACACCCTCGTCAACTCCTCACGGGACATCAAAAAAGAAAACGGGAATTGACAGTTGCGACATCGAAATAGTCTACATGGATGAAAGGTCACAAACTCCGATGGAAATATTTTACACCGACGAAAAATCACAGATTGCAACTGATCGTCAGGTAAACAACGATAAGATCTCCCACATTCGAGCATCTCTACCCATGAATTTTGACAAGGAGAGATCCATAAAAATACGTTCTGACGATAACAATAGAATTATTGAGATTACACACTGTAATTCTCCTACTGAGGAGGACGAGAAACAGATACTCGACACTTCGTCTGTAGAAATACAGTACACAATCAAACTGACATATCAACTTTTTATTTTGTTTGCCTTGTACTGCGCACTTTTTCTCCCAATGTGTCTCACCTATGTAGTGAGCAAATGGTATCCATTCAGTCCCGATGTGTGGATAATAGTTGAGATTATGGCCTCCTCCTACTTTGGTCTTGCTTGGATACACTGTGGTTTCTTGCGTCTTGAGTTTCGTAAGGCGTACCTGGGCGTCTTGAAATGCGAGCTCTGTTTGAAAAAGTCGGTTTGTAACAGGCCCAAAATGCAGGCGTTACCCGGTCCTGTAACTTCCGGCGAGTCACAGTGATTAGTGCCCATTCAACCCTTTACCTAACCCGAATGGCAGACGACACATGCAAACAAAATTCGTGGAAAACTGCACATTTTCAATGTTTTTACCTAAGAATCAAACCTTATGGACCCTCATTGGGTCGAGCTCGTTCATTGTGGGGCCATAAGCTTTGTTTTTGAGGCAAAAATACAAAAATAATAACATTTGAATGAAGATTTTTCTGTGTGGCTCTGGTCGAGGTTTTTTGTATGTGTGTTAGGATGGTAAAAGAGATAACTCGATCAGGACGATGTGTATAGAGCTTTGTCTAATTTAAATAAAGTGGTGGCCGAATAACAGTGACGTAGTGATTTTTCAACCCGCAATTGTACGGTCGCAGATTAAATATATTAATCGATTTACTCCACAAGTTTATCGGTCGGAAAAGGTATGGAATTATTCGTTGATTTTCAAAACATTAACGATTTGAAAAATGTTAATAGTATGGCTTTATTGTAAATCTCCCAAACAGTAGATGGTGTAAAACGACGTTCGGTGTATGGAACTCTAACATTCGGACAGGGCAGTTAAGGCAAGCAAAGGAGCTAATGGAGAATTACTCTATAGTGACTGAAGATCAAGAAGGGGGACTGAAGCAGCGGAGTAGCTTTATTAGGGAAAGGGTGCTCGATGATTGTTATATACTGGCGAGATGGAAGGAATTATGAACAAGAGCTCTTTAGGCGGTTTAGAAATAAAAAAAAAAGATGCGCCAGCGTTTGAGGAGTACCTAGATGGGATGTTTTGGGTCTGTTTTTTTTTTTTTTGTTTTTTTTGTTTTGTTTTTTTTTTGGGGGGGGGGGGGGTAATTGTTGTTCAAAGTGATATCCAAGTCACTGGAGTTGAAGGAGCGAATCGGGAAAGTCGAAGGAAGGGTGTGCCAAATATGTAACTTGGGAGTAACGGAGATCCTGGAACATTTCATTCTAGAATGCCCCAAACATTTGCCTAGTAGAACAAGACTCCTTGGGAAAATAATGGAAAAATGGGATGAAAATATGAAGGATAAGTGGATGAGAAATGACATGAGGGAAAGGGTCAATTTGATAGCTGGGGAGATCGTGAAAGTGCCAATGGATGGAATTATGGAACGGTTTTTGAATGAATGTAGGGAGATTAGGAGGGAGAGTTGGAGATGAATAACCCGGTGGGGGACTAAGTCCATGTAGGCCTCCTCTTAAGAGGACCGCGTCAAATCAGTGGAAGGCCAAAGAATTATTATTATTGTAACAGTGTCGGCTATTAGCTACATTATCTGTAATATTAGTGGTTGATGTAATACAAACGGTCGGTGTAAAATCATCGGCTGTTTTTACATTGTCGGTTGTAACAGGCCTGGAGCACGGTGGCTCGCTGGTTACGACGTTGGCGTTGAACTTCTATCCGAGAGGTCCACGGTTTGATCCCCACCGGGAGTAACTGCGTTGTGTCCTTGTGCAAGCACTTAACCCTTTATCAAATGCAGACGACATCAAAATTTATTATTTTTAATTTTTTAATAACAGTTTTTTTAATTTTTCAAAAAATTTAAACAAAACCATATGATGTGACCTCTCGTTGGAACGAGCTATGGTTTTGTTGAAATTTTTTTAAATATATTTTTTCAACTGCTGAATTTGCATATTACGCGGACGGATACGGCCGATTCGTTGGGTATTGGGTTAATCCCGACCGCCCACGTAGGGGCACGGTGGCGCGGTGTACTAATGCCTACAACACATCGATGGTGCACCTGACTTCAAACAATGCTAAACCTGCTTGTTGGGGGAGTCTGTGACAGTTTCTGGCTGTTGCTCGGTGGTTCTCTCCGGACACACCGGAATCCAACTCCAGTAAAACTGTCCGGCGCGAGATCGTCAAACTCCAATAAATAAATAAATAAATGTAACAGGCCTATCTCATAATATTAAGATGCTTTTGTTATGTTTTATCCACAGAAAACGAATAATTTTCACTAAAACTTTGTTTGGATACAGTAATTCATGTTTTGCAACTATACTCTCATGTAACTTCGAATTTGAAAAGTCACAAATCTGTCCAGTATTCGCATGCCGAGAGGACCCTGGTTCGAATCCCACCTGCGGCAACCGCGTTGTGTCCTTGGGCAAGACACCCCCCCCCCCCCCATTGCCCACGTGGGGGCACGGTGACGCTGTGTACTAAGGCGTACTGCACGTCGATGGTGCACCTGTCTTCAACCAATGCTAACCCTGCTTGCTGACCGTTGCTCGCCGTTGCTCGGTGGTTCTCTCCGGGTACTCCGGCTTCCTCCACCCGTAAAAACTGTCACGGTCATGGTTAGCCATTATGCAGAAATATGTGATTTTTTGCGTATTTATATCATTACAGTCACAAATAAGTCATTTTTTAAAAAACATTGAGCCGGAATTGTAAAAAAAAAACCTGATGTTTGGTGTTCGGACTGACGGACACACAGAAATTTTCAAGTTCAAAAGGTCATATTTGGCAAACTTGCCCTTTTTGTCGGAAAAATTGACGTCTGTTACGACCCGTAATGTAATAAATGCCCATAATGTAATACCTACCCATAATGTAATACAAAAACGACCCATAATGTAATACGAACCCATAATGTAATAAAAAACGACCCATAATGTAATAAATGTAATAACGTGTAATAAATGTTAGGTACCCATAATGTAATAAAAATTTTAAAAAATTAGATACAAATTACACTTTTCCAGGCCCGTAATGTAATAAAATTCTAAGTTTGATTTTTGTTTTTTCTCTTTGCTCCAGCAGTGCGTTCGGCTACTTATGACACATCCTACGCCTTCACCAATGCTGCCAATGGCCCCTATGCCGTACACAGCCAACATGTGTGGGTGTGTTGGGATTATGATGGAGAGTATTCCGGGACCTGGGGCGTGTATACTCTGCTCTGAGTGGTAGGCATTATCCCTCTTCTATTTGTACCACCCGCGCAAACGTCTTCCTCAATAGCCTCTACTGCCCTGCCACAACCATATAGGTCTACCTTACCAGACATTCAGTAATTTTGATTCCAGGATGGTCATTTATAACTGCAATCATCATATTCGACCGGCTGTTCACTTGCACAAAAGCAATGTGGGTAGCAGGTTCCTACTGTTAATAAATGCAAGTAACTCTGGCCAAAGTTGCTGGGGCAAAGGGTGGAGTGGGTGCCGTGGGATTTGGGTGCACCAAGACTGGATAGTGGCGGGGGGGGGGGGGGTAGTGTGGGATACAAGGAAAAGATAGAACAGAAGCAAGACGTTGAGTCAAGCGGCGCAGAGGAATATCGGGAGGCGATATGGTAGGTGTACTGGTATTGGGATAGGGGATATCCTATAGCTCGATGGGATTTGGATTAGGCTACTTTCCTCCAAATTAAGCGTACGATCTATCCTCTGTCTCTCCAGTTTTCACTACCTGAACAAATTAGTCATTTCCCTGTACTGTACTACTATAAGTTTATGTCACACCCACCGCACCTGGAAACCAATGAGTCCGATCCCAGGATGACACTTAATAACGACCACATCATATTCCCGATCCTGTGATAACATGTGTCGAGTAATATTATTAGTCCACCACACGGCCTTCCACTTAAACTACCTACAGTCATGGCAGTTCCTGGCGGTTGGCAGGGGGACTTCCTGCCAACGGCCTACTCTATCACATCGACTATTCGCGTGTTCATCTCCGCTATTGTGCCATCTTCTTCTAAGTTACACTCAAACAACATACATAGCTAGACACGAGGAGTAACATGGGCGTATCCGTTTGACCGGGTGTGTGACCTTGACCATCAAACCGGAAACCTTGAACCTGTGTATCGGCTCCTGCTGGGCGATTGTCCTGAAACTTGTTGTGTGGTTCGGGAGCCCAACAATTTCACCACACCCGATGCCCGTCATGTGTGACCTTGATATTCAAACCGTTGACCTTGAACCTGTATCTCGGTTCATGCTGGGCCGATTTTCGTGAAACTTGGTATGTAGGAGTAGTTCAGGACGCTCAATATATATATATATATATATATACCCCCACATACCAAGTTTCACACAAATCGGCCCAACATGAGCCGAGATATAGGTTCAAGGTCAACGGTGTGAATATCAATCAAGGTCACACATGACGGGCATCGGGTGTGGCAAAATTGTTGGGCGCCCGAACCACACACCAAGTTTCATAAAAATCGGCCCATACACAGGTTCAAGGTCACCGGATTGATGGTCAAGGTCACACCTCACGGTCAAACGGATATGCCCATGTTACACCTGGTGTTTAGCTACGTATGTTGTTTGAGTGTAGCCTAGGAGAAGATGGCACTATAGCGGGGATGAACACGCGAATAGTCGATGTGATAGAGTATGCGGTTGGCAGGAAGTTCCTGCCAACCGCCAGGAACTGTCAGGAAATGTAGGTGGTTTAAGTGGTAGTCCCCACAGCTCAGAAAATGCTGTGGAATGCTTTTCCAATCAACATAATCTCAAGAACCACCAAAACTACTCTCTATTATAGATCTGCATTCGTCCTGTGCATACTATGAGTGATGCCACACCACTGGTGAAATTTATTTGAGAATGCAATCCCCTGAGCTCAATACAAAGAGGCTGCTTTGTACAACCAAATGATGTGCACATTAACTCGACTCAGTTGCTGGTCACAGCCACAGGTGAACATGACATACTCTTAACCAATCTTCTCGCAAAGGTGGCCTGCGTGGATGATAGCAGTCTACGAGGCGTTTAACTTGCTTCGGTTCATATCAATTGAGGGTGTTCAATCTGTGGTGTGTTGAGATTTTAGAAAAATAACACTGAGAGGAGTTGAAACCATTTCACTCAGGGCTGTCACTATTGAAACTGATACAATTTTTATTGAAAATGTAAGGTCTTTCTTGCATGTGCGAAGTGCTACTATTTGACTGGAAAGCATTTGATAATATTACTTCACACATGTGATCACAGGACCGGGAATATGATGTGGTCGTTATTAAGTGTGGTCCTGGGCTCGGGCTCATTGGTTTCAAGGTGCGGAGGGTGCGACATGAACTTATAGTAGTACAGTACAGGGAAATTACTAATTTGTTTAGGTAGTGAAAATTGGAGAGACAGAGGATACATTGTACGCTTAATTTGGAGCAAAGTAGCCTAATCCAAATCCCATCGAGCTATAGGATATCCCCCATTCCAATACGAGTACACTCACCATATCGCCTCCCGATATTCCTCTGCGCCGGTTGTCTCAACGTCTTGCTTCTGTTCTATCTTTTCCTTGTATCCCACACTATACGCCCCCCCCCCCCCCCCCCACTATCCGGTTATTGTGCACCCAAACCCCACTGCACCCCACTACACCCTCTGCCTCAGCAACTTTGGCCAGAATTGCTTGCACTTATTAACAGTATAGGAACCTGCTACCCGCATTGCTTTTATGCAAGTGAACAGCCGGTCGAATATGATGATTGCAGTTATAAATGACCATCCTGGAATCAAAATTATTGAATGTCTTGTAAGGTAGACCTATATGATTGTGGCAGGGCAGTAGAGGCTATCGAGGAAGTCGTTTGCGTGGGTGGTACAAATGGAAGAGGGATAATGCCTGTCACTCATAGCAGAGTATACCCGCCCCAGGTCCCGGAATACTCTCTATCGTAATCCCAACACTCCACCCACACATGTTGGCTGTGTACGGCATAGGGGCCATTGGCAGCATTGGTAAAGGCGCAGGATTTGTCATAAGTAGCCGAACGCACTGCTGGAGTAAAGAGAAAAAACAAAAATCAAGCTTAGAATTTTATTACATTACGGGCCTGGAAAAGTGTAATTTGTATCTAATTTTTAAAAAAAATTTATTACATTATGGGTACCTAACATTTATTACACGTTATTACATTTATTACATTATGGGTCGTTTTTTATTACATTATGGGTTCGTATTACATTATGGGTCGTTTTTGTATTACATTATGGGTAGGTATTACATTATGGGCATTTATTACATTACGGGTCGTAACAGATGTCCATTCGGGTGTTGATTTGTCTGAGAAATGTTTCGAATTTTAGCCTCACTACATCTCTGTGTCGTGAATGGAAACAAAAAGTACCTCTAAAATGCAACTGCAATGGCCACCGTAGAGCCATCTTGTTTTTTTGTCCAAACAAAGTAATTTAATCGTCGGGGATGGAATTAGCAAACAAGCAAGACATCCAATGGATAGATCAGAAACTATATTCTGCAAAGAAAAGAAAATGAATTATAAATGTTCAACTCACAAATATCTCCAAGTCGTGACAAAACACAAAAACGATTCATTTACCCCTTTGCTGATGTAACGTCACAAATTCTCAAAAATCACCATTCAAATTAATTCTTCTTTTCAATTTTTTTTTCTCAAAAACATAGCTTATGGCGCCTCATTGGAACGAGCTCTTGAGCTCGTTCCAATGAGGGGTCATAAGCTATGTTTTTTGAGGCAAAATGAAAAAATGGTTATTGAGTGATTGTTTTACAAATGTCGTCTGCTGTTCAGGTCGGATAAGGCGGTAATATGCGATCGCCGTGAAAAAAAGTGATTCAGCCGAAATAGATCAAAATGTGTGCGTACGTATCAGATACAGTTTATATACATTTACAAAGAAATATGAAGCGCTGTTAACAGCATTCTCAAAAATATAATATAAACAATGTTCAAGAATGAATGGAAAAAACATGTAATACGTGCAGACAGTTAATCATGCACATGAGGGCGTACAGTCCGTTCATCTGTCATTAGTCACTTTAAGGCGCGCGGGGATTCATTGGTCAGAGCATTTGATTTGAGATCGGTGGCTCGATCCTGACCTGCGTCACCGGCATTGTGTCCTTTGGCAAGATACTTCATCCCGATCGCCTATATTAGTGCAGGGTGCCACTGCACACTGTGGTGTAGAGCACGACGATGCCACACTTGCCTCCCACCGCTGCTTATCCTATTTCCGCCGGACTAATAAGTTGGAGAGTCCGACAGAAACTTGCGTTGTTTGATGGGTCTCTCCGAGTACTTCGGCTTCCTCCACTCGAAAAACTATTCAACACGATGTGATGCTGGTTGGTGAAAGTCTCGTTGAACTCCAGCAAACAAAGTAACAAATATCGATCATATAATTGCATCATTTAATTCTTCAGACTGCACTACCTTTGGAAATCAGCGATAACGTCTCTTTTTCAAATTTCCGGAATGTCGTGGATCAAGAGAGGACGTTCGTTTTATTTATAATGGCATAGCGGGGGTTCGAACCCACTCGGTGAGAGTTTCCTTCAGCATCAACCGTCTAGCGAAACCGCTAAACTAAACCAGGTAGTGCAGTATGCAGAATTAAGTGATGCAATTATATGATGAATAAAAAATGAGTATTCCGTGTGTTCTGCACTGGCTTCGTATACCCTTGTTTAACTAGCATTACCTTTTTGGGGTCTGTCGGTGGCCGAGTAGGGTGGCTTAGTCTAGTTTCTCTAGGCGGTTGGTGCCGAAGGAAACTCTCTCCGCGTGAGTCCGAACACCCGCTATGCCACTACAGACCTAAATAACAACTATCGGCCCGGTTATCAGTCAGTGTGTGGACATTAACAACCACTACGACCTGTGATGGTGATAGATTAAACAAAATCACAAGTGGAAACATATGAACTCGATGACAGTACGGGACTGGTCGTAATCCATTCCGTGGGTAGTGATGTCCACTCATGCGTTCACCGGGTAATAAAAATCATTAGCAGCAAAATTTTAATTAATGAAGCGCCGGGTTGTATCCGGTGCTTCATTAATTAAATTTTTGACGATTATTCCTATAATGTGCTTGGAATCCAAGATTACTGCATCCGTGGAAATATTGCCCACTGTTGGAAAGTGACCAGTCCACGGCGACCATACTGTACATTGACATACATCATCGTCTTCTTATATTTGAGAAATGTGCCAAGTTCTAAAGTTCGGCATCATCGTATCTCTGAACACAACTTTTGAAATTAAAGTAGCAACAAAATTGTCGCTATTCGGCCATATTTAATTTTCGATCCTCAGAGTTTACTTGTATCATCCTCTTGTTATGGCGGAGTAATTATCTTAATTCTACAGTTTAATCTCAATCAGACATTGGTTTATGCGACATAAAGTACCTCTGAAGTACGACTGAAATAACTGCTATTAAGTCATCGTGAATTTTTTGTCACAGACTTTATAAGTATCATGTTCTTGTTATAATGAATAACGTCCAAATTCTAAAATGTAGTACCAAACCAAAGCATCTCTGTACCACAAGATTTAAGGTGGAATTACTTCTAGAATAAAACAAAAGTCACCGCCGCCAAGCGGACATCTTGAATTTTCAGTCCGAACAATTGATTTGTCTCATTTCTTGGTATACATGAACAGAGTACCCAATTTTCGAAGTGCAGTCTCAAAGCATCTCTGAGCCACGACTTTATGGCAAAGTACCTCATACAAAATACAAAGGTTGCTCAAAATTGACCATCTTGATTTTTTCGTCTAAATCATAGACATGCACCATACTTTTTTTTATCTATGAACAATGTGCTAAACTGAATGATTCGCTCGCAAAGCATTCTTGAACCACGATTTTTTTTAACTATTTTTGCGGATTATCCACAAAATGCTAGAAAAGCGACTGCCAATCTGCCATCTTGAATCTTCTGTAAAAAGAAATGACAGACGTCATCCTCCTTTTTGTCTGAACAAAAAACGAAATATGAAAGTTCAGTCTGAAAACGTCTGTGAGCCACAGGAAAAGACTACAGACGTCTGTTAAAACCCACTTTGTAATAAAAGTTGCAAAATGTAATAATTATTACAAAATGCAACTACTTGGACGGGAAAAACGTTGCAATATGTAATAATTATTACAAAATGCAACTACTTGGACGGGAAAACGTTGCAATATGTAATAATTATTACAAAATGCAACTACTTGGACGGGAAAAACGTTGCAAAATGTAATAAACTTTTTTTTTCAAAGGGGCGCTTTTTTTTCAAAGTGTAAATCAAAAACTAATTCATGTTGTTATTAAAATAAATTTGTGTCTCTGTGATTCTCCGACTGTCTTCGGGTATGTTATACGCATTTCTACGTGTATTGAGCGAGTTTCGTATATGTCCGAAATTTTATTACAAAGTGCAACTACATGGACTGGAAAAACGTTGCAAAATGTAATAAATGTTACAAGCTGCAACTACATCGACTGGAAAAACGTTGCAAAATGTAATAAAAAATTTTCAAGCAGAGCAATCAAACTAATTCATTATATTATACAATTATTAATAGCAAATTGTATCTGAATGTCTTAACCAAAGCTGTCAATGTGCGTTGTTTGTAGAGATGTCCAGTGGTGATCAGTATAGTGTCGATGACAAGAAATGGCTAGTGATCGTCTATGGTGATGATCTCTAGTGATCGTTGGAAGCAAGATAAGGATTAGAGGGCTATGAGTACTAGCCGCACTGATGCCTCTCCTCACCCCCCCCCCCCCCTCACTCACATCCTCATACGAGGAGATAATCAGTGGTGGTCGCCACTGCCGATCACCAGGGATGCCTAGTGATCGTTTATGGCGATCTCTAGTGATCGTTACTAGCAACCATTAGTGATCATATTCCTGTATGAGGATGAGAGGGCTGTGAGGAAAGGCCTCATTGAGTCCACACCTCATTCCCCTCACATCCACACCGCGCTCCCAACGATCACTAAAGATCACTGGCATCCATACTGATTGGCAATAGCGATATCAAGTTATTGTTGGAGCAAGATGAGAATGTGAGGGCTATGAGGCGAGGCCTCATTGGGGCATCTCCTCACAACCCTCTCATTCCCATTGGGAAGATGATCATTGATGATCGCCAGTGGCGTTCACTATGGATGCCTAGTGATTGCTAATGCTACTCTCTAGTGATTGTTGGGGGGGGGGGCGATGTGAGGGCTATGAGAATATTAACTCATTGAGACATCACCTCATAGACCTCATTGGTCTCCGAGTATTCCGTCGGAGAGTGCCACTGTTGCTGCCCCGCCCAGAAATCCTGGCCTACTTTACAAGGACCTAGTGAACTAGTGACCTGGCGACACAGAGACCTCTAACCAGTGGCCCGATCGACAGCGACAAAGTCCCATCTCTCTTCTCCCATCGGTGAACCTATCTCAGAAGCCCTCCAACCAGTGGCCCGACCTAGCGACACAGTAGTCTCACCCCTGCTCCCAACGTTGACACTATCTCAGAAGCCCTCCATGCTGTCGCCCGACCGATAGTGACACAGTCGTACTTCCCTCTGCTCCCAACAGTGACCCTATACCAGAAACCCTCCAACCAGTGACTCGACCGAAAGGGACACAATCACTCGGCGATCCTACCATGGTGTGGGATATAGCGACAGTCAAATTCTACTGGGGGAAATGACACCACTGACACAAGTTCTGTGCGGAATGGCATAGGGTAAGGCAGACTTGGTCTGACGCGACTGCGGTGAAAGGCTATCACTGTGCGGACAGTGTTACGAGGGTATAGACATAGGCAAGGGGCGGTGTTGCTGGGCCCAATCAACGTTCACTCAATATCTGTGGACATCGACAGCGGTCAACCCCGTCATGACCTTGCGCTCTCTCCATGACGTCACCGACGTCATTGCTACTCTAGCTATTTTTCTCTGTCGATTCCCGACTTTCCTGCATCTTCACAAGCTTTGCAGTAGGCATCCACACCAAGCCTGCGATGCAAAGGATGCGAAATGTACATAGATAGTCGACCAGAGTAGGCAAATGAGCTTATAGAGGTTTTGTCAGCGATAGGGATTTGGAGGTGGGGGGTGGTCTGGGGTCCGGATGCGGATGGGGGTCATAAGTAACATACTACTCGTACAGGATGATATGGAAACAAAAATACTTCACTTTGTTTTCCTTGGGTTTTATGGATTTCATTATATTACCTTAGCCATGCATACACAAGACATCTTTCCAGGCAAGCATTTTCATGATGAAAATGTTGTTCAGCTTTAGTGGTTTTAGGAGAGGCGCAGGGTCAGGATAATGGGAGGCATTGGTACTCCTTTTCATAGGAACTATTCGGCTACTCATTCGAAAGAATTACAAAGGATAACATAGAATAAAAGTACAACCCTTATTATTTATTGGAAATTAGAAAAACAGAATATAATTAGTTTCACAAATATAAAAAGTACAGGTAGAAACTGGTTATAACTGAACAGATGTAGTATTCATGCACAATTGTGAAATGGTTCGGCATCATTATTCCAAGTGAGAGTGCTAAACATTTTTTTAAATGCTTTCTTGTACGGAGAGGAAATCAGTCAGTGGTGTAATGTCACACCTTCTGAGGTATGATACACATGAGGAAAAGAAAATCTCGTGATTTGTGAGCGTATACCAGAAATAGCACACGCTTCCCCACTGCAAATAGTGTATTTTAGCTCCTGAAAATAGCTCGCAAAAATAATGTTTCCCATGCGTCTCGCTGCCACTCGTGAGATATCCCTTGTATCCACTCGGATATTGTTCTTCGGGTTTTCGGATTTTCGAATTCAATTCGTAAATTTAAAATAAGAAATGATTACAAGTAGTCTTTTTACCAGTTGTAGTATATGTAGTGCTCCCCTGATTCTGAGGTCTCGAGAAATAATACTAATAAAAAGAAAACGTGTGAAAGCTTAAATTAATATTGCTATTTGTACCTCATATGCCCGAAACAACTGAAATCTGATCCGAAAAAATAACCATCACCTGTGCTGCTTGCGTTATCGTCCACTTGGTGTTAAAATGATATTGAAAAGTATCTGAAATTATCAGTTCACTAGTTTCATGAAACTTCAATTATTCTGCGCATACTGTTGTCCTTCTAGCCATCCCAAAATTGCTGTCGCAACTATACTTTACAAAAATAACATATTTAAATTTTGTCTGGAACAGTTTAAAATTTTCAACATTTTTGCCTACTCATCAGACACTTTACTCTGAATAAATGATGACAACCTTGTCGACTTAACAGTTTTAAAAATCAGAACCTTTTAAATCCATTCAATGAAACTGTTCTTCTTTCACTAAATTTGGAAGACTTGGCACCTCGTGATAACAAAAGCGCACAAGCCATTTCTGTTGGAAAACGTCAATCCAGTCTGCTGCTACCCATTTCTTTGCTAGGCGCACGTTGCCGTAAATTGCAGTCATTCCATAGCCCTCAGTTTAAAAGATCGAAACCCCACAGAAGACGCTCCTCCAATTACCGCAACGGTTGAAATCGTTGGGAAGAGGATAAATCACTGTTAGGAAGCCTGTTTTCTGGGCATCGTCATTAACAAGAACCTGACCCTCAAGACGTCTTGTGATAAAATAACCAGCAGAGCAATAGGCAGCATGTGCCTTCTCTAAGGCCTCGATGGTTCTAATAGGAAAGATGGGGGGGGGGGGGGGGAAGAGTCTCTATTCCGAGGCTCTTCATGAACTTTGTCAGGCCTTTTACGACTATGCTGATGTAGTCACACACACATACCGTGTTAGGTGGACTAAAGCGTACCAAGTCAACGGGGTACGAGCCCCCAACCTGGCTCTATCGGTGCTCGGCACACCCGCACCACTCAACTAAGAAGAATCAGGTCTTGAAACACTCAACGAGCGCCCCACCAACCTTGGGGGAAAAGACCCCCTCACCTCTAATCGCGAACGATCTCATAAAAGGGTACCAAAAGCTTGATAGAATCCACCCCGGGTGGAGTGGTGTCTGGGAATGGGCTTGTCATGTGCACCTAGGACTTCGGGTCCGGCTGTAAACTAAAAATCACCCTTCTGGTTGTCGCCAGAAGCGTTAAGGTGTCTGACTTACGGCCCAAAGTTATTCATTCTCCTGCCTCATTGCTTGCCGGACATGCTAGTGGTGTGTTATGTAACCAACTTATCCTCACCCACATCCGAATCACCGCTCCTCCGGGACCCCGGCACCCCAATGTTTTGTCGCTAACTCTACAACTATAGTTTCAATGGCCAACTCTAGTTACATGGCTTTGTACAGTGCGCACCGCTTGCATCGCTGGCTGGTGTGGATGCTCAATGCATGGTGTATGTTAATGGAAAAAAAACAGGTATCAAGAGTGGGAAACTGTTAGAGGAGCTATGACGCCGGCGACGTCTTAGTGGGCGCACATTCGTTGTCCGCGAAGCTGAGTTTCAGAGCGTTGTTCGGGCCCAGCGGTAGAGCTGTGCCGTTGAGTAGTCCCGATCCTAGATTAGTACGACTGCTTTTGGGACGGGATAGCTGCGTATGCTGGCTCACTCGACCAGGCTCAGTGATTCAAGACGCTCAATATCAACGGAATTAGTACACAAAAGTCTAGTGACCGACTTCCATGATGACAATGTCAATTTCCTTCAGCACTCGGCGTGATTTCGCATCAGCGGTCTAGGTCTTGACGCCGCAGCCCGAATCGCGAGTAACGGGCGCCTGTGGTTCGCTTCGGTGACTCCAAATGGTGGATGAGTATTGTGGTCTCCTCCCTCTTTTTTCTCTGTCTCATGGTCGGGTGGCTCTTTGTGTCTTGGCGGCCTTCTCAGTTCTCTTGTTCCCGGTCTTGGTTTACGATTTTGCATGAAAAATATTATATATGTAATTTTGGATGTAAGTGGAGCTCGCGCCCATATAGACGGCCACGTGCGTCTTCATTGCCCGTAACCACCCCCCCCCCCCCCCACCTACTCCCCACACACACTCAAACAAAATTAAAAACACGTTGTTCACTCAAAATGTTCAGCTGCTTCACTCAAAATTTCTTTATTCATTTCAACGAGGCAAAGCGGAGCGCGGTGGCACATTGACTATATTGTCGAACTTTAGACCGAGGGTTCAAAAGTTCGATCCGGGTTCGTGTCACTCATCCTGTGTCTTTGGGCAAGAGACTTAATCCGGACTGCTTATGTGGGAACACGGTGGCAAAGTGTGCTAAGACGTATGACACGCCGATGGTGCACATGCCTTCAACCAATGCTAACTCAGGTTAGTGCATTGGAGAGTCTAGCAGTTACTTGCCGCAGTTCGACGGTTCTATCCTAGTATTTCGGCTTCCTCCACCGCCACGGTATGAACCTAGCTGTTGAAAGTGTCGTAAAACCTCAATAAATAACAGTGCGTCAAAGCCTAGTAAAATCAGTACACAAATAGCAAACCACTACCTCCACCAGACGTTTACATGTTGGTCCTCGATTTATAACCCAAAATCTTAAAGAGTGACATTTCTTTCAATCGCAGCGCTACTGTGTCTGGTGGTGATTTGCTGTTAACCCTTTACCCAACGTAACGGCCAAAACCGGCCAGCGCTATTCTCAAAAATCGTCAGTTAATTTTGATTATTTTTTCATTTTTTGTCACAAAAACATAGGTTATGACCCCTCATTGGAACAAGCTCGTCGAGGGTCATAACCTATGTTTTTGAGACAAAAAATGAAAAAAAGTAGTTGTTCAAGAATTTTTTTTGCAAGTGTCGTCTGCTTTTCATGTTAGGTAAAGGGTTAATCTGGTTCTGATCCGGTCAAATCTGGGATATATATGATATTCGGTGATCATTGGGAGCGAGATACGGATGTGAGGGGTATGAGGTGAAGACTCCATGGGGTCTCTCCTCACAGCCCTCTCATCCTCATACAGGGAGGTGATCACTGATGATCACTAGTAACGATTACTTGCGATCGCCATAAGCGATCACTAGGCATGATCGCCAATGGCTATCATCAATGAACATCTCTCCGTATGAGGATGTGAGGGGGGGTGAGGAGAGACCACAGTGCGGCTAGTACTCATAGCCCTCTATCACATCTCGCTCCCAACAATCACTAGAGATCGCCATAGACGATCACTAGCCATTAATTTTCCTGTCATCGCCACTATAGGTCTCACAGAAATAAATATTTTCCCAAAGGCGACCATTATAACACTTATGTGGAAAAAAATATGATCGCATCACTTTAAATTAAATATTTAAATACCTACATAAAGTACAGACCTTCACACAACTTTCTCTGGCCAGAAAACATGGGGTCATGCAACAAATAAGAGAGAAAATGCACCAGGAAGTGAAGTACCGTCCTTGAACTCAGTTTTTTCTGGGAATTCTCAACAAAAATACACAAATAGTTAACTGAATTTTATAGACCCAGAAAAACCTTCGAAAATCTCTTTTTTCTTGGGAAATATTCAGTATTGTTGTAAAAATCTAATAAAATGCTTTAACAGTTTTCTCAAGCAATAAGTTTTTTTCTAGGAGTCTTTTTTTAGACTATGATGCAATATCCGAGTGCAACATTTCAAGGCAGATCACTCTAAACTAAATATTTAGTTCCGTGATACCTATACTGATCACCAGTGGTCATCTCTGCACACAACACACATTGACAGCATTTGGTTGAGACATTCAGATACAATTTGCTATTAATAATTGTATAATACAATGAATTAGTTTGATTGCTCTGTTTGAAAATTTTTTATTACATATTGCAACGTTTTTCCAGTCGATGTAGTTGCAGTTTGTAACATTTATTACATTCTGAAACGTTTTTCCAGTCCATGTAGTTGCATTTTGTAATAATTATTACATTTTGCAACGTTTTTCCGGTCCAAGTAGTTGCAATTTGTAATAAAATTTCGAACATATACGAAACTCGTTCAAATACACGTAGAAATGCGTATAACATACTCTAAGATAGTCGGAGAATCATAGAGACACAAATATATTTTAATAACAACATGAATTAGTTTTTGATTTCCCCTTTGAAAAAAAAGTGTCCCTTTGAAAAAAAAGTTTATTACATTTTGCAACGTTTTTCCCGTCCAAGTAGTTGCATTTTGTAATAATTATTACATATTGCAACGTTTTTCCCGTCCAAGTAGTTGCATTTTGTAATAATTATTACATTTTGCAACTTTTTTACAAAGTGGGTTGTAACAGACGTCCCCCAAAATGCAGCAAAAATGACCACCATTCGGCCGTCCTGATTATATGTATGGGAAAAAATGATATATCATCCTCTTGACTGAACATTGTACCAAATTTTAATGTTCAGTGTAAATGCATCTCTTAGTCAGAGGTGTTAACCCTTTACCTAACGAATTGACCGCATCCGCCCGCGTAATATACAAATTCAGAAGTAGAAATGAAATATATGTCACAAACGTTCAAAGAAACCATGTCATGTGACCCCCTCATTGAAACGAGCCCGTTCCAGTGAGGGGCCACGTGGTATGGTTTTGGTTAAGTGTTTTGAAAAATTTGAAAAAATAATATTTGAAATAATAAATTTTGATATCGTCTTCGTTGGGTAAAGGGGTAACGAAAAAGAATGTATCTAAAATACAACAACAGTTTCTACTAATCGACTATCTTGAATTTATTTATTTATTTATTTATTTATTTATTTATTTATTTATTTATTTATTTATTTATTGGGGTTTAACGACACTTTCGACAGCCAGGGTCACTTCGTGTCGGACAGTTTTACGGGTGGAGGAAGCCGGAGAACGCGGAGAGATCCACCGATCAACGGCGAGTAACTGCCAGACTCCTCAACGTACCAACTCCGCACAAGCAGGGTTAGCATTGGTTGAAGACCAGTGCACCAACGAACCATGGACCTTTCGGTTTGAAATCCAAGCCGTAACCACTGAGCCACCGTGCCCCTCGAATTTTCCATAAAACGAAAAGTGATTGCCCTCCTCGTCACGGCCCCCTTCAGTCATTTACAGTGTCAAACTTGCATTTGACTTACCATTTGGTGTACAAAGCGTACAATGAAACTTTCATTAGATATATATTGTGAACAAAAAGCACCAGCAAGCTTTCAACTTGTGTACCGTCCGGTGTACCACCGGTGTGTCGAAAATTATTTACCAAATCCGAGGATAAGCACAAAATTCCACCAATATACGACCGGGTGCATAATACAGCTAGAAGCTCTAACTAACATTTAGCTCATAAAACATCCGATACAACCCGCGGCCGTGAGTGGAAAGTTTCGCGAGTGTGTTTCTCGTGATTTTTCTCAGAAACGGTAATTAAATGCCCTGTAGAAAAGGAACTCTCCTCCCAATCGACTCCTCGCCGAATTATCAGTGACGGATTCGGGTGGGCGCGCTGTATGCCAGGGCCGTATTATTCATAAGGCTGACTAGGGCGAAGCATAGGGGCCCACGGGGACAGGGCGCTCGCCAATTGTTTTTTTTTTTTCTTCTTCTTCTCTTTTTTTGCTGAGGCACTGTTACCACCGCCTTAGGGCTCTAATGGTTTAAGGTACTTTGCACTCTGCGCCGTAGCGACACATGTACATATGCATTTATCCATATATATAATCTCATAAGTATACTATATATATATTTATATACAATACATTATTTTAATGCTTATTTGAATAATATGTCAAGTTGTGAGTAGAATTCTTCAGGAGACCCACAAAATGGATATGGGGCTATGTACTGCGGCATAGTGCCTACCGCACCAGGGTCAGGCTGTCAGCTCTGTAGTGGGGTGAGAGATTGAAGTGCCGGAGGGGCCCCGTTAGGAGTGTTAGGAGTGCCTAAAAGCCCAGGGGGCCCGGCCATGGGTTAATACGGCACTGGCGCATGTACTCTCTAAAATATTTAGAACAATACAGTCGTCGAAACGCTAAAATCGGTCAGGCCTATTCGCAAAAAAAACGCAATTAAAATTTTATTATTTTTCTTAGTTCAAGCAATATTGTATTGAAATTTTTTTCGTTGTTTGTATACAAAATGGAATACATAACAGATAACAAAATACGATAAAATAATACGCAACATAACAATATTCAGAAATACATGTCATGGAAGTGATTAGATAAAAAACTTAGAGCTTATTTTGACGATCGTGACAACCGTTACTTATTCCCAGTTCCTTATTCGACATTCCTTATCCGATTGCCGAATGAGGAACTGGGGATAACTAACGGTTGTCACGTCCCCGCTGATTTGGATCGTCGCCCTTGTTTTTTTTCATCATTTGCCTACAAACATTGTTTATATGACCTCTCTTTGGAATGAGGAGGAGCCATGAGCTATGTACTTAAGGCAAAAATGCAAATATTCAGTCATTCAGAATTTTTTCTTTTTGGCAAATGTGGTGTTGGGTAAAATGCTAATTTATTTGTAAGTGAATACATATGGATAGAGTCAAGTATTTTGTTTATGTTTATGTTTCTTTGTCCATAGACTAAGTAATCACATTGTCGAACTCAAATTGATAAGGGAAAGAAATATACGCATAAATCACACCATACCTTCCCCAACAGAAAGAAATTTGCTGCATGATTGTCCAGACCCAATAAAAAGGAACCGTTTGACTTATCGTAATTTATAAATGTTAATAAAAGAAAAAAAGTAACAAATAGACTGAACAAAAAGGAGGTTAATCACTGAGTATAGACTAAAGATATATCCCCCGCCACATGATTTCTCCTTTAAATCCTTTTCTGTTCTGTGTGCAGGACACGTTAATAATCCATGGGAAATGGTTCTATCATGGTAGACGCGGCGTGTGTTCTGTGTCTCCAGTTAGAAATTGGACTTAATAATTAAAGGTTATGACTTAGTTAGTTTCATATCGGCCGAGTTATCATCCCCAGGTAACTTCATATCAGCTTGAGACCGAGATTATTACTTTATTAATTTCATATCGGCCAGGAAATCAGCCCGAGGTAACTTCATATCAGACTGAGGCCGAAGGTCGACGGCTTATGTGAAGTTACCTATGGTTGATATCTCAGCTGATATGAAACTAGCCAAGTAACAACCTCTTTTATTTATTAAACCAACTCAAATAATTATAAAATATTCTCAGATCTGTTACAGTTTTCTAACAGTGGTATGTTGTTTCTCATTTTTTTTTTACAAAGTCTGAAGTTTCCTCTTTCCAAGTTTAGTCATACTGACGTCTCGGCTTCCCCATGACGTTCCAGATAACTGAACTATCTTTTCTTCTATTTTTTCTTTTGTAATCGCCGCTTACGACTCTGACTCTTAGTTTGTATTGAGTTTTCTGTACAACTCTCTTCTTTTTTCTCTACATCCACCTTATCTTTACTCATTGCCATCTTTAATTCTTTGCATGGTGTTGGGGGATATTCCTGTCCAGCACAGGGTTTCTCTTGACTCTGAAATAAGTTTAATTGTGGATATTTAATCATATTGTCTCTCTGTAAATGGAATTATTTTTTTCACTAGTCATCTCTTGTGTTACATTTAGCTTAATTTTTCATCAAATCTAGTCATGGCTGCTTTAAAGCAGCCATGACTAGATTTGATGAAAAATATCTAGAAAATACTCAGCGGGTTGAGAGTTAATTCCTCATCATACAAACACTCACCTTCAATTTTTATGATTGCATTTGGCGAAAACGGGTGAAAGGTTTCGGTGTAAAAACACTAGTTACGTCAAGGAACACATCAAGTGGGACAACTCTAGCTTGGTGAATATCGACCAAGATCGGCGTCATATTAGTCCAGTTTGAACTCCTGTCTACCGAGTTTGATACTGGGCTTTTCTGGGGGAAACAATCATATCTAATAAATCATTGTGCGTAAATTTTAATAACGGTGGCGTTAGTTGCGCACCAACTTGAAGTGCACGAGCGTTGATCTGGTTAGAAAAAGGTGGCTATCAAACTACAAAGCTACACAGCCGTGTTGAAGGTGGAGGTGAAGGGTCAGTCATATCATTCCTGGGAGCCCACTTTTTAATTTCCGTCGGTCACTGATGGGCAGTATTTAATAATAACCGGTCTTATTTGGGTAAATCTTCGCACCCAACCAAGACTGGATTCCCAGGTAAATGCTAGGCAGCCATCCTCTTTCGGTTGTATTTGAATGGACATTATTTCATGGTGAACCCACGAAAAACACACACCATCAATTACAACGACAGGAAAGGGATAAAGCTCCTTTTTATACCATGCTCACCTTATGTTACTACCTGTGAAAAGCCCTATGTTAAATTTTAGCTTTTAACCCCACTACCGGTGTACAGCTTCTACTGCGGTTAAAATGTTTTCAATTTGAATTGCATTAAATAAAAATTTACACCTATAGCAGAAACAACATCCAATATGACCTTTGACATTACCCAATTTGCCAACTTTGATACATACATACTTCCCGACGTTTCATTCAAGCATACAACGTTTTGCGATATTATCTACTACGTGCAATGACTTATTATGTTTAAAATACACACAATTAAATATTAAAAATAAAATTAAAGAATTGTTAATAATAATTTGACTGAAAAAAGCAAGGTAAATTCAATCAACTTCGACCATGTGTCTTGTTGTCAATCAAGCATTCACTTGCAGCCGGAAATACTGCACACCGGCGGAGATGTTAGCAAAACAAACCCATGTTTTTGCGATAGAAAGTATCGTTTTTTTTCTCCATTTTAAGTGACAAGGTCGATTATTTATTAAGAGAATGGTATAAATAAAACAAATAGGTACAAAGGCCGGTATTCATATTTAAACCGCTCGTACAATAAAGGTTTTAACCACTCAGCAGAGCCTCGTGGTTAAAACCCTTATCCTTCTCTAGATTTAAATCTGATTACCGGACCTAGTGCCTATTTATTCTATATGTATCTCGCAATGTTTTTGGACCAGTTTATCTGTTGCCCTCGTCCTTCTTTTATGTTATCGTTTGATGTACATCATGTATCAAGAAATGATTTGAATTTAATAAATCAATGCCCTATAATGATGCTAGTAAATGCCTTATAGAAAATTCACTCTTCTATTCTCCCTTTTATTGGATACTAATTACCTGTATTATAGTTATGTATTCTCTCTGTGTAAATGAATTCATTGTATAAAAATAATTATTTACCCATTCCCTTTCCTCCTTGGCTTTTGGCCACCCGCAGTGGAAATGCTATTATTTATTTATTTGTTGGGGTTTAACGACACTTTCGACAGACAGGGTCACTTTGTGTCAGACAGTTTTACGGGTAGAGGAAGCCAGAGTACCCGGAGAGAACCCCCGATCAACAGCGAGCAACTGTCAGGCTCCCCAACGTACCGACGCCACACAAGCAAGGTTAGCATTGATTGAAGACAAATGCACCATCGATGTGCCCCCACATGGGCAATCGGGATTAAGTGCTTTGCCGAAGAACACAACGCAGTTGCCCCTGGCGGGGATCGAATCGTGGACCTTTCGGTTTGAACTCCATTGTCGTAACCACTGAGCTCCATCAAGCAAATGTTAGAATGTTAGAGTGTTCCTGATGACAACTTGAACGATAAGGAGCTCAGAAGATTAAACGAAAAATTAAATACAGACTACGAACGGGGACGTGACAACCGTTACTTATTCCCAGTTCCTTATTCGACATTCGTTATCAACCGATAATATCGGTTGATAACGAATGTCGAATAAGGAATTGGGAATAAGTAACGGATGTCACGTCCGCACTACGAACAGTATTTTATGAGGCGATTCATGGCGACGATAAAAAGCATGGCAAGAATAAACTTCGAACTTATCGCACACTTAAACAGAACCATACACTTGAGTCAGGCCGTGGGGTCGCGGTGGCTTTGCGGTAACCGGTTCTCGTCAGATCACCGAAGTTAAGCAACGTCGAGCCCGGTTAATCCTCGGATGGGTGACCGTCTGAGCGATCGATTCGGACTCCCGCGTTGTGTCCTTGGGCAAGGCACTTAACCCCGATTGTCCACATGGGGGCACGATGACGCCGTGTACTAAGGCGTACTGCACGTCGATGGTGCGCATGTCTTCAACCAAGCTAACCCTGTCTGTGCTGCAATGCGGAGTTCCGGTGTTGGGGAGCTGACAGCTGCTCGTCGTTGCTCGGTGGTTCTCTCCGGGTACTCCGGCTTCCTCCACCCGTAAAACTGTCACGGTCATGATTGGCCTTGTGCTCTCAAATGTGTATTGAGCGGGGAAGACATTTTCAACCAAAATCCCTATAGAAAATAGGCTTTACGGTGAATATTGTGCTTGCGGAGCATTCGACGAAGTGGAAACTGAGACGCACTTCATTACGGATTGTCTGGCTCACTAAAACGTAAGAACGAAGTTGGTCGACATTATTAACAAAGAGGTACTGGACTTAAAAAATACCAGTGAACGCCAGAAATTTGACTTCATCATGAAGAATGAAAACTGGCGGACATGACAACCGTTACTTAATCCCGATTTTATCGGTTGATAACTAATGTCGAATACGGAAATGGGAATAAGTAACGGTTGGCAAGTCTCCAAAAATCGTATATTAACCATCTATTACACAATCCTGCTGTTCTTCGGGGAGAGAGGAGCGTGAATTGCCAAAAAGAAAAGCGGGAAGGGGGTGCGCGGGAGGGGGGTGATCGTGACAACTATTACTTATTCCCAGTTCCTTATTCGTTATCAACCAATTCCATCGGTTGATAAAGAATGTCGAATAGGGAACTGGGAATAAGTAACAGTTGTCTCCTCCCCAAGAGCGGGAAAGATTACTCGATTACTCGATTGCCTTTTTTCTTCAAATTGTTTTGCAAATACTTTCAGCACTATTGTACATATCATCAAATTTATATTTTGTCATATGTAAGCAACCCACCTCACTGTATGTGTTATATTGTTTCAATAAACGATCTATTTATCTTTAAATGTTGATTTCATGTAAAGTAGGTTTTAACCCGTTAAGCACTGATGGTATCAGCCACGTCGCTTCAGTAAAAGCCTCTGGAGGAGTCCATATTTATTATTTAGGGGTACACCATTCATTTTTTTTCAGTTTTCAACGTGCAGCCTTGAGCGACTGCACGTTGAAGATATTGATTCGTCATCCCCACATATTCACTGATCAGCTATCCTACTTAATAACATTATGACGTATTCAAGTCCTGGGCCGGAAAAACGCCATCTCGGGTCAAAGGGTTAAATGTATATAATTTTGAAGTGGTGAAAGCACTCAACTGCCAGTGGCAAGTAACTGTCGGATTCTTCAACCTTCTAGCCAGCCATTCATCAAGGTTAGCATTGGATCACGACAAGTGTGCCAAAAGTACTCTACTCTCATGAGCATTTTTTAACCAGGCGCACTACACACACGACGTCGGGTAGGATCGAAAACACGTGAGTAGTATGTCTCGCACGTTTCAGGGGCCAGTTGGGGGACTTCGGTGTGGGACCTCGGAAGTGACGTCATGTCACGTGACGTAGTGGCGCCATGTTGTGTTGTCATGGTAACCCGCGTGAGCGGCTATGTTGTGACGTCATCCCCATAGTGATACGTGGTGTTAGTGCGCATGCGCAGCACGTGTTGTTAGGGTGATACGTGTTTCCGTCGTCCATTTTGTATACTGGAAGCCGCCATCTTGGTTTCTATGGTAGCACGTGATTGCTATATTACCAATGGCTTCTAACAAGACAGGGGTATGTTTTGGGGGTATGTTCGATTGAATCAGAGTATTTTCTGGAACGACTTCCCTGAATAATTACCACAAACAACCCGACAACTTGTATTATTTCGAATTCTTTCAGAATTCTCTGCTTCTATCTACATATGCAATAGTTTACGTCTACATGTTCCTTTATTCTAGAGTATACTCCAGTAGCGTAGAAGAGCCTATTAATTGGAACAGCTTTACTTATTATTACTATATTTAGCAATTTCTGGTCTATTCTTGTTAGTTCTGACCCTATTCCGTGTTCTCTTGTTGTTTTATTTATCTAGATTATAACTAACCAATCCGATTGCTTGATTTCCCATAATCTGTATTCAGGGTTATCTCCCTTCTGTATAACAAAAGACTATATCCAATGGCCATATCCCATGGAATCCCATTTTTGCAAAACACCTGTGGCTATGGAATCCCTTTTTTGTCGTATGAGGCCATGAGGGCTATGTAAAAGCCCTCAATGAGTCCTCATTTATTATCCCTCATACCCTCATTGAATTTTGAGGTTATGAGGACCTTGAAAAATCCCTCAATGAGGTATAATTTACTACGACTCTTATCCTCAGTTCAGTATTTAACAGGTATATCCTATGGAATCCAATTTTGGAAAACGCCTGTGACTGTGGAATCCCTTTTTGTCGTATGAGGCCATGGGGGCTATGTAAAAGCCCTCAAATAGTCCTCATTTACTATCCCTCATAGCCTCATTGAATTTTGAGGTTATGAGGACCATTAAAAATCCCTCAATGAGGCATAATTTACTACGACTCTTAGCCTCATCTCGGTATTTGATGATACCCATGGCCTGGTATTGTATTATTCGAGGATACCTATCGAGGATACCTTTTATAGGATACTTATCTGAGGATACTATATAGGCTGTACATATCCCTATAGGTCTCTTGCTGGTCCTATTAATCCACCTGATGCCTTATGTTATCCTATGACTGGTATAGGTAGTATGCAATGCTAGGCAAAGGGGTATTGTGGATAGGGGTACTGCCTGGTAGTTTAGAACGGTACTATAGTATGGCGATATATACACCTATAGGCCCCTGTTAGTGCTTGGTACCATTAACCAACCGATTGCTTTGTTTTATCATATGGCTGGTATATGTAGTACGTTATGGTAGACCCAGTGATTTTGTGGGGGTGGTGGTAATGCTTGGTAGATTAGAACGGTAGAATAGCATACGCTGTACATATACCTGTAGGTCTCTTGCTGGCCCTTGGTACTACTGATCCACCAGATGCTTCATATTATTGTGTGGTATTCTGGGGTGGGGTCAATACCTGGTAATACAGAACGGCAGCAGAGTATGGTTGGTATATTCCCCTGTAGGTCCCACCTACCTTATTCCGAGTACTCTTGTTGTTTCATTTATCTAGATCATTTATATAAATTATAATTAACCAATTAGATTGCTTGATTTCCCATAACCTGTACTTAATCGTACAGAGTTATCTCCCTTCTGTATAATAAAAACCTATATCAATGGCAATATCCCCGGCACCCCAATTTCGGCACCCCTTTTTTGGAAAAGCATATGGCCTTCGGCACCCCTTTTTCTGAAATGAGGATAAGAGTCGTATTAAAAATCCCTCATTGAGGGATTTTTAATACGACTCTTATCCTCATTTCAGAAAATAGGGGTGCCGAAGGCCATATATTTTTCAAAAAGGGGTGCCCAAATTGGGGTGCCTTCTGGAGAATCCCTTTTTTGTCAAATAAGGATAAGAGTCGTAGTAAATTAGACCTCATTGAGGGATTTTTAATACGACTCTTATCCTCATTTCAGAAAAAAGGGGTGCAGAAGGCCATATGCTTTTCCAAAAATGGGGTGCCGAAATTGGGGTGCCGGGGATATTGCCATTGATATAGGTTTTTATTATACAGAAGGGAGATAACTCTGTACGATTAAGTACAGGTTATGGGAAATCAAGCAGTCTAATTGGTTAATTATAATTGATATAAATGATCTAGATAAATGAAACAACAAGAGTACTCGGAATAAGGTAGGAACTACTGGTATTACGTATCACCTTACCAGTAACAGGATGATACAAAGCATTTGGTAGGTTAATACTATGAACGGTTAGGATGGGACCTATAGGGGAATATGCTAACCATACTCTGCTGCCGTTCTGTATTACCAGGTATTGACCCCACCCCCAGAATACCACTCAATAATATGAAGCATCTGGTGGATCAGTAGTACCAAGGGCCAGCAAGAGACCTACAGGTATATGTACAGCGTATGCTATTCTACCGTTCTAATCTACCAAGCATTACCACCACCCCCACAAAATCACTGGGTCTACCATAACGTACTACATATACCAGCCATATGATAAAACAAAGCAATCGGTTGGTTAATGGTACCAAGCACTGACAGGGGCCTATAGGTGTATATACCGCCATACTATAGTACCGTTCTAAACTACCAGGCAGTACCCCTACCCACAATACCCCTTTGCCTAGCATTGCATACTACCTATACCAGTCATAGGATAACATAAAGCATCAGGTGGATTAATAGTACTAAGGACCAGCAAGAGACCTATAGGGATATGTACAGCCTATATAGTATCCTCAGATAAGTATCCTATAAAAGGTATCCTCGATAGGTATCCTCGAATAATACAATACCAGGCCATGGGTAGCCTCAAATACCGAGATGCGGCTAAGAGTCGTAGTAAATTATGCCTCATTGAGGGATTTTTAATGGTCCTCATAACCTCAAAATTCAATGAGGCTATGAGGGATAGTAAATGAGGACTCATTGAGGGCTTTTACATAGCCCTCATGGCCTCATACGACAAAAAGGGATTCCACAGTCACAGGCGTTTTCCAAAATTGGTTTCCATAGGATATACCTGTTAAATACTGAAATGAGGATAAGAGTCGTAGTAAATTATACCTCATTGAGGGATTTTTCAAGGTCCTCATAACCTCAAAATTCAATGAGGGTATGAGGGATAATAAATGAGGACTCATTGAGGGCTTTTACATAGCCCTCATGGCCTCATACGACAAAAAGGGATTCCATAGCCACAGGTGTTTTGCAAAAATGGGATTCCATGGGATATGGCCATTGGATATAGTATTTTGTTATACAGAAGGGAGATAACCCTGCATACAGGTTATGGGAAATCAAGCAATCGGATTGGTTAGTTATAATCTATATAAATAAAACAACAAGAGAACACGGAATAGGGTCAGAACTAACAAGAATAGACCAGAAATTGCTAAATATAGTAATAATAAGTAAAGCTGTCCCAATTAATAGGCTCTTCTACGCTACTGGAGTATACTCTAGAATAAAGGAACATGTCTAGGGAGACGTAAACTATTGCATATATAGATAGAAGCAGAGAATTCTGAAAGAATTCGAAATAATACAAGTTGTCGGGTTGTTTGTGGTAATTATCCAGGGAAGTCGTTCCAGAAAATACTCTGATTCAATCGAACATACCCCCAAAACATACCCCTGTCTTGTTAGAAGCCATTGGTAACATAGCAATCACGTGCTACCATAGAAACCAAGATGGCGGCTTCCAGTATACAAAATGGACGACGGAAACACGTATCACCCTAACAACACGTGCTGCGCATGCGCACTAGCACCACGTATCACTATGGGGATGACGTCACAACATGGCCGCTCACGCGGGTTACCACGACAATACAACATGGCGCCACTACGTCACGTGACATGACGTCACTTCCGAGGTCCCCCACCGAGGTCCCCCAACTGGCCCCTGAAACGTGCGAGACATACTACTCACGTGCTCTCTATTAGAAGACAATGGAGTTGCAGAGACCCCTGCCTTGAGACCTCCTGAAAAGTAAACCCCGAATTCTGCAAGTTCAGCATCATATGTTGTTTTTGTATGAATGCTTTCACTGCGTAATTTAATTGAATGAATTAAGTAAAAATGTGTACTGAAGAAAAGATCGCACTCATCCTCCGATTTCAGACAGAAAAAAACTCCCAATGTTTCCTTAATTCAAGAAAGGATCATTTCCAGAACACATGTAAAACCAATTCCGTAGGAGGCACGAATGAGGTATGTATTTTCGATAGTCAATGGCCCCGGAAGCCTCCGAGGGAAATAGTGGCACCGGTACCGAAAAGGGAACTCGAATTTGGGTTTGAGTTTAGACTGGGAGTTTACACTGTATTATAAATTGTAATTTAACACTTAGTGGTTTTGACATTATATGTTGTACTCATGTGACTATATAAAACGTTAAATAGAACTCACCCCTCCGATTGTAAACCTTCTTTGTTTGATGATTATCAACAAGCCTTCGTCATTATGCCTGATACCCCCGTCCCTTTCTCATTGCCATTGGCACACATAATATACGGTAGATACGAATAGTCGAGAATTTCTCAGTTATGGTACAAGGAAAGTGAAGTTTTTTCCACTAGTGCAATTCTGGCGAAAAGAGACATACGCTGCCCACTTTCCCGGGGGGAGCAGCTGACTCCCCCCCCCCCCGACCACCACCACCCCCACCCCCACCCCTTATTCGACATTCGTTATCAAACCGATTTTTTCTGTTGATAACGAATGTCGAATAAGGAAGTGGGAATTAGTAACGGTTCTCGCGTCTCCTTTTTGATTTGGTATCAGAAAGAGGGTATAATATATTCCCGGTTTTCTATAGTACCGGGAACGGGAATAAAATTACACTGAGAACCGGGAACCGGGAAATGTCCCGGATAATATCAAGTACATTTACGAGAGTGGCAAGACGCATTTTATTTTCGTGAAAAAGAACATATTTTATAATTGTCAACCTGCCATCTCCATACGGAAAAGGTCTTTTCCTGAGAGAACTATGAAAACACAAAACCACTTCAAACTCGCATTTTCATAACTGCTAGTTTTATCACCACTTCCTCCTGGCTTCAACTCCCTTTTCACTGCCGTCACCAGTCGAGCAGAGGAGACAGGCGACGGCAGTGAAGAAGGTGTTGATGCTGAAGTAGGCAGTGAGTAGAGAGTGAGACTAATGATTCTGAAAATGAGGAAGAATTTGAACTTTGGGGCGATTGAAGATCTTGCTGTTGAAGATGGGAGTCTTTCGGAACTGATTGAGAGCTTCAGTAATTTTGTGAAAAGGGTTCTTCAGAAAGCAGGATTGTAAAAAGTTCAGGCGTGGAAGGGCTGGTGAAATCTTTCAAAGTTACGATGGGGCAATTTTCCATTTTTTTTTTTTTTAATTTTTTAAAAATTTCAGTTCTACACATCCAGTGCCATGCATGATTCCCGTTTCCATGCTATACCTTTCCCGGGTATCCAGACCGGCTTTCGCAACCGGGAACCCGAGAATTCCGTTTCCGTGATTCAACCCTAATCAGAAATATCGCATGAGTGAATGTAAGGCAATCTAATGGTTATAAAGAGAAAATTCTGGTACATACTTAAAAACGGTTGGCATCGTTTTTACTTTGTACGTCGGGCTTTTTAATAGCAACTGAAACATGTTTTAATTGCAATCAAAACACCCTGAACACGAAAACGCGCAAGGATATTGCCCTCCAAAATCATGTTATTGTTAAATTCATCTTTTGATAATGAGTGCAGGCTGACCTTAGAAATACTCCAGTTTAACCAGAAGACTGTTGGCAAAATATCAGCTAGTATTTTAAACCTGCAGCCTAATGACCACAGGTTGTAAATATTAATTGATCTTGTACCCCATAAATTCATGCCAGTGAGTCTTATAAAAAATGAAGTAAATGTTTACAAAGAAAAAAAGCCATCACTGATGCGAAATAAATAATCACCCAACAAATTACACTAAATCTCATTGTAAAATATGCTGTTTCATTTCTATATCAGTTGTGTTTCTTATTATATAAAGTAATAAAAAAGAATAGGTATGTTTTGTTATAGACCTGTAATTAGAACGTAAGAGATATTTTTTTCTAATACACCTGTTGGACTTTTGTCCAGTTTTATCTTCTTTGAATGGGCTTTTGTCTGGAGGTTTTTTGTCTTCTGATTGTTTTACTGTCTGTCATCGGGGCCTTTTTCTTATGCACTTGCCAAAAAAGACAAGGGTATAATTCATGGCAGTTTCGCTTTCTTTGCAGTACATTTAGATAAAATGCATTTATTCATATTCACTGTTGCAATTGTAAAGTGCAATGAATTGCATAAATGAAATCAAGAACAAAAAGGGGAACGTGATAACTGTTACTTATTCCCAATTCCTTATTCGACATTAAAGTCGGTTGATAACTAATGTCAAATAAGGAATCGGGAATAAGTAACGGCTGTCGCGTCCATAACAAACAGCAAAATTACCAATTGCTTGCACATGAAGGTGTTGAGGATGCAGTACAACCTCACTGAAACCAAAATTATTGCAATTAAATTATGTTTGTAAGAACCCTGAAATCTGTCTGCCAAGCTTTAATCGGTGAAACTCTTGATTTTACATCTTCCTTCCCATCAGATAGGATCTGTCCAGCAGGGGCAATATCTCAAAGAATGCATCAATGTTGAATGTTCGGTGAGGAATTGTTGAAGAGTTTACTTTTAGATAAGAGGAGATCGGCATCTACTATGTCATGACGTAAGCCCTCCCTCACCCACCACACCACATCCACGTGACATTTGTTATGCCCCGATGTTTTGAGTGTATATAGTCCGTTCGTCCGTACTTCCGGATAAACATTTTGCATTATAACTCATGCATCGTTTGTCGCTGCAGGCCGAGAGGTTCTCGGTTCGAATTCCACCTTGCGGCAACCGCGTTATGTCCTTGGGCAAGACACTTAATGCCAACTGCCCACGTGGGTCCACGGTGGCCTTGTGTACTAAGGCGTACTACACGTCGATGGTGCACTTGTCTTCAACCAATGCTAAATCTACTTGTGTGGAGTTAGTACGTTGGGGTTTGACAGTTGCTCGCCGTTGCTCGGTGGTTCTCTCCGCGTACTCCGGCTTCCCTCACACGTAAAACTGTCCGACACGAGCTGACCTGGCTATCAAAAGTGTCGTTAAACTCCAATAAATAAATATCTGTTGGCCGATTTTGGTGTCCTTTCGTATGATGGGAGACCAGCATTCGGAAAAGGATGTCCACATATTGCGGGGTTCGACTATGTATATGTGCCAGAATTGTGGCACTTGTCACACTTAGAAAACCTTCCCTACGAACGTTTTGCTTTATACCTCGGTAGTTTGCGGGCGGATTTTGATGTCATTTGGTATGGCAAGAGACCAGCATAGGGGAAAAACACCCATATGTTGCAGGTTTCCCCCATATCACATTTATGGCCCTTGTTACACATAGTAAACTTACCGTACGAACGTAAGTCCAGCATCGGTTGTTTTATTTGATGTTCTTTGTGTATGGTGATAGGCCAGTTTGGGGAAAAGGATATCCACATATTGGTTTCGTCCATGCATACAGACCAGCGTTAAGATCCTTGTTACATTTAGAAAACTTTCCGTGCGAACGTTTTGCATTATAGTTGCAGCACTGATTGGCTGTTGGATAAAACCAGTCTGGGAGAAAGTTTACGTCCACCCATAGTTATCAGAGTTATGTCTTGTTGTTAAGGTGATACGTGTTTCCGTCGTCCATTTTGTATACTGGAGGCCGCCATCTTGGTTTCTATGGTATCACGTGGTTGCTAAGTTACCCAAAAGCTTACAACAAGACGGGGTTATGTTCGGAGGGTATGTTCGATTGAATAAGAGTAATTTCCCGATTCGCAGAATTACCACAAACAACCCAACAATCCCTCCAAACCACCAAAATGCACTTTTATTTGATATAAAACCCCATTTAGGGCATATAAGAGTAGCACGTAATGCTATAGTATAGAGATATCTCCGGGGAGTACGTTCTATTTAATAGGAGTACTTTTTCCTGGAATCCCATTATTGTGTCTATTACAGATGCTACTCTAACACTAAGAGGCTATCTCGTCCCAACTATCTCCGGTTCCCTCGTCCAAGTCTTGCAATGACCAGTGCTTGATTTCCCATAATCTGTATGCAGAGTTATCTCCCTTTAGTATAATAAAAGCCTATATCACTCCCAAAGCCAAGAATCTATCGAGCAGTTACTAGTAAGTCGTTGCTCGAACGACTCGAAGCCCATCGAGCAAATGAGCTTTAGAGCAATTGCTCGATCGAGTGACTCCACATACTGCCCCAACGACCCGAAATCTATCGAGCAATGTGCTGTAGAGCAATTGCTCGAACGAGTGACTCGCACATACGACTCTTAGCCTCATTTCGGTATTTGCGGATACCTATGGCCTGGTATAGTATTATTTGAGGATACCTTTCGAGGATACTTTTTATATAGGATACTTATCTAAGGATACTATTACCTATTTGGCCCAAACATCTAGGCCACCCCAAGACATACCTATCCCAAATTCCCCTTATAAGCTATCGAGCAGTTACTGAAGTCATGCTAACGAGCAGTTACTTAAGTCATTGCTCGAACGACTCGAAGCCCATCGAGCAAATGAGCTTAAGAGCAATTGCTCGATCAAGAGACTCCACATTCTGCTCGAACGACTCGATTCTCATCGAGCAAATGAGCTATAGAGGAATTGCTCGTTCGAGTGACTCGCACATACTGCTCTTCGACTCATTTCTGTATTTGAGGATATCTATGGCCTGGTATTGTATTATTTGAGGATATTTTTTATAGGATACATATCTAAGGATACTATTACCTATTCGGCACAGCCTTCTAAGCCACCCCAAGACATACCTATCCCAGATTCCCCTTATAAGCTATCGAGCAGTTACTGAAAAGTCATTGCGCGAACGACTCGAAGCCCATCGAGCAAATGAGCTTTAGAGCAGTATGTGGAGTCACTCGATCTAGCAATTGCTCTAAAGCTCATTTGCTCAAAAATCGTCATTTGGAATTCATTATATTTTCAATTTAATTTCTGCCTCCAAAACAAAGGTTACGACCTCCCATAGGAAAGAGCTCATCGAGTTCGTTCCCATGAGGGGTCATAAGCTATGTTTTGGAGCCGGAAATATGTTTAGTTCAAGTCATTTTTGGATATTCGCTTTATTTCTACTAGGTAAAAGGTGAAATTTATTTATTTATTTATTTATTTATTTATTTATTTATTTATTTATTTATTTATTTATTTATTTATTTTATTCAGGTTGACATAGTCGATGTAATTTGCTTATATTTTAGATTTTTTGTTGTATTGTATATAAGTGTATTCCAATAAATTGCATTGATGTAAGTAGTTTCTGTCTCAACTGTTTTGTTTATTGATAGAGATTCCACACCGTACTACACATCCCCAAACACACACCCTCGTACGCATCTGCATCTTGATTTTGACAATACAGTGGAGCCCACTTAATTAGATATAGATATCTCTTAACTGAATAACCCTGTCAATTGAGTATAATTTCCCAACACAAAACCATTTACCATACCTCAAATACCAATTTGATCTGTTAATTGAATATAGGTTCGAGAGTAAACTCCTGTTAATTGAATAAAAAAAATCGTGTAACCTGTCGAGAAATTACCCTGACCCTCCCCATTTTTCCTTTGTTTATAGACTTATTTGATCTCAGTGTAGATCCAGTACATTCATTTAATCTATTATATCTTGTTTGACAGAGCTCATGGAGCTCTGTCAAACAAGATATAATAGAATAAATGCTATGTTTATCTTTAGAATACAGGAAAGTGACACAATCCCTGTTAACTGAACACTCCTGTTAACTGAATAATTTTCGTTGGCACAGTGGCTATTCAATTAACAAGGTTTCACTGTATCATACACAGTCACAAACCGACTTGTTCGATGAGACGAACTAAGGTACTCTATTGTTCTCTTAGTTGTAACCAACACGAATTATCACTTAAATTCGGCTAAAATAGGGAGTGAGGTGGCTCAGTGGTCACGGCATAGGACTTCAAACCGAAAGGTCCACGGTCCGATCCCCGCCATAGGTAACTGCGTAGTGTCCTTTGGTCATGGCACTTAATCTCTATTGCCTACATGGGGACACAGCTGCGCTGTGTACTAAGGCGACTGCACGTCGATGGTACACTTGTCTTCAGTCAATGTTAACTCCGCTTGTGCGGAGTTAGTGCGTTGGGGAGTCTGGCATTTGCTCGGCTTTGCTCAGTGGTTCTTTCCAAGTACTCCGGCTTCCTCCACCCGTACAATTGTCCGATACGAGGTGACTCTGGCTGTCGAAAGTGTCGTTAAAACCTAATACATTAAATAATTAATTAATTAACTAACGGTGAAAATAGCCACGGAAAGAAACTTTTATTTAGGGCATCCACCCCCGCTTCCGCCACCAATGACAATAGCTAATTTGAAGGGTAATTCTGAAAAGTTACGCGATATTATCGAATAAGCTGTTATTTTTTCTTTGGGGAAATTGTATAGAGGACACCACTTTTTTAGACGGATGTTACAGTTGTTACTTATTCCCAGTTCCTTATTCGACATTCGTTATCAACCGATTTTATCGGTTGATAACGAATGTCGAATAAGGAAGTGGGAATTAGTAACGGTTCTCGCGTCTCCTTTTTTGAATTGGTATCAGAAATAGGGTTTAATATATTCCCAGTTTTCTATAGAACGGGAATAAAATTACACCGGGAACCGGGAAATGTCCCGGATAATATCATGTAAATTTACGAGAGTGGCAAGACGCATTTTATTTTCGTGAAAAAGAACATATTTTATTGTCAACCTGCCATCTCCATACGGAAAAGGTCTTTTCCTGAGAGAACTATGAAAACACAAAACCACTTCAAACTCGCATTTTCATAATTGCTAGTTTTATCACCACTTCCTCCTGGCTTCAACTCCCTTTTCACTGCCGTCATCAGTCGAGCAGAGGAGACAGGCGACGGCAGTGAAGAAGGTGTTGATGCTGAAGTAGGCAGTGAGTAGAGAGTGAGACTAATGATTCTGAAAATGAGGAAGAGTTTGAACTTTGGGGCGACTGAAGATCTTGCTGCTGAAGATGGGAGTCTTTCGGAACTGATTGAGAGCTTCAGTAATTTTGTGAAAAAGGTTCTTCAGAAAGCAGGATTGTAAAATGTTCAGGCGTGGAAGGGCTGGTGAAATCTTTCAAAGTTACGATGGGGCAATTTTCCATTTTTTTTAAAAATTTTTTTTAAAAATTTCAGTTCTACACATCCAGTGCCATGCATGATTCCCGTTTCCATGCTATACCTTTCCCGGGTATCCAGACCGGCTTTCGCAACCGGGAACCCGGGAATTCCGTTTCCGTGATTCAACCCTAATCAGAAATATCGCATGAGTGAATGTAAGGCAATCTAATGGTTATAAAGAGAAAATTCTGGTACATACTTAAAAACGGTTGGCATCGTTTTTACTTTGTACGTCGGGCTTTTTAATAGCAACTGAAACATGTTTTAATGGCAATCAAAACACCCTGAACGCGAAAACGCGCAAGGATATCGCCCTCCAAAATCATGTTATTGTTAAATTCATCTTTTGATAATGAGTGCAGGCTGACCTTAGAAATTCTCCAGTTTAACCAGAAGACTGTTGGCAAAATATCAGCTAGTATTTTAAACCTGCAGCCTAATGGCCACAGGTTGTAAATATTAATTGATCTTGTACCCCATAAATTCATGCCAGTGAGTCTTATAAAAAATGAAGTAAATGTTTACAAAGAAAAAAAGCCATCACTGATGCGAAATAAATAATCGCCCAACAAATTACACTAAATCTCATTGTAAAATATGCTGTTTCATTTCTATATCAGTTGTGTTTCTTATTATATAAAGTAATAAAAAAGAATAAGTATGTTTTGTTATAGACCTGTAATTAGAACGTAAGAGATATTTTTTTCTAATACACCTGTTGGACTTTTGTCCAGTTTTATCTTCTTTGAATGGGCTTTTGTCTGGAGGTTTTTTGTCTTCTGATTGTTTTACTGTCTGTCATCGGGGCCTTTTCTTATGCACTTGCCAAAAAAGACAAGGGTATAATTCATGGCAGTTTCGCTTTCTTTGCAGTACATTTAGATAAAATGCATTTATTCATATTCATTGTTGCAATTGTAAAGTGCAATGAATTGCAAAAATGAAATCAAGAACAAAAAGGGGAACGTGATAACTGTTACTTATTCCCAATTCCTTATTCGACATTAAAGTCGGTTGATAACTAATGTCAAATAAGGAACCGGGAATAAGTAACGGTTGCCGCGTCCATAACAAACAGCAAAATTACCAATTGCTTGCACATGAAGGTGTTGAGGATGCAGTACAACCTCACTGAAACCAAAATTATTGCACTTAAATTATGTTTGTAAGAACCCTGAAATCTGTCTGCCAAGCTTTAATCGGTGAAACTCTTGATTTTACATCTTCCTTCCCATCAGATAGGGTCTGTCCAGTAGGGGCAATATCTCAAAGAATGCATCAATGTTGAATGTTCGGTGAGGAATTGTTGAAGAGTTTACTTTTAGATAAGAGGAGATCGGCATCTACTATGTCATGACGTAAGCCCTCCCTCACCCACCACACCACATCCACGTGACATTTGTTATGCCCCGATGTTTTGAGTGTATATAGTCCGTTCGTCCGTACTTCCGGATAAACATTTTGCATTATAATTCATGCATCGTTTGTCGCTGCAGGCCGAGAGGCCCTCGGTTCGAATTCCATCTTACGGCAACCGTGTTGTGTCCTTGGGCAAGACACTTAATCCCAACTGCCCACTGCCCACGTGGGTCCACGGTGGCCTTGTGCACTAAGGCGTACTGCACGCCGACGGTGCACTTGTATTCAACCAATGCTAAATCTACTTGTGTGGAGTTAGTACGTTGGGGTTTGACAGTTGCTCGCCGTTGCTCGGTGGTTCTCTCCGCGTACTCCGGCTTCCCTCACACGTAAAACTGTCCGACACGATCTGACCTGGCTATCAAAAGTGTCGTTAAACTCCAATAAATAAATAAATAAATAAATATCTGTTGGCCGATTTTGGTGTCCTTTCGTATGATGGGAGACCAGCATTGGGAAAAGGATGTCCAAATATTGCGGGGTTCGACTATGTATATGTGCCAGAATTGTGGCACATGTCACACTTAGAAAACCTTCCCTACGAACGTTTTGCTTTATACCTCGGTAGTTTGCGGGCGGATTTGGTATTGCAAGAGACCAGCATAGGGGAAAAACACCCATATGTTTCAGGTTTGCCCCATATCAGATTTATGGCCCTTGTTACACATAGTAAACTTACCGTACGAACGTAAGTCCAGCATCGGTTGTTTTATTTGATGTTCTTTGGTATGGTGATAGGCCAGTATGGGAAAAAGGATATCCACATATTGGTTTCGTCCATGCATACAGACCAGCGTTAAGATCCTTGTTACATTTAGAAAACTTTCCGTGCGAACGTTTTGCATTATAGCTGCAGCACTGATTGGCTGTTAGATTTTGACGTTCTTTGGAATGGCGATAAACCAGTCTGGGAGAAAGTTTACGTCCACCCACAGTTATCAGAGTTATGTCTTGTTAAGGTGATACGTGTTTCCTTCGTCCCTTTTGTATACTGGAGGCCGCCATCTTGGTTTCTATGGTATCACGTGGTTACTAAGTAATCCAAAAGCCTACAACAAGACGGGGTTATGTTCGGAGGGTATGTTCGATTGAATAAGAGTAATTTCCCGATTCGCAGAATTACCACAAACAACCCGACAATCCCTCCAAACCACCAAAATGCACTTTTATTTGATATGAAACCCTATTTAGGGCATATAAGAGTAGCACGTAATGCTCTAGTATAGAGATATCTCCGGGGAGTACGTTCTATTTAATAGGAGTACTTTTTGCTGGAATCCCATTATTGTGTCTATTACAGATGCTACTCTAACACTAAGAGGCTATCTCGTCCCAACTATCTCCGGTTCCCTTGTCCAAGTCTTACAATGACCAGTGCTTGATTTCCCATAACCTGTATGCAGAGTTATCTCCCTTTAGTATAATAAAAGCCTATATCACTCCCAAAGCCAAGAATCTATCGAGCAGTTACTGGTAAGTCGTTGCTCGAACGACTCGAAGCCCATCGAGCAAATGAGCTTTAGAGCAATTGCTCGATCGAGTGACTCCACATACTGCCCCAACGACCCGAAGTCTATCGAGCAATGTGCTGTAGAGCAATTGCTCGAACGAGTGACTCGCACATACGACTCTTAGCCTCATTTCGGTATTTGCGGATACCTATGGCCTGGTATAGTATTATTTGAGGATACCTTTCGAGGATACTTTTTATATAGGATACTTATCTAAGGATACTATTACCTATTTGCCCAAACATCTAGGCCACCCCAAGACATACCTATATCAAATTCCCCTTATAAGCTATCGAGCAGTTACTGAACTCATGCTAACGAGCAGTTACTGAAGTCATTGCTCGAACGACTCGAAGCCCATCGAGCAAATGAGCTTAAGAGCAATTGCTCGAGCAAGAGACTCCACATTCTGCTCGAACCATTCGAGCCTCATCGAGCAAATGAGCTATAGAGGAATTGCTCGTTCGAGTGACTCGCACATACTGCTCTCCGACACATTTCGGTATTTGAGGATATCTATGGCCTGGTATTGTATTATTTGAGGATATTTTTTATAGGATACATATCTAAGGATACTATTACCTATTCGGCACAGCCTTCTAAGCCACCCCAAGACATACCTATCCCAGATTCCCCTTATAAGCTATCGAGCAGTTACTGAAAAGTCATTGCGCGAACGACTCGAAGCCCATCGAGCAAATGAGCTTTAGAGCAGTATGTGGAGTCACTCGATCTAGCAATTGCTCTAAAGCTCATTTGCTCAAAAATCGTCATTTGGAATTCATTATATTTTCAATTTAATTTTTGCCTCCAAAACAAAGGTTACGACCTCCCATAGGAAAGAGCTCATCGAGTACGTTCCCATGAGGGGTCATAAGCTATGTTTTGGAGCCGGAAATATGTTTAGTTCAAGTCATTTTTGGATATTCGCTTTATTTCTGCTAGGTAAAAGGTGAAATTTATTTATTTATTTATTTATTTATTTATTTATTTATTTATTTATTTTATTCATGTTGACATAGTCGATGTAATTTGCTTATATTTTAGATTTTTTGTTGTATTGTATATAAGTGTATTCCAATAAATTGCATTGATGTAAGTAGTTTCTGTCTCAACTGTTTTGTTTATTGATAGAGATTTCACACCGTACTACACATCCCCATACACACACCCTCGTACGCATCTGCATCTTGATTTTGACAATACAGTGGAGCCCACTTAATTAGATATAGATATCTCTTAACTGAATAACCCTGTCAATTGAGTATAATTTCCCAACACAAAACCATTTACCATACCTCAAATACTAAATTGATCTGTTAATTGAATATAGGTTCGCGAGTAAACTCCTGTTAATTGAATTAAAAAAATCGTGTAACCTGTCGAGAAATTACCCTGACCCTCCCCATTTTTCCTTTGTTTATAGAAAGTGGATTATCTACAACTTAAGGAGCGTTTTGAATTGAACCGAGATTCGATTCGAGGCGAAAATGTCTGCTTGATTCGATTTGAGGGTTACTAGTTGCGATACGGACGTTTCGGGTGTTAAGATAAAGTATTTGAGAACATTTTGTTTCTTATTTTGTAATTTCGACACTATGTTTTGGCTCTGATTTTTTAACTGAGTCTGCAGTTACCTGAATGTAGTCAATGTCAGAATATAAAATACATAAGAAGTGGATTTAACCCTTTGAACCTTAGTGGTAGTCTCCTTATCAGTTCAAAGGCAGCAATTAGAAGAGTCCATATTCATTATTTGGGGTACACCAAACGATATTTTCAACGTGCAGACTCGATTGATCTACCCAGAGGGTTGAAGGCTGATGTGAGGTTAACTGTTATTGAACCAAAACAGATAATGACAAAATGTTCTCAGATGTTACAGTTTTCTGACAGTGTTATTGTTTTTCATTGTTTCCATAAAGTCCGACGTTTTCTCTTCTAGTTCAGCTGTCCGAAGGATTCGCGCGACGTTCGGATAGCTGAACTATCTCTTCTTTCACTTCGATTAACCTCCGCTTTCGGTTGTGAATATCTTACTTTGCATGAATTTTGTGTTCAACTCTCTTTTTCCTCTTCATCCAGCGGATCCTTATATATTGCCATCATTAATTCTGCGCAATAGTGAATTTATTAATTTTACTGATTGATTGCGTTCGACGAATAACGACTAAAGATTTCGCTGTAAACAAAATGTCTGCGCCTAGTAACGCATCAAGGTGGAGGCAACTCTAGCTTGGATCATATCGGCCGAGATCTGCATCATATCAGCCGAGTTTGCAGTCGCATCAGCCGAGCCCAATAATTGACAATTCTGGGAAAGAAAATCACATCTAACAGATAACTGTGATTTGATTATTGTACATCGAGGATCACATCAGAGGTATCAACAAGGCAGAAAATGCAAAATGGGATCAAAATGTGATGCTTTTTAAAGGGCGATGGAGCCGAAGGCTCCCGACTGAGACGTCGGCAATCAATAGCTGACGTCGAGCGAAATCGTCCTTTATATCGTTTTCACATTTTTTATAGTCGGAAATTTTTCGCGAGACGTGATTCGCCGAGACTTCAGAGTGAATAAAGGATTACTCAAAGAATGTCAGGTCCGAAATGTAGCCTTTAAACGATTTCTTGGAAACTATGATTTCGAAATGTTAATAACGGAATGGGGTGTCTTGTGGTTCAGGCAAAAATAAAACGAGGGTTAACATCACGCACCCAACAAGTTGGAATTATTCACTTGATTGACCCAAAATATAGCAAGAATCCGATCGATCGAACCACTGATCATGCCACTTAACTTCCATAGCAACACTGGACTCCATAGCAACGGACAGACTACTGCGCCGATTTGAACCGAATTTGGAACGTGGACCCATCATGCATTACGCAGTCGATCTATTAGGTCATTAACCATGTAACATAACTCCCATAGCAACCAACGCGACTCCATAGCAACGGGCAAACTACCCGACCGATTTCAACCAAACTTGGTGTATGAAACCACAATACCCAGGGAATTCGATTTATTGAGCCACTGACCATGTCACGTAAAACCCACAGCAACCGGCGCGACTCCTTAGCAACGGGCATACTACCGGGCCTATTTTAACCAAATTTGGTATCTTAGCCCATAATGCTTTGGGAAATCTACCCATTGGGCCATTTATCATGTCACATGACATCCTAGTAACCAAAGCGACTCCCTAGCAACGGGCAGCCTACTGCGTCGACTTTAACGGAATTTGGTATGTGGACCCCCAATGCATTACGAATTCGACATATTGGGTCATTGACCATGTTACTTAACTCCCATAGCAATCAACACGATTCCATAGCAACGAACAAGCTACTGGGCCGATTCCAACCAAACTTGGTGTATGAAACCATATGGCCTCGGGAATTCGACCTATTGGGCCATTGACCATATCACGAAACACCCATAGCAACCGGTACGACTCCCTAGCAACGGGCAGACTACTGGGCCTATTTTAACCAAATTTGGTATCTGAACCCATAATGCTTTGGGAAATCGACCCTTTGGGCCATTTGTCATTTCATGTGACATCCATAGTAACCAAAGAGACTCCCTAGCAACGGGGAACCTACTGGGTCGGTTTTGACCGAATTTAGTATGTGCACCCACAATGCATTACAATTCGACCTGTTGGATCAGTGGCCATGTTACATAACTCCCATTGCAACCAACGCGTCTCTATAGCAACGGGCAAACTACTTGGCCCATTTCAACCGAACTTGGTGTATGAAACCATAATGCCTCGGGAATTTGATCTATTCATCTATTGGGCCATTGACCATATCACGTAACACGTGTAGCAACCGGCGCTACCCTCTAGCAACGGGCAAACTACTGGGCGTATTTTAACCAAATTTTGTATCTTAAATCTGATGCATAGGGGGATCGACGCATTGGGCCATTTATCATGTCACGTGACATCTATAATAACCAGAGCGACTCACTAGCAACGGGCAGCCTACTGCGCCGACTTTAACCGAATTTGGTATGTGGATCCCCAATGCATCACGAATTCGACATATTGGGTCATTGACCATGTTACTTAACTCCCATGACAACCAACGCGACTCCATAGCAACGAGCAAACTGCTGGGCCCGTTTCAACCAGCCAGGTGTATGAAACCATAATGCCTGGGGAATTCGATCTATTGGGCCATTGGCCATGTCAGCACCCATAGCAACCGGCGCGACTTCATAGCAACGAGCAAACTACAGTGCTTATTTTAAGCAAATTTGGTATCTGTGCCCATGATACATTTGTAATTCGACCTATTAGGGCACGGGAGATCGATCCATTTGTCCTCTATCATGTCAGGTTACATCCATAGTAACCAAAGCGACTCCCTAGCAACGGGGAAAGTACTAGGCCGACATTGACACAGTTCGGTATATGGACCCATGATACATTTGTAATTCGACCTATTAGGGTACTGAGAAGGCCACGTGATTCTCATGGCAAATCAACGCGACTCCTTAGAAAAGGACAAACTATTGAACCGATTTTAACCAAATTTGGTACGTGAACCAATAATACATTTAGGAAATCGACCTACTGGGTCATCGACCATGTGATGTGACATCCATAGCAACCAACGCGAGTCCCTAGCAACAGGAAAGGTACTATGTAAAATTTAGTCAAAATTTGATATATGGACCCATAATAAATTTGGAATTCGACCTATTAGATCACCGACTATGTCACGTGACTTCAATAACAACTAACGCGACTCTCTAGCAACGGGCTCTACTGCATTTGGCTAGGAAGTCACGTTGTCTCCATAGCTACCGCTGTGCTTCCCTAGCAACGGTTAACTAATTGGTAGCGTTTGATGTTATTTCATAGCTGGACCAAAATTAATCTACCAGCGCAACCATAATGTCAAGTGAGTACCTTACCAACATAATTCTGCCCTTAGCAATGGTCTACCCACGGGTTTAATTGAAATGAAATTTTATATTTATGCACACAACTTATTTAGAGACTGAACAAACCACTCGATGATCAAATCACGTAGCCCCGTAGCAATCGTATGCTCCGTTACATGTTAGCCTAACTAATGGTGGATTTGTGTCCTATTTCAAAGTTAGGACTGTGAGCGGGCCTGAAAAAACTAACAGTTATAATCACCGATACATCTGTTCTGGAGATTCTGGTGTATAATCTTACCAAAGGGAATTTCCTCGTGCTTATGTTTTCGTACCCGCTTTGCTGTGTCCTTGGTAGTAATTAGATAATAACGAGGTTAATTGCGCAAAATAACCTCATCTTTACACCACTGAAATATACACGATACCAGATTTGTATCTGCATGGCGGGGTGGAGAATCACTGCCATTTTCCCATCGCCCTTTTTTGCACAGTATAGGTATAATTTTCTTGTTTTCTTTATCGTAACGAACGGAACGCTCGCATCACATTTAGAGTGAACATTTGAGTTTAATCCCGTGAACGAAAATTCTCGGTTTCCCGGTTCCTACAGCCGGTCGCGATAATTGGAAATCTATTGCACGGAACGAGAATCATGCATGACACTGTTTGTGTTGAAGTAAAGTTTTCAAAATTGAAAAACTGCCCCAACGTAACTTTGTAAGATTTCGTCAGCCCTTCCACGGCTGAACTTTGTACAATCCTTCTTTTTGAAGAACCCTTTTCTCCAAATCACTGTAGCTCTCAATCAATTCCGGAGGATTCCTCCTTCAACAGCAAAATCTTCACTCGCTTCAAAGTTCAAACTTGTCTTCATTTTCAGAATCACTAGTATCACTCACTATTCATTACCTCCTTCAACATAAGCTCCTTCGTCACTGCCGTCACCAGCCTCATCTGCTTTAAGCGGGGGAGACTGGTGACGGCAGTGAAGAGGGAGTTGAAGCCAGGACGAAGTAGTGATAAAACTAGTGATTCTGAAAATGGAGACGATCTGCAATCGGGTTTGGATTTTCACATTTGTCGTAGTAAAAGAACTTTACCGTATGGCGTTGGCAGATTGCCAATAAAATATGTCCATTTTCACGAACATAAATGCGTCTTGTTACCCACGAAAATCTACTTGATCTTATGCGCGACATTTCTCGGTTCCCGGTTCTGAGTGTAATTTCATTCCCATTCCCGTTACTACAGAAAACCGGGAATATATTAAACCCGCAAATGCCTTAAAATTCTACCATATCTCAGAAGGAGAGGCACGGAGGCACCTGCAACCACTCTATTGCCCCCAGACACCTGCATGCCTTTGAATCTTGTTATATGACTATTATCGATGTCATCTCCTGTCTTATTTCTTCAGAAATTGGACCCGAACGTCGGTCTTTTACCAGCGAGAAGTCTGCAGTCTGAAAAAGGTTTGTGGTTCTGTAAACCTTCAGAAACACCAATTTTCAGTCCCCGTTCGTATTTCGGTGAAACAATTGATTTGGAAATGAACAAAAATAATAGCTGCAGTAACATTATGCTGTAGTGGTTAAACTGACAGCAACAACAGTGGCAGAAGTGGTAGAACAGTGCACACACAGAGGATCTCTAACGAGTCGCGATTCCATGCGAAATTTCTGTACCGAGTTCATTAACCCTTTACCCAACGTAACGGCCAAAACCGGCCAGCGCTATTCTCAAAAATCCAGGGGGGGGGGGGGTGGAAAAAATTTGCAAAACACTGATGCCGGGGTGGGTGGGTGGACAAGGAGGACAAAAAAAAGTTTTTTTCCGGTGCTTGCAAATTTTTTCCTCAGACGCTTTTGGGCAAAATTGTATACCATAATCAGTGAAGTATCATTCAAGAGCCAATAAAAAGACACTCAAGTTATCAGGGGGTACCTACCATGGGTTATATACGATTACAAAACTGTTATTGCGGCTGAGCTATGATTCGGTTTATAGTGATACAGTGTATGACATATTGAATAATGCAAGTTAAAATGCATCACTGATTGCAATTATCAAACACTGCACTCTAAGGATAAGTTATCTTGAGGGTGTTCCGTTTGATTAAATTTCTAATATGTTCATCCTGGTGAGATTGGCTGGCTTAGATGAGGAGCAAAGACAATTATGTGAAGTCAGGAACAGTTACAGATTTCAGCTGCAGGAACAATTCTGTACAACGATGTATCTAGACCTATTACGAAAACACCAATGACTCTTATTGCCATTGTAGGAAGTATGTAACACAAAAACTACTAAACATTGAACCTGATTGAACTGCTAATTTATTTCAAACACATCTGAGAACACAGGTGTCAACAAAATCATGTACCAGACCTTCTAGGGCTGGACTTAAAATAAGTCATAAATCCCCTCCCCCAACCCAGCCATGCCCCACCCAAACCTTCGTCAAAAAAATAAACAAATACATAAATGACTAAACTCATTGCTTTTTGAATACACATACCGTGGAACCTCTCTTGAGAGACCAACATTTTGCCAGACAAAAGGGGTGTTTCAGACAGATGGTCTGTCAAGACCACCTGTCTTGAAAGACCACTTTTGTCTGGCCGAAATGGTATGTTGTTCTGTGTTGTCCACATAAAACACACTCTAGCTCAAAAGAGGTGGTTCCTCAAAAAGGTGGTCTCTCAAGAGAAGTTCCACTGTATTTATGAATGGAGAACGCAATGGGTTCTGATGGGTTGAGTAATTTATGATATTTAACCCTTTACCTAACATTCTTTTCAAAAATACAAAAAAAAAAATAAAAATTCTCATATAACTATTACTGTTCAATAAGGTTACTTGAAATAAACACATGTATGGCAAACATTAGAATTGGCTTTATTGTGGGATATATTTGGATATATAATCCACTTTGAATGTTGCTGGTTTACATTTATTGTGGCCACTATGTTAGGACATACCAGCTTTACTCTATATTTGATTTGTTATGGGAGACCACCTGCCTTAAGAGACCACTTTGGTCTGATAAAACGGATGTTCTTCCAAGACCTGTCCTACTGTACAAGGTCAATCCCTCAATACTGTACGATAAAATTGGTTATGGTGCAGTATGGTGGGAAGGAAGATGCAGAAGCATGTATTTAGTGGGGTGGGTGGTCCAGATAACCCCGGAAAAAAATTGTAAAACTGGAAAAAAATTACATGGGGTGGGTGGGTGGGTCCTCCAACCGGTCAAAAACAAAAAATCGGCATCGGTGTCTGCAAATTTTTGCCTATCCCCCTCCCCCTGAAAAATCGCCAATTAATTTTCATTATTTTTTAATTTTTTGTCTCAAAAACATAGGTTGTGTCCCCTAATTGGAACGAGCTCGTCGAGCTCGTTCCAATGAGGGGTAAGAACCTATGTTTTTAAGACAAAAAATTAAAAACATTAGTTATTCAAGAATATTTTTTGCAAGTGTCGTCTGCTTTTCATGTTAGGTAAAGGGTTAAAATCGATCTGATTCGAGGTTTACCGAAACTCAGATCGATTTTAGTGATTAATATTCGGACATTTCATATCAAATCGTGACGAATTTGAGATTCTTTTTTACATGATGTGTAATTAATCTGTTAGCAAGGGTAACGACTAAAGCTGACCAACGCTGTTCACAAAAATCGCCATCCAAATTTTAGTATTTTTTTTTAAATTTTGCCTCAAAAACATAGGTTATGACGCCTCATTGGAACGAGCTCATCCCAATGGGGGTCATAAGCTATGTTTTCGAAACAAGAAATGAAAATATTTAATTATTCAAGAAATGTTTTCTGCAAATATCGTCTGTTATTTGTATTGGGGAGACAGTCAAGGAAAAATTGGAGAACATTAATTCAATTCTATTTCCGAAACCAACTCACTCACGTCGACGTTGACCTCTGTGAATGATATTTAACGTAAAGAGCTATTTGATAGTGATTATGTGATAAAAAGGTATTCGGCCACTGAATGTGTGGCCGTGTCTATAGCAGAAGCTTTGAACGTCGGTCGACAGGTTGTACTGACAGTACGCAATTTCAAATATTGACATGAATTTTTTTCTCCAGTGTTGCCATACTAGTAGTAATATTCAAAAGAAGTTATCAGTAGTATGCCATGTACCCGGACAGGTCTAGGATGCCGGACCTCGGTGTCGCACTTCATGTCACGTGACCTAGTGGCGCCATGTTTGGTTGTCATGGTAACCCCCATGAGCGGCCATTTTGTGACGTCATCCTCATAGGGATGCGTGGTGTTAGTGCGCATACACAGTGCGTGTTGTTAGGGTGATACGTGTTTCCGTCGTCCATTTTGTATACTGGAGGCCGCCATCTTGGTTTCTATGGTAGCACGTGGCACGTGGTTGCTATGTTACCTGAAGACCTACAATAGGATAGGGGTATGTTCGGAGGAGATGTTCGATTGGAATAAGAGTAAATATAATTACCTTAAACAACCCGACAATCTCTCCAAATCACCAAAGGAAAGGGCGTTAACGGGGTATGATATTTGAATAAGCTTTTTGAATAGGTACGTTTTCAAAAAGGATTTAAATTGCATGTAGCTCTATGGTGCTTGGAGGTGATTGGGCAACTGATTGCAAAGTAAGGATCTGACGACTGAAAACACCCAACTACCTGATGTATTTAGTTCACTGGGAACATGACTAAGTCTCTATAAGAGGAAGACGCATTTTCTAACATATGGAGTGAGAGATTATTATGATCCCCGATGAATCTGGAGGTGGGATGGGGAAATCTCACCCGAGGGGCAAGATATTTGAACCAGACCCGAGACTTGCCGAGGGTCTGGTTCAAATATCTTGCCCCGAGGGTGGGATTTCCCCATTCCCACCTTCAGACTCATCGAGGATGATTTTTCTCCCCCCCCCCCCACACGAAGATTACGTCATTATCGATAATTGGCAGTCACGTGCTGACATACCCAATTTATCAAGTCGTAGTCCTTTCGAAAAACGAACAATTTCATCGGAAAGATGTACAAAAGTTAGGTATATACCATAGGTATATACTAAAAAAATGATTTGTTACACTGTCCGTTAAGGGGTTAATGAATTTGTGCGTGTCAAACTCTAATGTAAAGGGCATTGTGAGATTAATGATTGATCGATCGATAAATTCGCGCAGTGATATTATTAAATCTGCAGAGAATCATGGGATTGAAACAAATCAACATTGTTGATTTTGAATGGCACGTGGATAACATGCGGGAAATCGTGAAGCCATTTTATTTATTTACAATTGTGCAGACGATGATGAAATAGTTCCGGCGACCTTATAAAATATGCAAATGAGTATGTCACGTGGGGTGGGTGGCATAGAAATATCCCACCCTGCTGTCTCACCCGGGACAGGCGTATGTTTCACGTATAGTGGGGGGGCGGGGAGGGGGGGGGCGGGGGGGGGAGAAAAAGTGTCCTACAACGTGCCCCATTCAATGATCGTCGGTGCGAACTTGAAACCTTGCTAAATATATTTCTTTAAAATATTAACCCTTTACCGAACGAATCGCCCGCATCCCCCAGTAATATGCAAATTCAGAAGCTGAAAAAAAATATTTTTCGAAAATTTCAACAAAACCATATCATGTGACCCCTCTTTGGAACGAGCTAGTCGTTCCAAAGAGGGGTCACGTGATATGGTTTTGTTGAAATTTTTTGAAAAAATTTAAAAAATGATATTTAAAATAATAAATTTTGAAATCGTCTGCGTTGGGTAAAGGGTTAATAGAAGAAACAGATACTTTATATCATGCTGATTTCGTAATAAATGTTTAACTTAATTTAAACGAAACAGGCCGTAAACGTTCGTTTATTATTATTATTATTATTATTATTATTATTATTATTATTATTATTATTAATTTAAAAAGTTACTGTCGTTTAGGCCTAAAAAAATAAATAATAATAAAAAAACAATGCAAACTTAAAAAAATTAAAATTAATTGGCTTATGTCTGATATTTTACACAAGTTAATAAATTTGATCATCGCCCCTCCCCCACCAACCCCCCCCCCCCCCACACACACACACAAAATCCTGGCCAAAATTTCCTATAGTTGTTAATTCGGAGGGCAAGTCACGCATAGTTGGAAATTCCATCTATCTGGATTTTAGAGCTTCTTTGGTGATACTGATGTCTATTTTTCTTCCCAAAATTCCAGCTCGGTTTCCAATCGGAAAAAATTCTAACTGTTACTATTTGCAACTACAGTGTACGCAATATCGACCTTAATAAGTATACATGATGTCAATCGGTACGAGTTTTCTATAGTACGTTTACTTATCGTAATAAAAAAAATCCTCGAAATGCACTTCAAGAAAATCACATCATGTAAAATCGTTATCCTGAGTTAATTTCATCATTCACTGTTACAAAATGATGAAACGTCGAAAATTAATCATTCCTGCATGAGATCTGATTTAATGTTAGCACAGTGTTAATTGTTCAAAGTTCTAAGCTTGAAAATGTGTTTAGCACATATTCAATTCCCAGAAGAATAACAAATAATAATAACCTGATAATTCTATCATAAATTTGTTGGCATTTCAGTTATTAGAATCAATTTTATGCCACCTTTCGTGGCTTCATTTTCAATATCTTTCTCGGTCGTGTATTTCCAACTGCGGGGAGGGACCGGGCGGTTCCCCCTCGGTCCTTCCCCCAGTTGGAAATTCACTACCCTACACCCCCACCCCACCCCCAATCGGAAACCTGTAGCTACGTCCCTATGTAGATTATGAGACCAAAGACAAAAAATAAGCCAAGAGCATGAATTTTGATGGTACAGAAATAATAACAAATATAAAAAATAAAATAAAAAAACGCCCGCCAACATGCAATGTTACAAAAATGGCCCGAGAAATAGAAGATCAACTTTGTGGAGTCTTAATGAAAGTAATTCTTTTAAAATATTAATAATTCACGACATACTTTCGTGTACATTGGCTACCAGATAGTCATATACTTTTAACGAGCACATTCATACAAAAGAGATTTGAAACATTAAGGGTATTTTGCACAATGAAAATTGTGGTTTCGCTAAATGGTCAGAATGTTTTTCAAATTAGCGGTTTTTAGAGAAAATGTCGGCATTCGAGCAACCAACAATTTTTCCGAAGGACAACAAATTTGTCTGACAGACATATAGTCATGGGGGCGAATCGCTCCCTCCCCGAGGCACCTCCACTAACTTCGGTCAAATTTCATATTTAGCATGCTTTTAGTAATGATTCGAAGCATGGTCTTGTCGTCGTGATAGGTTACACCAGACCATGCCAAAAATCCCGGCGCTAGAGCATCACACTAAATAGAATTTAACATAAGTGTCATGGTAACTGTTTTTGGGGTAATATGCATGTTAGTTCGTTTACGCACTGTAAAAATGTCGTTGAAATACAGTAAAAGCAATGGCTATCCAACCTTCTACCATAAAGTATTACGGTGAAAACACCATATTTAACTACCAATTTCAATGCCGACCTTTTGTTGTTCGATTCTCATCCCTGACTTATATCTTCATGAAAATCGACGTTCAATAAGTAATCTCTCTTGAAATTATTAGACGCGCGAGGAAGGTGCAATTAAGCAGCAGGTAATTGTTGAGAAAACACCTATGTCCTCTATTTATTTATTTATTTATTGGTGTTTAAGGTCACATATTTCTGCACAATGGCTAATCATGACCGTGACAGTTTTACGGGTGGAGGAAGCCGGAGTACCTGGAGAGAACCACCGAGCAACGGCGAGCAACTGTCAGCTCTCCAACATACTAACTCCACACAAGCAGGGTTAGCATTGGTTGAAGACAAGTGCACCATCGACGTGCAGAACGCCTTAGTACACAACGCCACCGTGCCCCCACGCGGGCAGTGGAGATGAAGTGTCTTGCCCAAGGACACAACGCGGTTGCCGCAGGTGGGATTCGAACCGAGGACCTCTCGGCTTGCAGCCTGCACCTCTACCTACTGAGCCGCCGCGCTCCCACCTATGTCCTCTGACATTAATCAAACATAAAGCTAAGTCCCTTTTTGTCACTTTTAATAAACGAAAACAGGCACCCACGGAACTGTTTGTTGTTTTCGTGTATTAAAGGTAATAAAAGGAAAATTGGCTTTTATGACAAGCAATTAGTTCACAGATAATCCGTCATTAAGAATAAAGGTTTTATTCTTCCTAGGAATAAAATCTCACCTCCTAGACCTTTATAATAATGGAAAGGACAGTGTATGTATTATGCCAAGATGCGCACACAATGTTGGTATGATGAACAGGAAAACGTTACAGAACATCAAATGATGGTGAAAATGCAGTTTTTTAATTTTTAAAAGGGGTTTTAACTGAGAGTAATTGTCAAACATTCAAACTAAATGGGAAAAATGTAAAAAGCCAGCTTCTGTATTTTCGCTAACCTTTCAAAAATTCAATCTTTATCGGAAATCCACATACTTTTAGTGTTAAATTTACTGTATGCTTTATGAAATTAAGTGGAGGCAAACTTCCCCTTAAATCTCTTCTAGTGACGAAAATTGTCGACCATGGAACAAAATTCGCTGATATTTCGTTTAACTTCATTACACGGAAGGGTGTTTATTGGTTTGTCATACAGTGTAGACCAGTTAATATCTGTAGATATTAATTTGTCTAATTTAAACACTGAGTCCCCCGAAACAAGGCATCCTTCGCCATGAACGACGCCAGAAGATTGTTTCGAACCTTTCGTTGAACATTGGGGGAGGGACCTCGGCGCCGGACCTCGGAAGTGACGCCATGACACGTGACCCAGCAACATTTTGGTTGTCATGGAAACCTGCGTGAACGGCCATGTTGTGAAGCCATTATCATAGTGACACGTGGTGGTATTGCGCATGCGCAGCGCTGTCGTTAGTGTGACACTTGTTTCCGTAGTCCATTTTGTATACTGGAGGCCGCCATCTTAGTTTCTATGGTAGCACGTGGTTGCTATGTAACCCAATGGGCTACAACAAGACAGGTGTATGTTTAGAGGGTGTGTTGGATTGAATAGGAGAGTTTTCTGACTTATTTATTTCGTATATTACGACAAACAGTCCGACAAGTTGTACTGGTTCGAATTCTTTCAGAATTCTCTGCTTCCATCTATAAGCTATGCTATAGTTTCTGCCTACCTGACCCTGTTCGTTTGTTCTGGAGTATACTCCATAAGAGCCTATCAGTTACAACAGTTTTGTTACTATATTTAGCTTTTCTGGCCTGTTCAAGCTGGTTCTAACCATATTCCAAGTACCCCTGTCCTTGTTTCGAACAGTATGTTTCATTTATCTAGATCATCCAGTCATTTCACTTTACTGGCGCTAACTAACCAATCATATTGCTTGATTTCCCATAATATGTACCTACTCCATTGTGTACAGCATTGTGTATGATTCTCAAACCCAAGAGACAATCGAGCAGAGATATGTATTGCTTGAACGATTCGAATCCCATCGAGCAAATGAGCTATAGAGCAATTGCTTAAAAGCGTGACTCCGCATACTCTCTACAACTCATTTCGAAAAAAATGGGATTCCATAACCACAGTCGTTTTCAAAAAGGGATTCCGTAAGTGGGATACCTAGAAACAGGATTAATGGTTTCCCCCAATAAGCTATCGAGCAATTACTGAGAAGTCATTGCTCGAACGACTCGAATCCTATCAAGCAACTGAGCTTTAGAGCAATTGCTCGATCGAGTGACTCCACACACGACTCTTGTCCTCATCTCGGTATTTAGCTAACACGTTCTGTGGAATCCTTTCTTGTGGTCCGTGTTCTATAGAATGTTTTTTTATCGTATGAGGCCATGAGGGTCGTGAGGAACTTCCTCAATAAGATATAATTTATCATCCCTCATGGACTCATGCGGTAAAAAAGGGATTCCATAGCCACAGACGTTTCCCAAAAAGGGATTCTATAGGGCTTCCAAAACAGGGACTCCATAACTGGGATTCCAAGCTCCTATACAGCTCTTATATAGATCTTATAAGGTAGTCTTACCATCGGCTTCCACCATGTCCTATGCTGTCTGTCCTTTGATTAGCTTCCACTGTTTTCACCTAATGCTATAGTCGTCTGCACCCCTTACAGCCTTGTACAATTATAACTGACTTGGATCATTACTAGTAACTATCTTCGATTGTCCAACCAATTCGAATCCCAACGAGCACATCGGCTTTAGAGCAATTGTTCGATCAAGTGACTCCACATGCTGCTCTAAGACTCATCTCGAAAAAAGGGATTCTGTAACCATAGATGTTTCCCAAAAAATGATTCCGTAAGTGGGATTATTATCAGACTCCGTGAAATTGTTTCCGAGATTTGATATAAAAACTCGAGGGTATTCCCCTTCCCCAATAAGAAAACAAGAACTTTTGTTATAGATTAAAATTTTATTGAATTTTAGTTAGCGCCAGTGAAGTGAAATGATTGGATGATCTGGATAAATAAAACATGCTGTTCGAAACACAAGGACGGGAGTACTAGAAATAGGGTTAGAACTAGCTTGAACAAACCAGAAAAGCTAAAAATAGTAACAAAAACTGTTCCAACTGATAGTCTCTTCCGGACTATACTCCAGAACAAATGAACAGGGTCGGGTAGACAGAAACTGTCATTCGCTGATAATACAACTGCATTCACCTCTGGGAACAACCTGGACACCTTAACTGACACAACGAATAATGAAGTGTCAAAATAAGTGATTGGTGTGTCGCTAATAAACTCCTTCTGAACGCCAGCAAAACTAAATGCATCTTGCTCCATCCACAAGGCTCAGCTAATGTTGCGGATAGGCATGTTACTGTAAATAGCACAAGCATACCTTTGGTTAGTAACAATCATGACGATAAATTCATAAAATTTCTTGCCATCAATATGGATGAATATTTGAGTTTCAAACACCACGTCTCAGCCGTTTGTTCTAAAATATCCAGGGCCATATATGCAATAAATAGAGCGAAAAAATACTTCCCCCGATGCCATGAAAAACATGTATTATACCCTGATACATAGCCACTTATTATACGGGATTCGGGTCTGGAGTCATTTACCGGCCACTAAGAGGATCTTCAAACTCCAAAAAGGGGCAGTTCGTATCATAGGAAATAAAACTTGTATAATGCACACACCGACCCACTATTTAAAGAACTTCAAATTCTAAAATTTGAAGATCTGTATAAACTGCAAGTTCTCCTCTTTATGCATGATTGGTACAACAGCAAATTACCGGATTGTTTCAACGAGACCTCCAAAATATATGCAAATCCATCGGGTATGGATACAAGGCAATCAGGGAAACTACAAACTTCTAAACCAAGAACACAATTTTCTGCTAAACTCCCGCCACACACATTTCGAAACTTGTGGAATCAAAGTCACGCCCCAAAAGCAAAATCTTTCCAGGCCTCAATTTAAGAGAACTTTTGTTGAAGAGTTTTTTTTAATTCGTACCAGTCAACAGTAAACTGTAATAACCCATGGTGTCCTGATTGCTAATAGTACCAGAAAACCCCAAAACAAACAACCATTAACATATTTCTATAACAGCAAACGTCTATAATAGATCCTTTGCCTACGTGAGAATGAGAGAAACTATAGCCCTCACCGAATTGTTGCTTAGTGTACTACTTATTGTATTAATTATTGTACTAATTAACAAGTCGTAGTATCCCTTGTCTACCTCGTTGTGTAGTGTTTGGGACGCTACAGAGTCATCAGTGGTGAATTCTTCACCCGACAAGTTCCTATAACATAACTCGCGAATATGGGCCGCAGGAACTGGCGATGGGTTTTCGGCCCGTGGGGGTTGGTCTTATCCAACTGTTCACGGACTGGCGGCTCATCGGCGCTTTTTGTATTCTATGTTCGGGGGTTGATATGCCCTCTCGTGCATTGATAGCGTTTCTCTCACAAACCGTTTACTATCCACAATAGTATTATCCCAAAAGAGGTTCTATCACTAAACCTAATGTGCCAATGATAGAAACTACACCCTCACCGAATTGTTGCTTAGTGTATTACTTATTGTATTAATTATTGTATTAATAAACAAGTCGTATCCCTTGTCTACATCCTTGTATAGTGGTGAGGACGCTACAGGTACCAGTGGTGAATTCTCCACCCGACAAGTTTCTAATAACTCGCGAATATAGGCCACATGAACTGGCGATGGGTTTTCGGCCCGTGGGGGTTGATCTTATCCTTCATCTGTAACCTGTCTTGTTGTTATCTTGTATTTTTATGCTGTAAATAAATCAATCAATCAATCGAAACTATAGCACAGCTTATAGATAGAAGCAGAGAATTCTGAAAGAATTCGAACTACTACAGCTTGTCGGGTTGTTTGTGGTAATTCTACGAAGTAAGCGAGCCAGAAAACTACTTCTATTCAATCGAACATACTCTCTGAACAAATCCCTGTCATGTTATAGCCGCCACATAGCAACCACGCGCTACTATAGAAACTAAGATGGCAGCCTGCAGTATACAAAACGGACGACAGAAACAAGTATCACCCTAACAACACGCGCTGCACATGCGCACTAAAACCACGTATCGCTATGTAATGACGTCACAATATGGCCGCTCATGCGGACTATCATGACAACCCAAAATGGCGCCACTGGGCCACGTGACACTACGTCACTTGCGGGGTCCTTCTGATGAGGCACGAAACGTGTGAACTATACTACTTCCATGTTCCAATATTCTACCACCCCCCCCCCCCCCCCATCCCCACAGGCCCGTGCACAAGAGCGAGATCCTGTACTCGCCACACCCTCGCCCCAACGATCGTCAGGTAATGCTTCGCATCATGCTTGAAATGTGGCGCCCCCTCAAACCATGAATCCTTGGCCCGCCATTGCTCGTGCAAGACACAATCTCACGATTTTTATGGAGTCTGCTTTATACGCACATTTGAAAGTCCATTAGCGTCCCTTGGGTTGTTAATCATTCCGCTGTGGTTGTGAAACCCTAACACTCTTCCAAAATCATGTTATTGTATCATCGGCGGCCCTCCAGAAATGGATAAAAGAACACTTTGCCTTATGTCTCGGGCCGCCCATAAGACCGCGGACTGTTAATCATTTGTGTTGTGCCGCTAATGAATCGTGACGCTAATTAATCTGGTTATTGTTTTACTAACAGTAGGAAAGGCTGACGCTATAGGGCAAAGCATTTATCACCGAATTCCCCCATACCCCAATGCTGACACTATAGGGACAAAATTAACATAGGATTCTCCATAGGGTTTTGTCCCTATAGTGTCATTTTTGTCCCTATAGTGTCAACATTGGAGGCAGGAAAAAAATTTTAAAATCTTTTTACATCGACATTTTTGTGTGATACCACTTTATTTCAAGATTCCATTTTGCTGAGAAAATATGTGTAGCCAGAATTGTGTCTTGAAATAAAGCATTATCGCTTAAGATTTTTGGAAAAAATGCTAAAATATCCTATCTGTGATAGATAATAAATTTATACAATAGAAAAAATGTTTTTATAAAAAACTCTGTGGGTTGTTTTGATACCTGATTATGATTACATAAAATAATGTCTATAAGTTTGTGCAAACCATCGACGGACATCTCTGTCATTCTGTTGGAAATTTCTTGGATCGAATTTGATAGTAAGAACTGTCTTCAAATCATATCCTCTTGCAAGATGATCTAAAACAAATATACAGTTCATACCACACACCACAGTACGCGCACTTTGTACCCTCATTGTGTTTATAGTCCACAAATCTGTGTTTTTCACTATGAAATTGTATATGTCTTTATGTAATGGTGGTAAGCCATAAGAATCAAAGTAGCTGGCTGAATGATTGTCTTTGAAATATATCACCACCCAATGTTCTCCTGGTTCTTTTGATGAAGCTGTGTTCACAATATAAGCTTTTCTGTGTTTATGCTTTTGTTTTGGTAATAAGTCTCTTGAACACACTTTTCCATTCAATGATGATAACCTTAGCGAATTATCAAGAACATATTGTAGTTGAGTTGTGTCCATCTCTTCTTACCCCTAAAAAGGGCTGTTGTACTTTTTTTAATCAACTTCTTCTTCTTCTTTAACAAGTGGTGTGTAATATCCCCACTCTTTTTCTACTAAATCTGCCCAATTGTGAATGTCTTCTTGTGTGTTAATTTTAAAGTTCACATTCATATATGTAAAACATCCTTCAATGTTCCATTTTTTTGCTTGTTCGAGCAGTTTATATAGTACACTTGATATACATACTTTTTCCATACAGTCTTTCAAATACATTTCAATCCATATTCTTACATCCTTTCTTATACAAAAGTCATGTTTTGCTCCAGGTATTCCTTGACATCCATAACACAGTTTATTCACTTCTTCTTTTATCAAAGGTGTCACTTCATTTACAACAATTTCTTTAAATAATCCAAGGAACAGTTTTTCATTTTTTGTCTTCACTCACCTCATTATTTGTATTCTTCTTCTCATTTCTCTGTGCATCTTGCAATGTTCACATTTACTCATTGTTAATAGTCAAATATCACTTCTCTGAACTTATTGATTTGTATTTCACTATCAAATTCTGCATATACAACAACGTTGGTCACCTGTGCCAGAGCTTCAGCAAACTGAAGATCTATTCGAAGGTTGCCAGACTTTATAGGGTGAGCTAATGGTCCACTGCTTGATTGATCAGGTGTCAAATCAATTCCCCAGATGGTATATCCTTTTGCATAATCCTGCATTGATATATTAAATGTTTCATTTTGTCCAAAATACCCCATTGCTTCAAACAATGATAAATATGAATTTAGATAAAGTCCACCTTCGAAATTTGGTTCAAAGGGACGTGATTTAATGGAATGTCCATCCACTGTGATTTCCAACTTGTTCAAATTGAAATGTTGAAAATTAAATGGAGATGTACCAATATCTCCATTTAAATCTTTATTCAAAACTAAGCCAAGAATTATTCGTTTTGGCATCTGTTTATGAAACAGATGGTCTTCTATTTTTGATCGAAGACTGTTTCCAGTGGTAAATGTTTTAATTTCAGTACGTCTAATGGGGATTTTATAATTTGTTCGATCTATTTGTGCATTCAGATCATTTGCAAATTTAGGAATTAAATCCAAGGCCGGTATTCTGAATATGGCTTTTTGAATTTCTATTTTTCCATCTACTCCACCAATCAGACAAAATTTAGTCAGAGCACGATGAATTTTAACTCTCATTTCAACACCATTTGGTAAATATTTCTCTTGCACAAACAGATCTAAATGCAATTTTCCTCTTAGTTGTACAGATTTACTGTTTGCAATTAATTTGTGACGTTCAATCAATCCTTTGTTTGCAGAATCTTTAGCAATTGCAGTATGTTGACCAGGGGTATCTATATACCACATCTCACTAGCAGCTAGATGTTTTTTTTCACATCTTTTGAATAGCTTAACAGATTTTCAAAAAATGCTCGATAAGGATACATGTCTGTATTGGTGGTTATCAAATTACCGTTCAGTATCACATCAATTTTACTGAACATGCTGTGAAAGAAATTATTGATGGGAGTAATATTTGTATCATCTTCCATTTCACTCTCATCTAGCTTTGTAATTTTGAACTGAACCTCAAGTGTAGTTGCTGCAAGATCTAACCACTTGGTTGTTTGTTTGGGGATTAAAAATTCTATCGGTGAAGAATTGTTTAAAGATGCAATGGGAAATTGCTCAATCTCACCAATATTTTCGACACCACTTGATGTTGGTGATACATTATCTGGATCAAATCCACTACAAAAATGTTCGCAAGATCCATGTAACATCATGATTTAATCGAATATATCAAGTGGCCTTGAATTTCGTTTTGAATTTCGTTTTGAATAAGATTGCCTTTTACGTGTCTTCCCTCTTTGATAACGAACAGCAGAGTGATGTTTTGGTTCTCGTTTCTGTCTTTTTATTCCCAATGCAGCTTTCCCCACAGATGTCATAAGATCTTTTGCATGAGTGAGCATTACTTCTTTAGATGGTTTACGATTGCTCAGCAATTCATTTGCTATTTCTAAACCATGTTTTAATCCTTCTTTTTTTAAACTTTGAAATGCATTTTTTGCAATTGGTTTTATTAATGGTACAGCTGATCTTATTGCTGAGCGAAAAATAGACCCTAATCCATATCCGTATTGCCACGCCACACCTCGATATACTGGAGGCATATTTTATAAATTGAGTTGATGTCTCTGTCTAAAACGCAACTTGACAACACTCTTACCACTTGAAAACTGAATGTTTTTACCAGTATTCCCAATTATATTTATAGTGATATGATCAAAAGAAGATTTGATACTGGTACATAATGTACATTATCAAATTCTTTATGAGTGTGCGGAGATTCGTCACGTGTTTCAAAGGGTATCACACGTAAAATAGGCGCTTCTATATCACCAAGAAATGTATAATCTGCAATATCTGAATAAATAAAGAGTTGATTAAAATCCATATTTAAATCCACATTATATTTAAAAGCATTCTTTCCTGTGTTAGGACAAATTACTGGAAAAATATCTTTACACCCTAATTTTTCTGACAAACTTTGTGATAATTCAATCCCAACTGTTCCAATACTATTACCTGAAATTTTTACACGTGAATTTCGAGATGAATAACCAAGATGAAATGACACACCAAATTCTTTAAAAATATCACCCAGTTTGTCTTGAATTTCTGATTCTATTGCTTTTACAACATGTCCACCATTTGCATATGCCCCCAGCAAAACACTTAGCTCAACAGCAGCAACACCCTTATGTACTGTATGTTTGAAAAACGATTTATTAATATTATTAATGCGTGCTGATATTTTGGGATCTTTTACAATGATTTTAAAATTTATTTCATCATCTGTTATATTTCTTGCCTCAGATGGTAAAATTGCTTCAACTAATCCCACTTCCTAATGTTCTTTATTAATATGAATCGGTTTAGATAATTTTGTTTGAAAACAACATTGTGTGTTATTTGGAAACATATCCATAGAACTATCACTTAGTAGTGTTATGTAAAATGAATTCATTTTTCTTCTCGTGTGGTTTCAAATATTTTAAACCTGGGCTTGGAAGAATATATCCTAAAGAACTACTTAATAATACTAACCACAATTCTTTGTTTGGTGATTGTAAACTAAGGTGAATGATAGCCGTAATTATAATTGCATAAATGACAATTATTTGTGTGAAATAAGATACTTGATTTTTTGCAACAAGACTTCCACAACAATTAAATTGCGGTTGTTGATTTTGTACTTCAACACTTGCACTTTCACCACTCAATGTATTTTCATTTAGTGACATATTCTTTTTATACTAAATCTGTTTCTGCTATCCAACTATCAAATTTTGTGGGATAACCTTCCCAGTGTACTTTAAGTTCCTTAACGAGTTTCTTACCAATACGTCTCAAATGTCTGGCAAGAACCGAATCAATGATATATTTTTTATCATCTTTTATATTTTGAATTTCTTGTGGGTAAAATGTTCCCTGTATACTTTCACCACCCATATCTTCAAGTTTATAAGTGGGTGGGTGTGTATGTTTTATATGAGTGATTTTGAATAATTCTTTTGTCAAATTTTTAAATATCCTTTTTCAAATGTACGTTTGGTTTTGTTAATATGTACTATATCGCCAACTTTAAATTTTATTTTTTTCTTTGTAGATTTTTTTTTACCATACAAATTTTGAGTTACTTCTATTTCATTTTCTATTGACACAGATGCAGGAGTTCTCTGAATACTACGATGGAAACTGTGATTGTATCCATCAACTAAATTTTGTAACACGTCAATATATCTTAATGTACGTTTGTGAGTAAAATATTTCCACATTTGGGTTTTCAATGTGCGTTGGAAACGTTCTACAATACTAGCTTTTGTTTCGGGGTTTTCTGTTGTGAAAAAATGAATTTTTTGTTTCTTTAAAAATTTCTGCACCTCTTTATTTTTAAATTCAGAACCTTTATCTGATTGTAAAGATAATGGTTTACATCCAGAAGTTTTCAAAAGTCTTTGGAAAGATTTTGTTAGTGTTTGTCCTGATTTATTGTGTATGGGTATAACCCATGCATATTTTGAAAAAACATCAATGACACAAACTAAATAACGAAATCGGTCATTGTAAGATTGTAAACTTTGTAAATCTGCTAAATCAATTTGCCATTGATGATCAATTCCACCCACTACAGTCTTTCATCTTGCAAATTTTTTACGAATGGGTTTATGGAAAGTGTAAGTCCTCTCTCCTTTCAACCATTTTTTAACTTGATCAACTGTAACAGATTTATCTTTTGAAGTGGCTATTTCATGGGCACCCGTGAAATCGTCTACAGGCTATTTCACGGGCGCCCGCGGAATAGTCAATGTATACTGTTTTGGCTATTTCACGGGCCCTGATAAATTATTATTTTTAATTTAATTCAATACAAAACAGACTGCCAGTCGCTCTCCTATAAACACACCCATATGTGCTGGTTGGACAAGAAGCTGTCAGATTATAATTATCAAGTGAATGTTTTGTCGTGTGATCACGGCGTTATTGAGTCAGTGTCAATTACAGTGATTTCAATGTTTTGATTTGATTAATTACAGTTACTATTCTTTTCTCACAGTAAATAGATTTGTAATAAAGAAAAATTATGCATCAGTTAGTTGTTGTTATTTTAACCACTCATGTTCCATCATTATCGTCAAACATCTGACTTTTTGATTGAAATATCATCACGTTGTTTTGACGAAACGTTAATTAAAGAATGGCGGTGCATTATGTATCAGATTTTCGGTGCCTTTTTTGTTGATATGGAATCAGTTAGTTGTTTAATTACTTATTGAAGTCAACTCAACTTTATATTGATCACAAATTGTTTTTACTAACATTTTTTTCTATAAAACCCCGAATCTTCAGGTAAGTCGTCAGTTATCAATTTACATTACAACTAAAATACAAGATGAGTCGTTTAAAAGTTGGAGAATTGTTTGCAAATTTTTCGGAATTGCAAACTGAAATTAAGCATTACCAAGATGAGAATTTTGTAAATCTTTGGAAAAAGGAAGCAAGAACTATAGAAGCTGGGAGACGGAAGGCACCCAACAAGAACTTTAATGTCGACCTGGTATATTCTGAGGTTGTGTTTGCATGCTGTCACAATGGACAGTACAAACAAAGACTTAAAAATGGCCAAAGATCTAGCAAACAAAAGACTATTAAAACTGGCTGTGAATTTGCTATAAAATTTAGGGTTTCATCGGATGGCCAGTATTTATATGTGTCCAAAATGGTTGACCGACACAACCATATACTTTCAGAACTTGAATATACTTATCACCCAATGGAACGTCATGTCAACAATGAAACAGCACAAGAAATCGTGGAAGTTGTTCACCTTGGAGGAAAAAAAAATTGATACAACAGCACTTTAAAGAAAAGACTGGGAAACAAATTACAGTGAAGGATATTGGAAATATTGTTAAACGGTCAAAAATAGTAGCAACCGCAGTGGGCGATTCTGACATCAAACAATTTGCAGACTTTATCCCTTCGAAATACCCTTCATTGGACAATGAATTTATATTGAATGAGAATGGTGTTGTTACGGTAATATATTTACAAGATGCAGAAATGAAAAGTACATTTCATCGTTTCCCTGAACTAATACTAGCTGATGCGACACATAAAACAAATTATAATGACATGCCATTTTATTCACTGCTAGCTGTTGATGGAAATGGAATGAGTCACATTGTATGTTCTTATGTGAACAATCAGACAAAACCTTACCTGATCTTACTAATTCTGGTGAGGAACAGCAACAAATAGACAATGGCTTACAACCGCAGGATAATCCTTTAGCTGAGGAAAATTTTTTAGCTACAGCATCATTTGCTCCCCAAGCAAAGAAACGTGGTAGACCCAAAGGAAGTGTCACATCAGCCATAGTTTTGCCCTGCAAGCGTCAAAAGGCTGAATCAGACAAAAAACTACCTTTTCACAGAAAAGACACTAAAATGAGACAGAAAATCATGCTGAAATGGTTTTTAAATGATGATATTCCTTTTCGCTGTATACATTGCAATGGTGATTTGTCAGATGTTCGCTCTGTAGGTTGTGATAGTTGTTTAAATTGGTCGCACTATTCCTGTGCTGGGTTAAAAACAGAACCCAAGGTAAAATACTGGTATTGTAAAAAATGTAAATGAGATTTTATATCTAGTGTTGTAATTCAAGCCATGTCCCTTGCAGGGTAAAAATACATTTCTACTCCGGACTTCAAGAATTGAATTGGGGGGAAATTTCCACATTATGCCCGAAAGACTGCAGACCGACAGGCCTAAGTCATGTCCCGTACATGGGTTAAATACATTTTTAGCCTCATTCTATACATTGACAATAGATGTTCTCGACTTCAAGAATTGAATTCGTTAAATTATCAAAGTCGGAAACAGGTATTGTAAATGTATAAAATTAGGGGGAAAATTTCTGCATTATGCCCGAAAGACTGCAGAGAAATAAAAATTGCCCAAGAAAGTGGCCTGGCAGCCCTAAGTCATGTCCCGTACATGGGTTAAATACATTTCTAACCTAATTCTATATACATTTACAATAAATGTTCCCGACTTCAAGAATTGAATTCGTTCAATTCTCGAAGACGGAAACAGGTATTGTAAATGTATAAAATTAGGGGGGAAATTTCCACATTATGCCCGAAAGACTGCAAAGAAATAAAAATTGTCCAAGAGAGCGACCCGACAAGCCTAAGTCATGTCCCGTACATGGATTAAATACATTTCTAGCCTCATTCTACTTATTTACAATGCCGGTCTGTTTCCGTTATTTATTGTCGAGTATTTTGCTTACTGTAGTCCTAAATATCAGATGTAAATTTTATTTCATATTTTTAATAATAAAATCATTAAATTATTAGAGGAGTTTTTTTTTTATTCAAATAATACCAGTCACAATATATCCATAATCCAAGAGAGAGAGCCCGTGAAATAGCCAAAACAGTATACAATGACTATTTCACGGGCGCCCATGAAATAGCCTGTTGACTATTTCACGGGCACCCGTGAAATAGTCAATATATACTGCTTTATGGACGCCCCTGAAATAGCCACTGCCTTTATCTTTACTGCAGGCTGCTTTTTATAATTTATGTATACCACTATAGCTTGCGGGGTGATTCGTATTGTAATATATTTTGGTTAATAAATTATTCAGTAGGCCTCCCATTTATTAGAAATTTTATTTTTTTGCCAATCTATGTCTAGGTGTTTTCTTTACTCGAAGAAGTTTACGTTTTGGAGATGTTAAAACAGAACTATCTAACCAACTATCTTGAGGAGAGCTTTGATATTCATTGGGTATGCCATCTTCTCTATTCATCCACACCAAACGTTCACGATTTCCAACAAAATCTTGAGGAATATTATATCTTTTAATCCACAATTGAATATTTCCCAGCCTCTTGGTTTAAAGTCTTTTCGATGTCTGAGAACATCATTGACTAAATCAATGATATTTGAACCTTTTATGGGTTCTCCATCATAGCTTAAAATACCCTGATCATCCCAACTCATGTGTGGGTGAGACGATAAAGCAGATAATAATGAAGTTGCTTTACGCCTCATTGTGACAGGAACACTTTCTATAATGCGATCTCGTAAAAACAATGACTTTCGGTCTACCTCAGGCATGATCAATGATGGATGTAATGCCTTCTTATATGACATTTGAAACTTTTGGAAATTTTCACCATATTTTTGTTTTCTCTCACTTTCTGATAATTCTGAATTCTCTAACACAGGTGATAATTCATTCTGCATCTGTGCTGTATTAGTAATTTGAGGGCAGGTGGTAATCTTGGACGCTGTGATTTTTCACTTCTGTATTGTTGCATTTCTTCCATCATTTGATAAGGTACAATAGCCTTTTTCTTCATATTTTACTCACCAATTTATTTGCAAGATTTGTTGCAAATCCTACAGCGGGTGCAAGTAACCCAAGTAATGGTAAAAACCCCCTTTTTGATTTAAAATTTGTTTTTTCTTTTTAAGTGATAACAATTTACTAGCACGCCATCTTAGTTGTTTACGTTTCGGGTGTAATTTTTGTTTCTGAGCAGGGGAAAGATGTATGTTCCCTTTTAAAAGATTATGACAACATTCTGCCACGCAATTAATTAATTCTTTAGGTGCATTTTTCATAATTTGTTTTTGAAATGCTGGTGGAGTTTGACTTAGTGCCATTAGCACCCCACCATATTTTTTGACTAGCAGAATTTTACGAGATTGTTTTACCATCTTACCTCTACAAAGGACATTTATAAAATGATATAGTAGTCATATGTGTCATCCGTTTTTATTTTAACGAAAATAAGATCTTACCCCCTTAACAGTTTTGGGTGCATTCAAAGCTGTGAATCGTGCTGTCATTGGAATATTTTCTTTTAGCGGTACATGGCTCATACTCTGTCTAGACATCATAGGATCATGCGATACTCTAAATCCACCAGATGTTTCACGCATTAACTTTAATAGCGGTACTTTTTTCTGTTTTTGAAGTTTGCTAACTAAAACAGATTTTGTTTTTGTCTCTTTTTGAAGAGTGACTAAGACATTTGCATTCGTGTAATTTTTCTTAAACACTTTGTGTTTCTTTTTATGTGATTTTTGTTTTTTACCTTTGTTTTTTGTAAATGGTGAATAAAAATTTCTACTTGTCTTATGACCATCCCTTCGAATTAAATTACGAATGATAACACCGCCAAAAAATCCACCACCACCTGGTTTTAAAATAATGTTTCGTTTGGTTGCAAGATCTACTCTTGGATTCGCAAGTTGTTGTAGATCCTGTCTATGCCTATCCATATATGTTAAAGTTTGTTTTGGCAATTTAATTTTTTTATTGAGTATGATTTTACTTGCTAATGTAAACCATTTTAAAATTTTCTTGAAACCTTTTTTAAGTAATTTTTCTCTTACAAATAGGTTCGACTGCTGACTCAATCGTTCTAATGATTGGATAAAAGTTGCCATTATGATGTGTATATGTCAGTAGGTAATAAATGTGGATTCAGTATCACTTGTACACGATTTCGAACATGTACACGTACATCGATGTACACCTCCATAGGATTTAGTGTTAAAATCATGTACAGGTACACGATTTGTCGTTTTTTTATGGTGACACAGAATCCACTTGCAGATTCTATATCACTGGATTCTATATACACATTGCTCAAGAGTGAAAAAAATGTATGAAATTTTAAGAAAAATAAGGTGTACTGTCTGATACAGAATCCGCAAATGGGTTTCCCCCATAGGATTCAGTGTTAAAATCGTGAGCAAAAAACGTGTTGCGGATTCTGTATCAGCATGAAAAAGGTGGTTTGCAGATTCTGTATCATCCGTATCTGTACACGATTTTAACACTGAATCCCTATGGAGGCGTACACGGAAACCCATTTGCGGATTCTACATCAGAAATCGACTTATGTACAGCACATGGAAAAGAGGTGATACTGAACCTGCAAAACCACGCTCCCATTTCTGACGTTAGTGGGGGGAATACCCAAAGTGGATTTTTCCAAACTTAACAGACTACTATTGGGCACTCCCATTTCTGACGTAAGTGGGGGAATACCCATAGTGGAATTTTCCAAACTCAACAGAAAAAAAACTAAGTTTTTTCAAAATCCGGTTTTCGTTCAAAAGAGTCGACTATAAAATTGAATCTGTAAAAATAGACATTCATGTTTTGTTTTGGTGTGAATGAAGGTTTTTCGTTTACATTGAAAAAAAAAAATTGAGTTTAGAAAATTAGAAAAAAAAAGTTGAGTTTAGAAAATTAGAAAAAAATGAGAGGTAAAAACTGACACTCATGTTTTTGTTCTGGTGTGAATGAAGGTTTTCGTTCAAAAGAGTCAACTATAAAACATGAGTGTCAGTTTTTGTTCTGGTGTGAATGAAGGTTTTCGTTCAAAAGAGTCGACTATAAAATTGAATCTGTAAAAAAATAGACATTCATGTTTTGTTTCAATGTAAACGAAAAAAAAACTGAGTTTAGAAAATTAGAAAAAAAAATTGAGTTTAGAAAATTAGAAAAAAAATGAGAGTAAAAACTGACACTCATGTTTTTGTTCTGGTGTGAATGAAGGTTTTCGTTCAAAAGAGACGACTATAAAACATGAGTGTCAGTTTTTGTTCTGGTGTGAATGAAGGTTTTCGTTCAAAAGAGTCGACTATAAAACATGAGTGTCAGTTTTTGTTCTGGTGTGAATGAAGGTTTTCGTTCAAAAGAGTCGACTATAAAATTGAATCTGTAAAACAAATAGACATTCATGTTTTGTTTCAATGTAAACGAAAAAAAAATTGAGTTTAGAAAAATTAGAAAAAATCGTTTGTTTACATTTTGTCACTGCGAATTTTGTGAAATAAATTTTAATAAAACACTTTATAGAATGTTTCATTCAAATAAAAATAGTTCGTAGAATTGACACTCATGTTTTTGTTGTGGTGTGAATGAAGGTTTTCGTTTAATGGATCGTTTTAATAATAGATAATAAAACACATTTTTCCACTCAATTAGGTTTGAGTGGTAAATTTTTAATATATTCGTGATAATGTTCGGAGATGTGAATGAATCCTTTTAACAGTCGTAATTATTCTCAAACGCATTAAATCAGAAACTGGTTTCTTATGTACTAAAACTTTCAAACTTTTTCAAAGTTCTCTCAGTTCGACATTGAGTGAATGATTTTGAGATATGAATGAAATCCTTTTAACAGATGTAATTATTCTCAAACGTGTTAAATCAGAAACCGGTTTCTTATGCGCTAAAACTTTCAAACTTTTCAAGTTCTCCCAGTTCGACACTGAGTGAATAATCGGTGATGCGATTTTTAACGCGTTCGGAGGCAAAACGCATTTATATAGGTTTTATCATGTAAAATGTTTTTTCTCAACTGGTTTTTTTAGTTATTATATTAAAGACAGAAGATTTTTATTTAGTTAAAACATAAAAAATAATTATACATTTAATTTTGAAAATAATAAAATAACTCACATTAGCATACTCAAAGGAATATTAATAATTTAAAAAAACGAAAAATGTTTTTACAGATGGATGCTAAACGTCGAGGTCATATTTTAAACGAATATGAACGTGCTAAGCAGAGCATTCAATTGGCTGACAGAAGCAGACGTCTCGGAGAGATGGAATTGAGACGCGAAACTGCAAAAATATTTAAACCCATGACGGAGGTTCAAGAGCGAAGCAAGAAGGAGATAGTTGAAGAATTGAGACCCATAAAAGAGAGTTCTTTGAGAATGGGTTCGTTGCCCGGTAGTTTTGCAAATCAATATTCCTTTCAATCTACACCGGATTACGTTCCCACAGGGATTCAAACCGACGTGAGCGAGAGCGACGATACAGCTTTGACTATCACCACTGATAGCGTCGCGTCGTCCGAGGATGGTGGTAAGAGAGATCTGTTGTATGGATTTTATAAGGATTCGGATGGTAGAACTTTTGTGGGCGACACAGAAGTGGAAATAAATGATGATGAATTAACCGTCGGCCCGAATAGGTACGAATTAACTTCCAGACTGCACAAATTGCTCCTTTACGACAAGCCTAGTGATTACACGGAACAGGATTACAACAATTACGGCAACATTCTGGTTCAGATCAACGCCATGAAGAGAAATAACGATGACAGAGAGACAAGACTCAAAGCCAACAGAGGTTACAAGTGGACGAAAGTGGTGAAACCTATATGGAATTCGCATAAGAAGTTCGTCGAATCGGTGACTGGCAAAGGGGTGGAAACCACTTTTCTTCCGAGCGATTCTGATGCCCTGTCTCAGAGACTGAGTTTTTTGATGGCAAGCAGGCGTGCTGGTAACACAGGATTTGATAATCAGATAGTTAGCATATGCGATGTATTGCTAAGACAGAAGGTTTTGAATAAAAACCATTATAAAAGGCTGATGTACGAATTGAAGGATTGATGTATATAATAAGTAGAGAGAAACAAACAAACAAAAATATATAAAATAAAAAACAGTAAATTTTACACTAGAATAATAAAAGTATTTAAACAACAAATGATTTACCAGTGAAAAACAAAATATATATTATAAAATAAAAAAATATGTTGGTGATAAAGAACAGGGGATACGTCAGAACTTACGTTCAAGGCGGTTCTGGCATCATCGATTCTATAATGCGAGCGTTCACGAGTGATGCGTGTAGAAAACTCGCATCGACCGCATTTGAGGTCGGTAAGAAGACGGCTTTGGATGCTGGTAAGAAAGCCGCTTCCAAAGCCAGTGGTAGGATAGCTTCTGTGACTGACAAGAGGGCAGCCGAAGTGTTGATCGACAAGTTGATCAGTCCACCGGTGAAGCGAGCTGCGTTAGAGCGAACGTCGAAAAGTTGGAAAGATTTTAAGGATGCTGTGGTACCCATACAAGATTTAGCCAAAATGACGAGTGGATCTGGATTGAAGAGAACTCGCGACGGTGTAATATAAATAAATAATAATATTAAAAACTGAGTTTGAAAAAACATAAAAAATTGTGTTTGAAAAAATCTAAAATAACAAACAAAAAAAAAAAACAAAGATGAACATTAAAGATATGTCTTGGAACGACACCGCGACCAAGAGGTCAAATAACGAGTTCTTTCCCAAAAGCATAAGAGGCTTGATAGTGGGAAAATCAAATTGTGGAAAGCCCAATCTGTTGATGAATCTGTTGTCCCGACCCGACTGGTTGGATTACGACAGATTGTTTGTGTTTGGCAAGAGCTTGTTTCAACCCGAATACAGATTGCTTCGAGAATGCATGGATCATAGATTGCCTAAGGACATCATAGCCAGAATCTTTGACAGTAGGGAGGTATTCGACAAAAGTGAAGCTCCTCTTTCGCCTATTTTGGACGGTGCAGCGATGGAATTGATGAAGAGAAATGCATCTTCGAATGTCGAGTGTCGATTTTATGAGAACGCTAGCGGCGTTCCGGATCCTAGAGAATTGAAATCGGAAGATAAGAATCTCATGATTTTCGACGATCTGCTTTTGGGAAGACAGAACTGATGTGAATCGAATTACGTTAGGGGTCGACACAGCAACGTGGACTGTTTCTACCTATCGCAGAATTATTTTCGATTGGCCAGACAGACGATAAGGCAGAACGCTAATTTTCTATGTCTCTTTCGCCAAGATCTCAAGAATCTCAATCACATCTACGGCGATCACGTCACAAATGACATGAGCGTGGCAGATTTCAGGAGATTCTGCAAGAGGGTTTGGGATGCAGGACTTTACAATTTCGTCATGATCGATTTGACTAGCGAATTTAATCGTGGAAAATATCGGTGCGGATTCGACAAGTTTTATGTTTCTGATGATAATAAGATAGAGCGTGAAAATAAAAAAAAATTAGAAAATAATAAATCTTCAAATAATTAGTTTTGAAAAAATAAACATAAAATTAAATATAATGTTCGAACAAGGAGAATTGTTAGAACGGATAGCTGAGAATACAGCTGCAAAACAATCCATTCAAATCGTGGTGAGAGGTGATTCGACTCGATTCGCGACCAAATTCGAACCTTCCATCGAATTGAATAGAGAGAAAAGATACGAGATGGCGTTGGTGAATCTGGAGACTTATTATTCCTTTCCCAACGTCACCGAAAAGAATAACTCGTTCAAGTATTCCAACAGAGTGGATTGGTTGGAGATTCGAATTCCCAAAGGAAGTTACGACATAGACGATTTGAACAATTACATTCAGACGCGAATGAAGACAGATGGAAAGGGAAGCAACAAGATCAGACTCGCTCCCAATCCTTATACCTTACAGACGATGTTGGATTTGGAAGATAATTTTCGAGTGGATTTCAATACGGATGATTCTATAGGCAAGATGTTGGGATTCGATCGAAAGATGTATCGAGACCATGTGGCATCTGAAAATACGGTTGACATTCTCGCAGTCAATAGCATTCTGGTGAACGTGGATGTGATTGCTGGAAGCTACGTGAATGGTAGCGCTCAACCGACGATCTATTCCTTCTTTCCAAACGTGTCGCCGGGTTATAAGATCGTGGAGCAACCTCGAAATTTAGTTTATCTACCAGTGATTTTAGACACGTTGTATAGTCTCAAAACCACGTTGATGGATCAAAATTGTGAACTGTTAGATCTTTGCAGAGAGAGGGTGATGATACGATTTCACATAAGAGAAATATAAAAGCAAAAAAAAAAAATATTGTGTATATATATAAATAACAAAAATAAAACAAACGCAATATTAATTTTACAAAAATTATTTAATATATATAATTATCATTAAAACAAAAAAAACAATTGAAGAAAATATATTTTAAAAAAAAGAATTATGACACAATACGTGGTTAAAAATGTGAACATATCCGAAGGACAGAGGAAGAAACTTAAGAGAGCGTTAACAACTCGAGGTGAGGTGGTGAGATTCAAATTCACTCATGAAGATCTGACGAGTGGCAGTCAGGAATCGATCGTCTGGACCAGAAGTCAAATCAAAAGGATGGAGAAAGCGATCCGTGATGGAAGAGGGTTGATGGTGAGATTGAGTCCCGCTCAATTGAGATACAATTTGAGAATGAAAGGCAGTTTCCTACCGAATCGCCGCAAAAGCATTACCCTTCGCTGCAAAGGCATTACCCTTCCTCGGAAAGACTCTCGGTGTGGGAGCTCTCACGGGACTCGCGAGTTCGGCAGTTGAGAAATTAATGGGTGGCAGCGGACTGTTTTTGAAGAAGGGAGGAGCCGTGTGTCGCATCCACGTGGACGACAGCGGTAAAGGATTGTATCTAGAACCTGTTAGAGGTGACAACTCTTTGAGTGGAAACGGTCTCTATCTGAAGAGTCGACGGAACGTTGAGTGACTCGGCAAGGGTTTGTTGTTTGGTGAGAATTCGCCATTTAAGAATATACTGATTTTGAATATGTTATTATAATGTAAAAAAAATTATATAAATATAAAATATAAATCATAGAAAGTATAAAATAATATATAAAATGGATAAAAAGCTGGAAAAACAATTAGCCGATAATGATGAATATCGCGAGATAGAGTGCGAAAAAGATGTGGAAAAACGATTAGACGCTAATGATGGATATCTTAGGAAAGAACTGATAAAAGAGTTAAATAAAGATCGGGATATGCGGTTGAAATTTAAAAGAATGAGACGTTTTCTACCGTTACCACTATTTTCTGAAGAGAATGGTAATGATGCGAGTGTTACCGAGAGATGCACAACATTCATTCATAATTATGATTCAGATAAACAAATGTGTTCTTATAAAAACATAGCATATCACAAAAAAAAACAAAAAAAAAGAAGAATCGATGCTGAAATTTAAGAAAAAAGGAAACGTTATTATAATATATGGGCAATAGTGAAGAAGGAAAACCAAAAAAAAAAAAAAAAAAAAGTAATGAGATCTCAAGATGATCTCATTACTTTTTTTTTTCCTTCTTCTTCACTAAAAATCAATCTCTCTATTGTTTATATTTCCAAGTCCGTTATTAGCATGTTGACACTCGCCTTTTCTCCTTTGTCGCAAATATGTTGAATGTTTATCTTTACTTTTCTGAGTTTTTTTTACTTCGGTCAATGCGCTCTCACGACCCGATTTGTTCACGAGTTCAAGTGAGATGTTTGGAAATATGTAACTTCCATGGGGCAACGACAAATCATCCTTGTCGAATTCTCTATCTTTGGTGATGACGATATTCTGTAGATCGCTTTGGTAGTCATAAAACAAATCAAGCGTGGCTTCATCCAATTTCAAAGGCATGCTATATTTGTCGTATTTGTGCTCTAAGCCCTTCATCTCGACCTTGTTCAATTCGATGGGATCATGTCATTGTAATCTATAGATTTTAGAACCAAATTTCTTATACGTTTCGACTCGTTTCAATTTCAATTCGCATCTTTTAGGTGTTGTTGTCATGATCGATTATTTGTTTTTTTTTGTTTTATGAATTATTGCAAATACTATATATTTTTAAATGTTGTATTTAAATAATAATTTGTTAAAAAGTTTGGGGTTTTTTTTTGCTCTTTATATATATATAAAAAAAAAAGTTTTTTTTAATTTTTAATTTTCTTTAATGTAAAATTTTTTTTGTAAAAGTTTTTTTTCTCTTTATATTATAAAATAAAAAGTTTAAATTTTAACATCCTTTTTTTCTCATATTAATTCAATTTTTTTTTTTTACGTTAAGGAACATAAAAATAGATTAATTTCATCAAAAAAAAATTTTTTCTCATTAAAGAAAAAAATTAAAATTAAAAAAATCTTTTTTATATATATAAAGAGTAAAAAAAACAAAACTTTTTAACAAATTATTTAAATACAAAATTAAAAAAAAAATATTCTTACAAATGGAGCAAACAAATACAAACAAATAAAAAAATTGAAAATTTAAATGAGAAAACCATACCTCAGTTAAATGAGATTTGTAAACTATTAAAATTCCACATTTCAGAAATCATAGAACTAAATCAAAAATAATTGAAGTCATACAGGAATATTTGCAAAACGCTAGAAAGGCAAACGAAATGTCGATAGCAACGACGTCAAAAAATGCATCGGTTGTGAAAAATGGGAAGAAGAAGAAGATAGTAAAAGGAATCGAAATGCCGTCGTCGAAAAAAACCAAAAACGTTTCGATTGTGAAAAATAAGAAGACGACTAAATGAAAAACCATTGAAGAACTTCAAGTTTCAAAAGAAAAGAAAAGAAAAACTAAAACGAAAACGAGTGATGCACTTCAGATTCTAGACAAACGAGATATATCGAGTGAAATTCAACGAGCAATCGATGAAGGGAAAGGAGAAGAATATGTAGCATGACTCATCATGGAACTATTCCAATCGAAGCCTGTAGAACGGGAGAGTGCGATCAAAGGCATTTTTAAAACTTTCGACATGGTTCCCTCATTCAAGAAAATTGATCCGAAATTGTCATGGAATGGGTGAAGAAAAAAGTATTGAATTTGTTTCGCGAACACATGAACGTTGGACAAAAAATTAAGATGATACTCCATTGCGTGATGAATAAAATCGACGTGAAGTCTGGCGAGAGCATCGTGAAAAATGCATATTTCAGATCTAACGTCGAACCCATATTTCGAGGTTCAGATTTATCAGACGTTTTCGAAAAGATGAAAGACAAGATGTTGATGTCTCTCATGAATTATCAACATGAAGGTAGTAATTGGACGTTCGATGAGGTGTTGAAACTCGAAATTCATATAACTAAAAACGATTCATTGAAAGGATCTTCCTACATGGAATTACCGTATTTCTTAGCTAAAAAACACTCCGTGGTCAATGTGAGAAATAAAGATGATCAGTGTTTTAAATGGGCAGTCACTTCTGCTTTATACCCTGTCAAAATGAACTCCGATAGAGTTTATTGTTACGAGGAGACTTCTAAAAATCTTGATTGGACCGGAGTGACTTTTCCAACAGAGTTAAAACACATCGAACGTTTCGAGGCTCAAAATCCCACCATAGCTGTGAATGTCTTGGGATACGACGATGAAAAACGAACGATCTATCCTCTCAGACAGACTTCGTATCTCGAAAGAGAAAAGACGATTATTTTATTACTGATTTTGAATGGTGACAATCGTCATTATTGTTGGGTTAAACATCCGAGCCGATTACTGTCAAGACAAAATAATAAACATAAAGGAAAGATATGTTTATGTTGCAACTGCATGAACGCGTTTCACAGCGAAAAATCGTTACCGAAACATCAGGAATATTGCAATGAAAATCAAGGTGTCACCACTGAAATGCCCAAACCCAACACCATCGTGAAGTTTGAAAATCGCAATAGAAAGTTAAAAGTACCATTCGTCGTGTACGCCGATTTCGAATGTTTCACCGTGAAAATGAGTTCCTGCCAACCTAATGCTCTTCAAAGTTACATCGAAAGATATCAAAAACACACGCCTTTGGATTATTGCATTTACGTGAAATGCGCTTTCGACTCGCAACATGACATGGGTCCCTTCACCTACACGAAACAGTGCGAAGACGACGGCGTGGCTCAAAGGTTCGTGGAAGAGTTAGAATCGAAAATTCAAATGTTATAGGACAAATTCAAAACTCCAGCGAAAATGATCATCACACGAGAGCAGCAGGACGAAAATAACAGAGCCACTGAATGTCACATATGCAGACAATCATTCGACGAGAATTCGGAGGAAAATAAGAAGGTTAGAGACCACGATCATTACACGGGTCTGTATCGTGGTCCGGCTCACAGCAAGTGTAATTTAAAATATCGAGACGCCATTTTCTATCCGGTGATATTTCACAATCTCTCGGGTTATGACAGACATCTGTTCGTAAAAAATCTCGGCACCTCCCACGAAGAATTAAATTGCATCGCGAACAGTGAAGAAAGATACATTTCATTCACAAAATGGAAGCTCATGGGGAAGAAAAGAGTAATCGACGGACAGACGTCGGAAGAAAAAACGAAATCCATTCGTAGAAGCATACGTTTCATCGACAGTTTTAAATTCATGTCAAACGCTCTGGAAAAATTAGTCGATAACATGAGCAAGGATAAATTTAAAATCACGAGCGAACATTTCGGAGAACGAGCAGACATTATGTTGAGGAAAGGAGTCTATCCTTATGATTACATGAACGATCTAAAGAGATTCGACAACACCGCACTACCTTCGAAAGAAGATTTTTATTCAAAATTATACGAATCCAACATTTCCGACGAGAATTACGAACACGCTAAAAACGTGTGGAAATTATTTGATATGAAAACCATGAGAGATTATCATGATCTCTATCTGAAGACCGATGTTCTTCTCTTGGCAGACGTGTTCGAAAATTTTCGAGAGTCTGTCGTCGAAATTACGATCTGGATCCCACTTGGTATTTCACCGCACCCGGTCTGGCGTGGGACGCTCTGTTGAAGACCACCGAAGTCCAATTGGAATTATTATCCAACGTGGACATGTTGCTCATGTTCAAGAGGGCTGCGAGAGGTGGCGTCTCGATGATCTCCCACAGATATTCTGAAGCTAACAATCCCTACATGAAAGAAGGTTTCGATTCGAAACAGTCGATTAAATACATACAGTATTGGGACGCTAATAATATGTATGGTTGGGCTATGAGTCATCCTTTACCGATTGGAAATTTCGAATAGGTAACAGAACAGGAAGAGATACAAAAATGGAGCGACTATCCTTGCATTTTAGAAGTCGATTTGAACTATCCGGAAGAATTACACGATCTACACAACGATTATCCGCTGGCTCCCGAACGAATGGAACTGAACGAAAGAGACGAGGAAAAACTCATTCCCAATTTATTTAACAAACGTAACTACATCATCTACAGTGAGAATTTGAAACAATACATCGATTACGGGATGAAATTAGTCGACATACATCGCATCATTCGATTCAACGAAGAGCCTTGGATGAAAAAAATACATCAATCTCAACACGAATCTCAGAATTCGAAGCGAGAACGATTTCGAAAAAGATTTCTTCAAACTCATGAACAACTGCGTGTTCGGTAAATCGATGGAAAACATCAGGAAGAGAACCGACGTTCGACTCATCACGTCTGAGAAAAGAGCTAAAAAATTAGTGGCGAAACCCAATTATAAACACCGAACCATATTCAATGAAAATCTAGTGGCCGTTCACATGCAAAAGACGCACCTCAAGTTTGACAAACCGTATTATCTCAGACCGATCATCTTAGATATCAGCAAGCGATTGATGTATGAGTTTCACTACGATTACGTCAAACGAAAATTTGGTGATAAAGCCAAACTACTGTTCACCGACACAAACAGTTTAGTTTACGAGATAGAGATGAAAGACGTCTACCGAGATATATCTCTGGACGTGGCCGCGTGGTTCGACACAAGCAATTATCCCATCGATCACCCATCCAACATTCAATCGAAAGACAACAAGAAGGTGTTGGGTAAATTTAAGGATGAGAGAGGTGGTAAACAAATCATCGAATTCGTGGGCTTGAGACCCAAACTGTATGCTTATCATCTAGAAGTTGAAGAGATCAAGAAGTGCAAAGGGGTTAAAGCATGTGTGGTGAAGAAGAACATCTCTTTCCAAGAGTATAAAGATTGTCTGTTAGGAAGTGGTCTGGTGTATAAGACTATGAAATCGATTCGAAGCGAAAATCACGACTTCTATACCGAAATAGTCAACAAGAGTTCGCTGACGGCCGACGACAATAAGGGATTTGTGTTAGACAATAAAATAAGCACTTTGGCATGTGGACATTGGACTTTGGATCTAATTTTAGACGATAGGATTTCAGATATGATTGTGGATGATAGGATTCCAGATATGATTAAGGATGATAGGATTCCAGAAAATCAAGAGGAATTAAACTGATTCAAGATTATAGAAGTCGATAGAGACATCGAGAGAGTTGGTTTAAAAAGAAAAAGAAAAAAGAAAAAAAAAATAACGGCATTTTAGTGAATTGTAACAAAATAAATAAATAAAAAAAAATATATACGCACATTTATGAATAAGAAAATAGAGATATCTGTAGAAGGTGTCGTCTTACCTAACGAACCCCTATCCAACATCGATCTGTCGAATGTGGCAAAGGATTTGAAAATCAAAGATTTTCTAGGCGTGTTTTCTAGAGATGCCTTGCCGAAGAGAAGACCTCGACAATTGGAATGTGGAATTTTAAATCTAGACGATTTATCGGGTGAAGGCACTCACTGGGTGGCGTGGTTCAAGAACGGGAAGAAGAATTATTATTTCGACAGCTACGGAATCTCAACACCGAAAGAAATAAAGAACTATTTCAACAAATCGATGGTTTGTTACAACACAGAATGAGTGCAATCACCAGATCAAGTGTTCTGCAGTCACCTGTGTCTTTACGTTCTCAAGAGATGGTCTGAAGGAGATTGGTTTCAAGACATTCTCAATGATTTACATTAGAGAGAGATTTTTTTTTTTAGCATATAAAGGTAAAAAAAAATTATTAAAAAAATTTTAATCAAATAAAACGAAAAATAAAAATAAGTGAAATAATTCATTTTTAATAACCTGCGTTTGAAATATATTTTTTAAAAACAACAATCTCAAAACAACATGCCAGTCGATAAATTTGGTAGAAGTGACGACGAAAAAGTCAACCTAAAAAAGAAGAGGTTGACGATGGTTACGACGTTGCCAACTTGGATGAACATTACATTCGGAGATATGAACCTCGAGAGGAACCTTTGAACATGAACGATAAGAAGCTCTACAATCTTCCCGAGCCGATAGATCTCGCAGATGCTGCGACTAAAAAATACGTCGACAGGGGGAACGGCGATTTTGAACAAATCATGCTAGATAATTACGTGGATAAAGCCATGACCGACGATCTCGATCTGAAATCCAAACGTTTGGTGAATGTCGTGAATCCTCTAGATTCCACCGATGCTGCGACCAAGAAATACGCTGACGACTCTCACGTGCGATTCAGCGAACACCTGAGAAATAGATACGTTCAGAAAATGATGCAACTGGAATTGAACACCAATTCTAACAAGATAACGAACGTGGCCACTCCCACGAATCCCAAGGACATGGCGACCAAACATTACGTAGATCTGGAACAGAGAAAGTCTGACAGACATGAAATGAAATCGGATCTGAATGCGGCATTCTACAAGATATTGAATCTGTTGAAGGTCGACGACACGGATGCGGACTCAACCACGGTCAACAAGGGCTACGTAGATTCTGCCATGATACGATCACAAGAATACGTAGAATCGCAAGTGGATGATCTCTACCTGAACAAACAATCTGGCGGAACCATGGATGGTGGCATCAACATGAACGGTGAGAATTTATTCGGTCTCGGTCACGATCCCGAATTCGATTCCAGCGCAGTCAGCTGGAAGTATGTGGATGACAACTCAGTCTGGAGAAAGGGCGACATCATGGAAGGTAAACTAGACATGGGTGGACTTGCGCTCACGAATCTACCGGATCCCGTGAACATGACGGATGCCTGCACCCTGATTTTGGTGGTGGAGAAAATCAAATCTGCTAAACAATTGGTCATCGTGTGGGCCGAGGAGGCCAGCACGTTAGAGGAGGGAAAAGCTGAGTGGTCTTTCGGAAATGGAGGTAGCGGATCGAAACATGGTCAGGTGGGATATCCCATGCCGTTGGGAGGTAAAATCATTCTAATGAGTCTGGCTTCCATGGATTTGAATAACAGAGCAGTCGTCAATCTCGTGGTGAATGGAGTAGAGACCGATAAGAGATGCAGCATCGAAAAGACTGAGAATCAACACTCAAATGGTAACAGGTTCGGCATGCCTCTCAAAGTGAACGCCGGAGACAGGATTAATTTCGTTACGAAAACCAATAATCCTGAAGCCACCACTTCCGTGGTGAGCATACTGATCGAACTAGATTCTTTGAACAATAAAAAATTAATTAAAAATAATGAGTGATTATTAAAAAAAAAAAAAAAAAAAAAGTAATGAGATTTAGAAAGATGTTCAATCTCTTGAGGTCTCATTATTTTATTTTTTTGGGGGGTTTTGTTTTAATACGTTATTTCTCATAATGTTTCATCTCGTGAAATTGAATCACCTATCTTGAAACACTAGTCGACATCTATTTTAGCATTTCAAAGAGCTTTTATAAATTCTCAAAAAGCAGTCAGTCCTCTATACATCAACGTGTCTAAAAGTTTTCTGGTCTTATCTTCTATCAAGATTTTACTTTCGATTTCATGTCTCATATAATCGGTCAATATCAAAGGTTCTGTTTCGACTAAAGTGTCTAGAATTATTGCTAACGAATCTTGCAAATATTTTTAATCAAAACACGTCTGTTTCTTCTTAAGTATTCTCTTTCTTTATCATTCATTTTTATAATAATTTTTTAATTTTTATTTATATATATATTTTTTTTCACATGCATCTCTCATCGAATGATCGACATCTTATTTCCATCCGATTCGAATTGTAATTCTCTGTCCAACAGGACCAGGGCGAAGGCTTTGGTTTTTCTCGGCACGTTCCTATCGAATTGCATCTTGATCTGAATATCTAAGACGCTACTCTTGAGTCATTCACTCTGTTTACTGACGTCGAATACGAACATGGGATACATTGACTTGTATTCACCAGGAGATATGTTAGGGTTGCTCATCAATTCGTCTAGATGTGATATTTCTTTCTAAAATCAGCGGCATCACCATACATTCTGCAGAAATCGTTCTTGTCAAACGACGCATTGTAATCGATTGCTGGATATCTCGTGGCGTTCAGAAACACTTGCATGTTTCTCAAATGGCAATGATCGAACAGCGATGCATTCTTTTCCTGAGACCCGTCCCTATCGGTCTGAAATGCAACCATGATAAAACGCGGTCTCTCGGAAGCGGATTTCACCATCAATCTCCAATCGAAGTTATTCATGGAGAGAGGAATGCTAGCCACGTCGCACTGTCTCATTCTAAATCCCACGGGTAATTTACTCTTGGATTCTATGATCTTGTAGAGACACGCTTTTTCCACGATCGAAGGCTCCACGTGCAAAACGAACCACGATATCTTGTGTAGAGTTATCTTACCCGCATCGGTCGCAGTGAGTCTCACTATTGCATCATCATTTCCGTTTTGAATCAACGTTAGATTGTGTTTGAATCCGTACATGATCTTGTTGTAATCATCCGCAAATCTGAAGATGTGTTTCAAAGGTATCCTGAATGAAAACGTTCCTTTAGGTCTGGATGTCTTGACGACGTAGTCGAATATCGCGGCGGCGCCGGCGCTAGCAGGGCCGACGGTGTCTTTCACCCACAACTGATTAAGTCCTCTGGATTTCGAAAAATCATCAGGATACATCAAGAGTCCGAACATCGTGGTGGCCTGACTGGGATGAAACACAGATTCTATCTCTTGTCTGGATAGCATGTATTTTATATTACTGAATAGATGCATGATGCCAGTATTGGCTAGAGTAACCGTGTCGTCGTCGGCGTAGTTGCTCCCATCTTCCTTGGTGAGACGTCCCTGCACCACTATGTAACTCTCGCTAGGATGTATGAATAGATCTTGAGTTTCGACGTTGATTCTTATCTCTCCCGCATTGAAAAAAGAAACCTCATATTCTTGAATACTTTCATCTTTCACTATGCTTTGTGCTATATCTAGTATATTTGTCATTTTTAAAGGGTTTTTGTTTTTTTGTTTATTAATTACCTTGCTTTTTTTTTATCTAAAAATAGTTTTAATTATTTTTATTATTATTTTTCTCTCCTATATATATATATGTGTGTAAACAAGAAAATGTTAAAGAGAGTAAATAAAAGAAATTTGTTTTCTTTATCAAAACTTTGTCTTCTGTAATTGTTGGTCGTAAAACTTTCCGATGATCTCTTCTCCATCCAAAGCTTCGATTTCGTAAGTCACCGGATCAGTGTGAAATATTTTGATTATCATGAAGATTTCCCAGGTCCATCGAGGAGTATAACCCTTTTTGAAGTGCTTCTTATAAGCGTAGATTCTCACTCGATCACCGACCGCAAATTTCGACGTTCTAGACTTCTTCCTAATCTTAGATCTTTCAGGATATAGATTCACGTAGACCCGTTTTTCATTTCGAGGATCGCTAGCTTCCACGGAAGTCATCTTGATTGATCTGTGTCGCGTGTTGTTGTAATCTTTAACCAGACCGTTCAGAGCGTATATGTATTTCTTGGTCAAATTCGCCGTGAAGTATCTATGCATCTTTTCCTTCATCGTTCGATTCCAACGTTCCACCACGCTGGCTTTCTCTTCGTTTTCGATTGAGTAGAGGTCGACCAATCGATGAACATGCTTGTTGTAGAATTCCTTTCCCTTATCCACCCACAATTTATTTGGTTTTCGAGAAGACGAGTCGAACACGCTCTTCAGAGCCTCGGCGATGCAAGGTCCCGATTTATTCTTCATAGCTCTGATCCAACAGTATTTGGAAAACACGTCGATGACCATCAATAGATATTTGACACCCTCGTTCCACCTCGAAACGATCTCATGTCGACCAAGTCGGCAGACCAAATATCATCCAAACCCTTTATGAACACCCTTCTCTTTCGAAATTTACGCATGATGGGTTTGTGTAACTCCTCGGCCAATTCGCTCGTCAATAATCGTTTCTTCTTCTTTTCAGATGCACTTTTTTTTTTTAACGCCCCATCCGAATCGACATTTTGCACCGATCAGATTACCGACCAGCGAACATTCTATCTTCTCTCTCCTGGTCAGATTCGATATGCCTCTCAATTTCGCCAACATGTTTTTATCGCAGACATCGTTGCGAGTCTTGGTGTCGGGATGTCTGGCGTAACACAGATCATGATCATACGCAGCTGTGTCCACCCTATTCACAGGTTTGCTCCAAGATTTAGGAGTGAGATTGGCGTTGAGTCTCTTGTTCAATTTCGTTCCAGGTCCCGTGAAACTGTGACCAGGCAGATGCATTTCGAAAGGTAGATTATTGATCATTTTATTCACGATGCCTTTACCTTTGCTCGCGTTCTTTTTTTTGATGAATCGAGTCTTGATAGAACCACACACGTCGCAATTTCCGCGAAGCATCTGTCTGTCGTTTTTAGTTCGTACTTCTCAAGAATTACTCGTCTTGGTAACTCTCTTACACTTTACGCAATACATTTTTAAGAGTTATTTAAATTAATTTCGTTTTTATTTTATATATAAATTTAATATTTTTTTTTTTAAATTCTGTTCTTATTATATATATTTTTTTTTCAATCACTGCTCTTGAGTTCTATCATCTTACTGAATTCCTCCCTAGCCTCTTTCCTCCCCTTTTCGACGAGAGAATCCTTCATCTCTTCTTTGATGATCTGACGAGTCTTGATTCTCACAGGTTCTTTCATGGCTTCGTATTTCATTTTCTCACCCAATATCGTGAAGTATTCTCCATCCGATATCCTAATGCTATCGAGATCATTTCGGATATCGTGTCGATCTTGGAGTCGGCCAAGACGCGAATCTTGTGTTTCCTCGCCTTCAGATATAATTTCCTACTCAAAAAATTTCCGAGCGTGCTAAACAATCTGGCGGCAAGAGCCACTCCTTCTACAGTTAACACGATCAGAATACCGATCGCGGTCAACAACAATCCGATGCCGGCCGCATGTAAACCCATGGAAATCGTGATGAGTGTCGTGTCGATCGTGTTGACGAATTTCATGAAACGCGAATACTTCTTCTTGAGAGAACGGCAAGAATCTCTCTCTCGAGTTAGATACGCTTGGATTCTATTGATTTGATCGATGTGATACCTCTCTCCTCTTTCTTTTTCTTTTAGCGATGGTGCCGTCATCAAAATGCCGTTCGGCTTCTCATCCTCGTTGTCATCTAACGTCGGATACAATTTATTTCTGGTTCTCATTTTTGTGTTTTTTTTCTTTCTAATATTAGATAAAAAATTTTATGTGTGTATTTATTTTATTTTCTACTCTCCCTTATTTTATATCAATGAGAAAAACTTAGACGTATGCTTCATTGAACAATAATTTCATGATGCATCCCTTGTCTTCTAAAGTCAGACTTCTACGCGCCAATTTCAGTTCTTCCGAAATTGTGGGCTTGTCTCAATCCTTACAGAAGACTAATCTCTTCCAAAGTGTGATCACATCGTCGAATCTAATGCGTTTGAATGCCGGTTCGAAATACTTGACGACCATATCTTCCCTTTCCATCATCAGACATGAATGATTCTCATGATCGAAGTCTAGATGATCCCAACATCCGACGCATCGTTCTAACAAGATGGGACGTAGTTCTTCATTCACACAGATTGCGTATGCTCTCATCAGCATGTTTAAAAGAAACCTCGCTCTAATAGTCTGGGAAGCGCTCATGATTTACGTATTTTTTTTTATTATCTATTCGATTTGATATATTTATTTTTTAAATAACTATTTTATTTATATTTTTTTTTCTCTCCTATATATATCAATCACTTTTTTTATTTCCTCGGGAACGTGGCAGTGATTTTGCGGGTTCAGTATCACCTCTTTTCCATGTGCCGTACATAAGTCGATTTCTGATGTAGAATCCACAAACGGGTTTCCGTGTACGCCTCCATAGGGATTCAGTGTTTAAATCGTGTACAGATACGGATGATACAGAATCCACAAACCACCTTTTTGATGCTGATACAGAATCCGCAACACGTTTTTTGCTCGCGATTTTAACACTGAATCCTATGGGGGAAACCCATTTGCAGATTCTGTATCAGACAGTACACCTTATTTTTCTTAAAATTTCATACATTTTTTTCACTCTTGAGCGATGTGTATATTGAATCCAGAGATATAGAATCCGCAAGCGGATTCTGTATCACCATAAAAAACGACAAATCGTGTACATGTACACGATATTAACACTAAATCCTGGATGATGGAGGTGTACATTGATGTACGTGTACATGTACGAAATCGTGTACAAGTGATACTGAATCCGCATTTATTACCTACTTATGATTGGACCCTGTTCATTTTGTGTCACCCAAGGATGAAAAATATCAGTTCTTAATCTCAAAGAGTCAGGTGTTTTAGGATGAAAATCAATTAATAAATAACCATGATCAGTAGTCGTTGCCTCTTGTTAAGATGCATTTAAATGGGGTAATTGAAATTGATTTGCTAACGCTTTAATCTGTCCTTTATCTCTGGTATTTTGAAATAAAATCATGCAATGCATATTCAAACTTATGATGCGACTAGATTTAGATTGTTGAAACATATTTTGTGTGATGTATATGATACTTGCATTTTGATGATGGCATTTTCGCGTGAACCATTATTTAATTTTTTCTTCATCTTTATCGCCTAACATATCATCAAAAACTACAAGATGTGGAATAGTGACATCACTGACAATTTCATATTCATCATCAGGAATACCTTCTATGAATTTGATATCCTCACTTTCTTTAAGTAAAGCATATGTAGTTTGCCATTCTTTATAGCACCAAACAATTTTTTGTGGTGGGGTTTGAAATAAGTCATGTTTCATATCAATTAGCTTTTTGACAAATACTGTCTTCCCCGATTCACTAGGGCCTGCTATAAAGATATTACAGGGGTGTTGAAACAATAAACAGTCACTCATTGCCATGATTTTTATTTTCTACCAAAAGGAATATCAAAACATTGACTTATATACTTTCTATTTCCATAGCTTCTTCATTTCTATGAGTGTGTTTTCTTTTTAAGGGCACTTTTAATTCAAATAAAGTTTCTGAAGAACTCTGATCTATTTGTGGCATACATTGTCTATATAAATAATTCATGATTTGTTCATCATAAATAATAAAATCCCACATAACTCTTGTCCAAATATTTTCTACATTATCTTTGTAAAAAGCATTCATGATCTGTAATGCATTACAAAATTCCCCATACATTCCATCTTTTTCTAACTGATTTTGAATGACATCTTTTGTTATTGTTAGATAGCCAGGAGTGATCATTTGAAATGCATATAATAATGCCTTACGTGTGATCTTGTTTTCTAAGATGTGTCTTACTGGTTCCATGGTTGAAATCAAACTGATGATTCTTTTGTCTGTTCTGATGTACTTTGTGCATCAGATATTACATTACACCATGTGTTTTGTGTATCAGAAGAGTCAGGAAAATCATTTTCTGGACCGTCAGTAAATAAATCACTTAACTTATTTCTGAAATGTACTGCAGCATGATTGCCAATTATTTTACTAAATGATGATGTACTTTGATCATCTATGACCATGAGTGCAAATAATGAATTTGAATCTGGAAAATCATCTAGAGTTTTATCATATTTTTTCATTGTTGAAAATATTTGTTTTAAAGTGAACCCATTATCCATGACTGCTAATATTTTATCGGGAGGTGTTTGCATACATGTGGGTGGTTTATATAACTGACAGCCTCTAATAAGTTTCATGTAAGGACAATTTGGAGAATACTTGACATGTTCTTGCAAAGGAATATCCTTTTCTTCCCAATTATGTAAACCTTGTCCACATACAAAACACTTCACTTTACCACCCCCAACACAGAAAAATCCAGCTTTGGCTAATTCTTCTTTTTTCGATTGTAAGACTGGGTAGGAAGTCCAATGAAAACTTTCAAGTCTTTTTAGCTCTGATAAATAATTAGGGAAAGCAGGCTCGAGTGGTAAAGACATCTTCTCTGTTCTCTGTTCAAAATTGAAATGAGTTTTTGTGACGGATATTTATACCTTAAACCCATAGGGGAGTGTATCATATTTATCTACTACAAAACTACAAAACGTTTTGTGTATACAGATCTGAATGTTTTGGTTTGTGCTTCACTTGTGACTTGTCTGTTTTTATTACGTTTAATTTTATGTGTGTATTCAATGTTTATTTTGTAATTCTCTCTGTCTCGTGCGCACTCAACCATTCTCTCAAAATTAACTTTTTGTGATTTTTTGAAATCTAAAGTGATCCCCTTAAATTTACATGTGGTATGTATTTCTCCATCTTTAATGTATTTGCATCCATAATTCTTTGTGGCCCTAATCCTACAAACTCTGTGATTTTTGCCTTTGGATGTTCATCTGTCCACTGACCTAACCTGCTATTTACAATTTGTGGGTTCCAAAGTGTGTGATTATGGATGCAAATACAACTGTCTGTGTCAAAGTATAAAACTCGTGTTCCTAATTGTGAAAACATCTGCAGTGTCAATATAGTTTACTAAAACAAATTGATCGTGCTAAAAAAATTCCACATTGTTCACAATTTTGTCTTTGCTCTGTATTATATCAAAATATTCTGAGCCTTCATTTAAATATTTAGTTTTACTTTTGACATTGTTTTGTGCATTCTTTCCATCTTGGCATCGGGCGTTACAGGTTCTGTGTCACTATCCTCTGATTCGTCTAATGCCCTCTTCATCTTTGAAAAGCACGTCTTTCAGCCTGGTCAATTCAATCACAAGTATGTTTCACCCCACTGCCTCCCCTCACTTTTTATACTTTTTTCAACGACCAGCAATTTGTGTTTCAGTGAAAAAAACACAAAATTCTGGTCGTTGAAAAAAAGTAAAAAAAGTGAGGGGAGGCAGTGGGGTGGATCACACTTGTGATTGAGTTGACCAGGCTGAAAGACGTGCTTTTAGTCTCCTCCGAACTTTTTTAAAAAATGAATAGAGCTCCAAGAATGAACAAGACAAATGATGTTAAAAGAATATACTACAAGCCATCCAGATGGGGTGAAGCGAAAAGAGTTGTCAATGAGTTATATAAGTTGACACAACCAAAAGATAGTTGTTCGATTTGTCAAGAAAAAGATCATTGGAGTTGGGCTTGCCCCAATAAAGGAGATATTGATATTGATATTTTATTTGCCAGTATACTAAAATATAACAATGTATACATATAGTCCATGGAGTTAACATATTGAAATTTCAACACAAAAATATATTTCTTATAGTACATATAAATACAAAATCCCAATAATTAAAGCATTGTATACTGGCAGGGGAAGGCATAGCCAGATTGCTGTCTTCCTGCCTTTCCCTGAGAGATATAAAAGAAAAAGAGAAAGAAAGATCAGCAAACGAAAGAGAAAGAAATTGGTATTACACAGCAACATTGTGGATTCCACTTATTATGTCTTGATTTGGTCTCATTCCAGCATGCGTGCGTAGTGTCGCTGATGATCAACTGCGAAATGTCGCTCCCTTGAAGGAGAGTGTTTTTTTTGCAATGAGCGAGGACATTACATGAATGAATGTAAGAAGCGGAAAATGTATTTATCAACAGCAAATAACATGACTCCACAACAGATAGAGTGTCCACCTCCTTCGACAACTAGAGGGTACGGGTTTAATTCCATGCATCCTCTAAATAATATACCTGTTTTATCAACTGTGAGATTTGCCTTATATCCAAAAGCTGAGCAGACGGTGTTACAGGAATTCAACGATGATGATGATACTTTATTGTACAATGTGGACATACCTACTGAATCAAAGATGGAAGTTGATGAAGAAAATTTATTCCCGGAGACAGAACCACCCGTGATGAAAGTGTCGAGAAAACGAAAAGCCAAAAAGGACATTCAACCTAAAATGGCAAAATTTGCCAAGAAGATGTGAACATTTTCAAAGTGACACTACACTTATGTAAAATTTCATGGAATAAAAATTCTAAAATGTGAAAATGGTGTTTTAGATATTTTTTTCTTTTCAGAGTTATTTTCCTCTGCCTTCCACCAACCATTGAATGGATGGTGTAGGCAAGGGAAAATACCACTGATTACAATTTTCACAAGTCAACCATTCACCAATAACCCAATCCACAGAAGGCCAGTAGTGCATGATTATCCCATGTCTCTTCCTAGCAGCTCGTAGAACTTGTAATATTGTGGTTTGGGTGTCCAACTCTGTCTGTGGCATAGCAGAAACTTTCTGTCATCAACCTTCTAAGAAATAGTTTGAGTGCTTTCCGAGCTTCATCCACCCCATGGCTTGAAATCGACTCTGCACCACCTTTCTTCACCAATTCTTGTAGATTTTTCCTTGGAATGACTGTCTGATCGATGATCTGTTCCCTACAGTCACTCTCCTGTGCTGCTGTCTCTACTTCAATGCTTAATTCGATTTTCATGGCTGACAATAACACAAATGTGGCTTTATGAGCTTCCCAGGTGTATTTATAGTAATTCAACAGAAGGAAAATGCGCCAGAAATGTTCATTGTGAAAAATGAGCAATTCTACAGCCATCTCTTGAGACTGGTTGATTTTAGGCGGGTTTTTTTTTACCATTGGTTATTTTTGGAGCTAAAACTTCCTGAATGAAAAAAAATGCGCCAGAAATGTTTGTTGTGAAAAAGTGAGCAATTCAGCCACCTTCTCTTGAGATTGGTTGATTTTAGGCGGGTTTTTTACCATTGGTTATTTTTTTAAGCCAAAGCTCCCCCCAAATGAAAAGGAGGGAAAACAAGTCCTAATAGTATAAATTAGTGGCAAATTCTCTTGACTTTATCATTTCACGGAAAAAGATGTCTGAACTCGCCACCATCAATTTTGAAGATCTGTGAGCAATGGATGCAGGCCATTGGAAATATTTGATTTCCTTCCTACCGATCCACCGACGAAAGAAGTAGGCACACAAACAGATGAGCCGGAGCGGGGGACAATTCTTTCTCTTTTAGACAAGATCATGGCCAGATTAGATGAATTGAAGAGCCAGAAACAGTCACCACTTTCAAAACTTCATTTCATGCCAGAGAAAATAACCATCCCTGTGGGGTTTCAGATGCTGGAACCCAAAGAAGAAAATAAGAAACGGGGAGAGCGAAAACGAAAAGCTGCCACCACACAGCAGAGGATAAAGGTGAAGAAATTAGAAGATGCGGAAGACGAGATTGTGCAAACCCCTCATCCTATATGGATGGGACTAGGGAAAATAGCAAGTGGTCAGGGACGATACAGAAAAGTACTGCCTGAGTAATTCACCACCCTGCCAGTGGATCAGAGAAAAAAACGGCCCTTTTAAGGGCCAACAACATCTTAAAAAGAGTAACTTTATGCACAAACCAACCAAAAAAAAAACAGCACCCTACCCATGTTTTTTTCAAAATATTACCCAGTGTAAGCATAAGAGTTGAAATAAAACAACCTTTTTAGCTGGTGAATAGAAATATTTCGACCACAACACTCAATGACTGGAGAACCAATCATTGAGTGATGTGGCCGAAATATTCCCCCCTACTACTGCAAATAACATAAACCCCCTTTTTACACTCTCAGAGTAAGCCTCTGTGGGGAGGCAGGAAGTAAGTCAGTATTTGTTTTACTGTGGTAAATAAATTCTGTTTTCCTTGTAAAATGGCAAGTGAATCAAACATTTTTCGGTGGAAGGGGAAGAACTCTATCTTATTCAGCAGCAAGTCAGATTTTTAAAAAAAATCGATTTTTCTCTTTAGATCAAATACATCTGTTTTTTTCCAGCACACGCGTAAATTAATATTCCACTGATAGTAAAAGCGTGAAATTTTCGCCAGTCAGTGTGTATATTTAAATTGCATTATTGTCGCTGAACAGTGGAGAAAAAACATCTCCACTGTTGCGCCTGAAGCGATAATAATGCAATTTAAGAGTCACACTATTATTCATGTCAAGTGTTTTTTTCACACTGGCGATATTTTCCCTCCACAAATTAAATTTGGTATTTAATTTGTAATGGGTAAATACCGTCACTGTGAAAAAACACTTGACATGTGTGAATGTTAGCTGGATCAGCTAGTGACAACATTGGAGGCAGGAAAAAATTTTTAAAATTTAAAAAATTTTTTCCTGCCTCCAATGTTGTCACTATAGGGACAAAAATGTCACTATAGGGACAAACCCTATGGAGAATCCTATGTTAATTTTGTCCCTATAGTGACAGTCCTGGGGTATGGGGGAATTCAGTGTTAAATGCTTTGCCCTGTAGTGTCAGCCTTCACTACTACTAACTCCTTGCACACTGGTGTCAAGATACCAAAACTTCAAGCAGCAATTTTTTCCCTCAATGAATCTTGGAATTTAACCAATTAACAGTTTGATGCATTGAAACCCATGAACTCAGCAAACGACGTTAGCAAAAAAAACCACCAATATTCACCCGAAATAGAAGCCCAAAAGTAAGCCCGAGTTCACCGGGGCCGCCGGGCAGGAATGAAAGACTCGATTCATTTTTGCCCGATCGCCCGGAACTGATTGGAAATATGTAAAATGGAACAACCTGTAATTTCCTTTATCTGTCAGGGAATGCCCGCTGAAGTGGTGTTAGAACGTATAGTGTAGAGAATGACGTAAAGTGTAGAAACGATGTAGTGTAGAAAAAATAAACGTGTAGTGTAGAAACGATGTATAGAGTAGAAAAAATAAACGTATGGTCTAGAAATTGTCCCAACATATATGCAGACAAATTTAACGAATAGAGAAGAAAACAAATTAGACTTCGTGTGTGGTGATAAAGAAAACACGCTTTCTTATATGGAACTTTTTTAAGTCAAATCCACGCGTGTTTGTTACTACCAGGCGACCCACTCGTGTACGCAGATGGGTGTACACAATAGGTATAAGGATTGGGCCGACCCGGACAGGACCGGTTCGCGATCCAGGGTAGATCGGATCAGGGACTGAATCGCCGCCATTGAACCCTTTGGGGAGATTTTGAGACAGTTTAATCAGTCTATATCTGCCTCAGCGGTTACTGGATGGATTCGTTCTACTTTTCCCGGGAGAAGCTGGGTACCCCCAGTTAGTTATACAGAAAGTGGCCCAGTGAAAGTTGAGTGTGCACAATATGTTAACAGTGTAATCTCCAAACAAGTCAATCAGAGATTATGTCAGTTAATAGTGTTAAAATCAGTATTAATCGTGCAAGGCTGGTGGAACACTACAGTATAGGGTGACTACAGTAGGACTTGATCCTAGATAAGATGGTAATGACGATGGATAAGTCAGTATTAGTGTCCTTGGAGCTTTGAAGGTGTAGGGTGGCATACAAGCCAGGAAGTAAACAGGTACTATGGGCCATAATTATCTTCAGGTAGGTATCCCCCAAAAGGCATCCTCCTAATGGTATCCTCAAAAGGTATCCACAAACACTATATCGCCATGTCATAAGTATCCGCCAATACCGAGACGAGGATAAGAGTCATAAGAGGAGTCACTCGTTCGAGCAATTACTCGATGGCTTATTTGCGCGAAGAAATTGTTCGAGGAATCTGAGATAGTTTGAACGCCTTCAGTGGTGCTACCTGTCAGGAGTAACGGTACAAGGTTGGATGAAGACTATAGGATTAAGGAACTACAGTAGAAGCTATCATAGGACAGACGGTGGCGATATTGGACAAGACAGCAGTAGTGGCCTTGGAGCTATGAAGGTTAACGGGTGGTTTATAATCCTGATGGTGATCAATTGGTAGGATCCATAACAATCTGCAGATAGATATCTTCCAAGTATCCTCTAAAAGGTACCCTCAAAAGGTACCAACCCCAAGGTATCCCCAGTACTACATCACCATGTTATAGGTATCCTCCAATACCCAGATGAGGATAAGAGTCGTAGGACGAGTCACCCGTTCGAGTAATTATTCTCTTGCTCATATACTCTACTAGGAACCAAGTATACACCACATGATCTGATACTACATGAACTGCCCATAGGACAGTACAATGCATTAGATGGTTCTGTACGGCTAATCGTAGACCACCGTATATTGCCGCAATTAACGACAAACATTACCCTCACGGCCCCACCCCACAATACTGCGTGACCTAGCGTTGCCCACTACCTATACATCTGTGGATCAGCGTAGCGCCTGAGATGGATAGTGTTATTGAGGGCTAACAGAAGAATGGGTACAGAGCGTACATCATTTTCTACCACACTAGACAACCATGGATTACCCCACCCTACCTCACAATATCGCTTGACCTAGCATAACGTACTACCTATACCGTTCATAGAATAATACAAAGCAATCGGAAAGTTAATACAGCAAGGATTAAGTTGAGACCCACATGGGAAAATACGGTACACACTAAACTATCGCACTAGACAACCATAAATTATCCCCACCCCAAAATATCGATTACCGTAGCATAACATACTACATATACCAGTTATAGAACAATATAAAGTAAAGGGTGGATTAATAGTACTAGGGAACTAAGAGTAGACCTAAAGGGGCACAGAGCGTACACCATATTCTATCACACTAGACAACCATATATAATTACCCCACCTGCATAGCATAACATATTACCGATACCAGACATAGAATAATACAAAGCAATCGGTAGGTAAATACGAGGATTAAGATGGGACTTGCAGGTGTATATAACGTTCTTACTATACTACCGTTCTAAACAGCCAAGGACTATCTCGCAATGCTGTCCTCGACGACCATGCATTGCCCTCACCCCCACAACACCGCTTTCTCTAGGGTTACGTACTACATATACCAGTCATAGGATAATATGAACGTCGATAATTAGTAGTCCCAAGGCTTAATTGTATACATGAGCATATTCTGCTACTACCTTATCACTCCCTACGAAAAGCCCGACACACCTCACACGAATAACGTCATATCAGATTGTACAGTGGGCAACAAGTGCTGTCAACGTCTCTATGACGACGCGTGCACATCATGACGTCACAACGTCTTCGGCAACGTCTACTCTTTTCGGGAGAAAACTTTCAGGAAAAATCTCACGTTTCCCATCACTGACTTGTCCATTGGCTTTCCCCAAACGTTTCAGCGATGTCTTTAGCATTATTTGACATCATTGTTAAATCGAGTCATAGCTGCTAAATAATATTAATATCTAATACTTAAATGAGAAGTAATATCCATCCATATACTATGGATATACCTCATCCAAAATGTTTGGATCAGAGTTGCAGGGTATATATTTACATTTATATTTATTTTTGGAAGACTAATCTGTCCCAACGTTGGACTTGTAATAATAATGTCTTATAATAATGACTCTCCACAATCCCAATTCCAATCCGAACCACAATCCAAAGGCTAATCATAATATTAATCCCAATCTTAGGATGCCCCTCCAATCCCTTCCATGTTTTCCTTCCTCGTACCGCTTTTCTTCCTTCAGTCTAGACTTTTAGAGAAACTTTTAGCAAAATCAACAAAAAATTTCGATATTGTATTATACTGTTATATAAGAGAAATAGACACAAAAGTGGGCTACCCGAGTCGGTAAAATACCTTTCGTGTAAGATGTCGGCGCCCATGGGCTATTCTATGGGGTATCTCGCCAAATTCCGATATGGCTTAACAAAATCTGAAATTTCCAGAAGGTGACACTTTAGAATTATGTGCGCGCATGCGCACGAGACACCACGTATCACTACGATAATGACATCACAAGATGTCGAGTTAACATTGGTACTATGATGTATGGATACATGACATGAGATCCCCCATATTAGATCTCCCAGGCTGGGTTCACCACCGGGATCCATCCAATAGGGGGGCGAAAAACTTCTCATATACTGCTGGGGGCGAATACATAGTGGCCCACACTAAAACGTCTTTTCTACACTATACGTTAGTTTCTGCACATATACGTTCTGACACATGGCGAGCTTCTATACTACAGGCCCCTACGTTGATTTTTTCTACACTTTACGTTGTTTCTACACTATACGTTTTTTTTTCTACAATATACGTTCTAATAAGTGGTGATAATAAAACAGTAACGCTCGGTGTTAGTAATATTATTGCCACCAACTACAGAGAAACAATGAAGTTACGCCGTAATAGATTTGAAGCATGGGAGCGTCTTATTATAATTTGAATAATTCTGTTTGTCTTTTCTGTTTGTGGTGACGTGCCCTATCTACTCTACGGGGCCGATCTGCTTCAAACTCAGCAGGTGTGTGTATTTCTGTCGGATAAAATTAATTCGTCATGTTTGGTGGCAATATCAATTGTGTGTTATTTATCAAGAATCGGCATATGGGCGGTAATTCAAAATGCCACCTATCGAAAAACCATGCGTGGCATGGGCTCGTCAACTAGAATTAATAATAGGACTACTGGTAAAGTATTTTTTATGAACATTCCAACAGTTCGGTGCGTTGAAATTCACGAACTTGGTGGCAAAAATCAATATTTACCAGAGATATTTGGGGGATCGCCGGACCGCTAGAGTGTCAGACCACCGGGCAACGATGAAACATACGTTTCATTATTGCCCGGCGACCCGGAACTAACTGAAAACACGTAAGTTGGAACGCCCTGCAATGTTCTGGGTTTTTTGTTTAGAGAATGACCCATGTGGTCAAATAATATGATGGGAAGGTATATGGTCACTTACACGAACATATCGATACCGGAATCAGAAACCCCAATCCAGATTTATTTATTTATTTATTGGTGTTTAAGGTCACATACTTATGCACAATGGCTAATCGTGACAGTGACAGTTTTACGGGTGGAGGAAGTCGGAGTACCCGGAGAGAACCACCGAGCATCGACGGGCAACTGTCTGCTCATCAACATTCTGTTCAAGCTCCGCTCAAGCAGGGTTACAGCGGTTGAAGACATGTGCACCATCGACGTACAGTACGCCTTAGTACGTAATCGGCGTCATCGTGTACCCATGTAGGCAAGCGGGATAAAGTGCCTTGCCCAAGGATACAACGCGGGTCGTCCTGGAAGGGGATCGAACTCGGGACCTCTAGCATAGAAGTCCAACAGTCTACCACCGAGGCACCGCCCCCCACCCCCACCCCACCCCACCTACCCACCACCCAATCCAGACAAAATAGAAAAAGTATTGGGAGGGAATGTCACACAGCTATTCCAGCCTTACTTGCGCCACTGTGTGAGGGGATACATATAATGCTGTTCATTTGCGATACAGCGATGTAAAAAGAGTGCATACAGTACCGGCGTTCCACGACACATCCCCCTAGGATATCTTCCAAGTGAAACAAAACCATAAAGAGTTGGACATTTATCGGCTGAATTCTTATTAAGTTAACATTGAGGGAAACACAAACCATTTGGGAAAAAAAAGTAAAGTTGAGATGGAGGACATGTCCCGGTCTGGATATCTTCCCTCTCACTCACCCAAAACTCAAAGGAATGAAAAAAAATAAATAGCATTTATTATTATTTACTCAACAACAACTAGTGCAAGGAATGGTTGCAAATGCCTTATCAGTTTGTTTGGGAGTTTGACAAAGTTGGGGAGGGGGGGGGGGGGTATTCCATATTCACCCACCCATATCAAAATATATATACTCGCTCAAAAAAGAAAGTGTGCATTGCAGAAATTGATCAAACTCCAAAAAAATAATTTCGTAGGTGTAAAGAGTGTTAACCTGTTCATGAAAAAGTTATATTGGACACAAAAACAGCTTTCCCCGTTAAAATTGCATAAACGTTAAATGACGTGCTGCACGTTTGTGAAAAGGCATGTTTTGCACGTGGAGAGTCTGAAAATTCATGCAGCAGTGTGAATCCTTGGGTATTTAAACGCTAAAGTAAGGCCTTCCTATCGTTCACATTCAAACTTGCGCTGCTGTTAAAACGACTCCACATTAGCATGCCAAGATTGACAATGAATCAACGTCTCCTTGCCCTGGGTATGATTAGAGCTGGCAGAACACACAGAGAGGTTGTTCGGCATTTGAACTGCCACCGTAACACTGTAGACAGGCTAGTCCATCGACATGCACAACATGATGACGTTCGAGACCGACCCCGCTCCGGGAGACCCCGAGTTACCACCCCTGCACAAGATCGGTATATCCGTGTCGTCCATCTCCGGAAACGGCAACAAACGGCAACGACGACAGCCAGGAACATCCCTAACCTGAGACGGATACATCCTCAAACAGTAATCAACCGGCTGAGAGAATACGGCTTACGTCCTCGAAGACCTGCAATTCGTCTGATTTTGACGTTACGTCATCGTCGTGCTCGACTGCAGTGGTGTAGACAACATCTCAGGCATCCCTTACACTGGTGGCGACGTGTTTTATTCACAGATGAATGTCGTTTCCATCTTTCATTATCAGATGGCCGCCAGAGAGTGTACAGACGTCGAAACGAACGTTACGCAGATCCATGTGTCGTGGAGCGAAACCGTTATGGGGGAGGGTCTCTCATGGTGTGGGGTGGCATCACTGCCCGTAACAGAACTGAGCTGGTCATTATTGATGGCAATCTCAATGCAGCCAAATATCGTGATGAAGTGCTTACACCTGTTGTTGTCCCATTTCTGCAACGTCACGGCCCCGGCGTCATTCTACAGCAGGACAACGCCCGACCCCACGCAGCTCGTGTTGTTCAACAGTATCTGCAGCAACAACAAGTGGATGTTCTTCCCTGGCCCGCAAATTCGCCCGTTATCTCACCCATTGAGCACATATGGGACGAAATGAAACGTCAGCTACGCCGGCTTCCCCATGCACCGTCAACGCTTGTGGAACTCCAAAGACAGCTTATCAGAATATGGAAAAACATCCCACAACACTTCCATGCTAACTTGTTCGCTTCCACGAGGCGTAGATGTACTGCAGTAGTCGATGCAGACGGAGGTCATACCAGATATTGAGTGTGTGACTTTTGTGTTTGACCCTTAGTGTCTTTGACTCTCCATGGCACCAAGAGTATTCGTCGTAGCGTAATGAAATTTCTCGTGTTGATCACAAATTGATTCATCTGTGATTGAATAGAATTTCCATGAATGAAAATGATATATATCTTTTTTTAGTGTTATTTTTTAGCATGCACACTTTGTTTTTTTTGGGAGAGTAGAGTTAACATGGGAGTTTTTTTCATCCGATGCTAAACTATTAAATAACGACCAGTTAATTCTAAATAGAGAATCTTAGAACCCTTCCAAAAATTTTCTTTTTTTTTTACTTTTTCAGACAAGTTGAGGTGGAGCAGATGTTCATGCCAGGATATCTTCAGGGACGTGGCTAGATGTTTCCGATTGCGGGGTGTATGATAGTGATCCCTCCCCGTAGTTGGAAATTCACTACCGAGAAAGATTTTGAAAATGAAGCCACGAAAGGAGGCATAAAATTGATTCTAGTAACTGAAATGCTGACACATTTATGATAGAATTATCAGGTTATTATTATTTGGTATTCTTCTGGGAATTGAATATGTGATAAACAAATGTTCAAGCTTAGAACTTAGAACAATTCACGCTGTGCTAACATTAAATCAGATCTTATGCAGGAATGATTAATTTTCGACGTTTCATCATTTTGTAACTGCGAATGATGGAATTAACTCGGGATAACGATTTCACATGATTGATCTTCTTGAGGTGCATTTCGAGGATTTTTTTTATTACGATAAGTAAACGTATTATAGATATCTCGTACCGATTGATATCATGTATACTTATTAAGCTCGATATTGCGTACACTGCAGTTGAAAATAGTAATAGTTAGAATTTTCCCCGATTGGAAACCGAGTTGGGATTTTGGGAAGTAAAGGAGACATCAGTATCACCAAAGAAGCTCTAAAATCAAGATAGATGGAATTTCCAACTACTCATGACTTGCCCTCCGAATTTCCAACTATAGGAAATATTGGCCATGATTGGGGGGGGGGGCACCTCCACCCCCCACCCCTTGTCGCCACGTCCTTGGATATCTTCCACTTCAACAACTCAATAAACATAGCAACCATTTGGAAAAATATTTGTTTTATTTTCTTCTTTACCCATCCATCACAGGTTCAAACAATGGATGGACATGTCTTAGTAGTAGTATGTCTCGTATGTTTCAGGTACAGGTTGCAGGACCCCAGTCGGGGACCCCGGAAGTGACGTCACAACATGGCGCTCACGCGGATTACCATGACAACACAAGATGGCGCCTCTGGGTCTTGTAAATGTCTATGGGGGTGGGGGAGGCCCATACCTGCACCCCCTACACATACACATATTAAAATATATAGAAAACGTGGAGGAGGTTTTTCACCCAGTGGTAAACCATTCAATAACGACTATTTAATTAGAACCATTCCAGCAATTTTGGGGACTTTTTTGGACACGTTCAGGTGGGGAGATACACATTCAAAAACATGGCAATCATTTGGAAAAAATAAATAGGTTTTATTTTCACATTTACCCAACCATAACAAGTCCAGACAATGGCTTAACAGAAAATATCTTATGAATGTCTGTGGGTTTTGACAACGTTGTGGGCTGAAGATGCCCATGCATGCCTGGTTATCTTCCGCCACCCCCACCCACACCTTCTCCTTGTTAAACTATAGGCTAGTGATAACATGGGGGGGATTATTTTTGCATCCAATGTTGAACAATCAATTAACGACCAGTCAGTTGGAAATAGACTATCTCAGAAGCATTCCAGCAAATTTGGGAACCTTTCGGACAAGTTTAGGTTGAGATGTCTTGGCAAGCATGGATATCTTTCCCCTCACACACTCAAAAAAACATAGCAAGGATTTGGGAGAACTGGGGGGGGGGATTCTGTGACGTGTCCAATCAGATGCTGACCTAACTTTTTCTGCCTGGCAAGCAAAATCCACGAGACCGTGTGCTGGTAGTCGGGTCAATCACTGAATTCGGGACTTATTACCAGTTTGCACATTTTTTATATTTTGTACTTCCGATTTGGCAATCATTGGGTGAATGGTTAACTTGATATATCACAAATAAAAAACAAATGTTGGCAGAGCCGAAAAGAATATATAATCTAGACTATTATGCTCATTGATACTGCAAAGTGACAGAACTGATCAGTACCGTAACGTTATGACGTTTCGTGTAAAGTTATACTAAGACCGAAAACAAACATTTGTGACTTTCAGGGCTATGTTTGGGACTCTGTCTTGAAGTGAAATGGACAAAAACGGGGAATATGTTTTATGATGTTCGAAAAGAATGTCCGCAAATGTGTTGCCGAAATAGAAAATGCGGGGTTGTATCAAGTTTCAAATGTTGTAGCCTTCAAATAAAGAAGTGCCCTGAGGTGCATTTTATTTTATTCCATTTGTGCCACGATCTGCTCGGTGTGGCAGGAAAGGCCCGACTGAATACGCATACCTCTGGAGTTTTATTGGATAAATATTGTCTTGTGTGGTACTGACACCACCCGTTACGGAAATGACATACGGTGCGGTACTGATTTTTTTTCAGTACCGTAATAGCCACAATAATTAACAATGAATAGGAATACTGGTGTGAAAACTTTGTTTGTTTGCAAATATACATCAGACATTTTCTTCCAAGACTGGAAATAAGCAATCTAGCATTCGGAGGATGATTCTCTTTAGGCCTGGGGTCATGGTTCAGATTGAGATTGAAAATGGGTAAATTTAGTGATGCTGCTATGCTGTGCAGGGTAACAACATCAAAATCGCCCTCAAGATATCACACTATGCCAGTAAGCATCAACACAAATCACTGTTAAAGTACTTGTCACCCCTTGAACATTTCCAACTATGTTTTCTTGAATTGTATTTTCCAATGACGACTCAAAATGCGCTGAAATGAAGCATTGGCATTTTTGATGGATAAGGCAATCTGCGAGTTAGCAAATTGCCGAATCTATGAAAAGAGGCAATGGTTCATTTTAGCTACTTACATTAATAGGCATGAAATACAATTCTAGAAAATACAATAGTAAAGATTACCGTATTGACTCCTGGTACACTCGGATATGTTAGAAGTGAAAACCGAGTTGTGAGAAACACTCTCTTCAGTTGACCGAGGGTTTCAAATCAGTGTTGGTTTTAGCTTCAGTGTTTTGCGGGTTCAGAGTATTTCAACTTGGAAAGCGCTGTGGGTATCAAGGGTTTGCACAAAAAAAACCCAAAAAACAAAAAAAAACTGTTAAACTGAAATGAACTACCGGTTCGCGCCCATAACAACATTCAAAAGTAACAAACATGCAGTTATCTAATATATTTTTAGTCTGTTCTGTCAAACAAACATGCAGTTTTCTGATATATTTTTAGTCTGTTCTGTCAAAAAACACCTCAAAACAAAAGCTACCGTGCTTCGGTATATTCAAGGTACTGGAGAACCTTGCACATGACATGCAGCGCTTTCTTTGCGACAAAAATGCAATAATAACTCCATGCACGAAAACAAAATCTGATCACTGAATTTCGCCATGATGTTGGTGTATGATGAATATATTCTTTACATATTTTCATATTCTAACACATAGCTGAATTCCTCAATGAATATTCTATTAGCTGAAAATTGTAGAGACCCCAAATTAAACTGAAACTCTTTAGTGCACAAAGGCGTTTTAAAAAACTAAAATAGCCACACCGGGAGCAGGGTTTGCCCAAGGGGCATTATATTTTTAGCCTAGGCTATAAGCGAAAACCTTCCTTATGGTAACACTTTAACCTAAAACTTTTTTTTCGTGCGGGAACTTTCGACCCAAAACACGCGCGATGCGCAGTGTGCTTAAGTCTTCACAAACCAGTACCATCCAACTCTAAACAATCGATCAGTCAGTGTCCATTACCTTTGGTAGTTCTTCCCAAAATGCTCGGTTCGATTTGATGTCATTTTGTCACAGGAAGGGGTAAGGAATCAAGGTAACTATTTTGTCGTATTCATACCAAATAGAATCAACAAGCAATGGATAAAAAAATCGTTTTCTGCCAACTCTGCGCAATGCATTTACGCGTATCGACTATTCGTCTGCATCGTCAATTCGTTCAGGATATGGCTTCCCGTCGTATGAAACTACACACCACTACCCTATGAGGTCTGGGTTGAAGATCTGCACTGGCTTTAGCTTGGATGTAAGTGTCAACTAGGCAGTATTCTTTATGGAGGGATCAGACGTACCCGTTGATGGAGACACTTCATTGGACCCAGCATGAGAATCAACTTGTTCTTGATTAAAGTCTACGCTTTTGATTGGCCCGAAACAGTCACAATCGCCTGGAGTGCAAAAACAGCTGAGCTTGCGGCAACGAACTTTCTTCTGACTAGTGGATGTTATTTGATGGATGGATGGATGGATGGATGGATGGATGGATGGATGGATGGAGGGAGGGAGGGAGATAGATAGATAGATAGATAGATAGATAGATAGATAGATAGATAGATAGATAGATAGATAGATAGATAGATAGATAGATAGATAGACATTTTTCAAAACAAAGAAGCACGGGCGCAGGTCGGTAAATCGATTTCTGTTGTAAATTATTTCTATGGAATTCAATGTTGTTTTAATATTTTTGAAGTTATATGACTTTATGACAAAATGAACTCATCTCAGAAGTGCTTTCACAAGAATGTTTCGAAGACTGGGATTTTTCTTATAAGCTATGATGCATCGTTTGTTAATGGCTTCTGGCAGTTTTGTGTTTAATTCCGTAAAGTTGTTTTTGAAAATTTTTGCAATTTCCACATTGCGTCGATTATAAACCAAAGGAAAACAAATAATTTTATTTGGCAACCCAGAGTACTCTCTATTGAGTCCGTATGGGAGATAGGTCCTGAGCTTACCAATCCAATAGTTTTCACGCTCAAGTCGTTTGTCTGTTGTGGTTTCATCATCGTCCAAAAACGGAATTTGCTCAATGGGTTGGAAACTAAAATGTGACTTAATGTCATGACCCGGGAGGTTAAAGTGGTCTGAGACTGCCTTTCCTGAATCTAAACGGATATTTGATAAATGGTTTTGCATTCTGACGCGCAGAGGGTTTTTCGTCTGGCCGACATATTGGATATGGCATAATTTACATGTGATTAAATAAATGATGTTTTCAGAATCACAGTTGAAGCTGTTTCTAACTTGGTAAAACATACGGGTTTGTTCGCTAAAGAATGTTTTACCGGTATTCATGTAGTTCATACGATGTATGTAACAAATTTTGCGTTGACATAGATTTACTGATCCATTTCCCAGAACAGGGCGGTTATGCCGAATTTTCGTGGGGTGCGTTGGCTCAGAGTCCCGAATGGGTGTCTCTATCTCACGGATTGTATCAGATTTAATTTTTCGCAAAAGTCGTTTTGAGTAACCGCGTTTAACAAGTGTTTTGAAAAGAATTGAACATGCGTGATTGAGGTCGCTTCTGTTCGTACAATTTCTATGGAATCGAATGATTTGAGATTTTACCAACCCATTGAATAGTTTGGGTGGGTGGTAAGAAGCTCTATGGAGAAGTTGGTGAGAATCGGTCGGTTTAAAAAAGACTTTTGTGTCTAGTACGTTGCTATGCCGGAACTGAGGGCCCTTGAAAACAGTCACATCCAGAAAATCAATGGTATTTTCTGAAATGCAGGGCTGTAATTTCATGGATTCATCGTGGTTGTTCAGGATCTCCAAGAATTCGTTGAAGTCATCACGGCCATGGGGCCATATGATAAAAATGTCGTCTTGGAACCTGTGATAACATAATGGCTGTTTTCTTGCTTTAGCAAGAGCACCTCTTTCCCATTCTGCAACAAAAATATTAGCAAAATTTGGACTGAATTTTTTACCCATACTACATCCACTTATTTGGAGGTAAAATTTATTGTTAAATTCAAAATCGTTACCTTTCAATGATAATTCTAACAATTGCAGGATTTCTTCCGATGGCCTGTTTGGGTCATCGTACCTTTTGAATGATTTTTTTATTGCCTCTAGACCAGCGTCAATACCAATGTTAGTATACATACTTTCAATGTCTAGGGTAATGAGGAGACTGTCGGAAGGAACCTGCAATTTGTTAATTTTCATTAAAAAGTCCTCAGTGTCTTTGAGGAAGCTCGGATGGCGGCAAGCAATTGGTTTTAAATAAAAATCAATATACTGTGAAATGTGGTAAGATTCCGAGCCACAGTCGCTGACAATAGGCCGACCAGGAGGGGTAAATTCGTCACTCCAACTGCTGAGTGGTTTATGTATTTTAGGCAAGAGGTAAAACTTACGATTGTTTGAATCCCTCTCTGCAATTAAATACTCGACATGTTTTTTCTCAATGAAGTCGTGGTCCAGCAAGCTTTTTAGAATTCCATTAAATTTTGAACAATTTTCTTGCCAAATTGGTGCTTCTAAAGGTTTGTAATATTTTGGGTTATTTAATTGGCGTTCAGCTTCTTTAATATAATTATCTTTTGACATCAGAACTGTAGCAGATCCTTTGTCACAAGGCTTGATGATAATTTGTTTGTTGTTTTTCAGCGTCTTCAGGGCGTTTCTTTCGATTTGGTTCAAATTTTGTTTGTCTTTCAAAAATGATTCCGGGATTTGGTTTACTTGTTCTTTAACTTTTTGAGAAATCTCATTAATTTCAGGTTTAACTTTCCGAGGTGATGGGCACCACCCGGTTGGATTGGCAAAGAGGTCTTTTGAGCCTGTTGAATTTCGAAATTTATCTGCCAGTGCTGTTGCCCTAAAAAATTGTTGGCTTGCTGGACCACCGTTCATTTCGTTAATGTAACTGTAATCATCCATGACAACTGCACCTGTCCCAAAATCTACGGTTTTGGACTTAGGTTTTAATGGGGCTGGGGCGGGAACGAAAGTTAAACCATACCTGAGTAGATCTTTCTCACCTTCAGTTAATTTTAGATCAGGAACCAAGTTTACTATTTCGGTTCCTAGTCCTACTTTCTCTCCATGGCTGATGCCTTCTTCTGTAATTAGTTTAAAGGCTGCTCTTTGATGTACGGTTCTATGCGTGGCAGCCATCCTTGGTAGATTTTATTCGCTGTTTCCGTCGACCAGTGGATGGGATCACCTGGGCAACATTTAAACTGGCTTGCTGGAATTGCCGGGATTATCTCCAAATTCTTTGTTGACTTCGCAGCCTCGTTGATGACCGTCAAATTTTGTTGGTCCCTAGAACATAAACTAGAAGAAAAATTATGTTCCTGAAAAAGAAGTTTTGTATTAGGGTAACATTTGCGGAAATTGCTTACCATATTACCTAGTCTACCTGTTGATGTGTGACCAATCTTTTTTCTGTTCTGCACGTCTATGCGCCAGTCTTCTCTATTGTTGACCCCAACGTTAAATAAAATTGCTTTGGGATGTTGTCGATCTTTTTCCCTGCCCTGAGGTGCATTTTATTTTATTCCATTTGTGCCACGATCTGCTCGGTGTGGCAGGAAAGGCCCGACTGAATACGCATACCTCTGGAGTTTTATTGGATAAATATTGTCTTGTGTGGTACTGACACCACCCGTTACGGAAATGACATACGGTGCGGTACTGATTTTTTTCAGTACCGTAATAGCCACAATAATTAACAATGAATAGGAATACTGGTGTGAAAACTTTGTTTGTTCGCAAATATACATCAGACATTTTCTTCCAAGACTGGAAATAAGCAATCTAGCATTCGGAGGATGATTCTCTTTAGGCCTGGGGTCATGGTTCAGATTGAGATTGAAAATGGGTAAATTTAGTGATGCTGCTATGCTGTGCAGGGTAACAACATCAAAATCGCCCTCAAGATATCACACTATGCCAGTAAGCATCAACACAAATCACTGTTAAAGTACTTGTCACCCCTTGAACATTTCCAACTATGTTTTCTTGAATTGTATTTTCCAATGACGACTCTATATGCGCTGAAATGAAGCATTGGCATTTTTGATGGATAAGGCAATCTGCGAGTTAGCAAATTGCCGAATCTATGAAAAGAGGCAATGGTTCATTTTAGCTACTTACATTAATAGGCATGAAATACAATTCTAGAAAATACAATAGTAAAGATTACCGTATTGACTCCTGGTACACTCGGATATGTTAGAAGTGAAAACCGAGTTGTGAGAAACACTCTCTTCAGTTGACCGAGGGTTTCAAATCAGTGTTGGTTTTAGCTTCAGTGTTTTGCGGGTTCAGAGTATTTCAACTTGGAAAGCGCTGTGGGTATCAAGGGTTTGCACAAAAAAAACCCAAAAAACAAAAAAAAAACTGTTAAACTGAAATGAACTACCGGTTCGCGCCCATAACAACATTCAAAAGTAACAAACATGCAGTTATCTAATATATTTTTAGTCTGTTCTGTCAAACAAACATGCAGTTTTCTGATATATTTTTAGTCTGTTCTGTCAAAAAACACCTCAAAACAAAAGCTACCGTGCTTCGGTATATTCAAGGTACTGGAGAACCTTGCACATGACATGCAGCGCTTTCTTTGCGACAAAAATGCAATAATAACTCCATGCACGAAAACAAAATCTGATCACTGAATTTCGCCATGATGTTGGTGTATGATGAATATATACTTTACATATTTTCATATTCTAACACATAGCTGAATTCCTCAATGAATATTCTATTAGCTGAAAATTGTAGAGACCCCAAATTAAACTGAAACTCTTTAGTGCACAAAGGCGTTTTAAAAAACTAAAATAGCCACACCGGGAGCAGGGTTTGCCCAAGGGGCATTATATTTTTAGCCTAGGCTATAAGCGAAAACCTTCCTTGTGGTAACACTTTAACCTAAAACTTTTTTTTCGTGCGGGAACTTTCGACCCAAAACACGCGCGATGCGCAGTGTGCTTAAGTCTTCACAAACCAGTACCATCCAACTCTAAACAATCGATCAGTCAGTGTCCATTACCTTTGGTAGTTCTTCCCAAAATGCTCGGTTCGATTTGATGTCATTTTGTCACAGGAAGGGGTAAGGAATCAAGGTAACTATTTTGTCGTATTCATACCAAATAGAATCAACAAGCAATGGATAAAAAAATCGTTTTCTGCCAACTCTGCGCAATGCATTTACGCGTATCGACTATTCGTCTGCATCGTCAATTCGTTCAGGATATGGCTTCCCGTCGTATGAAACTACACACCACTACCCTATGAGGTCTGGGTTGAAGATCTGCACTGGCTTTAGCTTGGATGTAAGTGTCAACAAGGCAGTATTCTTTATGGAGGGATCAGACGTACCCGTTGATGGAGACACTTCATTGGACCCAGCATGAGAATCAACTTGTTCTTGATTAAAGTCTACGCTTTTGATTGGCCCGAAACAGTCACAATCGCCTGGAGTGCAAAAACAGCTGAGCTTGCGGCAACGAACTTTCTTCTGACTAGTGGATGTTATTTGATGGATGGATGGATGGATGGATGGATGGATGGATGGAGGGAGGGAGGGAGGGAGGGAGGGAGGGAGGGAGGGAGGGAGGGAGGGAGGGAGGGGGGGAGATAGGATGGATGGATGGATGGATGGATGGATGGATGGATGGATGGATGGATGGATGGATGGATGGATGGAGGGAGGGAGGGAGGGAGGGAGGGAGGGAGGGAGGGAGGGAGATAGATAGATAGATAGATAGATAGATAGATAGATAGATAGATAGATAGATAGATAGATAGATAGATAGATAGATTAGATAGATAGATAGATAGATAGATAGATAGATAGATAGATAGATACTTTATTCAGCAGCATTTGTATAATACAGAGTAATACGTTTGATATAAAGAAAAACATATAATATGTGCTGCTGGGAGATGGCATAGCCAGATTGGCTGTCTACCTGCCATCACCCTAAAAACAAGAACTAAGTTACATTAAATTTAATTCAATTCATACCAGGCTACGTCTTCCCTTTGAGCCCTCAAAACTTAAGACTGAAGTACAGCAAATTGAAAATAAAGTAGGCGACTGTGAACTGGTAAGAGAAGTATTTTCAAAAAACCTGGCTTACCCTACCAACTAAACGAGAATTTCACAATAATAATAGGTCAATTTGACTGATATCTGCAGATAAGAGCTGAGTAACGAAGTAATTAATTTTGAGTACAACAATGATTTGAACGGCGCTATGTACCATAGGCCGACAGATTTTGACAAGCATGGCACCAGCTCCAGTTTATGAGGGGCAACTCAAGATGGAAGCCATTGTTGGTGTTCCTATTTCTCAAATTGGAAAGACATTCTCATTTGAGAAATCTGAAAGTTGGGTCACATGTCGTTAGCACAAATATGCACCGCCTTTATAGAAGGGTTAGTATAAAAGGAGTTCGCTACAAATAGAAATGGTTTATTATCTAATCACCTTCGAATTTACGAATATAAAAAGGGCAGGGAAGCCAAGTTAGACGAGATACCAGACAAAGGCAAAAACGACACTCAACTTAAGGTTCAGGTACGGCAGACATTAAATAGGCAACAATTATTTTTGACTAAGTCCCACAAGCGGTTTCCTTGATCAGGTATGTCAAAGAACCCGCCCATTGATTTATAATTTACACAGAGCAGTCTGGACAGTAAGGGTTGCTACATTCAACGCAGTCAGAATATGAAACTAAGAGCTTGAAAGCCAAATTCTTTTTGAACAAATTTCTATTATCGAACTGACGAAGTTCCGTATCTAATTCGTTCCACAATTTTGGGTACGAGTACAATGGAAACATCTCTAGTGATCGAGATCTAGATCTACTTACGTGTAGAAGCGTAGACTGTCTCGTATTTCTGTGCGTATGACTGTCAACGTACGTGAAGTAATCATCAAATGAGGCTGGAAGGTTTAATGTTTTCCAGTCGTAGATGAACAATGCAGCATGAAGTGTAAATAAATCACTAACCTTAAGGATACGGTCCCTAAAAAACAGAGGGTAGGTGTGGTAATTGAATCTTTTATTATTAATTATTCGTATGGATCTTTTTTGCATTAAGAATAATTTATTGATGGCTTTTGAGTTACCCCAAACATGAATTCTGTAGATCAAGTGACTGTGAACAAGGGCAAAGTAAAGAGTTCTCAAGGCAGCATGTGGAAGAATGGATTTGACCTTACTTAGGGTATAATTTACTCGCGCGATCTTTGAGCATAGTTGAGATATATGGACTTTATATGATAGCTTATCATTAATGTTGACCCCAAGAAATTTCACAGATTTTTCGATTTGTTCAACACCCACTCTTGTTATTTTCTCACTGTCAATACAGACGTTTTCTCGCAAAGTTTCTATTTTCTTCATAGTCGGGTTAAATACGATATATTTTGTTTTGTTAGCATTTATAATTAGACGATGGAAAGCCATTGTCCCCACGATTGTCTTGAACCACTTGGGAATGTCAGCATCAAGACACTCTACATCATCACTTGTAACGTAGAACAGCTTTACAGTTGATTACGGTACAAGTGCTGTGTACAGTGCTAATTTGTCTTGGGTGAGTTTCAGAACCCCCACCAACCCCATCGGCAGCACCCTTCCCATGGCCTGCCTCCAACAGGGACCAATTTACAAATTGCATGCCCCATTCATGGTTTTGTAGAGAGTAAATAAAAGTTTGTTTTGTTTCTGTATTGAGTGGTAGAGCCATCGGACACGAAAAATACAGAATTAACGCTCGGATACTGCTGGCGTGCAAACAAGAAAATAGGCTTTAAATGAGCCCAAATTGCTGCTGGATCGTGTCGTTTACATTCAGAAATACTAGAGAATGGATTGATGTGCTCTCGGGTATAGAGTATACCTGTATGTGGGGTAGCTTGCATATAGGATGCGCCGAAGTGTACACTTTGTATTTCCTTATGATATTTACAACCATACCGGTTTTCACTGAAATCAATATGCAGAAGCATTTGATTTTCTTCCAATTGTTCTCGCATTTTTTTAATTTCTCGATACTGATGTCTTACTTTATAGACGTGTTTTGAAAAATTTTGGCGACAACTCATTCTCAAACTTCTCCACAAGTTCTTCAGTTTTATTTACCTTCTGTGCGAACTTTAACTGTTACTGTACTTTTCTTTAGCTCTCCCGTTTTTGTTTTCTTTTCCTTTCCTACGATCTGCCATAAATGCCACCAAACAAACTTATTTTGATTAAACGGGCCGAAACAAACCCTTCTATCGTTACACTCATCACACCCATGTAAGTAATACCAGTCAGTGCCAGAACATGGTGTCAGTACCGCAACAGAAAAAAAGTGTTATGGCTCTGACGTTATGGTACTTAGCGACTTTTTAAACAGCGACCTCTGTAGTCCACACATTTGTTTATATAAATACAAGCATGGTTTTAGAACACTCTGTTACCTGTATAAAATATATCAGCATCATCAAAAACGTGAACCCATCATGCTCTTAAAATGTACTTCCCATACGGTATTGACACCGAGAAAACCTACGCTAAGGGTATTTTACTAAACTTACCTATATGAAGAATATTTTTTCTCGAAATCGCCTCATACAGCGTGCTTCTAAAACCAATGGTAGTCCTCTTGATGATGACGCAGTATCTGCGATGTCTTTCCAATTTCTTGCGTCACTGCGAAGCTCTAAATAATTTGTTACGGTACTGACGTGAGTCATTCTTCAATTGGGGTATCTTTTCAAATTACAAAAGCCAACTTTTTTTCAAGGACGAAGGCGCCGGGGGCGCCCGAGTTGAGACGGAGGCGAAGCCGACGTCGAAACTCATGAGTCCTTAAAACTAATTTCACACTTTTTTTAACGTAGGAAGTAGTTAACGAGATGAGACTTCACGAGAATGACTCTGGCTGATTAAACTTTTAGGGATTTTTCCCAAAGGAACCGAGGACAAATGAGGTTACATTTTTTCAAGGATACTCGGACGCTAGAACAAGTGATGGCTCTCCACCATTGCTTTCACCCTCATTGGGTCAAGGGACCCTTAATATATTGGGTGTGTGTGTGGGGGGGGGGGGTGAGGTTAATGGGCCACTGATTATGTCACGTGACGTCCATAGCAAGTAAAGCACGCCCCTAGCAACGGGCAAACTACTGGGCCAATTTTGACCAATTTTGACACATGGACCCAACATGCACTGCAAACGAAAATAGACAGGTCAGTGGTGTCGCCACGTGACTTCCCTAGCAACCAGAGCGTCCCCTTAGCAACGGACTAACTACTGGTCGGATTTTGACCAAATTCGGTATACGGACCCAAAATGCATTGCAAATATAAACAGATTGACCAATGTTGACGCCACGTGACTTTCCTAGCAACCAGAACGCCCCCTTAGCAGCGGGCTAACTACTGGGCCGATTTTGACCAAATTCGGAATACGGACCCAAAATGCTTTGCAAATGAAAACAGACAGATCAATCATGACGTCACGTGACTTCCATAGCAACCAGAATACCCCCTTAACAACGGGCTAACTACTGGGCCGATTTTGACCAAATTCGGTATACGGACCCAAAATGCATTGCAAATGAAAACAGGCAGATCAAAGTTTACGTCTCGTGACTTCCCTAGCAACCAGAGCGCCCCTTAGCAACAGGCTAATTACTGGGCCGATTTTGACAAAATTCGGTATACGGACCCAAAATGCATGGCAAATGAAAACAGACAGTCAATGTTGATGTCACGTGATTTCCCCAGCAACTAGAGCGCCCCTTAGCAACGGGCCAACAACTGGGCCGATTTTGACCAAATTCGGTATACGGACCCAAAATGCATTGCAAATAAAAACAGGCCGGTCAATGTTGACGTCACGTCTTTTTTTCCTCTTCCCTGACATGACCCTAAAGCACAGGATTAGTTGTTTCATAATTACTCGCAGAATTATCTGCTGTGATAACTACAAGCAATACCGCTACGTCGGTATTTTTTCAGTGAAATTAATGAAAATGGGTCACTGAAATTAGCACATGAAGCTCTAGGCCTATTTAATTCAAAAGCCAAGTCTGTGCTGTCTTGTGAAGTGTGTATGTTTGTGCTGGCTTGTGTAGTTTGTGTGTCTGTTGGGCAAATCGCCCAGAAACCTGATCCGAATCGTCCACAAACATGATCCGAATCGGCCAGAAATATGGTCCGATTAGTCAATAGATCTGGGCCGAAACGTCCTTTATAAACATCCGATCCGAATCGTACACGGCCCGCATCGTCCAGACACCATATAACGAGTTAATTTTCTTACGTTGTGTACTCTGAGGTTATTGAAAGAAAACACCACTAGAACTGATCGTATTTACGGAAAATGCCGTAAATTCAGAACGTTCAGTGCTGTTGGAAAAGCGACGTGATTTGCATACAAAATAATCTTTATATTTGCTCTTCATGTCATGTTTTTTTCTATAATTTCAGATGCATTCTTTGAAAAAAAGGTTTATTCCCTTTCATTTTTGGCTTAACAATTGTCAGAAAAACTTTTGTTTCCAGAGCACTAGAATGTTCTATGTTCCTCATGAATAAGTTTCTGAAAACTGCATATTTACTGAAGAAAGATACTAACAAATTTTTTAAAAAAATAAATAAATAAAACCCTTCATCTTCATTGTTTTCCACAATATATTGACCGAGAATCAAATATATTTTGATTTGTTTTCAAATTGATCTGTTTATGTTTAAATGAATTATTCCTCAGATTTTTCCTCTATATAATATTTTATATGAAACTACACTTGTGATACTCAGTCTTATTATTTCAAAGATGGTCTTTTCAGTAAAACTGTATTGGCTATGCTATTATCATCGTTCTTTTTTGCACAGCACTGCTGTATTTTCTTGTTTTCTTCTCTTAAAAACATTTTTTTCCAATTTAAGAAGATATGGGAAATAACAAACGAGAAAATATACAAAGTAGAGCTTATCCGCCCATTGTTAACAAGAAAATACATTACTTTTGTGTGAGTGTGTACACAACTTGGTCCTGGTGTTGCAGACAATTCATTCATTCTTTGTGTAAGATGAAGACTTTTGACATATTTTCCTACTTTATGTAATGTGTTTCTTGTCCATCAAATGCGTGGAAGTAAAATTATTTGAAACTACATCCATCATGTTCCATTATAATGGCATTCAAACCGGCTCTCTTTAAAAACGGAAGAGCAAAACTATACACTTCAGTGCGACAAATTCACAATAAACATTGCCTAATATTTTATTTCTCAGTAATCATTTTGGTCACTTTTAAAGAAATCATAAATAAAACAGTGCATATTTCAGTTACAACTGACTTGTGCAAAATATGTTACTCGAAGACGGATAACACCAATGACACATAAATAACACCAATGACAGTGTGTAACACCAATGACAGCAAAAAGATAATAAAAACAAAACGGTGCCTCATAAAGCAGACACTTGCCTTGCATTTGCTTTTTATAAAGATAAACAACTAATTAACTTTAATGCATCATACATTGTGTGGAAGATATGGTTCCTGCTGAATCTTTGTAGCAAGCTAAACACAAAACATAACTTTAAAAAATACCGTATTTTAACCATTTAATTTGCGAACAATAAAATTCAAATTTTGCCACAATGAACCTGATGATACACAATTATGCTCATGAAACTAATCATTATCAAACATTACTTAGCAAGTATTCAATTCTAGCTCAGTTTCAATCAATTTCCAAACAGGGGCCGAGATCATGTGTGTTCTACGGTTTGCTTTCTGGGGTTCAGGGATCAAACAGAGAATGTCACCTTCAGGGTACCATTGACATCATCTGTCAGACTCGGCCAGTACAATTTATTATGGCCTATGCTAGCCATACATTTAATCTTTACATCACCCTCCTCAACTGACAAAATTTTACCAGGATATGGTTGTTCATCATAAACAACAACACAGTAAAGACCAACGTGATGTGGTCGTATAAACTCTGGTCGGTCAAGGACTGAACCCAAGCTTTCATTTTGTCCTACATTTGTATTGAGGTCTGTATTTGAAGACTTTGGTGTCTCTTGTTTGGATGGCTGGGGATAAACAAATGATTTCATACCATAGCACTGACAGTCAAATATTCCCTTATGCATTTTGCACACACAACTTATATTTCTGTATTGTAATTGCCCAGGCTTAGTGCAAACAATCTGGTGTATTTGCATTGTCCCTTTGATTGTTGGCAAGTTCAGACTCATAAGTTCATTTGATTTTTGCTCAATCATTGAAGAGTCAATGTAAAATAATAAAACTGAGGTCCCTTCGGTTTTAAGCATGTTGTATAAAGCTTGGGCGTGTGGGATATCTTTCCCCAATTTAATTAATCCGTCAGCTTTACGTTTAAGGGCCCCACCAATCCCATCAGCAGCACCTTTACTGTGGGAGGCTTAGAAAAAACTCCATGTTATCTGCAAAAATCCCATTTTGAAAGGATCCTTTGAAAGGGGGAAGAAATTGCCTTTTTGTTTGTATTGGGTGGTCGGTCCGTCTGTAAAGAAATGTAACACATTGACAAGTGGGTAGTTTTGTTTAACCATTTCCAACACTGGTTTTAAGTGGCACCATATGGCAGGGGGGTCATGCTGAAGTGACTGGGAAATTGATGCAAATGGTATTACTTCATCGACGACATACAGGACGCCCGTGTGAAGGGATGCCTGCTGATACGAACCCCCAAAATGCACTGACTGTTGGTGTATTTACATGTATAATTTTCACTAAAATCAACAAGAATGATACAGGTGTTTGGTGTTAACTTTTGCCTAATTGGTCTGTATACTTTGAATTGCCAAAAAATATTGAAATGGTGTCTTTTAAATCTGTGCAGAAGGTTTTGAAAATCATCTATGAATTTATCTAAATTTGATGTAACCTCTTCTTTCCGCGTAACTGTGATTGTGTCTCTGCAGTTTTCGATACTTTTTGTATTTTTAGAAACTTTCTTGGTAACCCACTGATAGCATTGAACCTCAGTGTTCCCTGGCAGTGGTGGCTCAATGATTTCTATGGGGTACAAATTGGTTTTGCAAAGGTCACATTGGCCATAAGCACAGTCATTAGAATGAGGGTCACACATTATCTGTCTGACTAGATCGCCAAGATCTTTATTTTTAATTAAGTTCATTTTTTTCAATTTATTGGCCATGAACTGCAAATTTTCATGCAGTCTACACTGACATGTTTGTCTGTCCAGCTCTGTTGGTTTCCAACCCAGAAAGGACGCAATTTACGTTTAAAACGTTGAATAGTGAATTGCAGCAGGATATTCTGCACAGAATTTTGCATGTAAGTTACGCATTGTGTCAGTCAGAAGCCGACGCTGCCTTTTCTGTTTATGGCGAGTAATGGTGTTTTTCTTGCCTGTTGTAGGCCTACTTACATCATCTCGTAAGAACTCTTTACATTGACTATGGGTTGGATTTGTTTTCATATTTCTCTGAAAGCCAGAATGCATAGATAAATTTGACAATCGCCACCTTTTTGCACAAAATGGAAGTCGAGACTGGGCAATTTTTTTTAGTTTGTACTTCTTAATTATCTTCCAACACACAAATCGAGAGAATTGTTGTCTTTTTCTCTCACTTTTAGTTTGCCTATATTTTTCATTAATATCTGCAAGAAGAGAAAAATGAAAATTTAAAGTTCCTTTCAGTTCCTTAGGTTTTCTTTTCCAATTTTGAAGCAAAGTCCTTGTTCTTGTCCTTGGGCTTGCAGTTGCTTGTGTGGCGATATTTAGTTTTGCTGCCAATCTTTCATATCGTTTCCTAAACATTTCTGCTCTCTTGTGTATGTTTCTATTCTCTGTCAACAGTCTTTTATTTTCTTTATAACACAGCGCCCTATCCCTTGCTACTAGTTTGCGACCACAGGTTTTTTGTCGACTGAAATGAGAACAAGAAAAAATATTTGCCAATACTCTAAGGGGCATATGAATCCCAAAACTGAAGTTGTGGAGTGAGTGGGGTGGGGACGGGGGGGGGGGCGGTTAGGGGTGAGTTGGGAAGGGGACACAACTTTGGACAGGGCATGTTCATCAGGTCAAATAGATATATAACCCAAACATGTAGTTTTTGCAGGATGTTTTCTCTGTCAGTGCATTTCAGAAATCTAGTTTTGATTCGGTCAGTGAGTCAACTGAATATTTCGTTGCACAGGATCACACAACCAGAAGATGAATTTCTCTCTGGACATTTTTCCCCAAGAAGAACCCTCCAGGATGAAATCCCTCCTTCTCTGAGTCCTTTTTTTTAAATTAAAAAAAAGACCTGAAAATAGAACACTAGGTATAATGGGGGTGAAGTGATAATATTAACCACTTCCAACATTCAAAAAAAGCTAGAGTGTGCGTATAGGGAAGTTTAATAAGAAAATACGGGTGTGGGTGACCCAGAGACATCTGTAACTTCGGACCAAGTGACTTCTGTCCAATTTAGTGGTGACTTCGGACCACAAAAAGCGATCTCGAACTGAGGGAGCATGCTCGGACACAGTGAAAATGATTTCGTCCCAGACTTATTGAGCCCTTAACAAGGTGATTTGGGAACTCCCAAGTATTTTGGGCCTATGGAATTGCAATGGGGTTTAATTCCGAAATCTCCAAAATGGGCCACGTTACTTAGATCGATGTGGCAGAGGTTCGAGTCTCTACAGCTTGAAAATAGGCATTCAGTTAACTGGATTGAGAGCCGCCCAATAACTCAGTTTGCACGAGAAAGCAAAATAGATTGTATTCGTCATGATCGTCACTTGACGCGGAGGCTCTCGAGTTCTAGCCAGATCATTTCCGTGATGATGACGGCACACTACTCTCGTCCGCCATTGCTGCCAAATAGAGATGATGGCTGATTAACGATGATGTTGGTGTAGATATTTAAATATAATTAATGACAGTGATGTCATATTTCGCTGTCTTGTTAGCAATTACATGTAAATGTGATGGAGATCTTTTCACCAAAGTTCAGAAGTGTCATCATTATTATTTGAAAAGTGAGAGTTGAGCGAATGCTGACCTCAAAGGGCTAGGCTTCAGTGGCGGCGCTACAAGAGGGGCCAGAGGCCTTTTCCCCCTAAATGTGAACTTTGCCCCCCCCCCCCCCCCCCAGTCCATCACACACATATTTTCAACGACCAAAAAACCTCCTTGGTTTCTACGTGCACTAAAAATATAATGATATGATACACAGACCACCCCCCCCCCCCCCCCCAACGCAACGTGCATTAAAAATGTATATAATGATATGATACATCACAGACACCCCTCCCCCTCCATGGGGAGAATGCACCCCATTTTCGGAAGATCTTTTGGCGCCTCCACTGCCCGGCTTGCAATTGTGTATTCATGAAGATGTCATACCTGATTTGTGGTTGTATTATATCAACAGGAGATGGTGGTGGTGTAAACCATTCTTGACGCAATTCCTGTCTTTTTGCTCGGAAAGCTTTTGGATTCTTCCTCCACATTTTTCTGCAATGACGTGCCTCTCTGTCACCAAGCTGACCAATGGTCTTTCGTTTTCCACATGCCAAATCTGATCTATATTTTTGTTTTTTCTGTTCAAGATAAGAATTTCGCCTGTTAGAATCGGCATCTCTCCTAAGCCTGTAAAGACGCTGCCTTTCTGCATTACTAACGCGTGCCATTTTACACCTACAATGAAAGATTAGAAAACTATCAAAATATAATATTGTATAGGCCCTATATTTATTTCTCGTTCATGGCATGCACACCTGGAACAGCCCAGTCAGGTGGCTTAGCCCCCTAAATTTCAAACTTGAGGATCAAATTCTAGTTTACCACCCCAGCCCCTTCCCATTTTAGTCGCCTTAAAAAACCTTATGATTTATCCAACATCACTGACCTTCCGGCAGCAAAATGATTACATACCCTGGCAATATCTTTTTTCTAGCCCAGTCATTTACCCATATGCCTGCGTGTCCCAGTTTGCTAACTAACTGCTTTCTTGTACAGTTTAATATTCCGTTTCAGCAAGTGTCATGATAATGATACACTATAAAAGTCACATTCTACACATCACTTTCCAGGACTCTAAATGGCCTATGGTATGACGCACTGCTGATTGATATCAGTTTTGCTATGACTGCAGAAGTATTTCGTACAGTACGTGGAGAGTGTATTATCACGAAATCACCTGCAGAGTGGAGATTCCACCCAAGTAATAATTGCAAATTTGTTGCAAAGCCTAACCAGCACAAGCAATGTTTCAGGCAGTGGACCTCCGGGTTAAACCTGGAGGTCCATTTGCTGAAACATTGCTTGTGTTTTTTGGCGATATGTACAAAATTTGAAAGTTATAGCTTGGGTGATAACTCCACTCTGCGGGTGATTTAGTTACAATCCACTCTCCACGTACTGTACATTGTATATAAACGAAGTATGTTAGTGAAAAAAAAATATCTCGTGTGCTTTGTAATTTAACACTTTTTACCTGATACTAAACATCTAAACGGAAATCCACTCTCCAAAGATCACTGATGCACCATGCTAACCACACACCCACTGACCCTCTCGCTCACATGTGCACACTTCACACGTTATTTACACTGCCTGCTGGATACACATGTTCACAAACATCCTCACACTACCCCAGATATGCAGGCCTACACTTTAGGTATCTCCACAACACACACACATACAAACCCCCACACCCTCCTAAACACACTATTGTAGGGATATTTACAAAAAAAAATATCATTGGTGTTAAAGAGTGTCATTGGTGTAACAAACAAGAGATAACACCAATGACAGATAACACCAATGACAAAATACGACAATAATAATAATTTCTCCCTTTACCTATGCACAAGTTACAAATGGAGGGAAATACAATGTTTGAAAACTTGATTCCAAACCTTGTAATGTTTTTATAATTTGTTCAGTCAAATTTTGAATTTGTTACTGCAGTTACACCACTGACATTTAAAAAACCTAACTACTAAATATTGTCCAAGCAAGGCTGTTAATTTTTTTAAAAGTTACAAATACTCACCTCAAGTTTTTTTTGTTTCATCAAGTGGATAAGGTAGCGCCATCTAGCAGTCACAGAGCCAACAAATAGGGAGATGTAATTATTTTGCCCAGGTTTTCTTCTTCTGTTACTCCAATGACATAAAACATCTGGACCAAAATATCCAACGCGATATCTCTTACAAAATGTGTTACAAAGATTCAATACTGAACATAACATCTAATCCAGAATAGGGGGCCTAAGTATTGACAAAAAATAGCTACTATTTTATTAACACAGTGGCATTTATCAGAAACATAACATATCAAGTTTTGTTAACATTAACCAGGACATGTAACACCAATGACATTTCCCACGACCATACACACAATCTCAGAAATGATACAGTAAACACTCTTAATTTATGTTGTGATCTCTTTTTAATATTAATTTCATTGTTACCACACTCTCCAAAATAATAATTTTGAAAAATATTTCAAGTTAATGACATAGGACAGAAAAACTACCCCAATTGAAGAATGACTCACGTAACATTGGCGACCTTCTCCAAATAACGATTTGGGTAAATTTCAGGACAGTTATCGGTTTAGTCGGTCTACGAATATTGACACCTACATTGAAATGTATTGGAGGGAGACGTCAGATGGTTGACAAAGAGAGATTAATGAAAATTTTAAGATTTGTATACGGTACTGACATAATGGCGACACATCCTCTGCACGCCACGGCATCTCCGAACGGCCGCTTAGAATGGTATATATCTTTTCCCCACTGGGACCCGTGCGGTTCAAGTATTGCCAAATGCACTAAAATCATAGAATGATTTGAAATTATTCCGTTGGAGTAATAAATTAATTTACACGAATGAAAACATTCAAGCGACAGCAATTGCGACCGAATTCAGTGATTGACCCAGTCAAGTTAAGTTGCAGAGACTTTCCGTCAGATCCAACACAATATTATTATTATTTTTTTTTTTTGGGGGGGGGGGGGGATCTTTCGTGGCGACAGGGAAATTGTGAAAATGTAATATGATCCTGCATGAATAGTGGGGGGGGGG